>CAMQGK010000030.1:0-687500 GCA_947000775.1 Pterois miles
ACTCTCGCTCATTCATCCTTCCGAGTCCCTTCTCATAGGCCCTCACTCCATCAGCTGATTATAGTGTTCCACTCTGCTCTGCCAATAATAACCTACCACCACCTCCTCTCTAAACCAATCACACAGTGTGCCAAGGTTTTTAAACTGCTCTCCTCTGCGCTGCTTTCAGCTGTCATTTCAGCACGACCGATGCAGCGATATAAAGAAGAAAATTATTGCTTACCTTCCGCGAAGTCCGTCGCAATTTCACATGTCCGACTCAGACTTAGATCCCTGGCTGGAAGAGCCAGATCCTGGTCCAGACGCCCCATTCGTGATCGCGTCCTCTCCACCAGGCGGAAAACGGAGAAGCAGCCGCTTAGTTCAGCGCGCCAGGCTCCCTCACCTCAACCAGCAGCCTTCACAGCCATTCAAGCCTCCATGCGGCAGCCCGTATTGCCACTATGCCAGCCCTCTACTTCGGCAACTGCGGAGGCCGTTCAACACTCCTTGGCCTCTGCCGTCCCAGCTCCGCCGCTAGGTAGGCAGTACATTCCTCTTGCAGCAAACATCTCCCCTCGCCTCAGGTCTAAAATCCTACAAGGTAAGGACATCAATCTCATCTCCATTCTGCTGCCGTCTTCGGAGTGCGATAAATCCGTAGCCGCCGGACCCGACATAACGGCCGTCTTTAAATCTTCAGACCCACGACTTAACAGAGACTTGTCCATCGGGCAGTTTCTCGTCGCATTTAGCGTTTACCGTGACGTTATCTGCTCGGTCTACCCCGAGAGGAGACCCGAACTGGACACGTACATGATCATCATCGGCGACCTCCACCTCAAATACGGAAAAAAAAAAAAAAAAAAAAAAAAAAAAAAAAAAAAAAAAAAAAAATATTTTCTATCAGTATCATAAAGCCTTCGCCACCAAAGCCGCTCTGTATATCACCCAGTACAACCTACGCCTGGACTGGTCCGTGATTGACACTGAGATTCTGCTCCTGATAGCCGGCGGTGCACAAGCACTATCATGCTCCACATGCGGGAATTCAGGCCACACCGCCTCCCTATGCCCATCCGTGCCTTTCCAAATCTCGAAACCCGGGACTTTTACGCACGACGCGCAGCAGTCCCATCCTCAAGGTGAACGTATTCTTTCGACGCGGCCGGGCGAAAGCAATTGCAGGGATGCACATCCCCGCTCGGTCTGCCCACGGCGCATCCGGTCCAAACTGCCTCCTCAGCAGAGGAACCAACATGGCTCAAAAACATTTTGAACGAGCATCCTTCAACTCCAATAAACTTAGACTCACTGGCATATGAGCTGTGTTCTCACCCTGATTCAGTGTTTGTTGACCATCTCCTCACGGGATTGTCCCAAGGTTTTCGGGTCGGGGTCCTCTCTCTTCCTTCGACAACTTACGTAGCAAAAAAAAAAAAAAAAAAAAAAAAAAAAAAATCTCCACTCTGCCTTAAACGATCCACAAACAGTCTCTCAGCTCCTGGAGAAGGAGTTAAATAATAAATACATAATCGGCCCCTTTAAGTCCTCTCCATTTCAAGTGTTCCGAGTGAACCCCATAGGCATTGCTACCAGAAAATACTCAGGAAAAAAGAGACTAATATTCGATCTTTCTGCACCGCGCTCTGGCTCTTTTGCAAGCGTAAATAGCCTCATCCCACTCGAACCGTTTTCTCTCTATTACGCATCGGTTGACAACGCCATAAAGTTAATTAAAGTGGCCGGGCAAGGCGCCCGGCTATCCAAAGCCGACATCATAGACGCATTCAAAATAGTACCAATCCATCCGTCTCAGTGGCACTTGTTCGGAGTCAGGTGGGACTCAAAATACTATTTCGGTGTACGCCTGTCATTCGGGTGCAGGAGCAGCCCCTCAATATTTAACCAAATATCGGAAGCACTCTGCTGGATACTACTCAATCGAGTAAAAATCCCCTCCGTTCTACACCTCCTGGATGACTTCCTCCTAATAGACGCTCCTCAAGACAGGCGCGGCTCATCTCTGGAGAAATTAAAACATTGTTTTAGCTCTCTCGGTATTCCCCTGTCAGAGGAAAAAAACAGCAGGTCCAGACACACGGCTGGAATTCTTGGGCATCACGCTGGACTCCGTCGACATGAAAGCGTCACTCCCGACCGAGAAACCGCAGCGCATCAGGGACATTACAAGTCTTTCTGCGCGTCCGAGACAATAACTAAGCAGCAGATGCTCTCGCTCCTCGGGCATCTCAATTTCGCCATGCGCGTAATCCCTCAAGGGCGCTCCTTCATTTCCAGGCTTCTGGACATGGCGCATTCAGTGACCCACCTGCACGACCGCATTTCACTGGACGAAGGGTGCCGCTCGGATTTAAAATTCTGGTCCCTTCTCCTCGACGACTGGAACGGTGTCACCTTCTTTTACGATGAGCTTTCCCACTCCTCCGACGCTTTAAATTTTTTCACCGACGCAGCGCCATCAGTGGGTTTTGGGGGCTTCTATGAAGGCGAGTGGTTCGCAAGCCGCTGGCCGCCCGGTTTCCATCACCTCTCTCCTTCCTCTGCGCTCCACGAAATCTATCCAGTCGCCGTTGCCTGCCACGTGTGGGGTCAGCACTCGAAGCGCAAGCGCATCACGGTTCTCTGCGACAATCAGGCAGTCGTCAGCATCATTAACAGAGGGCGCGCCGCATCTAAAGATATCATGCCGTTCATGAGAAGCATCACGTGGTCCTCAGTCCGACACAACTTCATAATCAAAGCTCGCCACGTGCCCGGCCACGCAAATCTAATAGCCGACTCGCTCTCTCGCTTTAAATTTCAGACCTTCCGGAGCATCTGCCCCAATGCCAGCCCAGCACCAGTTACTGTTCCTCCTTTCCAAACCATAGCGCTTTACTGAGTCAGAGTCCGTTATCCCAGTACCTAGCCTCAGCCCGCCATTACATGAGAAACGGTCTAGCCGCGTCCACTCTAAAAAGTTATGATTCGGCATGGAGTACTTTTGCCATATTCTGCATGTCTGTTGGGGTCCCTCTAAAACCTGTGTTAATTAATACAGTGCGTGCTTTCATTTGTTACTGCACCGATGTCCGTTTCTTTAAATTACATTATATTAGGGGGTTGCTGGCAGGTATCCAATTTAGCATCAGATGCTATGATCCCTCATTCCCTAGTTTATTCTCCAATCCTGCCATCAAATTAGTCCTCAAAGGCATCTCCAAGGTTTCTCCGCCAGTGCCTGACCGCAGACAGCCAATCACCCTCTCCATTCTTCATAAAATGCTGACAAAACTCAGAGCCGGCATGTTCTCCCCCTATATTGACGCCCTGCTTGACACCGTTTTCCTCCTAGCTTTTTATGCTTTCCTCAGATGCGGAGAATTCACAACATCCTCAAAGTCTTTTAACCCGAACAGAGACATCACGCTCTCTGATTTAGTTTTTCATCCGACACACTACCGCCTATGCCTTAAGCACTCTAAATGCGGGGGCGAGTGTTCAGTAACAGTAGCTCGCCTGGACACCACATTCTGCCCCTTTAAGTCCATGATCAAATATCTTAGACTTAGACCCCATACCTTTCCTTCATCTCCTCTATTTCTAACCCCTGATAATCTTCCCCTTTCTAAATCTTGGTTCCTGCTTCATCTGGAGTCGATTCTCATAAAAATCGATTTATCCCCTCAGCATTATTCAGGGCATTCTTTTAGGATAGGTGCGGCAACATGCGCCGCAGCTCAAGGCATCTCCTCCACCATGCTCCAAAAAATGGGGCGTTGGTCCTCTTCTGCGTATTCCTCCTACGTGCGCCCAGACGTAGAAACCATTCTCAAGAATCAAAGAGCCCTGAAACCCTGACATGGTAAGTCATTCATATAGCTGGTGATGGTGTCCTCATTATCTGCACTAATCTGATTCCCCGCTCTCATCACCCTGATATTGTTGTTCCTTTCTCTATTCGGGTCGTCATGTCCATTTACACAGGTCGCCAAGGCCCATCTCATGGCTCTCATCACTCTTATACTGGCATGCTGTTCGCTTCCATGGTTCACTTTTGGTCTGACTCTAATATTCCACTCTTTATCTCGGTACTGGATCTTCTACATGGGTCGCAACACCCCTCTTCTCTCAGGTCGTGCAGGCCTCTCAGCACGGTCGCCGAGACCTCTATCCTCACGGGTCGCCGAGACCTCTCTTCAGGCAGGTCGCGCCGACCTCGCCCCCTCTAAGGTCGCCGAGACCTCTATCCTCACGGGTCGCGCTGACCCTCACTGCACAGGTCGCCGAGACCTCTATCCACACGGGTCGCGCTGACCCTCACTGCACAGGTCGCCGAGACCTCTATCCTCACGGGTCGCGCTGACCCTCACGGCAGGTCGCCGAGACCTCCATCCTCACGGGTCACGCTGACCCTCACGGCAGGTCGCCGAGACCTCCGTCCTCACGGGTCGCGCTGACCCTCACTGCACAGGTCGCCGAGACCTCTATCCTCACGGGTCGCGCTGACCCTCACTGCACAGGTCGCCGAGGCCTCTATCCTCACGGGTCGCGCTGACCCTCACTGCACAGGTCGCCGAGACCTTTCTTCATGAGGGTCGCGCCGACCTCTCACTGCGCAGGTCGCCGAGACCTCTATTCCCATGGGTCGCTCTGACCCCTCTGCTCAGGTAGCCGAGACCGCTCTCCATACAGGTCGCGCTGACCTTCCACCAAAGGTCGTGCTTACTTCTCATCCCTCATTCTCAGGTCTGTATATTATAATTGATTTACTGCCATATTAACCTTCCCCTTTCATCCACATCAGATTTCGGAGATGCAGAGAAGGTACGTGTTCATTTGTTTATCACATGCTCTGAATTTTATTCTTTTATTTCTGTACTTTGGGGGAATTAAAGAACATTCTGCTATGCCATGATCATTCCCCACTAAGCCACGGCGGGTCTAATGCGCCAAAAGACGTTTCTTATCATAATGCTGTCTTGTTCTTTAATAAACAGTCATCCACTCAATGAGTCTCTCCTGATTGAAATGAAGCTAATGCGTAAGTTCATTCAGGAAGACCTTCTACTCTCGCTCATTCATCCTTCCGAGTCCCTTCTCATAGGCCCTCACTCCATCAGCTGATTATAGTGTTCCACTCTGCTCTGCCAATAATAACCTACCACCACCTCCTCTCTAAACCAATCACACAGTGTGCCAAGGTTTTTAAACTGCTCTCCTCTGCGCTGCTTTCAGCTGTCATTTCAGCACGACCGATGCAGCCCTCCTCCACCCCATCGCCTCCAACATTCATCACCTTCAATTACCCCAGCCGGCCGTCGCCTCCACCACCAGCCCCCATCGCTTCAGCCTCCAGTTACTCCAGCCCAAGCATCCATCGCCTCCAGCCCCATCGCCTCCAGCATCAGCACCCTCCATGCCTCCGGCAGTCATCGCCCCAGTTAGGATCTCTCCAGCCTCAATTCGTTGATGTGCGTGTTTTAAACACGGGACATCTATCGCACGTCCGCGCATCCTGAAGACGGACTCCTCTTTAGTTGCTCTTCCCGAGGTTTCTCCTCCTTCTTTTTCCTGATCAAGGTTTTGCGGGGAGTTTTTTTCCTCATTCATCGCAAGAGTCGCAACGCAAGGACAGAGGGACGTCATCCACGTCCACACCGTAAAGCTTATAGAGATTACTTCCTGATGTTCAAACTGATTCGATTCACCTGACCTCACCAAACCACTTCAATACCACCATCACCAGCGTCTAGACCCGCAGGGGGAATTAAAGAACATTCTGCTATGCCATGATCATTCCCCACTAAGCCACGGCGGGTCTAATGCGCCAAAAGACGTTTCTTATCATAATGCTGTCTTGTTCTTTAATAAACAGTCATCCACTCAATGAGTCTCTCCTGATTGAAATGTGAATCCTATTTGAAGGGCAGGACTCTTTTGTATCGATCGGTAATTACATATCTGAGCCAAAGACTGTACATAAAGATGGACGACATGACAGCTCCCCAAAAGTGAAGCCAAAACATCTTGATCCTCTGGTGGCTTGCTACAGTATAGGTCAAAAATGCTGCCCTTTCTATGTTAACAGATGGGTCATGGGCCAAACTAAAAAGGCAAACTGCATCTCAAATAAATTTTTCCCAAAGATGGATTCTGTAGTGTGA
Source organism: Pterois miles (assembly GCA_947000775.1). Taxonomy (NCBI): domain Eukaryota; kingdom Metazoa; phylum Chordata; class Actinopteri; order Perciformes; family Scorpaenidae; genus Pterois; species Pterois miles. Next base: position 6,150 of record CAMQGK010000030.1, read on the forward strand.
TGTAGTCACGCAGTGGGAATGAGAGGAGAGGTAACTTTAGCTTTCCATAACTAGTCTGTGTTATAAAACAATGTGTCAATTTGATCATAAATGTATTCACTGAGATATTATGGTTGGTTGGGTACCATGGTGCTAATGTAGCAGCTAGATGACTCTTGCTAGCAAGCTGTGGCCATGCTCGGTTTGTGATTGGCTCGGGCGGGTGTGAAGGACCTCAATACCGCGGCCCCAACCCCCTCGATCACAACTGTGCAGACTGTGGCTGCAAATGACGTTACAAGATGGTAGCTCCAGGTGGTATATTTTGGCTTCATTTTTTTACAGTGGGATGAAGTGGAGACCATCTATATATACGGTCAATGATCTGAGTGTACAAAAATAACATGTGGAGTCCCCCAAGGCTCTATTCTTGAGCCTCTTCTGTTCAGCATCTACATGCTTCAGCACAGGTCATGGAAAACACCATAATTATGCAGATGACACATTGCTTTATATAACAATATCACCATTTGACTATGGCCCCATACAAGCAGAGTAACTGTATCAAACAAATCAAATATTTGATTTTAATCTTCAATTTTAATTTGTTTTAATCCTTTTAAATCCCGTGTGTGTATTTTTATATTTTGTTTTATATTACCTTGTGTTTGTTGTTGAAAGGTGATATACAAATGGATGTGTCTTGCCTTGTCTTTTATTCATGCATGACAGTCAAGTCTGGTTGCTCCTCTTTCTTACCGGTCTTCCTCATTTGAAAAGTCTGTCTGGGCTACCTTCATCACAACCATTACAAACAGACCACTGAACATTTCCTTTTATCTGCTTCCACACACAGACCCAGCTGAACCTGCTGCTGGAAAAGCTCCGCAGTACTGTGAGTAATATGTCAGTTTTATGTCAGTTTCATTTAATATTTTCTAGAAAACTTTTTCCCCTCCCTGCCCAGAATCAATAAGCACTTATCAATCTATGTGTACACAGGGCTCAAGTTTCATCCGCTGTGTAAAACCCAACCTGAAGATGGTCAGCCACAAGTTTGAAGGAGCTCTGATTCTCTCACAGCTGCAGTGCTCTGGTAGGACCAAAAACAATATGAACAAAATGTACAATAGATTTTTGTATAACATTGTTAAATTCACAATTTATAATATTTAAGATGAGTAAATACATTAAAGATATCTTCACTCACTGTAGCTTTACTGCTAGTGGAGCAGTTTGATTCCTCCTACAGTGTATTCTTTGAATAATGAAACATCATGTGATATATTTCTAATATATGAATGATATACCCAAGAACCTCAGAATTTTGAAATACTGGACCATTATTCAAAAAGGAAAGCCTGAGGAATGCAGGATCTGTAAATTTAAATTTCTTCCCACTGCTCCCCACAAAGGCTGAATTATGTTAACTGTAGTGACTGGAAAAAACCTTTTACTACACCCTATACTACTGTATTTATGTATATATATTGTATTTCAGTACTGCACTACTACATACTTCACTGTACACTGTCATGATTATAAAGATTTGTTTTATTGCAAAACTGATCATGCTTAATTAACAGTGCAATTGCAATATGTTCGATATATATACAGTTTTCTATTTTTGCATGAAGCAAAATAATTTAAAAGAAAGGAAGAGGAAAAACTGCATGTGTGTACAGACACCATGTATCTGATCACGGATCAGATATTGTGTGTATGTAAACCGATTTCATCTTGCTTGCATTCAAGCTCAATAGAGCACATTTTAAAGTGTGCTGTAATTCTGCAGGAAATGCTGCTTCTACTCAATCGACCTGGTTTTTCTTTGTTCTTGTGTGTTTTTCTTGATTAGGAATGGTGTCGGTGTTGGACCTGATGCAGGGAGGTTTCCCCTCCAGAGCCCCCTTCCATGAGCTCTACAACATGTATAAACAGTTCATGCCCGACAAGCTCACACGCCTCAATCCACGACTCTTCTGCAAGGTGGGATGACACAAGTTGAATAGTTTTCTCTAAGCGTACTGCTGGTTTATGATACTTATTGTGATCTGTTTAAAAAAAAATCTTAATTAGTTGTGTAAAAAGCCTATAGCCATGCTGACCCATTTGGGGATGAAAAACTAACAAAAACAGTTTAGTGCTCTGTATTCTTATTACAATATTGCTGCATCACTGAATGGGAATTTGTTCCTCTGTAGGCCTTGTTCAAAGCTCTGGGACTAAATGACAATGACTTCAAGTTTGGACTGACCAGAGTGTTCTTCCGCCCCAGAAAGGTACAGAGACTTCAACATCACTGATTACATATTAATGTTAAAGATCATCAGGCTTCATGCAGCAACATCCTCTTAAATTTCTCTTATTTTCTTCTTTTAATTTTCTGTTTACATAAAAAAAAAAATAAGTCGATTTCAGATGCACCAAATGTTCTTAAGCATCCAAATCAGCTGTTTACCAGGTGTGCTGAATGATGAATCCCACTTGATCATGAACTGGAGGCATGTGGTCAATTGTTTAGAATAATAATAATAATCTTTATTTATAAAGCAACTTTCAAAACACATATTATTTTTATTTTATGTATTATAAAGTGCTTTACAATAAAAACAGAACACATTAAAAACACAAGGATAAAGAAATGTACTAAAAGCCAATAACTAAACACATACAATCCCAAATGGTAAAACAACAATTACTGGCATAGGTAATGCTCCATAATTATTATACAAGGGCAGGTAGCAGCATAGGTAACACCCCATAAACAATATATAAGGGAAGGTGCTGTGTGCAAATACTCTGGCACATGCCCATGAACTGGAGAGATGCCACCAAAAAAGGTTGCAAGAAGAACAATATTATCTAATGATTTTTAAAGCCTTAATTGGGATTGATGGTATTTCTTTGATAATCCAATCATTATAATTGCTGTAAAACATAATAATCTGAATTTAATTACATGATATTCATGCATTTTTATGTTCTTTAAATTTGAAATGTGTGTCATTTGTGGACTGTAAAAACAATATGTTTTTTTCTTATCTTGTTAAGAGTGCTCTTGATTGTCTCATGACATTTTTTTTCACCTGAGAAGAGCAGAAATACTTAAAACATTGGTGAATCCCAGAAATCAATGAGTACTCACAAAATAGAAACATATCATTGGTACAAGCAAAGTACATGTTCCTGCATGAGGCCCATTGTGCAGAACTCTAGAGAGCACAACTATTTCCCAAACTACAAGGATGATAACTTCATTTGTATGTTTGTGTGCATCAGTTTGCTGAGTTTGACCAGATCATGAAGTCAGATCCGGACCACCTCGCAGAGCTGCTGAAGAAAGTCAACCAGTGGTTGGTGTGCAGCCTCTGGAAGAAGGTCCAGTGGTGCAGCCTGTCTGTCATCAAACGTGGGTTGAATCTGCTGAACAGAGGTTGTGACGTCTAACTCGAGAGCAGCCGCAATACGAGTAGCTGCAGCGCTGATTAGGAGTAATTTATAGTGTCTTCTTGATGGTCAAATTTTAGTGTTTTTTTTTTTTTTTTTTTGGATTGAGATCATTTGCCACATTTGATCTGGACACCACTGCTCATTTAGCATCAGTCCTTTCTGTAACAGAGAGGTGACACTACCATACTATTAATAAAACTATCTCCATTATGCCCCCATATCCACATCACATGACACTATGCAAATGAATCAAAAACTGAATAATTGAAGAAATGCCAGTTATTTTTCTTAGTTAAGCTATTTCACTTCCCAGTCGATGATGTATAAGATGCTTTGTCATTTCCTCTCAGTTTATTATATAGCTGTGATGGCTATACTAAATCACATTTCACGCTTTCCCTTTTCATTGTGAAATATTGAAAACAGCAGCCTCTAGCAATATGGAATAGTACTCTAAAAGCAGTTCCTTGAACCATTACACTCTGTGCCAAGTTATTGATTTCCACCATTTAACAAAGTGAAGGCTGGCTTCTGCTTATTTGTGTAGAAAGCATCAAATGAAATTACACTGGAGCTATAACAGAACACTGCTTCTGCTTGACCACACATTTCTTTGCATAAATGACCTGAGGAAATTTATGTCCCTGGTTCTGGTCATTTATTTCCTTCAACACCTCATCTTATTATTGCAGTTTCATTTGTGTGTGTGTGTGTGTGTGTGTGAGAGAGAGAGAGAGAGAGAGAGAGAGGAAGAGAGCATGTGTACGTATGATATTCTGCACTATTTGTTTTTGTGCCTGACTGATATCACCCATAATAGAAGTTTATTATACATAACCGTGACATTAGGTGCAGCATAAGCTGAGCTTGAACTTTTTAGGTACATTTTTCTCATCCCTTTATATTTATCTATAAACATAAACTTACTAGAGGTGTAAGAATATATTGATACACTTGATACTGAGATATTATGTTTTGTGACATCATATTGATTCTCAAGAATACTATTGACTTTTAATCAATAAATAATAGTTTACATGCAATGATTTTTGGCAGACAGTGGTTCATTTTGTGTTGTGTTTAAAACCAGATCAGCCATTTGACTGTTCCACACCAATGTAACTGAGACAGGAAGTAGCACAAGGGTGTGCCGCTAACGTTTAGTCATATTTTATACATACAGCATGGTGTGTGTTCTTCATACTATGACAGTTATATATCACCTTTCTTCCATTATCACAATATGTCGCAATTAGGGCTGTCAATATTAACATGATAATGCCTTAATACAAAATTGCTTTAATGCCACTAATTTCTTTAATGTATTTATGCAATCGATCTTTTGGAGGTTGTAGCGGGCTCCATTGGCACCAACTATGTCATATTGGCTTATTGTGAAGGAGGCTGAATATAGTATGCTGAAAGAGCAAAAGAAACATTACCTTTGTTTTTGGTCAGACATCTATAAGATTACAGTATATCAGTCCTGCATTGTGTTTTTTTTTTTTTTTAGGGCTGTCAAAGTTAAAAAAAATAACTTTAACAACACTAATATCCTTAACATATTAACACAACTTGATTTTCAGTGCTAGAGTGGAGATGCGTCATATGAAACTAGAAAACCTAAGGAATCAATTGGTACCAAAGGGGTCCCTTGACCTCTGACCTCAAGATATGTGAATGAAAATAGGTTCTGTGGGTATCCACCAGTCTCCCCTTTACAGACTTTGATAATCACATGCACTTTGGGGAAAATCATAGTCAAGTCAGCACACTGTCACACTGACAGCTGTTGTTGGGCTTTGAGCATATTTTTTATGCTAAATGCAGTACCTGTGAGGGTTTATGGACAATATTTGTCATTGTTTTGTGTTATGATATTTACTATGATATTTGTTTTCATATGATATTTACCCACTTCCATGTTGATGAGAGTATTAAATACTTGACAAATCTCCCTTTCAGGTACATTTTGAACAGATAAAAAAAATGTGTGATTAATTTACAATTAATCGTAATTAATTATGGACAATCATGCGATTAATTGCAATTAAATATTTTGTTATCGATTGACAGCCCTAATTTAAATCCAAGGATAGCATTTTAGCACTATTTCCATGGTCTTTGTGAGCATCTTGATGCACTGAAGAACAAACAAATGATGTAAGAGCTGTTTGTCTACTTTTAATGTTTTCTGGGCTTTTACCTTTATTAGAGAGACACAGTATAGAGAGGACAGGCCACGACTATAAGTATTATAATACATCTTAATTTGAATCCTCTTCTTTTGTCCCCTCTTCAACAGTTCGGAACAAGATGAGCTACAGAGCTCTGGCCTGCATTAAGATTCAGAAGACTGTCCGCATGTGGTTGTGTAAGAAAAAGCACAAGCCACGGTGAGTCTCTCCTCCTGGTTCTGGTGCCCAACACACACATTTATCATTCATCATCTCTCTGTTTGTCCGTGCCCTTTGCTCTCTTATTTTTTTCCTCTCGCCCTGAACTCTCTTGTGCTTTTTTATTTAAACTCATTCACGCTTGGTGGGTTTTGATGGCTTTGCCGTATTGTGCATTTAGGAGTTCAAATCAATCTGGAAAGTCATCTGTGGAGAAATGATGTCTCACTGTACTGCTTTGGGATAAGCTGCATGTCTTGCTGTATTGGTTGCATGTATTTGGGAAAAATGGCTCTTGTGGAAGCAGCCATCCAGATGATGGGTTTTCAGGTATTTTTAGAATCAGATTTTGATTTGCAGTATGTGTGTGGATGCATGAGGAAATGTTGACTGTATCCAAAAACTCACAGCGGACCCATGATATTGCTTTGCTAGCTACGATGATCCACAAGGTAACAGTGTGATTTTAAACTGTATAATGGTCGGGGTTAGCTTATGCATGTTTTTTTTTTTTTGTCTTTTTTTAGGCTAATAGGCACAAATAATTCACTATATGTTGACAATCAGGCATGCAAATAATGGCATTAGAATGTGCCAGGTGAACCACATTTGGGCTTTTATGAACCCCGGACTCTCGTGGGCTACTTTTTCCCACTGGCTGGCTACTCCATGTCCTTGTGGAATATATTCAAACATATAACATAGCAGGCCTTCGTCACATGGTTGTATGATATCACGCTGTCACATATTTTTTTCCAACTTCGGCTAACTCTCTTTTTTCACCATACAAGTCCCCAAAAGTGTTTTCCAGGAAGAGAAAAGGGGGATTTTGAAGGAAATTATATTTTTGGACATATATTTGGCATATTATATAAGACATAACTTAATTAACACAAGCATGCAGGATTCACACTTGGACAGTTTATTTTTTATTTCACTGTGTCTTCACTGGATTTCCTGATTTGTGGAGTGACAAAAAGATATTATCCAAAAATCCCTCTGTAAAACTCTGTAAATCAGCACATATTTAGTAATATAATGCCTTGTTTTCATATTTAAACGTAAAACTTCAGAAAACTTATGATACAAAAAATATTTGTTTTAATGTAAGTACTCAACTGGGGGGGTTTCATGGCGATATTATATAGTTCAAACTGTAGTGTCTCCCATTAAGCAGTGGCCATTTGAATGGAACATCCCATGTGCTCTTGTTTGTTTGTTTATGACCTATGCATTCATAAATGTGTATATTTCTACTTCTCTCATAGCATTGACGGTATGGTGAAGGTTCGAAACCTGAAGAAGCACATGGAGCGGTTCAACGAGGTGGTAAATGGGCTGAAGGAGGGCAAGCAGGAGATGGCCAAACAGGTCCAGGAGCTGGCTGCCTCCATAGACACCCTGTTAGCAAAGATAAAGGTGAGTCTGGCTTCACCTCTTTCATGAAACCCGAGGGTTATTACTCTGGTGGTTTTAAAGCTGCTTTTGTCAACAGTTTTTCCAGTGCTTTGAGCATGACGCAGCGTGAGCAGTTTAGATTTTTCAGAGCACGTATTTTGCTTTATATGCTTCTCTACATTCACACCTGTAGCTCCCCGGCACAACCAGCCCTCTCCTGTTCTACACTCTGCCCTTTCCTAAGTGTGCTGTGCCCTTTTCTCATTCTTTCTCTCAGAATCAATATTTTCAATCACCTCAGGATAAAAAGAAGAGCTAGGTGAAGAAGAAATCCTCTCTTCTCCAATAATATAATTTAGAGAGGTTGTTTTGCTAAATTATCAAACTTGGTTAGTGAAATCCCAGCTCTCCCCGTGCAATAAGCACCCGTCTTATTGGACCCCGTAGGTGCGGTGAATCATCACAAACACATCCACATCCAGACGTCTGGGTGCTGAATTCTCAATAGTGTTGATTTCCAGGACTCTGTAGTTACCTGTATGCAAACAGATATGATTAGAGTGCTCACAGGTTCTTTGGGGTGAAGCACCTTTCTCTCCCTCCACCCCAACCAGCCTCCCCGTCTTCCTCTGTTAGCATATTAGCAGTTCCACAGTCGACACTTGTGGCGTCCTGAGTGCTTAGAGATTGCTCCTGGCGTGGCGTCTCTACATGAATAATGCATGAGACACCAATGGCTGTCATTCAGATCTCCATACATTGGGGACAAGACCTTGTCATCTTCCCTCCCTGTGCCACTGTTAGAGATTCACTCTAATGACTCTTCACAATACGTTGACCTCTTCTCCCCCCGCTGATTGTCTGACAAGTATAGTGGGGAATTGAGCATCGTGGCTGCAGTGTGCAAGTGACAGTCACAGTGTCAGTTAGTATCTTCCCTTGTTGGTTGTGCCATGGTAACGGTGGTGTGTGTGCCCTTCCATGAAAATAAGTTAAATTTTATTCAAATTCAAAATAGCATATTAACCATCCTGAGGTGTTGATAAACACCTATTAGTAATGGTGCTCAAGGCAACTCATGGCTTTGAACTCCACTGAGGAAGAAAAGGAAAGTATTTCTTCATTTTCCAAGATGATAACCTGCCATTTTGATTCTTCTCTTGACCCCTAGGCCACAGCGATGACCCGGAAAGAGATCGACACGGAGTACCAAGGGCTAGTGAAACGTTCCGAGCAGCTGCTCTCCTCCATGCAAAAGAAGAAGCAGGAGGAGGAAGAGAGCGAGAGGCTGAAACGCATCGAGGAGGAGATGGACAAAGAGAGAAAGAGGAGGGAGAAGGAAGAGCAGCGACGCAAACAGGAGGAAGAGGAGAGAAGATTGTAAATGATGTCGAAATTTTAGTAAATGCAGTGGTAAAACTATAAGTTGTCTGTCAGTGTTAGTAAAGATTTCTTTTCTTCAAACATTTTAGGAAATCAGAGATGGAGCTGAAGAGGAAGCAGGAGGAGGAGGATAGAAAAAAGAGAGAGGAAGAAGAGAAAGTAATACAGGTTTGGACCACACTAAAATATTCTCCTGTTAAAAAGTTGTGAAGCCCGGGACAGAAAGATTACCTGGAAAATGAAAACGACCATATAAATTAAGACAAATATCAAGTTACTTATACTACTGTAGGTAGACATAATTTATTTTTAGGTGCATGTTTATGAACTCATGGCTCCCTGCAGTCTCCTCTAAGCTTCATGTTTGCTTCCGATGAGGTAACTGACCCTTACACCCCTGCAGTGACCGAGTGCTCATACCCCGCCATTATAATTACATTTAAGTAAGATGGTTTCCTAGTCTTAATCCTAATCCTAGACTGAGCTGGTCAGGTTCTACAGTATAATGTGCAGTATTGTTTGTGGAGAAGTTAATCCCGTCACTGGATTATTATGGTTTCTGCCCCTAGTTCCAAGTTAAAAATGTAAATTAAACTGATGGATGTACTGGGATTACCACAGAAAGACTTTTTTACAGGAACAGAGATTTTCAGCAGAGTTAAATCAGTTCATGAAATTAAAATGTGTGAATGCGTACATGATGGTAATAGCTAAATCAACTAGTCAATTAACAAATTAGTAAATCAAGTGAAAAATAATTTTGATAATTGACTAAAATGCCAAAAATTCACTGGTTCCAACTTCTGGATCATTTTCTGGTTTTCTCTAAATCTCTTTTGAAATTACTGTATGTTCATCAAAACATGCTATTTTGAAGACAAACGTTTGATGATTTTTCAATGTCTTATGACCTTTTTGGTTAAGGTTGATTAATTAGTTAAGAAAATTGTCTTTATTACAGTCATAAGTAGCAGCCAGCAAAGCAGTTGGAGTGTTGCGTTAAAGGAAGCTCCAAAATCTGAGACTTCAGACTCATTTGTTGTGATGCATTGCATTTAGGAGCTGCAGTACAATACAGTATGTTGTAGAAAAATTAATCTCAAAAGTCAAACATGGACTGTAAGTTTAACAGTCCATGCTTGTAAAAGCATATCAATAACTTAAAGGGCAGGTCCATTTTTTAATTTATGTTTTTATATCATTCTGTAGCGTCAGTGGTGCTAAAATTTTGGTCAAAGTATGTGTATATTAGTGTCAAAATACTATTACTTTTTTCTCAAGCCCACTTTTTCCCACATGACCTGACGTAGGTTTCTGCATCATGATGCTGCTACATGTACAGTATACTGTATAAACATCCTTATAGTCAGTGTATTTATGTGACATACAATAATTTAAATGATAACTGTGTGGATGCCACGTTGTAGACCAGCGACTCACATGTCCTGCAAGGTAAAACTATTGTTTTAGTCAATGAGGTCTATCTTTGAAGGCAGCGATATAGCAATATCCCCGTTGGAAAAGGCTGTCTGATGGCGAGGTAAAGCTAGAAAAATATTTTAAATATATAGTGTATACTTAAACTGATATAGATTTTTTTTTTTTTTTTTTTTTTTAGGTGGTTAAAATCCGTTTTTCTGCAGGGACCTGAAGTGTAACAGTAATTTTACCTCTCAGAATGCAGGGGTATACATACAACCCCACTTTTAAAAATCCTTTTAGTTATTTCCAAACTTAGCACAGCTAACTTTGACTCAGCTAGTTCTAGCGTTCACATTATTCATAACTTTATTGATTAGCTTACTTTAGTAATCTGTGTCACTGCTTTTTGCAACGGCTGAGAGGGCTTTTCATTTGAAAAAAGCAGAAAATGCAGATGGATCTGCCCTTTAATTTCAAAGCGCATTTCATGTCTTATGGGGTTCATTTTCAAATAACATTCTGGACTCACAAATTAATCCCATGGCTGCTGAGAATGTAATTTAAAATATGTTTTGTAGTTCACAATGGGCAACATAAAAACCAGCGTTATTGTTCTAATGTTTCCTGTCTGACTCTGCCTGTTCTGTTCATTCGGTCTCCCACGGCAACAGCTGGGTCATGACATTGGTCCGATTCCCAGCGGGTTGCCCACAGTGTCTTGATTGATGATCCCACTTCCTGATGATTTTCTCCCAACTAAGCTACTTTACCGCCATCCTGTGTTTTATTATTACGCCGTTTTCTCTCATCTACACTTTCGCGCCTTTGTCCATCTCTGTCTGTTTCACTTACTCTCATCTTTGTCACTTTTTTAATTGCTATTTCGTACCTTGCCTTATTTTTCTCCCCTGTTCCTATCACTACACACACACCTGTTCCTCCTCGATGTTGCCATTGACGTTGCGATTATATCTCACCTTCCCTAACCATCCATTCATCCATCTGTTACACGTACATCACACCTTCTGTATATCTAAAACCCTTTTTATTCACCCGAGGCCAGTTGGACATTTGCATGCTGTCATTTTTTTCCTTTCTAGTAGTGAGACAGTTGACACCAGGCTGTCATGAGCCACATGTCTCAGGAGACTCTCTGCAGAGTTTGTTTATCCACTGCTCTAAGGCTCAAAGCTGCAGCAGGAAACTTTCTAAGGGTGTCTGCTGTGACTTTGATGGGATTTTACTCTGTTCTTTGCTATTTTCTGCTGTGTCAAAGGTTACTCTATCTGACTCCCTTCAAACTATGTATCATGATGTCTTTCAACCTAACCTTATTTACTGCACACCATCCAGTCTTCCGCTCGGCAGCATTTTTTTTTTTTTTTTGTTGGTTTTAAAGGGGATCCTCACCCAATTGAAAGCTTCCAATTCCATCAAAGTAGTGTAATGAATATTTGTGCATTTTGTTCAGTGGGCTACCTCTGGGTCTGAAAAGTGAAGCCAGTGCAGAAGTGCCCTAAACCTGCATTCTCCTGCACCTCAGTAAACACTGAAAACATGAGTTTATGGTCTCAATCACTAGTTTCAAGTCTTCTTCAAAACAGCATGATGTTCATTGAATGAATTATGGTCCCATTTAGAGCCAAATAGACCATAAAGCAAGGTATGATTTAGGGTGTGGCTACCTTTTGATTGGCAGGCCATTATCACGGTGGGAGTTGTCTGTTTTTGTCTACAACTTTAACCCTCTCACAGTGTGTTTCCAGTTCATGAAATAGTCTCATTCAGTGTTTGGTTGTACTTTGCTCCACCCTCTTGTGTCAATTCTGGTTGCTAAAACCAACATGGTGACAACCAAAATGGTGAACTTGAGGCTTCAAAACCATAATACACAAATCAATGGGTGACATTGCAGTGACTACATCAACTTCTTATATACAGTGTATGTCTCCTGTGAAATGTGAGTGAAGGAATCATGGGCCTTATCCTGCAAAAAATGAATTTGATTGACTGGTCAAATTCACTTGGGGAGTGCCAAGGAAGAGTTTTGGGTTTAGCATAAAATTTGTGTAATTCTGCACAGAGCATGCAAGGGTGTCTATAAAACATGCTTGCACTTGCTATAAAACAGCTCAACTTTCACACTGAGGCCATCACAGTTTTAAGGTTCTCGTGCTTCACCCAGGCCATATATCCCAGCTGCTTATTGGACCATCCTACAGTATGAATAATATATTATTAACTGGTGGAGAGCATTCATATTTAAAGCTCCTCAGAGAAAAGTATCCATTGTGGGCTTCATTAGTGGCTTTCTATAGGGAGATAGGAGATGCATATATATTAGATACACATATAATATTTATATAATAGTTTGTTATATTAAAAGATATTTATGTTCGTTGAAGTGAAAAATAAAAAACTGAAGTTTGCATCTGGGACAAACTTATAAAATATGTCCCTATTGATTGTTGTATAATGTTTGTCTGTTGTGTCTAGACAAAGTAAAGCTTCATTAGCAGCTCTACAACCTGAATAAATATGTCTAATCAGGCTTGGTCACACAGCAGAGATATAGTTATTATGACAGGTCTGATGCATGGGGCAGCACCAGTAGTCTGTTTAGACAGGATCTAGGTTTATGTAGATTTTATAATGTCACATTAAAACCTGTTCTGTGTGTGTTTACAGGCGGAGTTGGAGATTCAGCTGGCGCTGGAGCGCGAGCAGCAGGTCCAGCGCACCACCATACTGGAACAGGAGAGACGAGACAGAGAGTTAGCCATGAGAATCGCTCAGAGCGAGGCAGAGCTCATTACTGAGGAGGGGCAGATGGATCCAAGCCTCCGCAGGTATTCTATATGTGAACACAATGCACACTTATGATACATACACTGCTTTTGTGCAGTGCACAGTGACAATAACCTCCTGTGTTTTCTCCTAGTGACGAGATTTTTTCAGATCTTCCTATCTCTTCATCCTCAGCCAGAACCATGTAAGATATCGGCACAGGTTTCTAGAACTGCCCCTGTCCAGTGTCCCTGACACCAACCATAATCACTCACTCCCCTGCTGTCTGTCTTATCCTCTGTTGTAGCCATGCACATCCCAGCTCATTAAAGGGGACATATCATGCTCATTTTCAGGTTCATACTTGTATTTAGTGTTTCTACTAGGACGTGTTTACATGCAGTAATGTTCAAAAAAATTTTCTTATTTAGTTCTTAGAACAGCCTGTCGGCACCGCAAGAGCTAGGACTGAATGAAGTTCTTAGAGCGCTGTTTTGAGAGACTTTTTTAGCCTCTACGTCAGAGTAGGTACTCCAGCACAAGATGAACAGTGGGCTCCTTTTCATATAGTCAGAGCACAATCTGGGGAGAAGGGATGACAAGTGGCGAGGGAGGACCATGGCTCTTAAATGGAGGGAAAAGCGTTTGCCAGCATTTACTTTAAACAAATTATGGATATGTAAGCACAACCAAGGTTTATTAGTGACATTATTCATTGACAAGATAACGATGCCATAGTGAAAAAAAATATTCCAGCAATCACCTGCTGACTGCTCTGCTGCATGCCGTTTGCTCATTCAGCTGCAATAGCATCATGTACAGTACTCCTCTATTTGGAGCTAACTGACTGAATTGAGCAGAGCATCCAGCGTATGCGCCAGTAGAGACGCCTTTTAAATGGTATACAGATCCCGTCTACTCAGCACACTGAGAGAGTACACCGGTGTGGTAATGGTGTGGACCCACTGAGTGACAGAAGTGTAGGGTAATTGGTTGAACACATGAGCCAATGCAGCACCGGCAACCACCATTTTTATAAACTGTCTGTGTAAAAAACACAAAATAGACAACAGCTCATACCAAAAAATGGAAGAAAATACAGACAAATACAGTTCCTGTTTAGTCTGGAAATACCTTCATTCTAATGAGCCTGTGTGTGACATAGGAAGGGGAGCCAAATCTGCATGGCTTGTCTAATCACAGTCTGATCAAGGCCGCCCACGAAAACTGACTGGGTTGTCTCATTTCACAGTTTGTGGTTGGCAGATACCCAAATGTATGTGCACATGCACTGAGAAAGTGAGTTTTTCATGATATGTCCCCTTTAAAATAGATGCAGATAGATCCTTTGATTTTAAGAAATCAATCAAATTCAGGTGTCTTTTATGTGTCATGAATCATAAGATATGCTATTTAGAGGATGATTATGTCTGATAATTACTTACTCAAAAATGAAGATGGCTCGCCAAATCATGAGGTTAATGTGCTGCATGTTATCTTTTTGTTTTTCTCTAGTCTTTACTGCATGCGTCTGCAGTGGATAAAGCTCATCTGTGTCCTCTGCACAGAACAAGCTGATGAGATTGATGGTCCATGTGCTTCCCCTGACTCACATTGAGTTGTTATAAATCTGTTAGGTGTTCATGTCCTCTGGATACATGTGTAATTTATAACTGCTTTGCCCTGATTCAGGTAACCTTGTGGAGAGGTATTCTTTTGTATTCACTCTGGCTAGGTTTTACAATGCTCAAAATCACCCTCAATCAGAAAAGGTAAGACAGCAGAGAAGTCAGAAAAGGGCCTAAAAACAGAGTTTCTGGCTGAATCAGCTAAAATGAGGATCAGAGTGCCCTGAGCGTTCATTTCCTCATCTCTCTTAAGCCCCAGAGAGAGGGCGTTGTCGCACTCTGATTGGCCAAGAGGGTAAATGCACCAAGCTGCTCTCACATCTTTATTAGGCATCAATCCTTACTCTCTGCTCAACAGGTGATCTGAATAACCTCCAATCCAATCCAATCCAAATGACAGCGAGTACCAAAGAATGAGGGACAACTCTACTACTCTTCTACTTAAATCTCAGTAAAAATATCAGTGGCTTTTAATTTAACAACTGACAATATTCAAATTTTTCTCACCACTGCTATAAAATATGAAATGTATTATATTTACAATGGTACAAAATGATGTAAATGCAAATATATTTATTTACTAGTGAGCTCAGCACTAGTGTTGACATGCTCTACTGTGTGTATTAAAGCTAGGGTTGGTAATCTTGAGAGAGCACAGTAGATTTTTAAAATTATCCAACTGAAAAACAGCAACAACAACTCTTTTCCAGTGAAAGCAGCAAGCAGCAGTCCCCGTGGCATGGATGGGCAACGTGACACCCACCGTGACACTTGTCCCCCTAACAAAAGACGGACTGGTTAAATGTAGTGGATATTACACTTGCTGACTTTCTTGCTGGACTTTTCAGACTTTTCAGGAGTGAGAAGGTTATTGTGTCTCGTGGTCATTTTGTCAGGGCTTATTAAACCTGAATGCAATTCTAAATGTAAACCAATGTGAAGCTTGAATAGGCTCCTTTTCATAACATAGCGGCCTCATCATCAGCACTGAGTGACACAGTTACAGTAGAAAGAGGCAGAGCATAATTATTTTTATATCACAATTCATTCATCAACAGTTTTTGAGCTAAATATTTGTTTTAATCAGCCTATTAAGATGTGTAGCCTACTTTGAATTCAAATAAGTTGCCAGATTGCATAGAAAAAGCATCAAAATAGTTTATTGTTTGTTGTGCAGACTGATCAATACACTCACATGATGGTGCCGCCTACTATGTTGGAAATTCAATGGATTTATGTCTGCTGCCAGGTTTTCCTAGCAGCACTAACTCATAAAGTGTCTAAATCTAGTGAGAAAGTCGCCAAGTCTACAACACCGACAGTCCGTCTCCTCAGGCCTTCTCCACTCCCCCAAAATTATCATTATGAATGTAACCAACAATCATGGTTATTGTTAGTACCCACAGCTGTCAAGCTATCAGCTTGTGGAAGATGGACACAGACAGAGTGAGCAGGGCGGGCTACCTGCCTGTCCTGCAACAACCACAAATACCAGATTTCTTATTTTTTTTGTCAGAGCGTTTGATTTATTGGTTGCTGTCGGGTGTAAAGAGAATTTCAACAAATATAACAACAATTGTTTCAAAGATCTTTCCCAACCCTACCTTTAAGGGAAGCACAGGTAATAAGTTATGCACTGGAACACAATGCGTAGTACTGTTCCCATGGTTACCTACAGTTTAATTCAGCTTAGACACTAGCTGTGTTCAAAATCACTCCCTTGTTCCCTCACTCGCTAGTCCCTACGTAGTCGACACTCACTGATTGAATTTCCATAACCCCACTCTGTATTTAAAGCCAGAAGTTCTGTCAAAGCCTGCATGGTTTAATCTACAGGTCAAGTGAGCAAAAAATTGCATTTGATCCGATAGCCTGTAATCTTGTCAGTGTTTCCTGCTATCCCCGTGAGTCAGCTGACTCCTGGAATCCAAACGGAGATCCGTTGCAAGAAAGAAGCTCTAAAGGTCACTGGTGTTACATGTGCAGACCGCGGAGCTTAAACACATTAAAGCCTGCGTGCAGGAGAAGGCTGCCATCGCTGGCGTATAGTAGCTACAGGACCGCCTCCCTTTTTCTACAAACATCCATTTCCTGCTCACCTACTGCCAAATGCAAAGCCCTGGCCATTGCTTCACTTCCACTTCTTCTTGGCCTCGGCCCTGGTTCATCATCCCCATCACACACTGGCATGCGTCTCAGCCAAACTGATCCTGCATCATCCTTCCAGTCAGTATGAATTATAAATGGTAATTGTAATCTGGCTGATGATTTGCAGATCAGTAATCCTCTTCTCTGAGATATTAGCAGCAATGCCGACTGTAAATAGAGGAGGTAAATCCTTCGCATTATTGAATTAGCAGCCTCAGCGCAGCAGGGAAGCTGGAGACATGGCCGTCTTGAGCTGCGGCAGTCATTTGAGTAGCTGAGACTTTGCAGCGCCAGTATATCATATATTGCAATACTGCATCATTTCACGTCATCTCTCTTTCCTGTTACAGATGTAAGCCGGCATCTGGCAAGTTGTAACATTAGAAGAGCTTTGCATCATTTTAAGTGGGGTTGAAACAGTAGGCTGCGATGATAACAGACAAACTCTGCTCTTCAGCTCCCCCGCTGACCGGCCTCTAATGTGAATTTAATCGGCTGCGACAATGAGGAGGGCTTGAAAGAAGCGAGGCGTCTATTTTCATTTCTCACTTAGGGCGGTGAATTTAATCAGTCCTGTTTTCCTTTTAATATTCACACATTTTTATCTGCCATTGAAATTCCACATCACACTGCGCCTGAAAATGATTAGATCCAGTGTAATTACACATCAGATGCTGCTCTTAGCGCTGTCTGTGCTGTTCTGTTAGAAACTGACACCTCCCTGATTGTAAAATTATACTCAGTGCTGTTATTTCCACCTTGTCTCTCTCTTACCTGTCTTCACACTCACCTTTTTTTTTCTCCCTCTAACACGCCTACGTTCATCTGTTCCTTGCTCACAGGGGTCCTCAGGTGCAGGCAACCAAAGCTGCTGCCGGTGTGAAAAAGTATGACCTCAGCAAGTGGAAGTATGCTGAGCTGCGAGATGTCATCAATACTTCCTGTGGTGAGAAATCTTGTGCATGATGCCGCCTTTATCAACTGAATACTAAAAGTGTTTGTTCTGCACTGAACCGGCCGTTACAAACCAGTGGGCTACCACGGGGTTTGGAAAGCGAAGCCAATGTTGAAGTAAAAATCTTATAACCAGCAAGGGGTGACTCCTCTGGTTGCAAAAAGATGTCAGATTGTACAGAAGTCTATGGGTGCATCCCAAGTCTCTGAATTGCATCCACGTTTCCCTCACTTGCGTCTTTTCCTTGCGTCTTAGTCCCCCTTTCACGGAGGAAACCATGCAAGGAAACGAGGAAATTTGTTTTAAGAGAAATCAAACATCCTTTCCTCTGAAGCGTCACATGAAGCGACGTCTGTTTCTGATGACGGCGGCAGCTGATCACAGCTGTCTGTGTCTGAACCGATCTAATACTAATAAAACACTCAGTTATCAGCGGCAGAGCAGCAGTGTTTTCTCTCTGTAGCCTGTTACCTGTTGAACAAACACCTGCATGCAGTCTGTATTTATACTGTGGACTGAGTCCTGTTTAGAGGCTCAGGAACCATTTCCACTGGCCTTTATATTATTTATTCATGATTGGCATCTGTGTTTATTGATAATCTTATTGTGCAGAAATAAGAGCTTTGGGATGGTTTTAAAGATGGCGCACAATCCTAAAACAACTTCTGGTTCAAGTGAGGAGCAGGGACACAACAAATAAGAGACTTGGGATGTACCCTATGAGAAAATGACCCTCTGTAAGCATTGTAAACATGAGTTTATGGTTTCAATCTCTAGTTTAAAGTCTTCTTTAATTCAGTATGATGTTCATTTAGTAAATTATGGTCCTATTTAGAGTCAAATTGACCATAAAGCAGGGCATGATTTAGGGCGTGGTTACCTTGTGATTGACAGGTTGCTACCACAGCATCTCCATGTTTTCCTCTTACAACTTAACTCCTTTCACAGTGTTTTCATTCATGAATGTTAAATATAATATTTTGGTTGCCTAAAAATGTCTTGTTCAGCATTCAGTTGTACTTAGCACCACCCTCTCGTGTCACTTCTGGTTGCAAATAACCAAGATGGAGATGGCCAAAACAAAGATCGTATATTGAAGTGAAAGTCCATTGTTCGTTCCATTGAAACATCAGTGCCCAGCAATAGAGCTATCCTTCCACCATTTTGGACTGAAAGTGACTATCGTTCGCCAGTAAAACGTCCACCTAAAAAGTACCATGCAAAAGTAAAACATTATTTCTTTTCTGTTGTCATATTCTACATAAATGCTCTGTGTTGAACAATAAAATATTATAAATATAATAGGAGTTTTCAGTCCAAAATCACCAGAGTTTTGTCTCTTTGCTTCTTTAAATCTTTGGCCAAAATGCCGAACTCGAGGCTTCAGAACGGCTGTCCACAAACCAACGGGTGGCATCAAGGTGACTACGTCCACTGTTACTAACAGATCAAGGTGGCAGAGCTCTAAGTGAAATGAGTGATACAGCTATTTTCCCTCCTTCATTCCAAAATGTGCTTACAGTTTTCAGCCCCCAACATTAAATAATTCAGCAGCAGCTCATGTTTTGGCACTTCTGGTCCCCAAAAATATTTTTCATCTGCATTCTGTGTCATGTTTTTTTTTTTTTGAATCGCCAAAGTGACTGTTAAAAAGCTGAGGCTGCAGCTGTAGAGTGTGGGCACGAGATGTCTTGCCTGAAAAAAAATCAAAAGAGCGATCCGAGCATGTTCCCACAGCTGCTGCGACTCATCAGCATGCGTTTTATTGGTGGAGAGAGGAAATTATCACCATTACTGCTGCCCTTCCTAGTCATTCCCAGCCAACCCGCTCCTCAGTCAGCGTGAAAAGCAGATGCCTTTGTGCCTTCGCACTTGTCGATGCCGTTTCTAATTGCCACTGTATACAGTACTGTGATCAGTGTGGGACTCTGATATCCCCTGTGGGATTCCAAGGACATCTGGCTAATTTGTGGAACCCATTTGCTTTGGTGGTGATACCAAAAAGGCTGTTTGAAATTTTACTGATTATAGGCTTATGTTGACTAAAAGCACTGTACGCTGTGATTGTTTGCTTAGTAGTTCATTACGGGGAAGAAAACATAAACCCCTGATTATACTGTGTTATCAAAATTAACATGCAGTCATCTCCAGTATACTGCATATAACGCTTTATTCCCTAAATGTGGTGAGGTTTGAGGTTGTTTCCAGTTTCTTTATATACAACAATCAGTCATGTGGTTTGTCACTACAACAGCAAATACTGTAAACAATAGCGGTACAATTTTGAGGTACTTTACTTGAATATTTCCATTTTCTGCTACTTTATACTTCCACAAGTACTGCTACATTTCAGAGGGAAATATTGTCTATTTTTTTACTCCTGCAGTTACTTTTTAGAGTAATAGGTAACATAAAACACATACTATGACAAGCTTATAAAATACAATATATTGCATAAGATTAAACCTGTGGTTTCCAGCCTTTTTGAATTATGATCTCTTACCTGTAAAGTAAAAAAGTAAAAAAAAAGAAATCACTGATGAATCTGTAGTAACAATCTATATAATGTAATATACCGTTTAGCAGTATGCCAGTGCATGGTCATTTTTCTGCAAAATTAGTACTTCTTTTGATACTTTAAGTACATTTTGCTAATGTTATTTTTGTACTTTTACTTAAGAAAGATTTTAAAATGCAGGTCTTTTACTTGTAATAAAGTATTTTAACATTATTGTATTGGTACTTTTACTTAAGTAAAGAATACATAGTATATAGTACAATATAAAACAATATAAAATACCGACAAGAAAAGTATCAGAAAATTCAAGTTATACAACATTTTAGGAAATATTTACTTTCACTCTGAGTTAGATAAGAAGATCGATACCACTCTCCTCTGTCCATTCAATATAAAGATATGGCCAGCAGCTTAGCTTAGCTTAGCTTAGCTTAGCTTAGCTTAAAGACAGCGAGCCTGGCTCTGTAAGGTAACAAAATCAGCCAATCAGCACCTCTTAAGCTCATTGAATAATATGTTATTTATGTAACTGATGTTCGGCATGTTCATCAAAATCCTGTTTTAATTCTGCATTTTTCAGCCTGTCAGTGGTCCAGGTTGAAAAATGCAGTATCATTGTAAACACAGGATATTTCAACCTCTGATTATTCCATTTTTTAACCATTTTTTAAATTTAATTAAACTTGATGGAAGTTCAATACTAAATGAAGTACCCTTTTAACATTTTTAGGAAACATAAAAAAGGTGCCAGTACTCTAATTCTGCAGTTGCATGACATGATCATTGCATGTGTCGTGGTTATATTTATTTATGGTATGTACAGTACATCATGGTAATATATCCCACTTCAAATGTATTTTTGTATGCATTACATTACACAAGGCCTGCATATGACATATATTTCCAGTTTGTACGCAAATGTATATTTGGTTAATAAAAACTTTTTATGTAACTATTGATACATCAAATGAAATAAATAGAATGTGATAATCAAATTGTACTCAGATGTAATATTGCATATATGCTACAAGCAAAACTAACTGGATCATGAAAAGGAATACCGACGGCATTTTCAGCGCTGTTTTCTCAGCATTAAGCTTGTTTACACAGAAACACAGTGTAAGGGTACGCGCCTAGATTCAACAGGATGTGGCGGTACACAATAATAATAAGAATAAAAGCTCTTAATATCAATTTTTACATGTCCTGAGTTGTACTGAGTGAGTTGTACTTTGTCTTGTAAAACAAGTGACCGGGACCAGTCTTGAGACTCGTCAACATGAGTACTTGAGATGGAAGTCATACTTGTATGTTCCTTCAGTGTTTATTTGAGTACTCACTGTTGTGGTGATGTTTGGACAGACATCGAGCTGCTGGCGGCCTGCAGGGAGGAGTTCCACCGTCGTCTGAAGGTCTACCACGCCTGGAAGTCCAAGAACAAGAAACGCACCGACGACGGAAGCGATCAGAGGGCTCCGAAATCTGTCACCGACTACGGTTAGCAGAGAGCTCATTCCCTGTATCACCCTATCGCTCTATCTTTATATTCGCAAACACACACATACCGTACATTTCACACATGGACACCTCACCCCAGGCACATTAAGCTCCAGGTGACAAGTGTTGAGTTTCTCCACTTTTCACCTCTCGCTGTCATTGGCAGGAAATAATGACCTGCGCACAAATAACCTGCCTGTGTTTCCTAACATTCAATTAGCCGACGAGACGCCGAGGCCTGAAAATGCAGCCGCCTTCCGTCTGGCTCTGTCAGAAATATTTGTTGTAATTAGCAGAGTAAGTGCCAGCCATGCCTCGTCGGGTTCAGTAGCTGCTGGTGTGACAGCTCGCTGCTCTGCTCGTTTCATTGTCAACTCAACCAAGCATGGTCTGCACCACAAACACACACACACATAAATATTATTTAGACGCTTTAAAGCTTACCGGTGCTCTGCATTTCCCTTCATCTTAAAAAACAAATATTAAGGTTGATGGGGGAAAAGGGAACGTTAGATTCAGCGTTGCCTTGACTTTGATTGTATTTACTCGCCTTTCTCTTTTGATATGATAGCTCCTGAAAGCCGTACTGGCTGAGCTTTGTTTGCCTTATACTTGGATCCTGTTCTTGGTCTCTGCTGATGCAGCAGGGGTCTTACCAAGGCCATTTCATAAGAGGCTAAAAGCTGCTTTTCCATGTGATATTTACAGGACTTGGGCGCTTCCTGGATCCTTTTTGAACTTGTATGTTTTGAAAGCTTTATACGCTGTTTCCTGCCACACTCAGCTGGTTCTGCGCTGTTAGCAAATTACGGGAAAAGAACAGAAATATTATATGGTTATTTCTTTGCTTTGTTATGAATGCTACTCTGGAGATAAACAACAGTATAATATTTTAATGTTCACACTGCAGCCGAACAGAACCCGGCGCCTCCGATGACGGCCCAGCATCAGGAGGTGGCCATGAACCGCCAGCAGCGGTATTTCCGCATTCCTTTCATCCGGCCTGCAGACCAGTACAAAGACCCGCAGAATAAAAAGAAGGGCTGGTGGTACGCCCACTTCGACGGGCCCTGGATAGCCAGACAGATGGAGCTTCACCCAGACAAACGGCCTATCGTGTTGGTCGCAGGTGAGTCGGCAGCTTTTGCTTTTCGTCATATAACTCCTGTTGATGCATCGCAACTTACCATTATTGTTGACTGAAATGTCCTTTATTTCTTCAATAATTCAGTTAATCATTTAGTCCTATGGTTCTTGACCTTTTTGGCTTGAGATCCCTTAAAATGAAGCAATATCTACTTGTGACCTAATCTCAGGTCATAAACTTAGTTTGTACAGGAATCAACCAATTACTGATTATTGTCCTTTTCAGATTTTTGAAGCCCTGAATCGTAAAAGTAGTGTTTCACAAGGAAAATGTAAAAAGAAGTCAAATAAAATTCATTTACATTAAAACACACTTTTGTGGACCATAACATTTTTCTTCCGTATCCCTTTAATTATCTTTTGAGGGTTTTCTTAATCCTCAGAAATGGCTGGTTTAGTCTATAAATGTCAGAAAAAAAGTAAAAAAAATGTCTTGTAATCCCTTTTTAAAGTCTTACAAACAGTTCAAGATCCAAATAATTTATAAATACATATACATTAGCTCCCACTTGTCAGCACTTTGTATTTACTTATTACACTGTGGTTATGTTATATATTATTCATCTTAAATGTGCATATTTCCTATATAGTAATTATTTTCTTATTCTGACATATATTGACATATATTGTAGTACATAATTTACATGTTACATGCTCCTTTATTTTCATTTTCTTACATTTCTTTTTGTTTATAGAACAACTGTAACGTCCCAATGTCACCCTGAGGATCAGTAAAGTATTTATGATTCTGAAATCAGCCAAATTTGAGATTATGTCACCTAATTGTTTTAGCACTATTTAATATGCTTTATATTGGGTAAATGTACCGTAAATGGATGACAAGAGTACACGTCCTTTCAGTAGACCTCTGTCCTCGTTCGTCCAACACTCAGGGAAAGACGACATGGAGATGTGCGAGCTGAGTCTGGAGGAGACGGGTCTGACCAGGAAGAGGGGGGCGGAGATCCTGCCCCGGCAGTTTGAAGAAATCTGGGAACGCTGCGACGGAATCCAGTACCTCAAGAAAGCCATCGAGAACAAGCAGGCCCGCCCCACGTACGCCACCGCCATGCTTCAGAGTCTCCTGAAGTGAAGCACGGCAGCGAGATAAACGTCCTGAAACATGACACTGAAACACAGACTCACAAACACAAACAGGCACAGTCGAGGGCAGCGTGGTGTAGCAGTGGTTTGTGGGATGAAGAGCAGTTACCACAGACAGAGATGCGCCATATACAGTCTCACTGTAGGCACTCTGTTTCATCTCCTTTTTAAATACCTGCTTTCTTTTCACTTTTTATATCTTTATTTTGCAGTGTAACACAGTGTTGGTGTAGCGTCAGCATTTCAGTCGTCTTCTCAATCTGTGCTTGAATGGAATATCCCACCATGAGGCCTTAAATCACTGCACTACACCCAGGAAGTCTTAATTGGTTCGTAGCTATTAACCTGAAACCTTAATTGTCCGAAAATATTTAGATTTAGTATATATATGTGTGTGTGTGTGTTTTTTATATATATATATATATATATATATATATATATATATATATATATATATATATATATATACATACATAATCATAATTTGACACAAAACCGGTCCACCAGAGTCCCACATCAGAACTCCGTTCAAACATAGACATAGACAGCAGTCTATTATAGTAACATACATAATAATACATATCAACAGTCACAGAAACAGTCTACTAGACATTGCAACGGTCTGTTATTCATAACAACAATCAACACTGTAGAATGCTGCGATTGCCCAATCAGACTCAAGTATTCAACAAGCAACAAAGCTGTACAACAAATATATATTTATATATATATATATATATATATATATATATATATATATATATATACACACACACAGATATATAATGTATTTCATAAGAAGTATATTATAGCTCAGTCATCTACTACAAGTTTACTTCTGACTGCACACAAACTACCATTTCCATAAATTCATAGAGTGTATTTTTAATAAAGATTAACTGATTTAGGTGCTGGGTTTAACACCATCATAGGAGTTTCATCTTTTTATCCATCTTTTATCTTCCTGCTGCGTATAAAAATCTTACCTGTTGAAGTCCTTGAGAAGGGAATCTATTTTTTTTTTTTTTTGTATTGTTCATTTGTTACGCAAGAAGTTAGTTTTCATGTTTGCAGTTTTGTGGGTCTGGGTTGTTTTAATAATGTAATGTGTGTGTGTTGTGTGTTCATTCATGTGATATTTTATTAAGCTGATTACTTGACTCCTGTGTTGGTTAGATCAGGAACATCACAGTCATCTCATTGGACAACCAGGCAATACCTTTATTTAGGTTCACGCTCATTTACTGGAAGATACAGTAGCCGACTAATTAGATCCGGTTGTATGTTGGCCTTTGTACTGTAGACAATAAATATGTGAACCCAAGTTCCTGGCTGCTTTTTGTTGCTAACTTACAAAGATAACTGATGAGTGAGAATGAGTTGATTCAGTAGTCAGCGCTCAGTAAGTGGATGTGACATCCTGATGGTATCAGCAGCTAATGAGATTAGTGTGTAGATTAATTAAACAACAAAGGCTAATGTGCTGCTGATGTCGTCACTGAGCTCAGGCTCACTCCCATTAAGCGATCAAGTGGATTTAAACAGACTTAAAGGAACAGTGTGCCACATTTCGAGCTACTTCGAGCAGTCGGAAAAACAACAAAACGTCACATTTTTAACGCAAAAAACATTTTATTCTTTGCTTTTAAATGCAAAATGTGTAAAAAAAATCAAAATCTCAGAACACAAATGATTAGTTATTAAAGAGTTGTTTTGAATAGGACAGACTGATAAATACAGCTCAGCAGCCAGTATTTCTATAAACCAGTGGTTCCCAACCTTTTTTCCTTGAAGCACCCCCCACTTGTATTTCTGAAAAGCTGAGCCTCCCCAACACCCTGAAAAAATACAAACCTTGAACAATAAAATAAATTTGAATAATGTGATTCAGTATTTTTCTAATTAAATCAGCTTTCTTTAATGAATAGGACTCGTCAGTTCGTCAACATGGATTAAGTGATGATGTCTTGACGGATTCGCCAAGTGAATGAAAATACATAATATTATCTTTATTTTTGTAGCATCTTCATTAATTTACTACAATAGCGGTAGAGACGGAATACATTTTTGTTATTGTGGTTACATCAGTATAATTTATGGTAGATTGCTGTTACACCGCCCTGTTAACACATTAAGAGGGAGAGTAAACAGAATTTTGACCGCAGTGAAAATGTTTTTGAAAGGCTAAACACCAACAAGTGTGTGTTGAAGGAGAACATTATGTTAGATTTAGCAAAAAAAAAGTAGGGCTGTCAATCAGTTAAAATATTTAATCATGATTAATCACACATTTTTTAAAATCTGTTACAATATACCTTAAAGGGAGATTTGTCAAGTATTCAATACTCTTATTGGGGGCGGCAGTAGCTCAGTCCGTAAGGACTTGGTAAGGAAGGGGGGGGCCCGGGGTTAAAACCCCCAAGGAAAAAAAAAAAATGGTTGTGGGGGGGAGGCAATTTTCTCCTTGGGGGCTGCCGGGGTGCCCCTAAGGAAGAAACAAAACCCCCACAACTGCTGGGGGTTTTGAGGGGGACCCCCCCCCACCTTTAAATCTTTAAATTTAAAAATAAATTTATTATTTAAAATTTAAAAAAAAAAAAAAAAAAAAAAAAACCTAAATTCGGGAGAAAAAAAAAAAATTCTTTCTTTCTTCCTTATCAACATGCTTTGCTTTATGCAAATGTATGTATATATTTATTATTGGAAATCACTTAACAACACAAAACAATGACAGATATTGTCCAGAAGCTCTCACAGGTACTGCATTTAGCATAAAAATATAATATAATATATAATATCATAACATGGTAAACTGCAGCCCAACAGGCATCAACAGCTGTCAGTGTGTCAGTCTGCTGACTTGACAATGACTTGATCCAGAGTCCATGTGATTATCATAAAGTGGGCATGTCTGTAAAGGGGAGACTGGTGGGTACCCAGAGAACCCATTTTCGTTCACATTCACATATCTTGCGGCCAGAGGTCAAGGGATCCCTTTGAAAATAGCCATGACAGCTTTTCCTCGCCAAAATGTAACGCAAGTTTGGAGCGTTATTTATCCTCCTTCGTTACAGGCTACGACACGGCTGGTACCAGTGGATTTCTTACGTTTTCAGCCCGCTACACCTTAAAAGTGGCAAATTGTGTTAATGCGTTAACTTTGATGGCCTTAGAAAAATATATCTATCTTTTTAAATAGTTTTAGAAACAGACTTTTGTATAAATGTCCAGTAAATGTGTTATTATGACTTAAGTTATACATGAGCAGATCTGTTTCTGACTTCTTTAGCGCCTGGACTCCAGGTTGGGAACCACTGCTATAAACAACAAGTCATGACCCAAATCAACAGCTTATACATTCATTCTCCTTTTGGGACACAACAATGGTAAAGTATAGCATGTACAGTCTAAACTGAAGATACCACCTTGTGTATCAGTTTGTAAATAATAAATACCTCATTGTGAGGAAAGAACAACCTTTGCCAAGGGTACACAGGAAATGTTCCTACCATTCAATATATAGAATACATATTAGGTTTCCACTTTAACATCCATAGCTCTCCGTCTAACAAGATCACTATGAACAATTAATCTCAACACTTTTAACATCATTTGACTGGTCTACCATCTGTACCATAGCATCCCGTATACAGTTAAACAGCAACTTTGCTACCTCGTGTCTCGCCGTGTCGGCTTCTCCTCAGGCCAACGACGTGCCATCAAAGAACGGTTACTTCGAAACATTCGTTATCTGATGCCCTTAAAAGACAGCAAGCTCCGTATTCATTCGACGGTCGCCATGTCTACAAGGGACAAGACGGGGAAAGAATAATAGCTTATTTCAGGTGGAATTACACAAAAAATTAACTAAGAAAAAACAAACTACAAGATATTCACTTTTTTTATGAATCAAACAAACATTTGCTCAAGAAAGGGACTATTTTTCATTCAACGCTGAGACTTCACTACATGGAAATCATTTCAACGTTAATATTTGATAATTTTCCAATCATTTATTTTTGGATCATGTTAAAACTGTTGTTTAAATGCTCATAAAGTCAACATTGATTTGGTTTGTAAGTAAAATATCAACAAGGGCTACATCATGCACAGGTGTTTTACCTTTGTATACATCATAGAGCTGTAAAATATTTGATTTAAAGGTTATCAGCAACACTTAAAATGTGTATTCAGTAGAAGATACTTTATTGACCCATTTTATGAATAAGTTTCATCATATGCAAAATGTCCCCACATGTTCTCCCTTTAAGCTTTCTGGTAGGATCACAGCATCCTTAAATCTACTTCAGTCCTCACCTCATTGTGTGGTATACAGTGATGGAAGTCCACCATCTCTGAGACTAACTTCTCTGATCTTGTTGTGTAGAGCCGTCTGGGGATCTGTGGAGCCAGAGAGGAAACAGTGTTTACAGTGTGCCTCATTAATATACCATAGAACCAGAGGCAGTGTGAACAAAAGCAGAAAACAAAACCAATATGAGGATCTGAACGATCCAACAGGAGATTACACCTACAGCTGCTACTGCACTGAGTTAAAAATATACACCTGTGTTAGATTTGGTGCAAAACGTCCTAGAAGTTGAGGAGAGTGTGATGCTTAAAAGTTATAGAAATGCATTTGATTCTGTGGATTAAGGCCTTTAAACAACTACCGAAGGAACCAGAGGACATTGATCTACATTGAATTGCCATTAAAGCCACACTGATCAGTGTTGAAGTCAGCGGTTCTCAACCTCAACCACCTGCTGATTTTGAATGATTATACTGAATGTTCTGATTAATAAATGTAGGATAAATAATATGATGCTCTGTTTGTGATGACAGTTTTGTTTACTTTTGTTTAGTCTCAACAACCTGCACCTTGGCATTGTCCATTGGCAATTGGCATTGCTGGGGGCGGCAGTAGCTCAGTCTGTAAGGACTTGGGTTAGGACGCGGACGTCACGGGTTCAAGACCCCCATGGACCAAGACCAACTGGTTGCTGGAGAGGTGCCAGTTTACCTCTTGGGCACTGCCGAGGTGCCCCTGAGCAAGGCACCAAACCCCCAACTGCTCTGGGCGCTTGTCAGGAGCAGCCCCATCACTCTGACATCTCTCCATTGACGCATGTATATGTACTGTGTGTGAAAAACAGAGTGTAAAACTGAATTTCCCCACTGTGGGACTAATAAAGGAATATCTTTCTTTCTTTCTTTCTTTCAATGTGCTCTAGGTACTGTGGATTTTTGATGCGTTTCGTGACTTCTGTCCCCCCAACCCGCCGGAAATCCCGCATCAGAATATCATGTGCACACTTTAACTCTCTGGTTGGGTTCACACCTAAAGGTCTGGTTCCTGAACCAAACCAATGCAAGGATGTTGCTGGTCTGGTTTGCGTTCACAAAGTCAAAACTCAAAAGGTCAGACAGATGTCGGGTAAAAAGACAGCTTCATATTGTAAATCATGGAGCACCGTCAGGTTCTGTTCATATTGGGTTGGTCCCCTACAACTCCACATTTTGCTAGCAAACATGCTAATAGCCGCCATTCACCGAAAGAGGAAAAGGAGGCAATCCTTTAACCAATGAAATAAAAGGTTCGCTTCCTGTGATTGGTTTGAATGGTGTTCACACCAGAAATTAAGCGCTCCAGAGTTCACTTGACAGCAGGCCGAGACCACCCCTTCGAGGTGGAGCGGTTGTTTGGTCCACACCGGTTTTGGATTCCTGCATTCACATAAACCCAAATGAACTGCACCAAGGGGGTAAACGCTCCAGGGTTCGGTTCAACCGGTTTAAACGAGGCTGGTGCGAACGCACCCTGAAACACTGTCAATAAAATCCATTCTAAGGCAAATTAAACACCGGTACAGGTGGCGTAATGTAAAATATGTTATTTTAAGTTTTTCTCCATAAACCATCTGGTGACCCGTTGAAATGATGTCGCGACCCCCTGGGGGGCCTCGACCCCGAGGTTGAGAACCACTGGTTTAAGATGCATCACACAGTTTGTCAACTTTGACGGTGAATTTAAAGATCTGGATACAAAACAAAGATGAGACGTACGGAGGTTGAGAGGAGAGAAAATAAGCCAATGATTTGCAGTTTGTTAGAGCGTATTAGTTTATATTACTGTCATTTGAAGTTGAAGTTAGTAGTTTAGTCGTTTGTGCACAGACAGCGCGCTGTACCTCAATACTCAGATGTATGTTTTCAACTGAGGCAAAATGTTCCTGTTCAGACTGTTGGGATTGGGAAGAGGCAGAACTTGATGGATAAGGCAATGTGGCCGCTTGAGTTAAGACACCATCATCATTCTCAAATAAAGGGTTCACCCTTAAAGAACTGTCAAAGGCACAGGGAGCAAGGGTGGGCCTACAACGTAAAGGAGACATAATCACTGCAAAAGCAAAACCCCGAAGCAAAACCGGTACAAAAACATGAAGGATAAAAAGGCGCGTACTTACACCAAAGTTACAGCCTTTCTGGTCTTCATACAGTTCTTGTTAATGAATATCAAAATGCCGATGATGGCACAAACAAAGCAGAGGCTTCCCACAAGGCAGATTATAATTAGCGGAGGGTCGACTGGCATCGACACCAGCTCGTTGCAGCGCTCTCCGTGGTAGTGCCAGTATTTACCTACAGGGCACCTGACAGAGATGAAAAAACACATAGGTTAGAGAGAAGCAGCCTGTAAACACGACTCTTTCACTTTGATAGCCAGGCACAGAAGAAATTACACAATTATTACTTGAAAAATAGTGTAACATTAAAAAATAATCATACAACAAATTGCCAACCAATTAAATAATCACAGACTGTTTCTTCCTGATTCCAACCTGCTTTTCTAAATAAATAATAGTGCATTAAGTCTTCAATCAAACCAGGGAAGGAAGATGATCTCTGAATGCTTTTTCATTGTGACTTTAAAGAAACTTTCTTGTTCTCACTGTTTAATTCTTATTGGTGTTTTGTTTGTCAAACAGCTCTGAGCTGGCTGTGAAACAGCAAATATAATTGTGAGAAATGAATAGCTGCACATGATCCTCTCCATAGTATCAATATATCCTTAAAAACTCACTTTTTCAGTGCTTGCGCACAAACGTTTGGGTATCTGGGGTGTTTATTGACCCACAAACTGTGAAATAAGACAACCCAGTTTTGTGGGCTGTCGAGATCAGAAACTGGGATTCAACAAGCCATACAGATGTGGCTGCCCTTCCTAAGTCACATGCACGCTCATTACATCATATATCACCTCTTAAATCAGCCACAGCTTGAGTACTACCTTTGCAAAGGTGCACCATAGTTTTATCATAATAACCGGTTATGATTAATCTTATTAAATTTTTGGATTCCAGCTTCTTAAATGTGAATATTTTCTGGTTTCTTTACTCCTCTATGACAGTAAACTGAATATCTTGTTGAACATCTCAAAACAAACTGAACTGGTGGACATTTTTCTTTATTTTCTGACATTTTATAGACCAAACAACTAAATGATTAATCAAGAAAACAATCGACAGATTAATCAACAATGAAAACATTCTTTAGTTGCAGCCCTAGTGTGAGAAAAAATAGTGCTGTAACAGGAGAGACTTCAGAGAGCAGGTCCAAAGCACACTGGAGCAAACGGATTTAAGGCAATCAGCTTTATTAGAGGACTATCGTGAGTCTCAGATCGGTTCGACTCTGATGAAGACGTAGTTGGTGTCCAAACGTTAGTCTTCTAATAAAGCTGATTGCCTTAAATCCGTGCGCTCCGGTGTGCTTTGGACCTGCTCTCTGAAGTCTCTCCTGTTACAAGATTGCCCTGTTCTGTGAGCACCAAAGAGGCTTACTATTCCTTGTGAGCCTCCTTTCTTCACTCAAAAACACAAAAAAGTTTTTGAACATTAAAGCATGTAAACATGTTACTGTAGAAACCCTGTAGTTTGAACCTGAAAATGAGCATCATATGTCCCCTGCTAACATGTACCCTGAGTGTAACGATGTAATGTTTCACTCAAATCTTGAATGTCCTTGAATGCACCATCAAGAAATAGTTTAATACACTGATGCTCTCAACGACACGATTAATCGTGAAATGAATGCCGAACAGAGAGGAAGTTCTCTGGTCACAGTCAGCTCATGTGTACCTGCAGGTGGCTCCATGACCTGGGATTATCTCACACAGGCCTCCGTTCAGGCAGTAGTCCGGCTGCAGAGTGCAGGTGCTCTGACACGGCAGGCCGTCCACGATGCTGTAGCCCGGATCGCACAGACACTCTGCCTCCTCGGTCCAACTGTTCACGACGCAGCGTGAAAACTCGTTGCAGGCCAGGAACTTACAGGGGTCTGCTTGGTCAGCTGAAACCAACAGAGAGGAGACAGGAAACAGAGACCAGAGAGGAAGAGAGGTGGACAGGGCATTGGAGAAATTAAAGGGCATTTTGACTGGTGTGAATAAGGCATTTAATGAGGTCACATAAACTCTTCCAAGCAAAAACATCCCACAGACTGAGTGAGGACGCGCATTATGGACTCTGACTGTGAAGCATGAATGAACATGTCACTGCAAGAACAGATGTTTTATTACATGTCTGCATCCTGTAATCACACATAGGACATGCCAGCAACTCCACTGTACAAGCAAAGACATCTCACCTGGTTCCACCTCCAAGGAGCGGCTGTCAATCTCGATGTCGAGGCGTTTAGACGCCGCGCTGCAGAAGTCTTCGAGCACACAGTGGACAGCTTCTGTGACGTTATAAGGTACCGGTTTGTCCAGTTTCATCTTGCTGTTTACCACGACGCTGCCGTTCCTGAAGTTGAGGATTTCCAGCTGTTTAAATCCGGTCAGGTTGGATTGTAGATATGGCAGAAGCTGTGGGGTAGGAAATAAACTTGTTTTATTTGATGTTTATTTAACTATTCGCTTTCATTTTTCAGAGGACGTGCTGAATTTCCTCACTTTAATGGATTAGTTTTCTGTGCAGTTAGTGATCAGAGTGAATACAGTGTTCCTGGAAAGCAACGGTCGATTTCATATGACAGGCTAAAAAAAGGAATCACTCTCAATCCTAGGAGGACAAAGATTCCCACTTGGATAATTAGGTTAATGAAATTATGTCCGATTTTCGCCGGTGTCAAGTGTCGGTCAAGATCTGTGTCCTCCCGTGAAGACAACCAGGGCGGCAGAGACCACATTTACCTGCGGGTTTACCTCCACAACGACAGGACTGAGGTTGTTGTAGCACGGCTGATTTTGAATTATTCAGGTCACATTTTGCAGTGTGAATGCTATGAATAGTTCATAATTAAATTTTGATGCAAGCATGAAATCCTGCCATTACTGCGCAGACTGTGTAATTAGATCTAGAATGAAATTAGGGTTTGGTTTATAAGCATTAGTATAAGAACACAGAACATGTTATTTCTAGTCGATGAGGAGTCGGAGAACACATGATCACTTGCGTGACATCCAATCTATTGCAAATCCAAAATAAATCTATAATATATAATGTTTAGTGAAGGCTTTTATCTCAAGTGCCTCACAGTAACATACAGTATGGATGCTATGTTATCAGTCAAGTATCTGCATTATCAAACCTACACTGCCCTACAAAGCCAAAACGCAGTAACTACACTGTTGACATTGAGAATCTTTGACTTTACCTGAGCAGTGGCAAAGTGTACGTCTATGCCATGCAGTGGAAGTGCAGCCAAACTAAACGTTGGGAACTTTTATTGACAAAGTGCTGCGAGAGAGGTCCCGCGGCCAATCAGTAGAGTCCTGACATGTTGACCTGTTGTTACAAAGAATTTCTTCCTGCCTGAAACATGTGGACACGCCTCCCAGCATAAGTCTAAGAACATCTGTCTCCACAATAAATTATCGGATGAGTGTACCGATCATTCTCTCAGCTCGCTCCCATGATGGATTTAAATAAGACGGGAGGCCGACAACAGAGCCTAACTTTACTTTTAATGTTATCAAAGAGAAATGATCTCCCCTTGTCCTAAAATGGTCCTAAATCGATACTAGAGTACTTCCTTGTTTATGAATGAAGCGGTACAGTGGAAGCAGCAGCGCTGTGTGTGTGTTTCACCAATCAACAATGGTCATCTCTGCAAACTCCACCCCAAAAGTTATGGTACTTTCAGAACCTACAACCAGGGCCTTTTTTTGGGGGGAAAAAAGGCAACTACCTTACATTGTTTCCCGCAAAATGTTCTTACTTCCAGGGGAAGTCAGTGTCCGACAGACTGTGAGTGTGGCGGCGGTCAGTGTGGGTTTGTTGGTGGCGTTATAGCTGTGAACGTAGCTGTAGCAGACAGTGTGTTTGTTGGTGAATAAATGCTACGAGGCTACAAGCTACAAGTCCTCAGCTGGAAGTCCAGAGCCAACTTCCTGTATCTGCGCTGGCTCTCTCTTAAGGTGGACTCTTAAGGTGGATCGGTAAAGTGAACGCTTAATGCTGGATATCAGTTAAATTAACATCTCTAGTTTACAACATAGCAGACAAAGTAGGCCCCTACTGACCCACAACTATGAGGCTTAGAGCGAGCTGATAACACACATTTAATGGCCTTACAACAGCTGAATCAGGTGTGTTTCTGGCATTAGCTGAAGCTAATTTAACCACTTTTTCCTACCTGTTTCCTGTAATTGAACCAACATCTTAGTAATTTAATGTTATACCACATAAATAAGGAAATAAATGCAATCATTGTAGAACAGAAGAGTTGCAGATAACGTAGTCCTGCTAAAAGTTAGTTCGTCTAGCTTAGCAGAGTAATAACTAATTTGATGTTTGTTGTAGTGTTCAACAAACACTACCACTACCACAATCATGAATTAATGGCAAAAAGCACCGAATAAAGGCATTACAGCATCACCAACTTCTTTTTTTCCGTATTGTTGCATTGAACAACATTCCCACTGCAGAGTTGCAGCTCAGATAACTGAGAAACCAATCTTTAAAACTATGGACTCAGACTGAGGACGGTGGTGATATTTAGGCGGGGGAGGAAGCTGAAGCCAGCTGAAGTAATGGACCTGCATCAGTGTTCATCGATCTGAACCGCTCTCCTCCCAGCCTCTCCACGTTCACTACAGGCGAGGCAAAACATCACAGCCGCAGTGTGAGAGGGAGAGATTACGCTGCTCTAGCTGGCCTGGCTGTCGAGCGGGAGATAAGAGGCCTTAAGGAGCTCTGCTCTGATCGGGTTACTTCACTTATCGCTGGCAGACAGTTTACTGGGGCCTAGTTCCCCACAGCTAATAGTCTCTGAGAAAGTACGAGGGTCCAGCATCCCCAACAAATGGACAATAGCCTGCAGAACAACTGGACACACAGTTTGCCGTTTGGTCATTCATTTGTCTCAGTGCAAAATGTCAATTACATTAGATTAGATACCAATCTGTAGCTCTGTTAACTTCCACACAAGGTCAAAGCTGAGTTCGTTCACAACAACAAACCTCAGTGCAGTATTGTAGACTAAGGAACAACAGACAACAGCATGACACAAACACAGCCGTATTTTCAGTCTTTGACACAAGCACATATGCGTCTCGGAGGTTACACATGTATCTACTGGTTCTTGATTTGGAAAACCTGATGAAACATCCCTTCTCTGATGTCAGAAAAATAATAAAGGTCAGAAAAAATATTATCTCGCCATGAAAATGATTTGACGTAGCAAATAAAGTCATTCCAACCTCCATGTCCAATTTTATTGGTTGCTTCACAAACCAGTAGGTACAGGAGTAATGGAGGCAAAGGCAAACAGGGGGAACTGCAAGCCACTGCAGGCTAATGGTTCATACTGTATATACATACAATGAATGTACAGTGTCACAAATGGGGTCCAATATCCAGCAAGACATTACATTATGTCCATTTAAATGGGCTGCAGTATATGTCACATTTCTTCGCAACTGTTCCTGCTATTTTTTCAGTGATTTATAAATCAATCAAAGTGTCCCTTCTATGCCTAAATAGCCCATTTAAAGGAAGATATGTTGACTATTCCTAATGGGATATTAAGATATACGGTAAATACTTACCAGCTCAAACGTCTGACCACAATAGTTTTGCCAGGAAGCTAAATACATCGATTAATGAGGAAAGCTGCAGTAACCACGGTTTGGGCAACCATTAAAGGATTGGAGATGGAG
Source organism: Pterois miles (assembly GCA_947000775.1). Taxonomy (NCBI): domain Eukaryota; kingdom Metazoa; phylum Chordata; class Actinopteri; order Perciformes; family Scorpaenidae; genus Pterois; species Pterois miles. The sequence continues at coordinate 42,130 of CAMQGK010000030.1, forward strand.
TGTTATATTTATTGTTGTTTTGGATTTTTGCTTGTAATTTCTGCCTATGTATCCCTGCTGCTTCATAATGTATTCTCTGGTCCAGCAGACATTGTTTATTTCTACAGTATATATGCCATGAAAACAAAACGGAAACTTAAAGGTGCTAAATACAGGACTGAGAGCATTTTTATTGCCTCTCAACGGTCTATCATGGTGACAGCAAGCCAGCGTCTCGCAGCTAACAGTGCTAACAGTGCTAAATGTGAAAACAATAGCAAAAGTACTGGCAGTTATCACAGTAATCACCTGAAGGGGAACCGGAGGGTTGGTGCTACACTACGATGGTGTTTTCAGCTATAATCACCATATGAGCACAGTGCTCACTGGCGGCCGTGAGCTAGCCAGTGAGACACGCTCACATGCACTACAAGGCACGTGAGGCCAGCCCGGCGACGTCAACAAAGCACGCACATGTGTAAGCAGCGGAAGCGTGCTGGGCCCATAACCCAGAGGTCGGTGGATCGAAACCATCCTCTGCTATATCTTTATATGAGGGGATGTAGCTCAGTGGTAGAGCGCATGCTTCGCATGTATGAGGTCCTGGGTTCAATCCCCAGCATCTCCACTTCTCTTCCCAAATTTCCCTCTGGGGATTAATAAAGGTTCATCTTATCTTATCTTACATGCTTCGATTGCAACACACAAAGGAAGTGTAATTCTCTGCTTAGGTAGACATTACTCCTCTATATCTTTACATATCAGATAGTTGCTTGCTGGTAAATTAAAGCTCTGGATATCGTATAAAGCACCTTTAAAACTTAAATGGGTAAATTATGCGTTTGGTTTCAGAATACAAACTCAAAACAGTTCAAATTCATAACAAATCATGACATTTTCACTTTTCTTGTATATTACTAGAACAAATAAATGACTGCCGATATAACAGATATTAAGTATTTATCTTAACCCAGAAGGCTATATCATCAAAGAAACTCTTGCCCATCTGTAGTAGCTCACATACCCTCTGTTCCCTGCCACTGCAGCAAACACACAATCCAATTTGTATCGATGCACCTCTTCAGTTTGAGGCTGAAGCCTTTTATGTAACACAGCGCAGCTAGAGCAGAAGCCTAAAAATATGTCCCCTCCGTCCACCTCGGGGTAAGCCTTGAAACTAAACAGGGATGTCAAGTGATGCTTCTTGCTTTGATGTACGCTAACAAGGTACATGTTTTAAGAGACACAGTCCCCACCTGCTTGCCAGCAGCTAATGCAAATTAAAAGTATTATTTAGATAAGCAAGAGTGATGCAGCCTGTTTGCCATAACAAATAAGCTGCAGCCCAGCATTGATTAAACATGTGCATTTACACACAAATGCTCCAAAGCACCAATCTGTGATCTATTTTATTTCATTGTCTTGTTGCTTACAGTAGCACATACACATAGTATGTCTGTAACGTCAGATAACCAACACAGTAATACTACTGCAACATGCATACAGATGTAACCTGACTGATGTCGCACTAAGCAGATTGGAACCATTAATAGCACAGTGTGTGATGCTGGAAGTGACCAGAATTACTTTAAGCTTCTTACCGCAAGTCACAAACCTCTGAGTCCTACAATGACTAAGGCAGACCCGGGTCTCATGATTCAGACTACCCTGGGCTACTTTCCTCTCTACCATGTACACAGTTTTAGCAACACAAAATGCATGAAGCTGCATGACTTTCCTATTAGATTTACTAAGCTTCTTATCACCTCATTCTGCTCCACATTAATTCATTCATTCACTCTGTAAATGCATCTTTAAGGCTTCAAAACATGCACAAAACACACTGGTCAACGTCATAACACACATATGAGCAACAAATGTACAAAAATAAATTCTGGATTTAGTTGGTGAGAAACTAACTAGACTTACACTGTACACAAACACAAACATATAGTCCCACAACTGATAGATAATAGCATCTCTACAGTATATCACAGCAGAGAGCGTCTCTGTACAAAGAAATGATGCTTAAAATGCTGTTCTTTAATATAATTTGTCATTTGGGAATCATGCTTATTTGCTTTCTTGCCAAGAGATTTATACCACCGTCGTGTGTGTCCACCTAATAGAACTCTACAGCCAGCAGCAGTTTGCTTAGCTTAGCATAAAGACTGGAAATGGGGAAATAGCTAGCCTGGCTCTGTCATAAGGTAGTCTGACTCAGTGGATATAGACTGAAATCTATTTTATACAAGCCCCCAGGAAGAGTGCCACACTTTGAAGGAAAATGGAGGTACTAAACTTCCATGTCCGTCACATGATGCCATTGTGATCAAAAAGGCTTTTCGCCATAGACACATAGACCATAGCCCTTATTTAAATCATTAGGTCGTAGAAGCTGTAAAACACACTAATAGCCGAATCCAGTTATTTTCGTGATGCTGTTTAATGACTCAGAGACCGAAGCTGGACCGAGGGCTGGGAGGCGGCGTTAAAGGACACACTACTGCGCCTGCTCTATCAGCCCATAGATATGGAGGATTGCTGGAATATCGGAGTACTTTTATCGCTCAGCAGTCGAGCCATTTTGGTTCTCTTTATACATCCATGATTTTTCATACGATGCTTAGTACTGTTCAAGACCATTGTGGTTGGTTTACAGAAATGCAAACTAGTAATTTTCCCCATACCAGAATGATAATGGTACAACCAGACCTTTCCACTGGCTATGCAAGACTCGTCCAAACATAAAAATCAACCTACGTCAAATTGTAAAAATGATGAGGTTGTGTTGTCACTGTTATACTGCCTGGCAGCCACTGACGACACTATTAGAGACCACAAAGGCCTTTACACACTGCCTTCAAATATTAGGTCTAGGACTTTTATTGTGAAAGGTAAGAATGGAAGGAGTGAATCTGGTCTGCATTGCATCTGCAGAGCCTCTGTTCTGTTGTTTCATATAGGCGCAACTCAATCCATTTTGAGTAACGCGATTGGTTGTTGTCTTTATGCTGCCGGTGTGTAAAGGCCTTTAGAGGTGCTGGTAGGCACGTTTTGTTAGCTTTGGACGTTGCTAAGCTAGCTATTTCCAGTCTTTATGCCCAGCTACGCCAACCGGCTGCTGGTTCCAGCTACATATAGATTGAATAGAAATGAGAGTAGTATCAATATTCTCATCTATTCATTGACCATTTTGCATGTTTTCATCTTTAAATTTCTTCTTAACAGCAGAAGCCTCTTTTGATTTTATAGCCCAGAAATCCTTTGCAGACACAAATTGTGCAAAATGATGTGCTGAAATATGGTGTTAGCCAGAACTGAAAGTCCCTGAAAAAGCCAAAACTTTAGCACAGTTCAAAAAAAGAAACAAGGCACAACAGACAAAAACAAGCTCACCAACATTAGAACTCACAGATTAAACCAACAGACATGAGCAGCTGCAGCAGGAAGGTCTAACGTCTCTTGCAAAGACAAAAGCAAAGCTGAAAACTAAAGCTGAATACTTCAGAAATGTTAGGTGCTTTCAGATTGTTAGATACTGCATTTTGAAAAGGTTAGTTAAGAAATAGAAAGGTCATGCTCTCTCTGAGGCATTGGAGATGTAGTTCCAATATGGAAAAAAAAAAAAAAAATACCGGTATGGAGGCTAAAGTCTTCTGTCTCCCAGGCCCAGATTTACTGGAAGCTCCAGGGTTTGGCGAGTTTCTGGACCCAGAGTGCTGTGTCTAAGTGAAACAGAATAATTTCTTTATACTGTTACAAAACACAATGGCTCCTCTAAAATTTAAGCATTAGCATACTGCAGATTTGATCAAGAATTTGGCGTCACTTTAACATTTTAAAAAAAAATTTAATTTGTTAAAGAAAATATAATTACTTTATAATTTACTGTTCATTTTTAGGATCTTAAAAAATGTGAGGCTAAGGCTTGCTGCAAAGTGCATCCTCAGTTGCGCAGGACAACACGATTTAAATTACGCATCAACTTGGGGCTACTTTAAAATACTATTACTCTTACTAAAATACCATGTAAAACCAAAGTTTAACAGTTTATATTGCACAAATGTACTTTTATCATATATTTCAGCTCGGGCTACGAAAGCAAATACGAGAATGAAGCATGCAAAAGCATGATATCCAGCACAAAAGCTTGTGTACCTACCAGCTCAAGAAAGGTATTCTCCAGTGATTTATACTCTGGGGAGCTCTTGTTGAACAGGCCATCAGAAAACATCATGTTAGTGACCCTCAAGCTAAAGAAAACCACTAACTCTTTGCCCTTATCCACTGCGGTCATCAGAGGGGTGCTGGCTTGTCTCATGGCCGGAGCAGCCGTGGATTCGTACGGGCGTTCGTCCGACTCGGACGGGAACCCACTACCGCTCTCTTCTTCCAGAGGTTTGGTCGATTCTGCCTCCATCTCGTTCTGACTTGACCCTTCATCGTTTTCAGTGTTTGAGTTTTCAGGAGGCAGGTCTGTTGAGACTGGTGTCGTTCCACTGTGCCCTCCACTAGACTCATCTCTCTCCTCAGGGGCTTCGCCGCTCTCTGCAGGGGAGGGCAAAGACTCCACATCTGACTCTGGTTCAATGCCCTGGAGGTCATCCTTACGAGATGATAGCGTAGAGACCGGGACTGCTGCTTCTGTGACTGCTGCTTCTGCGACAGGTATTTCAGTAACTGTGAGCTCTGTGGATTCTGGCAGGCCCAGGTTAACTCCACCAGGTGGATCAGTGATTACTTCTTCTGGTTGGGAGTCTGGAGTTGCTAAGGGAAGGTCCTCATTCTGTTGCTCTGGATGTTCTCCACTGACCACATCAGCTGGTTCAGGCTCTTATAAAATAAAACAAATCAGAAAAGGTTTATGACCAGGAGATATTTTGTTAATGGTTACATACTAGGGTGCCATGTAGTTTGTAGCATCATTCCTATTGTTGACATTCAAATTCTAAATCAATATTCGAATGCTGTGCAGCTGTTTCTTCTTCTTACCCCTGATATTTCTGCACAGTTGCAGATGAACACTGGGCTAAATTAATGTGTTTAGTACGCTATATTCACCTCTCAATATCCTCTGCTCTCTCATGTCAAACTAGCTTCTCAAGACGGAGGCTAAATAATGCTCCATGCTAAATTTTGCTGAGGAAAAACTGTCACTGTCATTTTTAATGGGGTCCCTTGACCTCTGACCTCAAGATATGTGAATGAAAATGGGTTCTGTGGGTACCCATGAGTCTCCTCTTTACAGACACGTCCACTTTATGATAATCACATGCATGCCATGTTATGATTTGAGCATAATTTTTGTGCTAAATGCAGTAGCTGTGAGGGTTTCTGGAGGTTTGTCATTGTTTTGTGTTGTTAATTGATACATTCCAATAATAAATATACACACATATTTGCATAAAGCAAGCATACTTGTCCACTTCCATGTCGATAGCACTGACATAGTGTTAAATACTTGACAAATCTCATTTTAAGGTACATTTTGAACAGTTAAAATATGTGTAATTAATTTGCAATTATTCGCAATTAACTATGGACAATCATACAATTTATGACAATTAAATATGTAACTGATTGACAGCCCTAATTATACTACTTGGAGAACTACATCCCAGTGGTGGCTGCGTAGGACTGTTTCTCATGTGATCCAAACATTTACAATAACTCCAGAGAGTTATAAAGTCCAAAGTTCACTAAACATCCTGCTTCAATCCACATTTGTTGGTGTTTTGCCTTTCAAAACAAGATTTTCACTGCAACAAAAAAACTGTTTGCTCCCTCACTTGCTGCAAGGGGGAAAGAGCTAGCCTGTTGTCACAGTCAGGTTACCAGGCAACAAGTGTTTCTGCTAATTACAGATTTACCCTGAAATCAGTGTGACAAACCTGATACATTTGGTATCTTTGGAAATGCCACTCGAGTTTAAGATGAAGATCTGCAGGTTTGAAAAAAGTTTGGCTGCAGAGCATGAGTTTGTAATGACTTGACCACCAGCAGGCTTGTTAATAGGTTTTAATATGATGTATTGCCTCAGCAGGGAGCATCTCCATGCGCAAAACCAAAGCATCAAGTCTAATTGTACTGTCATTTCCATTTCCTATGAGAAGGTGTGTGTTCTGTGCAGATTTGAGTTAGCAAAAGAAAAAAAAATCTAGGTCACACTTTATTTGGATAGTCCAGTGCTGATATTCACAATCAAATGACTTTAATGTGTCACTAGAAAGTCTGTGGACTTTCATGTGATGCTCCCACTAGTGTAAAATTAAGTATGTATTGTCTAGTTAAATTTACTCTCAGGGTTGGGGTGATTATTAGAAAAAGGGCTGGTGTTACATAATGTGTAGACATACAGAAAAAAGAAACTTCACCACTCATTAAGTGTGAATCAATACTAGATTACTGAAATAAGAGATGTTAAATGGTAATAAAATAAAATAAAGCAAAGTTTAAGTTCGATCAGTAAGAGCCAATTAATTTAATTGTTTTTCATCCACTCTCAGTCAGTTGCAAGAAAAAGTATGTTAACCCTTTGGGATTACTTGGATTTCTGCATAAATATGTCCCAAAATCCCAAAGGGTTCACATCACTTTTTCTTGGAACTGTAACTTTCTGTCTCTTTTCTATTTTCCTATTTTTATTTTATTTTTTTTTTATTTTTATTACTTTAAGATATCTGGTCATTTCTTTCAAATATGATTTACTTCTCCTTCTTATTTTTTTAGCCAAGGGATGTGCTCTTTTTATTACAGCCCGATCAGCTCTTCCTGTATTTTGTGTCTCTGGACCATAACAGCATCAGCAGAGTCAAGACTCGGTAAGTGTAGGTTAAGTTGTGGTTCGATCCCGAGGTTCTTCCTGTTTTCTGTCAATAGCTCTAAATGGAGTCCAAACCTCAGTCTAATGTTTTGCTACTCAGTGAAGCCTCTCTCCTGATTGAACGTCAACATCCTACTTTAAAAACAACATTTAACCTGAAGCAGCCTTACCATCTGTCACCTGTTCTTCAGGTTCACCTCTGTCGTCACACTCAGTCGATGGTATCTCCTCCACCTCTGGCTCCGCTTCCTCCTCCTGCTGTGTGATAGTTTCCAGTGTTGTGTCTGATGATATAATGTCACCCATCCCCTCAGCAGCATCTTCTGTGGATTCCTCCCCTACTCCTGACATTAAAGGAGTCTCATCAGTGACGGCAGAAGTGCTTTCTGGGATGATGTTTGGGATGAAAGGCACAAAGGTCTGTGTTTCTGGTTTGATTGTAGAAGCTTCCAAAGAGTTTTCTATCACTGCCACCGTGGGGAAGAAACTTTGAGTGGGAGCACTGTCTGCTGTCGGCGCCTGTGTGGGGTCGTCCCCGGATACAGCGCCTTCAATGGGGTTCATGCCGAGCTTCGCAACTGGATACACTGTGGTTACTGAAAATGAAGCATTAAAACATTTAAACAACTTTAAAAACTGAGCACTAATGTATTGTTTTATTCAGTTAAATGTGATATTGTGCTTACCAGCCTCAAAGCTGAGTGTCTGTATGTCCAGCGGTTTTAAGGCCTTTGTGATGATGTGCTTCAGTTTTGGACCATTCACATCCTCGTCCGTCTCAGGCTCCTCAAGACCCTCAGGGTCATCGTTAAGCTCCGTTTCTCCATTAAAGACCACAGCGTAACGCACAGACACATCCTCTGAGCTGATCGACACAACACATCATGTTAGAAACCCTCACAGCAGACAGGCCTCACAGGTAATGGATGTCTGCTAAGGCAGACATTTCTGAGTCATATCCCAAAAGAGGATATTTTTGGGGATGTTATAGTTTCTCTTGAGACTTGAGAGCTTCAATAAAAGTCACTTAAGGGGAAAAGTACAAGTCTCTTATCTTATTTACTGTGTTGTTGTTGTCAAAATCAATCACTATTACAAAGCATTATTACAGTGCCAAACCTTTAAGAAAACCTTTAATATAACTAAACCCACCGAAATCCCAGAACACGAATCTCTTTGAATCCTGGAATTTTTTTCGAACATGCGACGCATCTAAACAAAAGAGAAACAAGAGAGTGTGAAAGAAACATGAGCATTTTCTCTCTTTCTGTTATGTAGTATTCAGCTTTATCATCCAGTAAAAAACATCAATATTTGTATTTAGTCACTTTATAACTAAAAGATTAAAAACATTTTGAAGATGTGTTTTCATTGGACATAAACAAATCAGGCAATAAAACAAGATTTGCTGCACTGAACGCTGGAGCAATGACTGGGCGAAAGAAAAATTAATGGCAACTATTCTGAGCAAAAATGGTAAACATTCATTTCCTGGTTCCAGTGTCTCAAATGTGAGAATGTTTTGCTTTGTCGTACACAGTAGTAAAATGAATATCTTTGAGTTACAGATACTTTAGTTGGACAAAATAAATTTGCATGTTCTCCCCTGACACTATGAATGAGGGGGCTCGAGGACTTGGGGGTTGTGTCAGCATAAAACGCCAATTCAGAAACACAGATCATAAATTCAGATGATCCGCTGTGGTGACCCTTGACACCGATAGACAGACGAATAACAGTTAGACAAAAGAAGACATTTTAAGACGTCACCTTGGAATGTGGGAAAACTTGTAAACTTGTAAACTTGTATGTTTTTCACTATTTACTAATATTATGTTTAATCAAGAAAATAATCTACAGTTTAATTGACTATGTAAATAAGTAGTTAGTTGCTGCACATGTACTACTGTAAAGGCCCAGTATTGCACATAATGGTTCTAACCGCATGACTGAGAGGGGTTCTCACTAGGTGGTAAATCCTTACGGCAAAAGTAACCACAAGGGGAAAGAAATGCAGGCAAGCCAAAATCCAAAAAATGCAGTCATATGACCATAAGAAGCAGAAAGTGAAGAGAAGCTGCCTGTATTTTACGTGTCAGGGAGCTGATTAGGGAATTGGGAACAGGTGTGCAGCTTGGTATGGAGGTCAGGTGTGGCTCAAGGTAGAAACACTGAGGGCTAATGCAGGGCAGGGCAGGGGAAAGCAGGCTCTGAAATGACAGGAGGAATTAGAGGCTGGCAAACTGACAACAGATAAAATGCGTAGGTAGTATTAAGAACTAGTAGTAGCCATGACAGCTACATGCAGAATCTCATGTTTCTTAAACCAGTAGGATGAGCAACAAAAAAAACCTTGTTAAATATAGCAATAATGTCTATTATGTTTGCAGACTTGACATTTAAGTTTCAAGAATGAACCTGATTAGTATTAGTGCACACTGTTTACATTTCTTTGTAACCATATTGTAAAAAAAACATCAAGTGGCATATTTTGCTTTTGTGTGGCTGCACTGTTCATTTCGTATAGCCAACATTTAGTTCTTTAAAAAAGAAATGATATACTAATGGTTTCACACTAGTAGAAGTCATTTTTCAAAGCTGCGTTAAGAGCCTCAGTCAATGCCTTCTTAGTCAGAGTTAATCTATATGATTAGATCTTGCTTTTTCAGGCTTGTGGTCATTTAGAAGTATTACTCAAAGTGTTTTGGTTGCAACTTTAAAGCTGTTAAATCAATCAGGGTAAGATTTACACTTAATACAATGGTGTAGAAGCTGGCAATCAAATTAATCTCATTGTAAGACACTTTCTATAATGACAACACTGCTGTGAAAGAAGGGACAGATACGAGGGGAGTGATCTAGGCCGAGAAGAAGTATGTTGCATCCACCGAAAATTTTGAGCAACCCAAGGTAAATAAGTATTAGTAATATGTATTAGTAAATCAATACATAAATAAATAAAAAAAAACTGCATCTTTAAAGAAATGCCACTATTTGCAACCTCTCCCCAGTGCTGGCTGGCCCTCACTGGGAACATTTCCTTCACTACGACTGGCTCTAGGTTGGCTTGGAAAGGTTTAAAGGTAAAGGTGTTTCACGGCTCTGTGGCACTTCTGTCCACAACTCACCCATCTCATCAAGCTCTTCATTGATCTAGCCTCTAAATTTTGCTCTCCAAGTGCAACAGATTGATGCATTTATCTTTGAAATGTACAAAATTTTCTTCCGAGGAAGCATACCCCCAGGCCACCCTAGACAGTCCAGGGTCTTTTCTAATTTGTAGCAGTGCAGTGTCACATTTCGTTAATAATTGCAAAAATACGCACAATAAAAAACTAATTTTGAGACAAGTATCACCTTGGTGAGATTAACAAAGTGTGGGTACCCATGGGCAAAAACTTAAAAGAGCTCCTATGCAGGTAATCAAATACAATACATACATCTTATTTGCTTCTTTTCCTGTAGAAGTTCAGGGTTTCTTCACTTTCAGTAAGATCTTAAAAATTTTAAAACACAGCTCTGCTATCAAGAGGCTTTCTGTGTTTGTAGAAGGGCAAAGAAGCGGACAGCTAACATTTACTGTAGGCCTGTAAACTCTCACTTGGCTCTCACCTGCTCTGTGAGCTCTCGTGTGATGTCTTTGTATTTTGCTTCTGGGTCACTGAACAGCTTTCCGTAAGTCGGATCCACGATGGTGACTCTGAACTCGACAATGTACTCCTCATAGTTCTCCTTGATCATGTTGGGGTCTTCAAGGATCTGGCAAAGAGAAGGCAAACAACAGTGTTGTTAAGACTAGTGCCACCTGATATCAGTGGTTGGGTCTCAAAGTGTGACAGGTGGGCCGCTGGTGACCGGGGGTAAAATGTGATGTGGGATTAATGTTCTGATGTCGGAAAAGTAAACAAATTGACTATAGCAGTCATGCTCATTCAGACAGATAGCACATAGTACTGTAGGTTTACAGAAGGGACGGGTATTTGACAAGGACAAAAAGAAAAACAGACAATGCTTCAGAGACAAGACAAGACAATGCACTCATCGGACAGTAATCAAAAGAAAATATGAGGAAGGGCTGCACCAAATACTTCGAAGCTTCATCATAACGTTGACATTGAATCATTATTATTAATAAATTACAGAAACATTATCTTCCACCTTCTCTTCCTCACACACACACACAGAGCGAGCGATGCAGTCCAAAAGTAAAAACGTATTGAAAAAAAGAGAGATTTAATAATTTTACAAATTCATATTTTTATCTAACAAAATATTTTTCTTCAGTCCATATTTGTTGGCATTTAGCCTTTCAAAAACATTTTCACTGCGGTCAAAAAGTGGCCACTCTCCTGCACGTATTAACGGGGCAGTCTAACGGCACCATAAACTACGTTTATCGAACCACAATAACACTAAATCATATTTTACTCATTTTTTAAGGGTGATAACGTCATAAAATATGACAACAAACATTTGCTCACCACATTAGCTTCCGTTGGTAGCAGAATCAGTGGAGGTGTCCAGGTGCCTGAGACAAAACAGCAACTCACTGGTTAATTTATGATGCTTTTATGAAAATGTAATGATAGCTGCTGAATTCATGAAGTAACTGGATTACTTTTATTGGATAGTATTACTGTGGTAGTGTTAAACTTACAATCCCTTCCTGACTCTGTGGTTCCCGTGATGACTCTGGAAACAATAAGATATTTTTGTTGTGAACGTAGTTAGGCGACAATGAACATTTGCCGTACAAAGTTCGATAGTCAGCCAAGAATTATTGTGCTTAAAACCAATATTTATCCTTTTTTCTGGCTGGGAGGCAAAGCTTTAGTTGGTCCGAATATCCTTTTGAACATTTTAAAAAGAGGCCTCTGATGCTTCCATTGCCTCCAGAAATAAAAACACTGCTAATTATTTTCCAATAATTTACCCCTTTGAACTGTTAAAAACAAACAAAAGATTTTTCCTAAGAACATATTTTGGTTGAAAAGTGTATTCTAAAACAGGTAACCCACATTTGACACAAAATGTAAGAAGGAAGTCTGCACATACCCTTCAATTTCGCCATACTCGGCTACTCTCTGGAAATAAGAAGCAAGATATTAACTGTCGCAGATTTACTTGACTTGTCAGTAAAGGTATTTCAGCTGTGTTCTGGTGCCAGACTCACTCTGGCCACCATGTCCAGATGCTCCTGAGAGCTGCTAAAGTTCTGGGCCAGGTCGTCCATGCAGAGGTTTTCATGCTGGCAGGTGTAAAGCCAGGCGCTGTACTCCTCTGAGTTTGGGACTCTGTCGAAGAAGATCCGAAACGCTTCCCAAATTGCTTCCTGGCAAACTGAAGAGAAGATACATCATTTTGTGGACTTTTTTCTCAGATAATATGTGACAATACATCAAACTCACAGATAAGTAGGGGGCACGACTAGACATGATGTTACATATATTTGCAGCATGGAGAACTCAAATGACGGACAAAGAGGATTGCTGGTATTGATCTTGGCATCTCTGAGGAGTTTGCTTTGATTTAGCGATTTATCTATAAGATGATTGTCCCGTCACAGAAATATTTCAGTGCCGCTTAACATATGAATACACATAACAGTCTACAATGGCACAGTGCTACAATAAATCACAGAATATATTTAAAGCAATATAATTGGGACAGCACGAAAAGGTAGGAAATACCTGTTTCAGTAAACGCCAAACTGTATACTCAAGTCTTTGCATGTCCATGACATTTTTGTGAATATTAAAATCATGAGCACAAAGCGCCCCTGAAGCTACAATGTTTTATCTGCCTCTGTGGGGGAAACACACTCCACATTGTCCAATATCTTGATGCCTGTGGGAAATTTATTCTCTGACAAACTCATTTCTGGAGCGAAGCGATTACCTCCAATACACCAAATTAATCTGCCTCATTTTAAAATCATACACCACAGCAGCTGTTGTGGAACAATTTGTATTACTTTGCCATTCTTGCAGCCAAGGTGGCAATCTTTGCCTCTTAAATCATCCACAATTCATCTCTCTTGGACAAAAGATATTTGCATATAACTTCATTATATCAAGTGCTTCAGTATGTGTATCCCTAAAACGATTTAAATGCATCATTCAGTGGCAACATGTAAATGTCACCAGGCTCTAAGCAAGACAAATAACTGTTTATATTAAGCTTCATGTATGTGCATGAACATTAATTGATATGATTTAGAGCATCATACACATCTGAGAAGATTTTTTATCGTCTTTGCAAAAAGTTCAAACTGCATAAAACATCAATGACAGCTATTTACACAACTGTTTAAGTGAGTTATTGTCATTTGACACAGAAAAGTTTATTTATTTCACTGTAAGATATCATAATCATGCATAAAGTTGAACTTGAAAAAGTTAATTTACAGTGTAAGCTTACGTCAAAGAGTTTACCTCTGAGCTTGTAATAGGCCCGATGGCTGCCGATGACTGCTTTCATCGTCTCCTGGGGACACACTTTGACCCCCGTGGTGAGGAGCGCCGACCTCTTCGTCCGGTGTCTGTCCTGCTCTGCTCTGACATTGGTGGTGTGTCTGATAGGTCTGGAGGCTTCTAGAAAATGTCGGTACTTCACATCCCTGAGTCCAGAAAAACCGTGGTCATGTAGTTCTGAAAGAGCAGTCAGTGAAGAAATATTAGCATTTTTTTAAAGTATTCAGCGCATGAAGTAAACATAGAACTTCTCACTCAGAACTGCTTCTGTGGATAATTGTTATAATTAACTGATGGGTGACAACACAAAGACAAAGTACTGATTGCACTGATAGCTCTGTAGTTAGTGACATACTTCACTATACCGTACTTACATTAAGGTGAATGGTTGGTGAATTCGTTTGGAGTTTGTTTCTTTGGCCGTTGCAATAATAAAAGCTTCACAATTCAATTACTTGCTACATAAATGTTGCAGACCAACAGATTTCATTTTTCTGTCATAAGGGTATATTTGATCGCCATCGTGACGTCACCCATTCCTACTGGATGGTAGACTGCCGTTTTGAAGCCTCAAGGTCGCCACTTTAACCATTACCATCTCGGGTTTTGGCAGTCACCACTTTGGCTATTTTGCAACCAGAAATCACACAAGAGGGTGGAGCAACCGAATGCTAAATAAGACATTTTTAGGCGACCAAAACTTAACAATTAACTTTCACGAACTGAAAACACACTGTGAAAGTGTTGAAGTCCTAAGATGAAAACACAGACAACTCCAAGATGAACCAACACCATGGTAGTGACCTGTCAATCACAGGGTAGCTACGCCATAAAACATGCCCTGCTCAAAGTGGAACCTGTGAAGTAGCCATTCATCCAAAATATGTTGTCTTTGTAATATAATTTGCTGGTAACAAAACACGAAGTTTGCATTATCATAAGCAAAGCAAAGGGTCATTATATGATTGGCAAATTCGGTTTAACAGGAAGATAGACCCATCCCAACAGCGACAACCCTGCAGATGTCGCAGTAATGTCATCAGGGGTTATCTTATATTGGGCTTGAGCCTTTTTAAATATTGACAGAAAACTTGTGTTATGAACTCTGTCATGGCAATATGGGCATTGTGGATATAATGAAACACACTATTGAGTTGCCCACCCGAGCCCAATGACCCACTGCTACAGCACTTCACTGTAAAATTGTTGCGGCCTCTGCTGCATCAATTCTTACCACATTTTTTTTCATCTGTCTCTTACTAGTCCTCTAGATTTATGAAAGTACAATACTAAATCAATGGAGTTCCCTTTAAATATCTAACTCTGCTAGGAATATTCAATCTGACACACACTTAATCCAACAATGCCATAAATTTACAGCTGTTTGTGCCTATAAAAAGCATCTGGGTTTGCAGTGAAAAGTATATTATATACTGAGAGTCCCTGAGCATCTATGTTGAGACAATTTCGCAGAAACAAGTCCTCTGTATGTGTGATGTTATATCCCTTTAAGGTGCAATGACTTACTTTTTTGAATTCACTGTAGTGTAAAAATGTCTGGGGGCTGAAGCTTTGAGGAGCTGGTTTGTGACTGGAAGGCTGTCATTTTCACTGCTTGGTAAGTGCACAGATGTGCAGAAAAAGCAAATGAGTAACACTCGCTTGTCCCAAAGGAGCAATTGCTGAGATGTCCTTGGGCGACTTGACCCAGGTTGCATCACTCAGCGTTCAGTGGTCAACGGTATGGAGGTAAGGATGAAGGTGTGGCTGTGCAGAGATGCATGCATGAGAATTACATCTGAAAAAAGAGCGTGCAAAGCAAACCTTAAAGACATTAAAATGAGGTACACGTGGATCCAGCTGATTTTACCGGTAAACAAAAACAATCACGGCACACAAAAGTATCCCAGCAATAACAGACAGAGACAGGACCATTTCCAACAAATTATGATGAAAACTGCCATAATCTTCTGATTACCTTTGTCAAGAAAACAAGCTCAGCCACCATGTTGATGCATTACAGGAAGGTAATTCCACATCACAAGCCGGCGTGCCAGTCAACACTCTCTTACACAGTCACCCCACTGAATAATGCTGTTTTAGAAGAAAGGGACTCATTGTGATGTCAGGTGGCAAACCTCAGAGGACTTTCTAAGCCAGGATTTATCAATCCCAAAACACAGACTTGAGGTCATCAGACCAAAATAACAGACTGTGTCCCCTCTGGATTACGGAACAGGTAAAATGTCACGAAGCAAGCGAGTGTTAATAAGAAGAAGATCTACCTTTATTAGTCCCACAATGGGGAAATTCAATTTACACTCTGTTAAACTCATACATGGTACATGCAGACCTGAAACACACAAACATGCATTAATGGAGAGATGTCAGAGTGAGGGGGCTGCTCCTGACAAGCGCCCCGAGCAGTTGGGGGTTTGGTGCCTTGCTCAGGGGCACCTCGGCAGTGCCCAAGAGGTAAACTGGCACCTCTCCAGCTACCAGTTCACACTCAGTTTTTGGTCCATGTCGGGACTTGAACCGGTGACCCTCCGGTTCTCAAGCCAACTCCCTACAGACTGAGCTACTGCCGCCCCCAATAACATAATCACAGTTATAATGGCCTCTTTTATGTTGCATTTTTATGAAGATAAACAAGAAGGTAATCTTCGTGTATCAATACCGCATCTCCTCAACAGCCATTAAGTCAAGCTAACTGCACAGTCATGTCCAGCATTGTGAACACTGAACCAATAGCAGATGAACGAAACAGTCCAGAGAGAGTCAAGCTGTCTGAATGCATGCTGCAAGCTCCAAGTGTGTATCTGCAATTTCTATGAGAGGATACACTATCATAAACACCTGTACAATCTGATGCAATGCAACACAAAAGCCCTGCAACATTAACTAATATATATATATATATATAGTAGGACTGTCAATAAATTAAAATATATAATTACAATTAATCGCATGATTGTCCATAGTTCCGTAATTAGTCACAAGTTAATCACATATTTTTTATCTGTTCATAATGCACCTTAACCCTAGAACATTAACGTTAAAATAAGTCACACCATCACTAACGTTGGGTATATTTTACCCAATACAATATCCTTGATAAAATGCAGTTTTCATCAATTTATGTAAAAGTACAACACTGTATGCCAAATTGTAGTACTCTTAATTTCAAAATATGCAATATCACATAAATTAAAAAAAAGGTACCATGGCGGACCCTTTAAAAAGGCAGCAAAATTATTGAAAAAACAGGTAATCCTGAACGATACATTTTAGAACAAAAAAACAAATGGAGCTGGGAACTTGTTCTTCGGTCCACTTATTCCTAGGACATGTGGGCCTTGTCTGGTGAAGGCACAGTCTTAAAGTCGTAAAATATGTTACTCTCTATCACTAAAGTCGGGTGAAAATCACCCGAACGCATGCCTCTTGAAAAAACCATAGATGGGAGGAGGGAAACAAACATACAATTAATAACATCAGTAAGCAGCCTGAAGCTACCCAAGGACCCATGATACTCAGACAATGGCAACACAATGAAAATCACATAACAAGAATTGTGTGGGTGAAAATCACCCGACGTTAGTGTTCTAGGGTTAAAGGGAGATTTGTCAAGAGTTTAATACTCTTATCGACACAGGAGTGGACAAATATGCTGCTTTATGCAAATGTATGTATATCTTTCTCAAATCAATTACTAACACAAAACAAAGACAAATATCATCCAGAAACCTTCACAAGTACTGCATTAGCCTAAAGAAATATGCTCAAATCATGACATGGCTAACTGCAGCCCAACAGGCAACAACAGCTGTCAGTGTGTCAGTGTGCTAACTTGACTATGACTTGGCCCAAACTGCATGTGATTATCATAAAGTGGGCATGTCTGTAAAGGGGAGACTGGTGGTTACCCTGAGAATCCATTTACATTCACATATCTTGAGGTCAGAGGTCAAGAGACCCCTTTGGATATGGCCATGCCAGTTTTTGGAGCGTTATTTAACCTCCTTTGCAACAAGCTAGAATGTACAGTATGCATGGTTGGTACCAATGGATGCCTTATGTTTTCTAGTTTCATATAATACCTGTAGCTTCACTCAAGCTTTAAAAGCCCACTACAACCTCCAAAAGATGGATTGTGTTAATTATTCAAACGTGATGTTACATGTCATTGATCTGTGCTACTATGTTATCAACCAACTCAATGTTGAAACATGGAAACATCATTGTATCTCTCTCATCTCTTGTGATGGAGTAGCTGGGGATGCTTAAAATGTTTTGCTGAAGCTGACAGAGACGTGTGCTCAACACTATAAAATATTATAGGTCACAATTTGTGGTGTGTGTTGCACTGCACCATACGTATAGGTATGTGTTGTTGATACTGTGTCCACCTCCTCCTCATATGTTATTGCATAACTGTTGCAGGACTGTGCATGCCTGCTGTTCTACTAGTCGTTATTCAACAATTTGAATTACACTTCAAAACACAGGCATTCATTGATATTTTGTGTTACATAAATGGTAGAGCAAGGAAAGAAAAACAGTTAATCACTGTATTCCACGTAAATAATAACCTGTACAATGAACAATGTTGTTTCCCTCAAATCCAAATTTGGCCCGACACCAAGAACATGCAAAGAATGTGTGGACATTGACATTACGGTCAGTAGCTTTATGGGCAAATATCCCCCCGTTTAGTGTCTGTCAGGCCGGCCCATTCGCTCGACAATGCTTCCATTCCAGCAGGTCAGAAGGTGGCCTGAAATTTAGCCAAATCATGTGTGTTCCCATTAATAGTCACACCAGAAAATGGGTTTTAGGAAATCGGTAAGCTTGAAGCCTGACCTGCACATGCAGAGACACGAGGGCCTGAGAGAGAGGAGGGAATGTTTGAGCAGTCTTTAATGCCCAGTGCAGCCGCAAAAAGGCCTCACAGCAGAATTACAAGCCAGAAAAGATTAGTGTCCTGCGACACTGGGAACAGAATGGCTTTTGTTTCCTTCAGGATAATGAGCTCACCCGGGCACATCACACTGAACAAGACAACCAATGCGGATGCGGACACAAATGCTATCACTGGTGAATTGATGCTATCTTCCACAGTGAGCATCTATTATATGTATCTTGAATATTCATGACCTTAAAAGTGGTTCACTGGCTGCTTGACATTTTTCTAAAAATCAAGGATGTGTTTGAGGAAGAGTTCACATTTTGTAATTTGCAGAGAGAGACATATAAATAGCAGAGTCACACAATTTTAAATGGAAAACCCTGTTGCCCTTGAAGCAGCTATTTAGGTCTCCTGTCATGCAGTAGAAATAATAGAAAACAAGCAGGAAGGTCTTTACACCAAAGAACAATTTGTCTGTAACTAAACATAAACTAATGTGAACTTTTTCATTTTCCAGGTTGTTAAGTTCAGTCTAGAGGCTCACTACTTTGATAAAATTACATGTGCGCTTGCTAAATGCGCAGCCTGAAAGAGTTAGCTTGTTGAAACTTACTGGAACCTTCTGTGTGAAAATAAACAGCATCTCCCTCTCCAATCATAACACAAAGGCAGTTACTGAAAGAAAAACCTTAACTAAGTGGAAACTAATACCAGCCTCCCTACAGGATTCTTACCTTTGATTCGACTTGCTTGGAGGGTAAACAGACACAAAGTGAGGAATAGTCCTGACTTCAAAAGCATGATGGGCTAATTTATGTGGTTTTCAAACCCAAAGTTGTCATTTGTAAAGAGACCGTTGCAAACAACAAAAATCTCTTTATCTCGAGTCCATTAGCAGAGTGCGCAACAGTCTCCTCATCTGTGCTGACAAGGTCTTCAGTTTGTTAGCTTGCACCAAAGGGTGTCCAGTCTACTCCTATCTGTACTCCGGCTCAGTTCTTCAGCAGCAGTTCATTCCTGGATGCTGCTGGGTCCCTGTAGACAACCGAGGTGGCTGCATGGATGGACGAGCAGAGGGAGCTAGGAGAAGGTGGACGGAGAACGGATGGAGTTTTGGCTCAGGAGTTTCCTTCTACACTGTCAGTGTGACACCAGTGACGAGGTTAAAAAAGCAGGCTCCGTTTTGAGTCTAATCCCTTTACCTTCTTCTTGCTGCTTGTAATCCCTGCGGGGCCACGTGGCCTCATCTTGTTAACCACCTTCTGGACCCTCATCTGTCAGCTGAGCAAACTTCAGGATCTGCCAACCAGCCAAGACCAGATAACTACTCCCCACAGTCACCCAAAGTTGATCACTGACACCCAGACTCTTCTTATCCGCCTCTACGTACCACTGTGCGACTGGCTAGCACTTCTTCTTCTCTCTCTGTTTAG
Organism: Pterois miles; assembly: GCA_947000775.1. Taxonomy (NCBI): domain Eukaryota; kingdom Metazoa; phylum Chordata; class Actinopteri; order Perciformes; family Scorpaenidae; genus Pterois; species Pterois miles. The sequence continues at coordinate 61,753 of CAMQGK010000030.1, forward strand.
ATTCCTCTTTCCTGGCTGCTCACCACAGCACCATCAAATCCCTTCCTCTCAAGCCAGTGATTTTTGGGTGCCGAGTGAGGTCAGGGCTTGCACTGTTCATCCAGCTACCAGTCAAACAATGCGCCTCATTCCTACTCTAGTTGGACAGCCAAGTTCAGGCCTCTCCTCTTACTGAGGAGAACAGTGTCAACATCTAACCCTGCCTCTTTTTTCTCCTGTTCGTTGGCTGTTGGATATGCACCTGTTTGATCCTCCTCCTCCGTTATCACTGTTACCTGTGAGAAGGAAGAACCAGTGAACTCCACTTCCCGAGGTGCCTTTTTGGTGCTCACTTATTCCATATTTGTCCCATCCAAAGATATTTTGGCTTTAAAGAAAAAAAGCAGTATTAGCATGCATGTCCTCCATTATCTCTGCAGATTTGAGTGCTGAAGGTGATGTCTGTGCTGAAAGAAGCGAGTAGTGACAGTGGAGGCTTGTGTGGCCTCTCTTGTTGTGATGTAGCAGGGTGGGTAGGCCCCATGTTGTTAGTCTCCACCCTCGCCTCCTCCTGTGAAGAGGATTAGCTGCCCTTGGTGGTTGTTAACAATTAGCTGCAGTAAATAAGCCTCTTCAAGAACAGCATAATCCATCCAGACTGTTTTCTGGCATAATATTCTGAACATTTAAGTCATGATTGTAGCTCCATAAAGAGAGACACATTCTGAAGCAGTATTATACAGTTTTTTGGCCATTTGGTGTCATAAGTTGTCATTGTGAACAGGGCTGCACATTTAATTGAAATGCTGAAATGAAATGATGAAAGTGCAAAATGGTATTTCAAATTGCAGGATGAGGAGGTCGCAATACTGGATGTGGCACTGCATGGTGGTGCAGTGGTGAGCACTGTCGCCTCACAGCAAGAGGGTCGCAGGTTCAAATCCGGCTTCTGTGTGGAGTTTGCATGTTCTCCCCATGTTAGCGTGGGTTTTCTCCGAGTTGTCCGGCTTCCTCCCACAGTCCAAAGAGATGCAGGTTAACTGATGACTCTAAGCTCGTGAATGTGAGCCTGAATGGGTGTCTGTGATGGGTTGGCGACCTGTCCAGGCTGTACCCCACCTCCCCCCAATACCCTGTGACCCCTGATGGGATAAGCGGTTGAAGATGGATGGATGGTGCTGCAGAGGTGTCCTGACCTACTACAGACTTAAGAAAACATCTTTGTTTGGTTAAGATCACACATAATCATTTTCAATATGTTGTTCAATGAAAATGAGAATAATTATGTCAAAATATCACCCTCTAATATTGCAACTCATATTGCAATTGCGATATCAGTCTAAATAATCACAATTGGATTATTTTTTTCAAAATCAAGCAGCCTTAATGGATAACGTGTTAGCAAACAACTCCATTTTTCTGTGTGTTCCTGCTGACCTGTTTGGGGAAACTTATATCATTACCTCCGCCAAGGCCAAGGGCTTTGGGCAAAGGAGGTTATGTCTTTACTGGTGTTGGTTCGTCTGTCTGTTAGTAGGATTACTCCAAAAGTAGAGTCGCCATGTTTTCACATCAAACGCTGTGAAATTAGAGTTGAGTTCACCCAAAGCACACTTGGTGATTGCTGGAAAGAGTAACAACGACAGTTTAGGTGAGTTTAATTTTGTTTCAGTCCAGTTTGAATGAAGTATTTTACCTGATTTCAAGATTATATGGTTATATTTCACATAGTCATACTCAATATCTATTTGTGATATAGCATTGATTACCAAGGGATGCGTTTTGCTTACCTCTCTCCAATAGTTGGTCAGAGGTCAGGGTAATCCTTCAGCATTTAGGGTCAGGGTCACAGATCAGTTCTCGGTCAAGCTTAAGTCAAAGATTTCTGGTCCAGGGTGAGGATTAAAATATCTTTGACCTTACCGTCATGTTCAAGTCTAAAATAAGCTGACACTAATGCAACATCATTGCTGAATTTCAGCATCATTTATGCATAAAAGCAGCCTGATTTTGTAGTTGAGTCTTGTAGATTAATAATGTATTCTCAGATTCACTGTATACTCATGAGTCACTTTGAAATTTTTTTTTTTTACCAAGATAAACAAATACTTGTCAGTCTTGACCAAGATTTTGCTCAGACAAGCTTGACCTTCTCCCACTGGTTGATGACTTGAATCAGTGTCCAATTAGAGAGGTCAGTTTAAATTATGCAACAGAGGGAAAGCGATACTTGCCATCTGTCAGAAGGGGTTATTTCATTAGGGACAGAGCCTCGGTGTCTCTGGCTGGCAGAGTCTGTCACAGCAAAAGACACCTCTGCTGTTACATTCATGACGTATAACTTAGCCATTATACCATGTATGTATGCAGTGGGGCAACAACTACTTTGGATAGATCCAAATCCAGAAAATTACAAAATTTTACTATTTGATATAATTCACTATTTCACATTTCCCAAACAGATTATAATCACAATGAGCACATAGCTGTTCTCCTCAACCTGTTGGTATATTGATCAATTACCTGATTGTATGTGTTGTAACTCATTGATTGGGTAACTTTGTCTTTAATTGTTTGTAAATGTCAATATGTAAAGAAAGGGCAGCGTAGGTAAGCCTTTATTAGGCCTAATGCCTTCTGCTTTTGTTAATAATGTTCTACCATTTAAAGAGCCACTGCTTAAATTTCCTTTGTGGTTTTTCCCCAAGTATGTCACTGTATCTATGACCACAATGTTTGAAATTGAGTGAATAACAGTCTTTCACTGCCAATGATTAACACTTGTTTCAACTGTTTGGAATGGGAGTCACATTATTTATATCTATTATCTATTACATATATTATTTATCTATCCTATCTATTATTACCTAACAAAGTACAAGTTTAAAACTGCAGCCTGTCTACAGACAAGCTACCTGTAATTATGGTTTCACTAATAATGCTAAAATTGGTAACGGAGCTCTGTTCACAGAGCCATCTTGGATCCAACCATATTATATTATGAGCAAATGACAACAACAGGACTCAGCCAATAACCAATCAAACTGCAGCAGGGTAACAGGCAATCAGCCGCACGTGGCATCAAATTTATGCCATCTGCTTTCATTGCCAAAGGCTTTAGGTATGTGCATTGTTGTTTTCCCACACAGAAGGCACATGACATTGCGAGTGTGGCTCTCAAGCCAAGTGATTTACAATGCCATTTTAAAACTTGCATATCTAGCCACTGATTGAATTGAATGATTATGATAATTACCATCAACTACCCAGAATGTTTCATGTCGCGCATTAACCCAGAATCATATTAATGTCTAAATTACTCATTACCACTAAAGACACACTTTATTCTGCTGCCAGCAGGTGCGGACTCTGCTGCTTACGCAATCAAATGTGTATATATAAAAAAAATAAAATGAATCTTTGAATGTTAGAAATTACCACTTTTGTGATCATTTGTATTTGTATTACAAATATAATAATAAAAAAAACAGAGCTGCTCCACAAAACCAACATGACGTAATAGCTACTGCCATCCCAAGTTTTGGTGTGAGGCTACATTTAAAGCACATATTTAGATGTTTTCAATTATTTCAATATACTCTAAATATAGACAGACAGACTTTACTGAGCTAATTTAATTCCTATAACTATGGACTGTAAATACCCCCCCCCAAAAAAGTGAAATAACACATTTTGTTTATAGATACTGTGTTTTCCCCTGAAGATTGAACAAGATGTATATTATACAGTAGGTATATCTCAAAAAAATTCAAAACCTCTGATATTCATTTCAATCAAGGTCCCAGCTTTTAACCTTCCCTTGGAGAGCTGAGAAAGATGAGCGCCTCAGGGCTACAGTCTAAGATTAGAGCCATGTTTGTCATAGCATTCCTCTTTGTGAAAATCCACTCTGGGCTGATTATCTACGTGATCCACTCTAGTAGACCTGCAGCAGGGAACGTGCCAGTGTGTATAAGTAGTGCGTCTGTGCCAACATCAACTCTGTGACCTCGTAATGGAGTTGATACGTGAGGATATTCTTAAATCGTCCATAATCTGTGACGAAGATCTGTAAGTGTAGTAACCTTAAGATTAATACCGCTTTGAACCTGTTAACACTCGTGTAGACACCCACACTGATACTGTGTGGGCATGTGAAAGGTCGGTTCTGGTTAAATGCATAAATCAATCATGAAACAGGTAATCAAAAAAACTAAACTTTGTCAAATAAACTTTTGGGTGAAAAAAAAAAGTTTTAGTGCACTTAGCAGCATTTATGTGCTGCTTGATAATCAGCTTAATATGCTCAGACATCGGCCGATGCCGATTATGGAAAAAAGTCAGATAATCGGCCGACCAATTAATCGGTCAACCTCTAGACTCAATGCGTTGCTCAAGGAACCTTCATAAGGGCACAACGTCTTATAGTATTCAGATCCTTGTGTTCAGAGCTGTAGTTACCATTATTGACAGATGTCATGTCCCCTGTGTTTTTTTTCTGGAAATTTAGGGAGGCATTTAGTACTAGTACTTAGTACTAGTACTAGTTTAGTATGTTTAATACTTTCACATACAACAGACTGATTCCACTAACTATGTTCAGACTCAATATACCTACATTTAACTACTGTTGCACCAACAAAATAAATAAGGGACCATTTATATTAATGCATAATTATACAGTCTTTGGGGTATAGAAACATGTTTTGACACTTTCTTTTCCAATCGAAAATGGTGCTCTATGCACTAGTGTTTGACACAAACTTGTGATGCTTGACACATTGCGTCCATAACATTGACACGGCACTAAAAATACTGTATATTTAGGTTTATACTGTAATACTATATATTTAGGGTGTGGGTGACTATGGGGTGACTATAGGGTGACTATAGGGTGATTCATGACCTTTCAAAGATCCTGGCTACAGCCCCGTTCATGCTACGGGATTGCTGCTGTAACTACACACCTGCCAAGTCAGTAGTAGTCTACAGATAAACAGCATTACAGTGTATCAGTATTAAAGGGTTGTATTGCTTCCCATTCATGATTTTGTGCACCAGTGTGTCTCAGTTTGCAATAAAAAACACCAACAGAGGGCAGCATGTCAAACTGTCCCGGCAGGACGCAAAACCCCAACTGTTTGAAGTCAGTGAGGAGGAAAAGTATGTTGAAGCTCTGCAGATACACAAATAACTCATTCAGAAATAAACCTCTTATTTCCCAAGCTACTTTTGACTAAAACTCATCACCCACTCTCTTCCCTAAACACTCGATAAAGGACGTATTTTAGGAAAATGTGGAAATCAATCATTCCCGTTGAAAAAATGAATTTCAGTGGATGGATTATGTGAAGTGAAAATCTTGAAGTACATGCAAGAAGGATGAAGTTGTCAGGACCCTGAAGCAATGCATTTAAATATTTTCTTCTCACTATACAGTAGATTGATTATGGAAATTAGAGTGTGTGTGCGTTATGATATGCATCAGTCCTTTCTTCTCCTTTTTTGCCTCTCACAGTTTGTAATAGGGAGTTGATAGAGAGAGCGGGAAGAGAGAGTAACATGCAACAAAGGTCCATGTCTGAACTCAGACTCAGGATGTTACATGTTCAGCATCATAGGGTGCTTTCACAGGTAACATTTAGTCTGTTTTAATCAAACTCTGGTGCAGTTCGTTTGGGCAGTTGTGAACGCAGTAACTGTACTCTGGTAGAGGTGTTCCGATTACAAATACCAATATCAGAAATGCGTCCAACACTGCCCAAAATCTGGGATCAGCATTGGTAAATACACCAATCTACGCACTGATCCAATACCATAAATCATTAACCCAGAAAAAAAATCAACTTGTGTAACTGAAAATCAATTCTTTTTCTTCTTCGCTCCAAAACAACAGTATTCACTGTGCTGTCGACCTGGATGTATCATGACGGCCACTGATAACTACTGTTTTAGAGCAATGAAGAAGAACTGATTGCAGGTAGTTTGTCACAGTGACGAGATAGTGGAAAGTGTAACAGTAGTCAGAACAAGGAAAATGTCAGCCATTTGGAAACATTTCACTGTGGTAAATCTGTTCATGTTTTACAAAGGGTTTAACCTGAGCCAGACCATACAACAAAGATAGTAATCATATCACATCTATACACAGTCAGTAGCAAATAGCTGTTTAATAATGGTGCGAACCAAAACAACAAATGGGATACTGCTTGCAAGAGGTATATTAAGGTGTCTCAGACTGTTTCCAAGCGAACCAAAATGCAGACTGCCTGTGCAGGCATTTGTTGAGATGGACATGGTAAACGACAGGTTAACGTGAGTGGGAGAGGACGGACCTGGACTTCTGTAGAAGTTTGCTTGACATCAGGACCGAAGAGTACATACAGAATATGATAAATAATGTCCACAAATATAGTGATACTTAAGTCATAAACTGGAGGAGAAGGGATTCGTGCACAATCAGTGCAGGGTTAAAGTAAAAAAAAAACTTCAACAGCTGCTCTCGACATAAAAAAGATCTAGTCTGTACACGCCCCTCAGCAAGATGGTCTGCTTTAAATAGTGCACTGTGAAACCAAACCAGAATAAATATAAAACAAACGAAAGTATGAATTTTCACTCTAATATGGACTACCCAAACGGACTATGGCTTTTGAAAACACCCTTAAGGCTTCAAGGGTGCCCTAAGGGTGCCTTTAAGGGTGCCTTTAAGGGTGCCTGTGCCAGCGTTGGGTCTAATGTTCCTAATGGCCAAATGGTGGTACTACAACTCTGGGGAGACCCAGACCATGATGACAGTGCAAGTTGTGATGATGCCGTGATGCTGGGATCCTGTGACCAAGTCATGTGACTGAACAGACACTATTGGACATGCGCAGTAGGGCCCAATGGATGTGGAAGATCAACAGAGCAACTTTTATAGGAATGAACGAGGCCCCGCCACCCACGCTGTATCCAGTTCTCGTTATACATCCATGCTTAAAGCCCTTGGCCACCAAGATGCCCTACAATGCATGCATTCTGATGGTCTTATGATGGTCACAGGTGTTGGTAAAAGCCATTAGTGGATGTCTGATTATTTGGTCAAAATCAAACCATTTTGCGAGGCACACTGTAGCATTCAACATTCAAAATGTCTTTCCCCTAACTCTGCACTCATTTCAGTGAGGTGTTAAAAGCCAACTGTTCAAAGCACGCTAAAGGTTCAAGTGAATATTGAGGCTCTGCAGTGTGGATAAGTCAAACTGCACTTACAGCACAACTATGACAAACAATGCTGACATGATGGTGATTGTGATGGATTATGGGTAAGTGTGAAACTTTAAATTCTGATTGCCGATTTTCATATCATACGTAAATTAATGGAAACCAAATGCTCTCAAGAATGTGTAATACACACCTGTTTTGATTTGGAAAATGATCAGCACTAACACGAGTATTTAGAAAACACTCTGCTAGACTCAGCAAATAGTCAATTCCCTCCTAAAATGCACTCTAGATGCTGAGACTTTAATGGAAAGTAGCTGAAAATGACTCTTTATGCAGGTAGCCTCTGTGTAAATAATCAACGTAATATATTCTGTCCTGTGGAGCGCTAACAACCTCAAACGGTGACAGCTATGAGGGTCCTGCCATTTACAACACTTCCTCACAATCACTTGTTTTGCACATTTTGTTCGCAGTTCCTCACATAGTTGTATTTACGGAGGAATAAAACAGAACTAGTGAACTAAGATAACATGTGATTGCAATGTCCCCGGTTTGACTGCAGCTGGGGACCTTTATTACATTTGCAATTACCTCAGTAATGCTTTCATAACCAATATAACCAATAGCCACAGCTACAAAAATAAAACCAAAAGTTGCAGTAAACCATGTTTTTTCATTACAGCCACTGACTCATAACAAAAAACAAATCACAGTAATCCATTTTCCTAAGAAAAACATGCACTTAACATTCACATAGCAGGGTTCAATAAATAGCAATATCAGTTTTGTAGTTGTCTACAGAGAGATCTGCAGCACAGTGAAAATAAACTAATGGCCGATAAACAAAATCAGGAGAAGAATGATTCATTCAGGGAGCTGCAAAATACAGGGAGGAGGAGAAAAAAGAGCGTTAAACTAAATAATTAATTTTATTGGCCAAATGCCATGTCAGTTTGGATTTGTCTCACTAAACACAAACATCCTCCAATTGCATCCATGTGCATATTACATAACATATGACAAGTTGACCCTAAACTCACTTATAGGCCTCAAAATCACATCAGACTTTTATGAGGAGGCATACAGTATCAGCCTGTTCAAAACAACCGTGAACACCAAACCTCCGAGCACCCAGGATGTCAAGATAAACACCCATATGATAATGCTGCACGAGAACAAATCATATAGGGGGACACTTCAACCTCGCTGGTAGAGAATATAAATCACTGATTAGATTAAATATTGAACGATGCCGCCGTTCTGAAAAGAAACTGATGAGATCAAGTCGTACATCAGGGACAGAGATATCTGCATGTGGTTCATGTGATGAAATATTAGACTGAGATCAGATTTAAATGACCTATTAAAGACGTCACATGCAATCAGTTTTAAAAAAGATGGCGGTCTTGTGGGGAATTATAACACAGCTCTCTATAGATGACAGGTGGAAGTCTAAAGATTAATCGCTCATGTCTTTGTTCTGTGTAAGATGGAGAGGTGTGGATGCCCAGGAGGGTTTCCTCCAGCTGTCCGAGCTGAAGAGAAGTTAAAACGCTGCGTTCCCATGCTAGTAGACGGAAGATGGAACAGTGTCTCCTGGTATCTGGTGAAATGAAGCCTGTTTATCATGTTCCCCGTGGACAGGCGTCACTTTATCTGGTAGGAATGAAGTAAAGCAGCAGGAGAGACAGTGGTCGAGGGCAGGAGTGGGAGGGAAGTTGAGGAAGCAAAGTGAGAAGCAGACCTACCCACTTCCACTCTGTTCGTGTGGAGGGTCCGCCATATTAAATGCCGTCCCAAACCAGTTAGCGGGAGTGGAAGTGAATTACAAAACCATCCAACAGTGAGCCTGCATCGATGCCGACTTAACCAGCTGCCCTTACTGACATCGTGCAATACTGTTTGTGTTTGTCATGAAACATGCTCCGCTGTAAGTTACATGTGACTACCTGTACAAACATTTACTTGTAAACTGCTCAAATTAAGAAAGGCATTACATTTATTCTACTTTACTGTCATACAGACGTTATCAGTGTAAAGTAAACAGACTGTATTTAAGGTCAAATATACCCTTGTCTGGTCTAGAAAATGTTTATTTGATTGTAAAGTGTTGTATATTTATTCATACATACAGCATATATATATTTTTTTAAACCCTATTAGCAGCTGTAACCCCAAAATGTATTATTTCTTCAACTGTGCAATAGAGACTTAACAGTATAATTTTGTGAAATAATTCAGCTGTGCAATAATCTGGTTTACTCTGGCATTAACACTGCATTTATTTACACAGTACATTTAAACTAATATTCTGATTTATGTTATTTTTACATTTTACACATTTTTCCCACTTAACAATAGATCCTATTGTTCAACATTACTATTTGCACTGTTATATATATTTATTATTTATATTTTCTTAAATTTCTCTACGTTTATTTCTATTCTAACACATTAATAAAATATTTCTCGTTCTGATATTTATTTATAATTTCCTTGCTGCTGAGGCGGCTGCCGTATTTATACACCTACACCTTAAAGAAGGGTGCTTCATTGAGCTGCGAGTGTGACTACAAATGGAGTTCACTTCATCACGGAGTGGGAGGGTGTAGGGATCGCAGGCCCTGAAGGGAGGAGAAGATGGAAAAATAGGGTGATGAACCTGGAGAAACAGCGCTGCATGGCAGGGAAACAAAGAGGCTGAGAAGCGGAGAAGAAGGTCAGGTCAAATGACAGCCCATCAGGGATGCATTTGTGTCTCGGCATATTAATCCACACCTGCTTACAGCCTACAGCAGCATGACAGAGGCAGCACAGAGACCATGACTAAACCCACTGCAGAATATAGACCTGTCAAAACTACACATGTATTACTGTAGTGTTGCCGTGGTTTTGACTGATGTGATGCCTCATATTTTTACACCCGTCAAAGCAGACAATGTGTAAGCATAAACCATATCTAAGAATGCCATGAAGGTTATCTGCATTCTGGTTCATGTGTGCATTTGCCTGTTTGTGTGTTTACTTTGAGATTAAGTGGATCAGACAGTTTTAATCATGGCAGCGTGACTTTACTGAGAGTAGAGAGCTCTCGCTTTGTCTGAAGATGCTCAGCTTTCTCACTGCATTTAAACTGTGAATGGTGAAACGGCCAATGTGGTATTCCTCATTTATGGGAATGCTCAGAGAAGTAAGAAAACACACATACACGGCAGAACACAAAAATAAGGATGCCCTACTTTGTAACCTCTCACGAACATTTACATCACATCAGAGCTTGCTGATTATCCACAGAAAGCCTCGAGCTTTGTGACAAAAAAAAAAAAAATTAAGCTTTGGACAAAGGTCTTGATCCTTGTCATATGTATTTTTGGTAGTCAAAGATCTTGTTTTTACAGGTCGATCTATGCTGCAACCCTGATCTGACGTTCGGATAATGACCTTAAACATCCAGTCAGGCATCACATGTTAACCTCAAACTGTTACAAGGTATACAACACCATACTTTTCAGTGAGGATTTCAAAACCATAGCAGGGCGGTGTGGGGGTTTGAATTTTTTTTTAATTTTTTTTAATGAAGAAGAATTTGAATTTCAGAAACGTTTTTGACTTTTAAAGAATGACAATAAAATAATTTGTCCACTGCTGCAGCATTTTTATGTTAAATAGGCCTACTTTTAATTTTACTTTTAATTTTTAAGAAAGGAAACTGAATAAATTAGCCCCTCTGACATATTCTGCCATATTTTGCCCCGCTTGAGTGTTTACTTCTCCTACTGTCCATTTCTCACTCCATCTCTCACTCAAAGGGCCCTTTCAGGCACAAGGTGACAGAAGCACCACTGCGTACTAAAACCCATTATTTCCACGGCTTGCACGACGCTAGTTTTTGGCTGCGTCGAGCTAAGCCTTGGCCGCGGTGTCTTGAACCATCTCATCGTCATAATTTTGAGGTAAGATAAGATAAGATAAGATAAGATATTCCTTCATTAGTCCCACAGTGGGGAAATTTACAATCAACTTCCCAGTACAAACACTTGAATAGCTGTTATTTAAACCATTAGGTCCTAAAGTTATAAAACGGCTGAAGTTAAAATAGTTATTTGGTTCTGTGAACCTGAGACTGAGCAGCTGGGAGGCAAAGTTAAAGGAAACGCTAACTCACCAGATGATCCATGTAATTTTATCACTCGGAAGTCAAGGCATTTTTTCTTCCTGCGCAACATTCATTGTAACAATCAGGAGCCCACCACTGAAACTGTGTCCAGGTCTCTTTATACATCCATGCTTTTACTCCATTTTAGGTAATTTCTCATCAACCAACCCGTTCATTCTTCCTTCTTTAGTAATGACAATTGATTACCTATTTACCAGTCATAGTCAGAAAGCATGCTATGGAGAAGCGCCAGTTAAGATTGGCCTGCTAAGATTGCAGAGCAGCTGGTAACACCTCCGACCCCCCAGGACGCCTCCCTTGCAGGTAAATTGGGCTGAAATGAGTTCTCTCTGCGAGGTGAGCTCGCCTCATTCTAATATGGGGTGACCTGCACCTCTAAGGAGAGACATGCAATTTAAGATGATGTGGCATATGGTAGGGATGAACTTGTGGACCTTGGAAACAAGAGAAAGTTGACCTGGATACGGCAGCTGCAGATGGATGGTAAATAAACCAGGTTGATTTTATGCACACCCTCCAAAGCTTGAAGGTGACGGTACGGTTGTCTGGGTGTGCAGTGGGGGTGGGCTTTGGATTCTCTGGTTCAGTCACAGTCATCACAGTTTGAACTCCAGATTTAATGGGGCTGTGAGTCTATGCAGCTGCACTTGCCTCAATAGATGCACCATTTTCCATATGATTTCACTCTTGCAGATATAATTCATGCTTCATTTAATTATTTCCCAAGAGTCTGTTCAGTTTTTATGGCATAGCTGCAAGAAAAGCAGTAAACTCAATTCATATGATCTAATTCAGGGCAAAAGAAATGGACTATATCACTCAGAAGTGTCAATATTACAACTTCCTATTACAGCTGCATCTATAGTAATGTCTTGCAGTTATTATAATACATTAAATGTCAATATTTAATAGTTAATTTCAAATAAATACTATTTTTCATGTACAATGGGGAATCAAAAAAATAAAAAAAAAAAAGAGATATCATTTTCACAAGAGTGAAGCGGGATGGACAAACGGACACTATAATGCCTCTAGCCATGGATGTCACCGGCATGGAGGCATAAAAATAACGGTTTTCCCCCTTCCATTCAAGATATTGTGTGAGGGATTTAGAGCCTATCTGTCCCACCCTGTCCTATTAGGAAAGCTGATAAAGAAACAAAAAGTTTAGTGGTGAATGTTTAAGGTTAACATTAGCATATTCAAGGTAAAATGACTCTTGATCTTGAACTTAAAAAACAAACCTCTGTTAAACTGTGACATGAGCAGGAAGCTTGTTTTAAAGTAAGGTCGAGGAGGTAGCGGGAGGGTGTATGTGAGCAGAAAGTTGCTTATTAGAGTGACAAGAAGCTTGGGGGATTGTAGATGAGGAAAAAGGCTGAATTAGGTGATGTCAGGCAAATTTCATGCTAATAGCTTCAGTGACATTTTGTGTTGTTATTGCTTGTGAAAACGGGAAATTACAAACATGCTATTTGTGTTTCCATCTCAATGCACCCTCTCATGCTTAATATCAAAAGGTTAATGGACAATATGTAAATTATATCCGAGGTGAGGGAAAAGAAAACGCTCATTTATTTTCTTCAAGGCTCTTTATACATAAATCCATTTATATGTGATGTTTTCATCGATTAATATGTTGCTTTATTATTGCAGGAATGGTACATCTGACAAAATGGCCCATTGGTGCAGCCAAATTAATTGTGTGTGACTGTATGCCAAACAATCACTTGAAAAACTCCATTCATACCAAACTAATGTATCACCAGATGCAAATGTATTTGAGACATAGTGCTGGAGAAGGAGAAGGTGAGATATATACAGAGAAATAAAATGACCTTGTGTGTTAAAATGCCATCTCCTCTGTTGTAGCGGTCTCTGCACTCTTCCTTTTAACGAGGACTGAATAAAGTTTAGTGTGCTTGACCTCTGAGCAGGGGCATCTCAAGTTCAGCACAAATGTCAGCCAAGAACAAGACAACCAACTCCCACCAGCTCCCTATCAGACAACAGTTTAGTTTTCTCTCTTACATTTAACTTTGTGTGCCTTGAAAGTCTGAGTAATAGAAAGCACAAGTAGTGACAAGATATTTGTTACAGGTAGCAAATTAAGCTCAGTAAAGATGTGTACCAGACCTAATTTTTGGATGCTTTTCTAAGGAATTTATTTGTCCCTTAAAGGAAAAGTCTATTATTTTAAAGGGTTCAACCTGTTTTTGACAGAGACTTACACCCAGGTAGCTTGATTAGCTGGCAGATTGCCCCCAAAGTTGATCCCCATGCAGTTAGCCTTAATAGCTAGCCAAGAGGGCTAATTTCTGTATTCTATCTCATTTATGAGTATTTGAAATTATTCATGTAACACTGAAGATTTAGACGCCTTGCGCTAATGCCCCTCTATACACTGCACACTGAGTCACATTTCCTAAATCTCTACAACAATGACGGAGAATGAATCAGATAGTGGTGGACCACATGAAAGAACAAAATGAACCCAGGATGGACTGTGATCTGCAGCATGCTCTCAGCACTCCTCCAGTCACTGGACTGCCGTGACCAGAGGGTTCAGCGCCATCGCTCTGTCTGCACTCAACATCTCAATGACAGCATTTTGAGGCTGATGTGTCTGTGCATTACACGCCACATCTCTGGCATAGCCAGCTGCAAGCCCACATGTGGTGTATATCTTCAACCGCTTATCACATTAGGGGTCGCGGGGTACACCCTGGACAGGTTGGCAATCCAGATAATCATTCACACACCACATTCAGGGAGGAAGGAAGGGAGGAAGTCAGAGCACCCAGAGAAAACTCAAGCTAAACCCAAGCGAACATGCAAACTCCACACAGAAGAGCCCCAAGCTGGATTCAAACCTGCGACCCTCTTGCTGTGAGGCAACGGTGCTAACAACTGCACCACCATTCAGCCCGGGGTGTAAAATACAATGAGGTTAAATACAATCTGGATATAAGATGCATTTTAATACCACCAGTAAAGGGGGTCAATATTAATGAGAGCAAAGTTAGCCAGCCAGGAAGTCAATTACTAGTAAGCTTTGGAGGACATGTTAAGTGTATTTTTGAACTTTGAACAGGGTCACACTAGTTGTTTCCATTCTTTATGCCAAGCTAGGCTAATCATCTTCCATCTCCGTGCACACTGACCTTTTCATTTAACGCTCAGAAAGAGAGGGTATAGGCGTATTTCCCAAAATGTCACACTGTTGCCTTATATATGTTCACTGAAAGCACTCAATACATGTATTTTGATTTCAAAAATTTATATTTTTAGCACCCCAACGCTCAATATAACGCCCAAGTCGCTGTAACTAACTTTAGACTGAAATGCTGAAAAGTAGCTCCAACAACGTTTATCTGAGGGGTGAAACTCATAATACCCTACAACTACGCAAAGAAACTTAGCAGTGGATCTATGCTCTATTTTAAATAACTGACCCCAGACAAGTATTTGGAATGAAAGGGGGGTAATGGTTTACTGACTGCTTTTTAAAATGAGCAAATATTTACCCCTTAAGTTGAAAGAAAACCAAAACACTAACAGCTACAAATGGGGCTACTTACAAACACATAAATACTTATATTCAACAATGCAAAAACATGTAAAAGTATAACTCACAGTTTGGTGTCAGTGCTCGTGAAATCCTCATCAGAACACACGCGAACAGTCATTTCAGGTCAGCTGTGGCGTATCCAACCTTGTAGCATCTGAAAAGTGTCTTCATGAGAGGACCCACATAGCCGACCTGGTCACAGTGGGGTCTGTCTGACCTTGAATCCAGCACCACACTCCACTTGGTTCATTTAATCCACAAGCTAGCTTACGGAAACTGCTGCTAGCCAATGTTATAATACACTTAGCTAATGAGCAGCTAGCATCGTTACTCTGCCAGCTTAGCAGCTAACTGCTACGCAATTTGTGCAAAGACACAAACCAACACGAATATTAAGGTTCATAAACTGATATTAATTTGAGTAAAGTGCATGTCGGTGTCTTAACCTATAGCACTGCGACTATTTATCCATCCTTTACTCAACCTAGCTCTTGTTTTTTCACTCTGGAGCTTTCTTGCCTCTGTCATTTTCTCCTCTCTCCCGCCATCTTCTTGACCTTCGACCTTCTTCTTCTTCGTCACTTAATTTGCGGCAGACTAGACGCAGCAGAGGCGTGTTGCTGCCCCCAGGTGGCACAGACTGATACCTGCATTAACCGATCAGACAGCTGAAACTAAACGCACTGTTTAAATTAGTTTACTCTGTTTGACTTCAATATTGTTTGGAGCCGATTACTTTAACGACTTACTATTTACACCCTACAATATTTTTGACTAAGTTATCTTAATCTCTCAGTTAACAACTTTCCCTTCATTATTAAACTAAATCACTTTCAGTTTAATTAAATTATTTTCATCCAACTTTATTAGGAGCTTACTGGTTTTAATACCTTACTTTTACATTGGGGCTACATATTTATCTCTCACTGGAAGGGCATATAGAGTACATAGATCCAGTATGTGTGTGTATAGTTTGCAAGTTATACAGTATATATGGCACCACAGTATATGGGTCAGCATCTCCACCATCACCATCAAAAGGAATGTGTGTTTCCTGCAGCTGATAAAGGATATTTGATTCTTTCATGTGTGAAAATGTAAGATACTGCATGCTAAACCCCAACCACACTTCATCTCTGCCAGGTGAACACACTTTATCTCCAAAATGTTTTAGGAAATACAGTAAAAGGCTCAGTTGACCAGATTGGTTTTAATGGGGCTTAACAGATCCAAGTGATCCAATTTTCTCTATGATTAAACTGTCTGTAAATCAATTAAAACAATCATGATTAATCGCATGATTATTCATAGTTAATCAAGACCAATTGCAAATTAATCACATATTTAATTGTCTATTCAAAATGTACCTTAAAGGGAGATTTGTCAAATATTTAGTACTCTTATCAACATGGTAGTGTGAAAATATGCTTGTTTTATGCAAATTTGTGTATATACAATGTTTCTAATTATCAACAACACAAAATAATGACAAATTTTGTCCAGAAACCCTCACAGTTACTGCATTTAGCATGAAAAATATGCAATGTCACGTCACTGTATTGGCTCACAGAGTGCGAATATGAGCACTAGCATGAGGATGTTGACTGCAGTTCATTTAATGGCCACGGTGTCATTAATAAGAAGGATTTTCTGAAAGTTCCACATACTTTTAATGTAGGACTGTCAATCAACTAAAATATGTACCTGCGATTAATTGCATTGCTAATTGTGATTAATTGCAAATTAATCACGTATTACTGGAAATCAGTTAACAACACAAAATAATGACAGATATTGTCCAGAAACCCTCACACAGCTGTATTTAGCATAAAAAATATGCTCAGATCATAACATGGCAAACTGTAGCCCAACAGGCAACAACAGCTGTCAGTGTGTCAGTGTGCTGACTTGACTATGACTTGCCCCAAACTGCATTATCATAAAGTGGGCATGTCTGTAAAGGGGAGACTGGTGGGTACCCATAGAACCATTTTACATATCTTGAGGTCAGAGGTCAAGGGACCCCTTTGAAAATGGCCATGCCAAAATTTTGTGGAAGTTTGACGAATTATTTAACCTAGTATGACCAAGCTAGTGTGCACTGGTTGGTAGTAATGGATTCCTTAGGTTTTCTGGTTTCATATGATGACAGTGGTTCATTCTAGCTTTAAACCTGAGCCTGCTACAAACTAAAAATCGCCAAGGAATTACAAAAAAGACAACATAATTTGAGTGAGGTTTTTGGAGGAGGACACCTTTCTGTCTCTCACTGGTAATTAACTGACGGCCTATTGATACACACAGTATGGATGGATGGATCACATATAAACTGACTCCTCAGCAGTATGCACACCTCCTCTACCACCTCGACATATAAGCACCTAATTTTGCTGATATATTGCTTGTCAGGCCAGAGTGGAAGTTAAGTGTGATAGATTCACCAAGCTCCTCTTGGGACGGTCCCACAGGTGTAAACACAGTCAGTCAATCGGATCACCAGTAGATTATTTTATTCAATTATTAGGATTTTCTAGCTTAAGGCAGACAAATATTTCTATTTTAGACTGCAGGGAAATCCCATTTTATGGTTCAAAGAAACATGTTATAGGTGAGCTGGAGGAGACACTAATGCAATGTGCTGTGAGCATTTAAACTAACCCACTTTGTTGAAACTGCTTGTGGCAATGGATCTGCTGTGAAGCACAGAAAGAACATGCATGAAGGCACACACATCCACAGTGACACATAATTTACACTCCTCAGTGAAACCCTCATCCACTAAGGTTTGTTTAATGTTTGTAGGCATAAACAGCGGCAGATAATTGCTCCACCTTTGACTTCAGTTTCCAATTTTAGCTCCACATCATCTTATTATCTCCAGGCATTGATGAAAGCAGAACACAGATTTATGGCTCTGCCAATAGGGATTGATTGTAATTGTTTTTATATGATGAATTTCCACACTGTATAGGCTGTTATGTCCGTGCAATTAATCTGCCTACAGTGCGAGTGAATGGGTTTAACCATAGATGGATATTTCTGAGTGAGTGAAGATGTAATTCAGTGGCCAGCATTTGAAAAACACATAATGTGTAAAACTATATGTAAGTAATCAAAAAAGGTAAGTTTTTACAAGTAAACCACATTGACTTATGTCCAAACCAACAAATGAAGATACCAAGATATCTAATTGTTATTCACCCTCAATCTCCTTACCTCCCGTGTTGCCTAATGGACAACTTGCTGACTCGTTTTTCTTCCTGTCAAAGACCAATTGTTATCACCTTAGTAAGGTAATTTATTAGTGGCAGATGGGTCCTTCAATACTGCAGACCTTCTTTGACCAGAAAGGGTGAAACAATAAAGCTGCTAACCAAAACTACATCCAGCGAGAGAATATTTTATAGGTTCATTATCCATGTGTTACGCCTCACTGGCTGTTACATCAGCAACGTCCTTCAGTCCACAGCAGACCTGTGGCAAACCAGTAATGCAGCACGTTCAGCTAGTTGAAAAAAAAGGTTGTATAATTAATGTATTTGCTTGCACAATGCAATCATCCCATGTCAACAGAAGGATAATGTGTACTGTTCTGCAGCTGGAGGTAAAGCAGTGTCACCACACATGAGCCATGCAATACTTCTTTGGCTACACAAAATCATAAAGCCTGTTCTAACATCAACAATCTTTCAGCGTGAGAGATTTATCTTGTCCACAATAGATCAACTCTGCTCTATATCTGTCTTTGCATGCATTCAAAAAGACTGTGTGACATCTATGTATGTGTAATGACATGGAATAAAATATTCAAGCTCTCAAAACCTTAACGGGGAACTCCACTGATCACGGTCTGTTTACTGGAGTCCACGTGTACAAAGTTGCCATTTGTGGCTCCAGAGGTCAACCCTGTCTACCACGAAGTGATGTTCCCATACAGCTGAACTGCATAAACAAAATACATTTTGAGTGAAACCATTTTCTGCTGGACTGTGGTCGCAATTTTAACAGTTTCACATCTTCACACAGGATCACTGCTGTAAATTGAAACAAAACTTAACGTAAACGCAATAACATTACTAGGTTAGGTTTAGTCAAAAAAAAAAAAAAAAAAATGATTTAGCTCAAAATGACTATGAAATTGAAACTAAACTAAATAAGAATGCAACAAAACTACTTAGCTAGGTTTAGGCAACAAAACTACTGGGTTAATATTCAATGGATTGTCGTTCATGGTTGCTCTATATTACGCCACCTTCTCTGTGCATTGTGCTACATCACTCGTTGTGACTGTCTGCACACCAACAAAGACATTTGTGGTACGTAAAAGACCATCTTCCATCCTTCCAGACATAACTGAGAAAGTAATTCAGTCATATGGGAATGTAATTTTAAGAGACAGGGCTGCAGAGGGAGCTGCATGAAATTTGATAAATTACCTTATAAGTTTGAAAATGAAAGAAAATCTGGAAGGGGTGTGGAATATGAAAGAAGTGTGTTTACCAGACCTCTGTAGCTCACTCCTCATCTCTGCTTGATGCTACTAGGCTACATAACACACCTAAACCCCCAACAGAACTTTAAGTTGAATTGTGGGTAATGCAGGCACCAGTTTTTGACAGTGAGTGCAATGCTAAATCAGTCAAGTACTCATTTAATGCAACGTTTTGACCACAGACTGTCTATAAAGATGAACGATATGACAGCTCCCCAAAAGTCAAGTCAAAACATCTGGATCGCCTCCTGGTGGCTGGCTGCACTATAGGTCATAAGTCCCGCCCCCTCAATGTTAATGCATTGGACATGAGTCAAACTCAAAAGTCAAAGTTTCCAGAGATGGTTTCTGTCATTTTAGTTCTTATCATGCTGATGCATGTTCAATTGTTCAATTTTCTGATGAGTTTGGTTTCGATTAGTTATTTGATGCTATGAAAAGGGGGTTTGACATCATGATTGACAGCTGTGAGTCTCCCTCGGGAGACCTCGACACCGCGGCTCCACCGTCTGGTCACTACTGCGCAGACTCTGGCTCCAAATGACATCAAAATCTCAAGATGGCAGCTCCTGTATCAGAAATACTTTGGCTTCGCCTCTGTACAATGGGACAAAGTGGAGACACGTCGTTATATACATCTTTATATACAGTCTGTGGTTTCAACCTGCAAAGTCTCTGTCAGGCAAACATTCATGTGACCAACAAAAGAAAAAAGTTTGTATACAGACAGCTCCATTACCTCAAAACAATTTACCAACCACAGATAAAACACATAATGTCCTAAAGAAAAGACTGTAGACCACACAGGACATATGTGATCCATATTCATTTAGCAATAATAGGCAGTATATAAATTTTAATACTATATTTGCTTGATAGCACACTATAATGTAGTTGTAAGCATCTACTGTATAACTCCTTCTGTGTGCAGCCATAGGTAAAGTAACGTGTTAACATACATTTTTTAAAAACACAAACACTCTTAGAATGGTGACCTTCTCATGTATAATCTCTACCTTGTACCTATTTTTCTCTTTTGTTTTTTAACAATAATGCTGTTCGTCACATATGGCCTGTATGGGTGACTGTTTGTTGTCATGTAACATTATATATCATGAGCCTCAGATGGATGTTTCCCTGACAGAGACCTTGTGGTTCAAAACACTGCATTAAAGTTTTGGGAGCTTGAAAGATTCAGTGTGCAGACAGACAACCTCTCATTTTCCTTTGCTTGCCGGGTTGTGTTGTCCTGCACCTGGATGTGCACACTACTAACCACCATCTTTACACAGGAAAAAGAGCCTGTTATGAATAATGTCAACCACAACTGCAAATCCAAATGTACCAGTGTTATTCAGACACTGACTTGCACACTGATTCACCTTTGTCTTTTGAGCTTCAATTGACTCTTTGTTTTAACAGCACTGATTTCTTGAATGCATTAACGCAATTAATGATTTTTAGGTTGTAGCAGTTTTAAAGATAGAGTGACGGTACTGACATCACAGTTACCAACCATGACATACTAGCTTGTCATGAAGGAGGTTAAATAAACTTATACAAAATTTTGGCGAGGAAAAACTAGCATGTCCATATTCAAAGGGGTCCCTTGACCTCTGACCTCAAGATATGTGAGTGAAAATGGGTTCTATGGGTACCCACCAGTCTCCCCTTTACAGACACGCCCACTTTATGATAGTCACATGCAGTTTGGATCAAGTCATAGTCAAGTCAGCACACTGACACACTGACAGCTGTTGTTGCCTGATGGGCTGCAGTTTGCCATGTTATGATTTGAGCATATTTTGAAGCTAAATGCAGAACCTGTGATGGTTTCAATGTTGTCAATGTTTTGTGTTAAATGCTTTTTTTATATATATATATATATATATATATATATATATATATATATATATATATATATATAATCATTATTATATTGCATAAAGCTGCATACTTGCCATGTTGATAAGAGTATTAAATAATTGACAACTCAGGCAGTCAAGGTACATTTTGAACAGATAAAAAATATGTAATTAATCCTGATTAACTATGAATAATCATGTGAATATTTTAATCGACTGACAGCCCTAGTTTTTATATTGTCTACTTATTATGCTTTGTGACTGGGGATAAATGTATTTTGAATCAGTCGCAACCTTTTCAATGATAAACCTTTTCTTTAGTTTGATAATTAAACGATATCATTAGAATTATGTAACAGGAGCTCCTGCTTATACTTATAAACATGGATGATCTGTTTGAACATTTTACAACAGAGGTATTTTTGTTTATGTCTAAAGCCTTTACTCCTGACGAAAGATATATGTATTATATATTAGAAGATGCACTTTTGTCTCTCAGCATAGTAACCGCTGCAGAGAATCCAGGAAAAGCTTTGAATGTCTGCCTACTTAGGTGCACTCATCTTTCATGCATGGCGAGCCATATGAAAATTCATATATGGAAAGTGTGTTTGAGTGTTTGCATGTGTGTTGACAACATGAGTGGCCCCTTCTGTGTGCACCAGAAGAGCATGACTCTCATGACTTCCCACGCAGTTCGTGTCCTCTCCTGCCTGCAGGAAGGAGGCAAAGAGACAGAGAGGGCAAGGAGGAAGAAGACGGTGGAGAGTTCAGACCTTAGTGAGAATAAACAGAACTCTCATCAGGACATTGGAGTGAAACGTCAAGAGGAACTGATGTGAAACGACGCACATTCATCCAAATTAATCTGTATCACTTAATGCTCTGCCATGCTCTGAGTACCTCAAGAGGTTTCGTTTTGACATCATCATGACCTCTCATTTCATTTCAACACAAGTATCTGTGCTGCTTTCAACATGCCAACAGTAATGAAAGAAATGTTTTTACCGCTGATTTGGAAGAAAGTTTTAACCTTTATTGCACAGCATCTCAGGTAAATTCCAAGAACAACATTTTTCACATAATGCTGACAAATCCTCAGCATTATTTCTGTAGCTCTGCAGGCCAGGAGATGGCAAACCATTTTACACATCAACATAACATACTGTAGATACAGATTTAATGTAGCAGCAAACAGACCCACACCACACACAGTAAAAAACAAGGTGGTGTTTGTTCAGCAAAATTGAACTTATGATCAGCTTTCAGCTCCACTGGGTAAATATCAGCTACAGTTTCTTTGTTTGACACTGATATGAATCTTTTCTCTTTTTCAACTGCATGTGCCTTTCTAACTAACAAAAGACAACCGTACAGGGCAGCAGCCCATGACCATAATAAAAATATAGCATTTCTCAGAACACATACACATACTGTCGATGTAGTTTTCAAAATAAAACTACTATATGCATACACATAATGCAAAAAGGTTCCTTTTTTAACATATATTTTGACTTCTGTCAGAAGTTCATCATCTGTGCCACGCATTAGCATTAATGTGTCAGCGAGGGAATAATGCCCTGTGCACTGATTTAATGTAGTGTACCACCCAAACAGGAATCCATACAACTCATCACTGAATTTATCCTACAACACAGCAAATTAGCTCATCAAGAGGAGCTTATATATGGCACATTTTAGTGAATTTATGAGGTGCATAAAGTTGGATTTCTCTCTCAAAATTAAAGCTTGTTTTTGAAATTAAAAGAATTTTTAAAGAATTTTGATTTGAGTTTCAAATCCATGAGAATTATGAGGGACAATTTTCTTCATTTGTTTAATAAAACAGGCATTTTAAATCTGGACCAAATGACTAAAGATGGATGTTTTTTTTTTCTTTTGCATGCACATTTTATAATTTCTTTGAGTCCCAGAAATTGTATTCTTTATGGCAGTCTCACTACTCTCTATTCTCGTACATTTTTAGAACTTCATATCCAAAATGAAATACATAAATAAATTATATTAGAGACTGAGGGAACAGTCGTTCACGACCTGCAGCATCTGAAGCGTACAAGTTTATGGAAAGCTTTCTTGAAGTCCTCGTTGGACATCGTGTAAATGATCGGGTTGATGAGAGAGTTCAGGTATCCCAACCAGGTGAAAAAGTCAAACAGCTCGGGGTTAAAACATGAGTCACACGTGGCCACCACCAGTGTGTAAATGAAAAACGGCAGCCAGCAAACGATATAGGCGCCGAGGATTATCCCCAGAGTCTTGGTCGCTTTTCTCTCCCTGGCTGCTGAAATGCGCTTTTTCTCCAAAAGCGCGTCCGACACAGTCACCTTCACCTGGTTCTCGCTCGTTGAGGAGCCGGTGTCGCTAGAAGGGGTGTCGTGTCTCCCGCACTGCAGGGAGGTCGTGGACGCCACGGATCCAGGGGAGTTGGTGACCAGGTGAGCTGAGGTGAGTCTCTTCCCCACCTTCTTCGGGGACTGCTTCAGGATGCGTTTCCGCGCCTCGACGTAAATCCGTCCGTAGAGGACAATGAGCAGCAAGGTGGGGATGTAGAAAGCCCCAAAGGTGGAGTAGATGGTGTAGAAAATATGATCCGTGTTGACGCTGCAGCTGGTCAGCTCCTCCGCCTTCACCTGCCTCCAGAAGAGAGGCGGCAGGGAGATGGAGATGGCAATGACCCAGGCTGTGGCCACCATCCCGGCCGCGCGCCCCGGCGTGCGCTTTTTGGAGTACTCCACCGCGTCCGTGATGGCCCAGTACCTATCCAGAGCGATTACGCACAGGTGGAGGATGGACGCCGTGCAACACGTTATGTCCGAGGAGAGCCAGATGTCGCACACGACTTGCCCAAGCGTCCAGATGTGGATGACCGTGTAAAGGACGCAGATGGGCATCACCAGGATGGACACCAGCAGGTCGGTGACGGCCAGAGAGGCGATCAGGAAGTTCGCAGGAGTTTGCAGTTTCTTCGACTGGGAGATTGTTGCAATGACGAACGCATTGGATAAAGTGGTGGCGAGCGTGATAACGGAGAGAATCGCTGCCAGACTGATCTGATAGGCAAGACTCTCTGCGCCGGCATCCAGAGTGGATGCATCTGTAATAAAACTGTCGTTTGTGGTGTTCAGCGGCTGAGTTGGCTCGGAGCGCTCCATAACTTTTAGTTACTTTTTGTCATATTTTATGTCGTCCTCTGAGATGTCTGACATTTACGGTACCCCTTCTCTTGATGGATGTCGCCTTATCCGTGCCATCCGGTCAGATAAATATAATCAGTCTGAAACATAAAAACGGATTCCTCATTTTCTTCTGTCCCATCAGGTTTTAATGTGCAGATGCCAAACTGTGGAGGCAAATATCCATTCCCCACTATTCAAACTTTTCCGTTTTGTAGCCATAAAAGAAAACTTCTCAACTGTTGTACACAACAGATAAGACAGAAAAAGGCTCGTGCGTAAATGGGAATGACGAGCAGTGCGTCCTGATGTCCCAACTTCTGGGAAGATGTCACAGATAATCCGCATGTAGGGCAGAAGTTCTCTCCAGAGCTGTGTCTCCGCAGGCCCCCTGTGGTTGAATGGTGAGCCAACCCAAAGTCTCAGTTTTATACAGACTCTGACATCAAACAAGCACCACTGATCACAGCCTTGTTTTTTCTCTCTCTCTATGAAGACTGGGCTATCTGCTGGGTCATAGTGCCCAGTGTGTCTCATTTGTCACACGTTGTGCACCATAAACATTGTGATTTGACATGGAAAAATACCTTCTTTTAAATGCTAAACCTGCCACTATCACTTTCTAATAAGTCATTTATAAAGTTATAATGAATGGCTTTATTAATGGTACCAATAGCCAACAGATCCATTATAAATCATTAGGGAGAATACAGTTTTCGGTCACTATGTCGTGGAGCCATTAATAAAGCATCAAAACCATGGTACCATCAGCTGCAGTCTGACTTCCATTGCTCCTAAAGTAGTGTTAATATGGTAAGGATGGCAAGGCCATCAGCGTTTTCACGGCTTTGCACCCATTTAACCATAGACTTGGAAAGGGAGGAGTGAGCAAAAGGGTGCTCAGTTAGTTGCAGTCTGGAACAATGCTGCCATATCCTACACACTGTCCATCAAGTCTCTGTTTTTATGTTAACAAGGCATTAATAAATGATAATAACATCTATAATAACATTTACAAGAAGTATAACATTTAATAATAAACACAATATAGTGTTTTTAATTACATTTTTAAAAGTTCTATATGATATCCAGAGCATTAATATTGCAGCAAACATCTATTTGCTATGTAAAGATATTTATGGGATAATGTACAGCGAGCCAGAAATAAACCCCCGACAGGGAGGTAGAGGGGTGGAACTATGCTGCTGCATCTGACAGGGTTTATTTCAGAACAATGACCCACTAGCTGTACATTATCTCGCTTATTACACAGACACTTACTTAAGAAATCAATAATTTGACAAAAAATCTTGTCTGTTCTACATAGCAACGGCCTGTTATACAGAGATAACAGACTGCAGAATGCAGTAATTGGCCAATCAGAATCAATCATTCAACTAAGTCATGTAATAAAGTGGAGTCATGTCTACCTGAGCAGAGAATGAAGCTCCATCTCATCTGCATGACGCTGCAGTGTTTTGCAGTGAAGTGCAGGTGGCTGCGTCAAACAAACAGGTCTACACAGGAAGAGGGGGGCCGGTGTTTGAGGCTGGTGTTTTGTTTTGCAAGTTATGTTAGTTGTTGCCATGCAGAGGCAATAGAAATGCTCCTAATCTCAAATTTAGCACCTTTAAGTGTTTGTTAATGTACAGTATTTGTGAGTTTATTTTATAACTATTGTCATTCATTACCTGTTTATACAACAGAATCTACTTATAGGTGCCCATATATATATATATATATATATATATATATATTTTTTTTTTTTTTTTTATATATATATATATATATATATATATATATATATATATATATATATATATATATGTGCTATTTTTGTTTTTATTTTTATTGAAGCTCACACAGCTGGTCTACAGTTGTATGATACAGAACTTGATAAAACATTTATAAATTATTAATAATGTAATAAGTGTCTTATTAAGAAGTGGTGCCACCATACTTCATGTATTGCAACTTGATGTAATTTTAAATAGAAATGTTATAACATAATGTCATAAATAGAAGTTTCAGTACGAGGCGTTCACACGCATTGAATCCTGCCATTTCTGGCACGTCTGATGTGTGAAAACGGCTGTCACAGATATTGACACTGGGTCACTGCCAGTCACACATGAACCTGTGAACCTCTCACTCTCATTCACTGTTTGATACCAATTCTCAACTTCACTCAGCCTTCGCTGACATGAGGCTGCAATGGACCAATAATCTATTCAAATGCGCGCACACACACACACACACACACACACACACACACACACACACACACACACACCGGGACAATGTCCATTTTCCAAACTGAGGAACTGAAATGACTCCGAGTAATGAATCTGCTGTAATATATTCTTTTCTCATCTCAAGCTGCTGCAGCAATCATATTTCCCCTTCTACTTTTATTCAGTTCAATTTTATTCATCAGGAACTTTTAATTGAAATTGACTTGTCACTTACATTGCGCCCAAATTTCATCATAATCACATTTAAACTACATTTGTGGTGCTCAGCTGGTTTTATTTTGGAAGATTTGAGGCAATATTTTAGAAAACACCTTATTCATACATACTTGTTTGCCTTGACCTTTCTTAAAGGAACAGTGTGTAACATTTCAGGGGATTTATTAGCAGAAATGAAATATAATACTATAGAACTATGTTTTCATTAGTGTACAGTCACCTGAAACTGAAACATTATTAGCTTAGAATGAGCCATTCATATCTACATAGGGAGCGAGTCCTCTTCACAGTGTCCGCCATGTTGCACCGCCATGTTTCTATAGTAGCAAACCAGCCACTGGTTCTGGAGAGAATATCTCATGTTAGCATTTCATGCTTTTTTGTTAACTGAACGCCACCGTAGTTCTCAGACTGAAACTGCGGTAACGTGAGCCGCTGAGAGCAAAACCGTACCGCCAGCCGCAGTATGACTTCCATTGCTTCTAAAGTAGGATTATTATGGTAAGGATGGCCTCTGAGAGAGGCAAACACAGTTACTGAATCGTCACGTGTAGAAGACGTAAACTGAAACCATACAGTAGGATGTAAGATGGTGTTTCCCCACGAATATGACTGAATTGATTTCAGTCATTACCTCTTCCTTGCTGGTAAGGCCACACTGAGGTCACGAGTTGTAGGTCACCATTACACCGTTTGGTGTCCGACCAAAGTAAACTTTGGAAGATAAATGCTCTAACACAAATTAATTATTTAGTTTTTGCTATTTAATTTAATAGGTTCATTGGCCAAGGCTTTAAAGTCTTCTACACACTGCCAGGAATAAAATTCAGTTGGGGGAAATACTGAAACGTAGTCAAATTTAAAAATACTAGTGCAGTGCCCATTTGGAGTGCACGCCGGTCTAATTGCTCGGCCCACAGAAGTTCTACTTGCAGCGTTGTCAGTAACCACAGTATGGCTTCCTGTACCCGTCAAGTGTGAAGCTGATTGGATGAATGATTAGATGATGCTGCTGCAGTGCCCCCTATTCGCTAAATGCCACTAAATTTACCATGGTCACTCAGACATCATATCTACGCATGTTCACCAAATTTGGTCCCAATAGCGTAAAGCATTCAGGAGCTATGACATTTTTTGTAATATAACAGTATTTAAGCTAACTTTGAGGGCCAGCTATAGCAAAACTGTATGTAACATAAAAAGTCAAAAATGTTACTTTTTGCGGCTTGTTCATAGATGATCTGTACCAAATTTGGTGATGATTGCTTGTAGGAAGAGTAGCAAAAAGTAGTTTTCTAATTTCTCAAAATGGCGGAAATCTGTCTAGACACAAAAGTGTTTTGAGGGAATTTTGTTTCTGACCAAAACATTCAGTTCAATTCAAGTTCATTGTTGTAACGCCACCATCCGGCCAAATTGCACCACATTCGACACTGCACTGCATGAGGTCCCCCGCAATACACCCACCAAGTGTGAGGTATTGGATGAGTGGTTCTCGAGATATGCGAAGGACATACGGACAGACAGACAAGGATTCCTTGCTTTATACTGCAGTTAGATTAGATAAAAACACCAGCAAACCAACCTTGGCTATGGCTCTGCATGCTGGCGTTCTCAACAGTTATATTAACCTTTGTAGTGCTCTTCAGACAGGCCCAATAAAAAATAAAAATAAAAAAGGCCTAGCAAGAGCATTTGTGTCAAACACTTGAGCGTAATTTAGAGTTTGATGTAGCATGAAGGTATCTCACTATGGGGCAAATTAATGATGCGTTCATCTGAAGTTGGGAGATTTAACAAATAATCTACAGCAGAAAAAGTCTCTAACAACACATGCTACTGGTTTGATGTACTTAATGTTACCCTGGAACAACAGTAGCAAAGGTTTTTTTGACTGAATACAGATGCATGAAGTCCATTAAAAAGCCTTTTACATCTCAATGAGCATGTTAAGTCATATTAGTGACACTTATTTGGGGAGACTGAACACTTCAGAGTGTGGGGATACATCTCTTATTACCTCGAACACTAAAATAATCCATAAGGCAAACACATATACTGTACATTCCTTTGATGCCTTTGAAAAATCCCATTAAGTATTGTGCTTTTTCTCCACTCTCTGCGGTTGTTGCAGAGAGCTGTCACTAACTTTGTTGCAAAACTTGATTATATTTTGCTCCTAAATTGTTTACCAACATATGCATTAGTAAAGCTATTTTATGTCCTCAGTGATTTCTATGACTTTTGCACCGAATTCCCCTGCAGGCAGTGACAAACAACAGCTATTCCTCTGTATCCGAGCTCAGCAGAGAGTATCAGTACTCAGTGAAACAGACCCTCCTGTGAGTCCACGATTGTACCCCTTGACTGACCATGACCGCCTTGCACTGCTAATGCACAAGAACTGGGCACAACACCATTACCACCATTTACACATAAACACATGCTCTTTCTGTCACCCTACTTTGTTTTGTTCCCCATAGTTGTAGTTTCCTGCAGTGTGAAAAGGCTGCGGTGCGAGTGACCCAGTTCAGTGCAATTTCAGTGACTCTGTTTCCGTTATCTCCCCTCATCTGACAACACATTGCAGCACAGCTCAGTCGCTGGCTACATCCAATCTCATGCTGGCCTTGAAAGTCCTATTTTTAGTCCAGTAATAAGGTATCCAGCAAGCCTTAAAGTCGATACATTAGACCACATACAAGCACAGAGACGATGGGAATTATTTTAAAGGGACAGTGTGTAGGATATGGCAGCATTGTTCCAGACTGCAACTAACTGAGCACCCTTTTGCTCACTCCTCCCTTTCCAAGTCTATGGTTAAATGGGTGCAAAGCCGTGAAAACGCTGATGGCCTTGCCATCCTTAAGAAGAAGAAGATATTCCTTTATTTGTCCCGCAATGGGGAAATTCAATTTTTACACTCTGTTGTTTTTACTTATACACGGTACATGCAGACCCGAGACACACACATGCACATATACATGCAACAATGGAGAGATGTCAGAGTGAGGGGGCTGCTCCTGACAAGCGCCCCGAGCAGTTGGGGGTTTGGTGCCTTGCTCAGGGGCACCTCGGCAGTGCCCAAGAGGTAAACTGGCACCTCTCCAGCTACCAGTTCACACTCAGTTCTTGGTCATGTCGGGACTTGAACCGGTGACCCTCCGGTTCCCAAGCCAACTCCCTACAGACTGAGCTACTGCCGCCCCATATTAACACTACTTTAGGAGCAATGGAAGTCAGACTGCAGCTGGTGGTACCATGGTTTTGCACTCAGTGGCTCACGTTACTGCAGTTTCACAAATGTGTCGGAGAACTACGGTGACCTTCAGTTAACATAAAAATGTGAGTCTCTCTCAAGAGCCAGTGTTTGGTTTTTCTGTTCTGGGCTACTGTAGAAACATGGCGGTGCAACATGGCGGACTCCGTAAAGGGGACCTGCTCTCTACATAGATATGAAGGGCTCATGTTAAGCTAATGAAAACACAGCAATAGTTTAGTTTCAGGTGATTATATATTAATGAAAACATAGTTATGAATATTATATTCCATTTCTGAAAATAGGTCCCTATAATGTTACACTGTTCCTGTAAAACCTTTTTCTATACAATAAAATGAATGTTACATGATTTTAAAACAAATGGGTTCCCAAAGAGTTCTCCAGATAGCGTAATGATAAATGAATGTTTGTTTTACTATAAAATCATAAATTAGAAATGACAATTAGAGCTTTTGGTAGCTTACTTGTATTTAAGTCATCCTCTAAATATAAATTATTTGTTTCTGTACCGTTTTATCTATCTTAATACTCTCAAGACTAGAAAGGGGAAAATGCCATGTTGATCCTGAGCTCATCACTGTTCATATGAAAACTGTGTTGTGATGAAGCCTTGATTAGTTTTTACCAGACAATTCTACAGGAGAAATAGTTGATGTTAATATGTTAATATCTGCATTACTAGATGTCTGAGATAAAAGAGAGGTCTGGTCAGGTGTCAGGTGTAGTACAACAAGCTATAAACATAACACTGGCTTATTATCACCTTGCTGTCATTATGGCTAACGTGTTGACAGTTGCTCCAGCATTCACAGAGCAACATTTACATTTATTTCATGTTTCTGGCCACCAGATTAATGTAAGTCTAACATTCAATTCCCTATTATCTCCGTTTTTGGTCTCCACCACCTCCTGGTTAAAATATCTCTCTTCAACTGATAAACATTCCTCTATGTTCACACAGCTAGTCGCTAACTTTGTCTGTCTGCTGTTTGGTGCTGAGCACGTAGTGTAGATTGGGTTTAACTGAAAGCACATTTTTGGACCATAAAACCAAAACAATGAGCTGAAACTAACCAAAACGCTAAAACTCACCAAAGAGCTGAGACGAGCCACAGAATCAGGTGATAATTCTATGTGGGTTTGTCACTCTGAATGAAATATTTCATATTACACATGATTAGTTTACGCTTTGGTCATATCAAAAATGATTAGTGCAACTTTAAATTGACTAACAAATCTCAAAAGTAAAGCAAGAAATAGTAGACTGCGTTTCTACAAACACTTCTTTACTCTTTTACACTGTTACACTTTCTCCGGCTGAAGTTTAATCAAGAGCACTTTTAACAGATTTTTTTGGGGGTGACCTTTTAGTTATTGTGGTCATCTATTTCCATCCTTAACTGACAGCTGTAGAGGCTGAGACCAAATAGGGCAAACCCAAATCAGGGCAGATCCCTTGTTGTTGTGAGATTCAACCCTCCCTCTCCATCTCCCCAAAACCATCGCTGTAGGGAATGGCTCCCTCTTATCCGAGTGTTTATGAGATGAGATGCAGGAGAAATGACCAAGCTGAGCAGCTAGGTCAGCCATGTTTGGAACCTGGATCCTAAAAGTATTTCATGCGGCTGTGTCGCAGCAGGAAGCCTGCATATAATACGCACTGAGTGACGTAATGAGCTGAAGTGCGTCTGAAAGCTGTGTGGAATAAAAAAAAAAAACAATATCACTACTTTTACAGCATCAATTTTGATCCTTTTTTTCTGTCCAGCTTGAGTCAAAGTACTAGGAGTGCAATGCTAAATCAGTGGAGCACTCTTTTAAAGGCAGGGTCGATGATCTTGAGAAACTAGAAAGAGTACACTAGATTTTAAAAACTGATCTAACTGAAAAACCGAGCCCAGTGTTGCCAATTCTTTTCCAATGAAAGCAGCTAGCAGCTACCGCTCCAAAAGTCCCTTAATCAGGTGAGAAAGTTGCCACGTCGGAAACACTAACAGTCCGTCGCTTCAGGCCTCCTTCCACAGCCATTCCCCCAAAATTATCATTACAAACTAGGGCTGTCAATCAATTCAAATATTTAATCACTATTAATCATAGTTGTCCATAGTTAATCGTGAGTAATCACAAATTAAACACACATTTTTCTCTGTTCATTTAATATTAGAAAGCAATTAACAACACAGAACAATGACAAATATTGTCCAGAAACCTTCACAGGTACTGCATTTAGCATGAAAAATATGCTCAAATCATAACATGGCAAACTGAAGTCCAACAGGTAACAACAGCTGTCAGTGTGCTGACTTGACTATGACTTGCCCCAAACTGCATGTGATTATCATAATGATTATCATGTTTGTAAAGGGGAAACTCGTGGGTACCCATAGAATCCATTTTCATTCACATATGTTGAGGTTAGAGGTCAAGGGACCCTTTTCGCCACAACAGTTTTTCCTTGTGAAAGTTTAGCGTAAGGGGCTGCACGGTGGTGTAGTGGTTAGCGCTGTCGCCTCACAGCAAGAGGGTCGCAGGTTCGATTCCAGCTTGCGGCTCTTCTGTGTGGAGTTTGCATGTTCTCTCCGTGTAAGCGTGGGTTTTCTCCGGGTACTCCGGCTTCCTCCCACAGTCCAAAGACATGCTGTTTAGGTTAATTGATTACTCTAAATTGCCCGTAGGTGTGGATGTGAGCATGAATGGTTGTCTGTCTCTATGTGCCCTGCGATGGACTGGCGACCTGTCCAGGGTGTCCCCCGCCTTCGCCCAATGCCAGCTGGGATCGGCTCCAGCCCCCCCGCGACCCCTAACGGGATAAGCGGTTGACGATGGATGGATGAAGTTTAGCATAAGTTTAGGGAATTATTTAGCCTCCTTCCTGACAATCTATGACATGGTTGGTACCAATGGATTCCTCAGTTTAGTTTCCATAGTTTCATATGATGCCAGCAACTTCACTCTTGAATGAATTTGCGCTTATCACGTTCACTTTGTTAACCATATTACGAACATAAACATAATGAACATAAACAACAAACATGGTTAATGTTAGTACTCACAGCTGTCAATTTTCTTCTTCTTTTCTTGTTTTCCCCCTTGTATTTCCATCTACCTCTGTGTCCGTGGGTGTGGAGCCCTTCCTGGCACTCTCCTGATTACAGATTCACCTCACCTGTCCAGGCTGCACAGCTGCCTTCTACCTACTCATCAGCTACACAGTAGCCCATAGACCAGCTGTAAATGTGAACATTCCCAATGTGTCCCAGTTTATTCCCTGTTGCAGTGATATATGAGTGAAATAAGCTGACAGGAAGTAGACATGGACCCAAGCTGTTTCCAAGCAATGCAATTCCACTGAAACAGTTTATCTATCTTATCATTAGCATCTTGTGGTAGACTGGTGTGCTCAGGCCATTCCTTGTGATATTTGCTAGTGTAACTTATCCTTATATGCTTTTACGCCTTGTTATTCTCCTGCCAAGGATCACCGCATCCCACACTTCTTTTACTCTCCATGCTTAAATCCATTTTGCACTTTTAAATAGCTTGAGTGAAATTTTAATGCAGGACTTTTATTTGTAATGGAATATTCAGGATCTGAATACTCCCTCTACCACTGTGTATAATCTGAAGGCTGAGCACAATGAGAGAGTCAAATATAGGACACATATTGAGCTGCAGTGTGCTCCAGCCTGGTCTGATGGCATATGGCACCTTATGCTCCGCCAATCAGCCCTCGAAGGCCCCCTGCTAAAAATGTTTCGGGAGAGATGTGGGCCTCTATTTACAAGTGGGTTTCCAAAATGTGATGATCATAAGGAGCTGGTGCCACGATAACAGTAGGAGTATTGTGCCACTTTTTTGGAGGGCTTGTGCCCCATTTTTTGGGAGACAATCACTGTAAATTTTGTGTGAGTCACTAAAGTAAAGGCCTGCTTGCTTGTAGAGCATTTTAGCCCACTTTACCAGGAAGAAGAGGGGAGGAAGTGTATACTATAAATGCATTATATAGGGAAGAATTATATTCCCTGGATGAAAACGTGACAGGAAATGAGCTAAGTGGTGATGACCGATTGATAACAGGCCTGTTTCACTGCGGTCAGACTCATTTTGGCTTGAGTGGAAGTGGCCGAGTCCATTTGTGAGGCTGCATGGTCAGACGGGAGACTGGCTTCAGGCAGTTATGAGTTTTATCAGCACTTTTAAGAGCTCCACACTTTGAGGAGGCAAAAAAAAGGAAGCGTAGAATTGATTTATTAAGCCCTGGCAATGATGCTGCAGTGATACCATTGTGTCAGTCACTGAGGTTTTATTGCATAATGCATATCATTCTCTCTATAAACATTCACAGCATGCAGCTACAGTATCACAGATGGCCTCATTTTAACAATTAAAGGAAGATTACCCAGCGGTATAGATCACAAACATTGTAATTGACATGCTGCTCTGTGATATGAAGGGAATAGGACTTGATTATGTGAGCATGAGATTGATTTACTTCCTCCTGGAGGTATAAGCTGTCTGACGTTTACTTATATACTGTAGAGAGACAGGGTGATAGTGACAGAAGGCGACCAGCCTATTCCTGAGTGGGCAGACAAGTGCTAACAGCACACATCAGTGCTGGTGTGGGTGATGGCTGGTGGAGTGTGAAAAGGAAAAGTTATTGAGCGGGACGGGCACGGGGTTGAAGTTAGGAATCACTGAAATCCATCACCCTGTCAGCAATAAGGGAAAATCAAGGCTGTGGATAATCCTGGAGAAACATTATATATCGTTATGTATATAATGCACATGTAAATGTTAGAAATGCAGGGTTGTGGTCGCAGCTGCTGCTTCATTTAAAGAACGCCGCGCAAGACTGGGTGATTTATTGGGTAAACACTTCTCACCTCGCTGCCCATGAAGGCTCCTATCAAGAATATAAGAAGGTTAACCCATTTTATCACAGCTGCATTTACTCAAAGTTTACCTGACATAAAAGATCATCTTGGTCGGTGCAATAAAGTGCTTTAAACACCCCAAAGAAGCAGGAGAAAGACGAGGATTCAGCGTTCCTCAAAGGCTGAAGAAACCTAATATCACTGTGCGTGTGCGTGTGTTTACACTTTGGCTTCACAAGTACGACGCCATCTGTGTAACTGTGTCAGCTCCTGTTTCAAACTGCACCAGATGCAACCTTTAGTTTCGTGGACTGATATACATCAAACACTCAGAGCTGTGGGGATTCCTGCAAGTGAGCTGGACTTTTGTGAACTTGCACAGTGAACAATGTGAGAAGATAGAAAATGTTGATTGATGAGGTGACACAAATCGGTCTTTATGGGTCTTTATAGGTTTATAGGTTTGGTTATTGTGTTTTATTGGTATGTGGAACTGTGGAAATTTTGACATAATCAGGTTTAGTAAGTCCACTTAAAATCGTCCAACTGTTTTAAGTTACATCTACTTTCTTTAAGTCAGTATAATGAAATATCTTCGATTCAAACTGGAGGCAGTAACACAGTGGTGATTGAGCCTATGGTGCCCAAAGCCCACCGATGAAAGTATTGCAATATTTATATATTTGCAGTATGAAAAACTGGGTGTCTATGGTGACATTCCCTGAAAAATAATGCTTTATTCAAGATTTTCTCCATTGAATATACTCCAAAAACGAAACTATGCACACAATTAATGTATATATTCAATTACAATACAATTACATACAATTCACTCATGTACATATAAATACTTGTACGTTTTTAAAAAAAAATGTATTTCATATTGCTTTTATGTTTTTGACTGTAGATTTTTATGGTCATCAGTGTATTCTAGTGATTAATGTATTTAATGCCTGGCTGCAAACTAAATTTCCTTTTGGATAATAATAAAGTTGAAGTTAAAAATCAGCTTTTCAAGTGTTTTAAGAGGAAGAAAATACGTGTAACACATTGTGTATATCTTTATGTAATATATGCATGAATCCAAGTCAATTTATAAAAGGTTTGTCACTGCTACTGTAAAGTTTCACCACAGATAAACTAATATTCCTGATCTGCAGCATCTGGGTGAACTCTGGAGGATGCTGACTTGAGAGCAGCTCAGCGTTCCTGCAAAGACCAATGAGATTTGTTAATGAATTAAAGCACAAACCTTTGTGATGCACGCCACATTCGATCATGCTTGGGTCTTTCTATTATTGAGCTATTTTTAGTTTCCATTGCTTTCTGGGGTCTTTCATATTGTTGTGACAAGTGTTATTGATGTTGACTTCACTTCCTGATCTCTGAGAACCGTCTCTATTTGTTTCTCACTCTGTTTCTGACACATGACACATTTTCAGTAGCATCTCAAATACCAGAAACTTCTGTGAACAGATGCTCACGGCCTCAAATAATCTGCTTTTGTACAGCAGTTCAAGGCAAACTGAAATGAAATGCAAAAAGTGACAGGGACTGTATTTGTTATTTCCACTGTTACAAGGGAAATTGTGTTTTAGATTGTTTGTTAGTTAAAGGCTGACACAGTCTTTAAAGGTCACCTTTGTTTTTTACCAACATTAAATCAAAAATAATGATTAAATCCTTGTGGTTTGGGAGGCCTCCTTACCAATCATAATGGAGTTGAGGTCACAGTGGTGGCATTGATGACATTTTACTAAATTAGTGCCCTATACTATTTGATAATATGTCTTTTGAAGTTTTTAATTTATGATTAAATACATATTTGGGAGCCACAATCCTCTTGGATTAACCTTTGATGAGCTTGTAGTGTTTTAGTCTCAGTTTCTCCACTAAGGGGAGCTGATGGGTGACGGTCACTACAGGCAGATCAGAGCGGCCTCTTTAACTCATACAGACTGGAGAGTAGTGATTCATTCATTCATGAAACAGAGGAAATTCTTCAACGGTAGAAGTCCCATAATAAATGCAACGCATGGAAGATCTTTAGTGAGCGACTTATTATTATGATTTCACAGAAAATATTTCACTTTATTTCACCCACATGTGGAACCATATTGCAAAGATCCTGAAAAATTAGGCACGATAGACAAATAAAAAAGTAAAAGATCAGATTATGAGCTGTTAAGTCAGAATCATCACAAATCAAAGATAGAAATTATGAGATACTAAAACAAAAACTTTTTACTTTCTTAGTCAATGTTATTCTTTTATTACATTTATTTGATAAAATCATTCATCTCAAGCAAAGACAAGAGATGCTGTTGTTCAAGATTTATCTCCTAGCTACTAAATAATCTACTAAATGTGATTCACATGTTTACTCTCCAATATACCCAAAAGGGATCCTCAATGTGTCTTATGCATGTGTATAAAAATAGAGATGAAATCTCAAATTAATACTGAAATGTGAAAGTCCACTCTTCAACATCACTAAAAAGGTTAGAAGCAAAATGCTTACTAATTAAGTCGAAACTGTGACTAATCTATCTGATAAAGTGAAATGTGTCAAAATGTTGACTTACAGTATCTAACTTTAGTACCACTTTATAATAAGGCAGGTAAGACCTGATTCACTTACGATACAGTATGTTATACTCTCTTATATAAGAGCGTGTCTCTTCATGCCTCCTGTGCAAGTCAGCCAATGTTCAACCCAAAGTCAAGGAGTTCAGCCTTCAGCTATTAATGCCCAACAGGCAGATGCAGAAAGAGACACCTGATATGTACATACATTATGGACAGTATATATCAGATAGGGACTGTATGAAAGTTATTAGTGCAAAGGTGGAATCGGACACTTTTCATTTCATCCAGATGTATTGTTTTTCCACGTTTTTTTTGCCAGATTTGCTATGACAATAGTAGAATAGTTAAGTGAAAAACATGCATTTTGCCACATACAGGGGAAAACAATCATAATATTTTATCAGGGCTTAATGTTGTAGTAGCTCATAAGACCAGTATGACAGTTTTAGGAAGCAGTAGATGTGGATGTTTCTAGTTTGTTTATTGTCTCTCTAAATACTGTGCCATGTTGTCAATATTTTGAGCTGCAGCTATGGTTAAGGTTAAGTTAAAACGGCTCATATTAAGCTAGAGATGTAAAATGATTGTGCCATTAACTTATTTGGCTTGAAATCAAGGCTTAGTTGAGATACTGGGGGGAGGGTATAACAATGTTTACCAAGTCATAGAGAGGGTCCAGATATTAATAACATCTGTCTCTTGCCTGGGAGGATCTTGCTTTTTTTTATTTATTTTTTTTTTTGGAGTCCCCCTCCCCAGCACATGGGACAAGTTTGCCCTCAGGGCTTTCTGTCAGAAAGTTATTTATATTAGGTTTGTTGCCTAAACTCTGCACTGAAGGTAAACTTCTCCCATGTGCCCCTCCCATCTGCCCCTGCCCACCCCCTGCCCACTACAATGATTTTCATACAGTCCCTAATAAAGAAAAATTGTGTGTGGGGGGCTATTCGTGTGTGTTTGTAATCATTAATGTGTTATAGTTTATTTACAACCTGGCAACCCAAAAGTTGTTCTTATCAACTGCTTAAAGTTGACCCATTAGAACATTTTTCTTTTTTCAAGGCGGGGCTCATCTAACATACTAGACCCCAGTAAGACCCCTGTTTTAAGCCCCCGCCTTCTTCATGCGCTACACATTCTTGGTCGCTGGTGCGTTTTTACGCACACCGACACGATGCGCGTCTGGACGCCTCGATGCGCTCTCCTGACCTTTCTCTGCCTCTTTTTAAACTGCTCAGGGACAGTGTCACCTTTCGAGTTGACCCTGCTTCACACCAACGACAACCATGCGCGGATCGAAGAGACCAGCGAGGACTCGGGGAAGTGTCCAGACGGCCATCCTTGCTTCGCCGGGGTCTCCAGGAGGTTCACCAAAGTGTCGGAGATCCGCAAAAAGGAGAAGAACGTGTTGTTTCTAGATGCTGGAGACCAGTTTCAGGGATCTGTCTGGTTCAACTACTACAAAGGCGCGGAAGCAGCGCACTTCATGAACAAACTCGGTTATAATGCTATGGTAAATGTATTTTTTTGTCTTTTTTTAAGCTGACTAATTGAAATTAACTGAAATTGTTATAATTGCAGTTATTGTTTGATTAGATTAAATCATTGGAGTTTAATGGTTAATAAGATCATGTTCTTTTGCATTTAAGGCTTTTGGAAACCATGAGTTTGACAATGGGGTGGAAGGTCTGATCCAGCCCTTCCTCCAAAATCTAAATTGCTCTGTGGTGAGTGCCAACATAAAACCTGACCAAACACTGGCTGCAAAACTCAGCGGCTACTACCAGCCCTACACAATCCTGAATGTGGGCACAGAGAGAGTGGCTGTGGTTGGCTACACCACTGCAGAGACCCCCTTCCTGTCCATGCCCGGTAAGATCGAGCTGAGACCGATCACCTCTGGAGCTATTTTTCCAGTGTGGTTTATGTGTCTTTTTTTCTTGTTTCTCCAATGTGCTGCAGATGTTTCGTTTTCAGCCCATAGCTCCCATTTCTCCCCCTGTGTGTGTTAGGTCCACAGCTGAAGTTTGAGGATGAGGTAGAGGCGCTTCAGGTTCAGGTTGATAAACTGGAAACGTTGGGCTATAATAAGATTATTGCCCTGGGTCACTCTGGCTTTGACGTGGATCAAGACATCGCCAAGCGCGTGAGAGGGGTTGACGTAGTTATTGGAGGACACACCAACACATTCCTCTATACTGGTATTTCTTTTTATCCTATCTTATCTTATTCCATTCAGGTCTAAAGGTCTTTTACCTGGAATTTATTTCTGTTTGTATAACTCTGTCTGTACACTTTCTTCAAATACGTAAAATGCAGGAGCAAAAGTCATGGTGTTACCTTCACTGCAAAATTTCTTGGCAGGAAGTCCCCCATCCACTGAAGTGCCAGCAGGTCCGTACCCTTTCTTGGTGAATTCT
The DNA here is from genome assembly GCA_947000775.1 of Pterois miles. Taxonomy (NCBI): domain Eukaryota; kingdom Metazoa; phylum Chordata; class Actinopteri; order Perciformes; family Scorpaenidae; genus Pterois; species Pterois miles. Next base: position 101,877 of record CAMQGK010000030.1, read on the forward strand.
GACGATGGGAGGTCAGTGCCAGTGGTCCAGGCCTTTGCTTTTGGGAAGTACCTTGGATACTTGAAAGTCACCTTTGATGAGGCTGGGAATGTGGTCAAAGCTGTTGGAAACCCCATCCTCATGGACAGCAGCATACCTCAAGGTAGACTGTAATGGTAGCATGGTTGTCAGCAATTACACATGGGTAACAAATATGATTTTATAATAATAATAACTTGGATTTATATAGCACCTTTAAAGAAACCCAAGGATGCTTAACATGTACACAGCAGACACAACAAACATAATGACAGTAGCTAGAGGCCATAGGTCATGTTGAAGAGGTGGGTTTTAAGGAGTTGAAGCTGTCCAGAGATGGAGCTCTGGGGGGAGAGATTTCCAGAGGGTGGAGGCTGTCACACTGAAAGCCCTGTCTCCAAAAGTTTGTAGGTCGGTGTGGGGGATGGAGAGCTGACCCGTGCCTGAGGATCTCAGCTTCCAGGACTGTGTGTAGGGGTGAAGGAGGTCAGTCAGATACTGAGGAGCCAGGGCACTGAGGGATTTGTAGCTGAGGAGGAGGACTTCGTAGGTGATGCGGGACTTGAGGGTTTATCATGTTAAAATGATTATGTGGCGTTAAAGCGGCAGTGGGTAGAATTGCAGCAAATGCGATTCAAAATATTTTTGTAAATTTTTATAAATATCCTGACAGTAGTGTATGAGACAGGTAATCTAAAAAAAATCATGTTCCTCTGCGTCCTCCAGTGCTCCTAAAGACATCTGCAAGATTTCACAATGACGAATCAGAGCCGAGCTGTAGCCTGTCGTCTCAAACTCCAATCAAAGGGTCAAACTAGGCAGCGCTGATCAAATATGAATCAATATTTTGTTACTGTAATGACTATTTCTCCACACAAATGTTTTCAGCAACATCTTAGTTACTGTAGCTGTAAAATGAGCATGGTTGTGAGCCGGCAGCCATGTTGAGATCAGTTGAGGATAAGCACCACCGGAGCAAATTTGGATTACTGCTTGTAAATCATTCTTTAAAAAGATCCAAATGCATCTACTCCTGTCTCATAATGTTATAAATCTTTTCTCTTGCACAATCTGTACTCGTTTCGTAACTCTCTCAGACCCAGATGTCCTGGCTGACGTTGAGGAGTGGAAGAAGGATTTGGCACAGTATTCCTCTCAGTATGTAGGACAGACCCTGGTCTACCTCAATGGGACGTTTGAAGAGTGTCGATTTCGGGAGTGTAACCTTGGAAACCTGATCTGTGATGCTATGGTAATAATTACAGTTTGTTCATTCATTTACTGTATATATTCAGAAAGCCTTATTGTTGTTCGGTTTATTAACCACCGAGATAAAAGAGAAACATTTTCAACAGTAACCCCTAACTTAAATATCAGTGTCTGTAGTCTCAGGTCCTGCCTGTGCATGTATAGAATTGGGAGGGAATTCAGGTAAGTGAAATGTCTGCAGGCGTTTGGACTGGGCTAACATATGATATTGTAAATAGCAGCTGGCGACTTGTTTTTTCTGGAAACAGTCACAAACGATCATAGGAGAGCAACTCTTTCAAAGCCCTACAGTTTGACTTATAACATTTCCCCCTTTTGTGTTGCCAGATTTATCACAATATAAAGTATTCAAGTGATCTGCAGTGGAATCACGTGGGCATATGTATGCTGAATAGCGGATCCATTCGGACAGCTATTGACGAGCGCTACAAAAATGGTACTTACACAGATTTACTGAGTGCTTCATAGCAAAGGCTGTAGTTTTATTTTATAATGTACCAGTATTTGCTCTTACTTTTAGGATCCATAACTATGGAGGAGATCCTCACCGTCTTGCCATTTGGAGGAACCATGGACTTGGTCCGGATAAAGGGATCGACAGTGAAAAAGGCGTTTGAGCACTCCATTCACCGATATGGAAGCATGTCTGGAGAATTTCTTCAAGTCTCAGGTCTGACCTCTGGCCCCTGTGCTCCTCCACCAATACCGTTTAATTCACAGTCGAAGAGTAATATTAATTGTTACTTTCACTGGTCTGATTTTGTGTTTAGACTGTTGTTAGGTTATTAAATAGGCATTATCGGTCACTATAAGCACCATAGCTGTGGGTCAGTAGGGGTCTACTACTACACCCACACGTTTTATCGTCTATTCACATGGTAGATCATCGAAAGAAGAAGAAAAAAGAACACAATAGTGACCTCTAGCAATCATAGTAATCAGGTTAATGATAATTAAGTCTGGCCCCATATAGGGTGGAGGTCGGGGACGATGGATGAGACACAAAGGGTTTGCATCCCGCGTGAAACCAAAAACTTGTAGTGGTCTTTGTGTTTCACTTTCATTTTTGAAACATGTATTTTAAGCCAAAACACAATATTTTTCACTAAACCTAACTGCGTGTTATTGTTGCCTAAACCTAAAGAATCCGTTGTTTGTGTTCAAAACATGATGTTTCATTCAGTTTTACGTTAGAATGTGTTGTTTTGCTTTCACTTTTACAACATAGTTAGTGTAGCAGGCCTCTAATGACCCACATTCCTGGTGCTTATAGTGACTAATAAGGGCTTTTCAATGGTCAAATTGGGCGGTTTTGTATTAAAGGAATAATTCTGGTAATACCAGATACTGACAGGCAGATTTTGTTAGCTTTGGACAGAGCCAAGCGAGCTCTCATCCAGACTATGTTAATCCAACTGACTACTGGCGGTAGCTTTATTTTCAACTGAAAGACACGAGCGGTATCAGTCCTCTGAATCAAGCAGTCTCACCTGACGCATGACAAGAAATCTTTCCCAAAATGTCACACTTTTCCTTTAAAGGGGACATGTCATGCTTATTTCCAGGGTAAAATTCGTATTTTTGGGTTTCTACTAGAACTCGTTAATATGCTTTAACAAATCTCATTATTTTCTCATACTGTCTGTCTGAATAATCTTGCATTCACCCTTTGTCTGAAACGCTCTGTTTTAGTGACTGTCTTTAAAAACCTTCCACAAAAAAAAAAACCCAATCTGCTCTGATTGGCTTGTGAGAAAAATATGGCGTACCGTATAGTTCTCAATTAGATTTTCTAATGAGCCTGCATGTGACATAGAAAGGGGAGCCAAATCTGAATGGCTTGTTGAATCACATGTTTTCTGATCAAGACAGCCAACAAAAAATTGTTATTGCACAGTTTGTGGGTTGGTAGGCGCTCCACATACCCAAATGTATGAGCACAAGCACTGAAAAAGTGAGTTTTTCGCAATGTGTTTGACTTGTTACTGATGTTCACACTTACTTTAGCGACGTTTCCTCATTCTCTTCACATTTCTAGGCATTCGCATTCAGTATGACCTTTCCAAACCAGCGAACCAGCGTGTGGCGTCTGTGTCCATGCTCTGCACCGAGTGCCGTGTGCCCAAGTATGAACCTTTAGACCTGGAGAAGACGTACACTGTGGTCATGCCTTCGTACATGGTGGGAGGAGGTGATGGCTTTAGCATGATCAAGGAGGAGTTACTGAAGCATAACACAGGTGGGTGGCATTTACTTTAAATTATATGTTAATATATTACATTTGTTTAGTTTGATGTATGAAGATATCAAGAAATTAGAGTTATTCACTCGCTTGTAAGTTTCACTGCTTAATACTCAAAAGAGACGTAAATTACCGACCAATGCGTCTGATTAAAATAATTATTGACAGAGTGCTCAGAAGTTCACTCCAGGTCTCTAATGTCTCTTTTCTGCCCCCTCTTTCCCTTCCTGTTGGACTGGATCCTACGTAAGCCCTGGGCTTTAATGTATATGTATAATGTTAATCTACAAAGAGTTCTTCCCCCATTGCATGTGAAACGTCTTGTGATCATATAGAACAGACTCTCTTGTACAATCTGTACTCAGTGTTAGAATAAGACCCATCAGACCTGTTTAACCTCTGATCGTTTCATTGCCATAAGCCGATTCTCTTAAGATTTCATAAACTTGGCACCTTGTGTCACATTCAGATGTCTATGCAAAAACAGTGGAAAAGTCGGTCTCAAAAACTGATCAGCCAGAGCACAAAGAAGAAAGGGGAAGCCGCTCAGCGCAGAAAGTTATGAAAGCAGGATTCTGCCTTGGGAGGAGCGCCGAGCTTGAAACGTGTTGCACCCATAGACTGTATGAAAGAAGAGGACGTAGTCATCGTGACATCACCCACTGGTTTGTGGACTGCTGTTTTTAAGCCTCGTGTTTGGCATTTTGGCCGTCGCCATCTTGGTTTTTGGGTGTCAGCCATCTTGTTTTTTTTTTGCAGCTAGAAGTGACATGAAAGGGTGGAGTTAAATACAACCAAACGATGAATAAGACATTTCTAAGCAAAGTGGTAGACTTACTGAATGACCGAACAACAAATCGTCATCGCAGTCTATTGAGCCATGCTTGGGTGCAACCACTGAGCAACATCCGGATCTGAGAAGTGAAGCCAACACTGAAGTGCCTTAAACTTGCATTCTTTCTAATAGCCAGCAGGGGGCGACTCCTCTGGTTGCAAAAGAAGTCTGATTGGATAGAAGTCTATGAGAAAATTAGTCTACTTCTCACTTGATTTATTACCTCAGTAAACATTGTAAATACAAGTTTATGGTCTCAGTCACTAGTTTCAAGTCTTCTTCATTACAGCATGATGTTCATTTAGTAAATTATGGTCCCATTTAGAGTCAAATAGACCATAAAGCAGGGGATGATTCAGGGCGTGGCTACCTTGTGATTGACAGGTTTCTACCACGGTGTTGTCTGGTCTGGGTGTTTGTTGTCTTGGAACTTGAACCCTTTAACAATGTTTTCAGTTCATGAGTTAATTAACTTTTTGAAGTGTCAACAACTGCATATTGCTAAAAAACTGATTTGTCCTTTATTACTAAACACCTGCAAAACTAATGACATTCCAGTCAACCTTGCTGTAGCTGTACTTGGTGTTTAGTGCTATTTATTAAATGTTGCATTGTTAACATGCTAATCACAGAGGGTGAGCATGGTAAACACCTACTTAACACTGTCATTGTAGCACGTAGGCATGCTGATGTTAGCATTAGCTCAAAGCTTCAATGGCTACAGAGCTGTAAGTATTGCTTTAGACTCTTAGTCTTATTTTTGTGTGTATTTTTTTTCTGTGCAATAAGTAAGGGATAATGTACAGCAAGTGGTTCATTGCTGCGAAATAAACAGCGACAGGATGATGTCATGGAGGGGTGGACCCCGGTTTGAAGCTTAAGGGGTTTATTGACAACAATGACTTGCTCGCTGTACATTATCCCACTTATTACTACTTACTTAAGAAATCAATAATTTGACACAAAAATGGTCAGCCAAAGTTGAGATCAGAACTGTGTCCATAGCAACAGTCTGCTATAAAAAAAAAATAACTGATCGTACGCCATGATTGACCAGTCAGAAGTATTCAACAAAGCCGTGTAATAATGAATAATAATATACCGTAATTTTTTGTTGGCTTCCCCTTGATAATCTATACATTTAAATGTCTTACTCTGTTTCACTCACTTGAAATGAATGCAAGAACATTATGACTGCAGCTATCCCATGTAGCAAGACACAGCAGGGTGTAATTTATCCATCGGTGATCTCATGTCCCTGTCCAACCGTTTTAAGACGTCACCTCTTGGTGAAATTCACTCTGGTGGGAATGTTTTATCACAAGCAGATGCATATTGCATAAAATTGCTCTGCAGCTGTCTCTCACATACTGTAGCACTGCTGAAATAGAGAACAGGTGGTTTTAAGCATGGGCAGCAAGGAGATAAAATGTTTATCATCAAATACTAACCGAATCATCATTTTCCTGTCTCTTCCAGGTGACATGGACATTTCTGTTTTTTCCAAATACGTCTCAGACATGAAGCGTGTGTACCCTGCAGTGGAAGGTCGGATCATGTTCAGGAACTCGGCTGTCTTCATAGCCCACAGCGTTGGTTTGTTGCTGCTGGGTTTATGTGTGTCCCTGACCCTCTGATGGGCTTTGTGTTAACTGTAATAAACTGACGGGCAGCTTGTTAACTCCTCTGGGACAATTGGTTGACTGCCTTTCCATCTTGTTGCCTTCAAGGATAACTAGAAGGCAACAGGATTGCAGGTTCAGGCTCAGGGTAGATTCAGTCAGTCAGTGATTTAAACAGCTGAGTATAAGGACTAGGCACAACGGGAGTTCTGTATAATAACATACTGTATAATAACATCATTCAACTTAAAGAACTTTAGTATGAAAACAGTTAATGTGTATTGGATGTTACTAATATTGACTCAAAAGTGCATGTCATGTTTTTAGTATGAATGCACTTTTTTAAGAATCTAAAGGAACTGAAATGTTATGTCTAAAAGACAGCATGAAAGAGCCCAAAGACTGCAAGGCAGCGTCCAGCTTCTCGGTGAGGTAATGAACAGAGGGAAAGCTGCTTTATCTCTGCCTTCCCTCACTGAATAGAAATGGATAGCAAGAAGCCAAAGCTTCAAAGTATTTATGCACCTGAATGTGCCTTAACGTACTGTTTGATCTACAGGTATTCTCTAGTTTTGTAGCCTGTCTTTCATCTCAAGCTTGGGTCAATTTTAGTGACTGCTCATCAAATCTAATTTTTATAAAGAGTTATTTGAGTATGTCCATCATCAAGCTACATACAGAAATATACTGCTACAGCAGATATACTGTATTGTAGATGTGATCTATAGATAAGCCATAGTTTTTTTTGTTTGTTCTCATGACCATTATCATTTTGAGCCTCTCTGTATTCACTAGACTAGTTGACATTTTCATAGTTAAAACAACCTGAGCTGACACAATTAAATATTTTTGTTCAAAATCTATTGAACGCTGCAGTTCTTCTGTTTTTGTCATTGCATCCGATTCAATCCTTTGTTTACTCCAATGTCATCTTTTTAAAGTACTTTTATGAAGCTTGTTAGAATAAACTGAAAATGGAAATGAAGGCACTTTCTCAGGTATTTCTTCCTCCTTTCTATAAATAAAAAAGAGGCACTTTGAAAACAATTCGTTAAAATGAGTAATGAATTTTATATACATACAGTAACTATTAGTCCTGCTATTAATGATTTTTTTTAGTTAGTCATTCAATCTTAGTTAACAAAAGGTATAATCCTTACTTTTTATTATTGTGTATTAAATTATGTTTAATTGTTTTAAACAGTTGTTTAAAAAAAGTCCCTCAGGAATATGACTAAGTTGTTCTGTAGTACTTTTTTTAGTTTATAAAACTTGTGTTGTTCATCTAACAAATTATTGATCTTGCATTGCCATTTTAAATGAAAAGTAGTACATTTACTTAACATAAAAAAACATAGCTACTCACCAACAGCCACTAGGAGGACAGTTTTCAGCTATCAACTTTAAAATACTGATAAAAACAGATTGCTCTAAATTATTAAAGCAGTTTAATATCACTCCTCACCCTGCATCACTCAAAAATGTAACGTAATCAATAGACTACAAATGCTGCATATGATTTTCAAACTTAAAATCGGTAACAATTCAAAAACATTTTGACTGCACTTGTCTGCATTTAAAGTGAGTTTTCCCATTTCGATTATGTAAAACTGATTCCACACTGACTTTTCAAGCTAGAGGTGTTAGAGGAGCTTAGATGTAGAACAGATGCACACATTTACGCTGTTGGCTTTTGTAGTTAAGACCTAGTACAAATTTATATCATTTATTTCTATAATTTATTTTGTAATAAGTACAGTTAATTACACACACAGCAGGAGAAGCCTTGTGTTTCCTCTTCTATCTGGGCCATGTATCCTGGTCAGATACTGCTCATGTGAGTGACATGTTAGTTTCAGTTAACTGAACCAACATGAGTCTCTGCAGGTGTTTGGGTTTAGTTTAATGCCTAGAAAGCATGTCAGCTCATGTCCATTCCTGTGTTCATTTTACATCCATGGCGCCATCACAGAGGTCTCCTTCTGTACCTGCTGAGGAAAAAGGAAACACAGTGTAAGTACTAAAATAGGCGTCTTTGTTACATTACATATATTTTTATCACTTACAAATAATGTGTAGTTATGTAATTATTCACGATTTTAAGATTTAAATACAAAACAATACGTTAATAAAAATCTCATTAATGAAAAATATGTGGCATATTTCAACAGTCCAAAATACATCCAAACAATGTGCATACATCTTGATCTTGTACCTTACTGAGAACCCTGCAATGTATTACAGAAACATCACATACTGCATGCACCGAGAAAGTCATATGTAAAAGAAGATACGATTTCAATCTATGGAATCACAAACTCCTTCAGCTGTCTGTAATGTAAGCTTTACATTTCTTCCTGACTTACAGTTAGACACCTGAAACAAATAACCGATCTACCTAGGTGGAAAACAAAAATCAACATATAACTATTCTGGAAAAACATACAGATATCTAAACTTTTCTGGCACTCTTCAAGATGCTGTCACTACATCAACGGTCGATTTTCCACTACCAAAACACTGAAATGTTAAATTGAGATATTCTGATATAAAACCTAAACCTTTAAAGAGCATAGTAGAAATGAACTGTACTGTACTGTAAAACATCATACAGTCAAAAATTTCCCTTGGTAATTAATACCAGGTGTAATAAAGACCTTTATAGGTAAGCTGGTGTAGAAAATGGATGGATGGATGGATGGATGGATGTTCAGACTCTATACTTCTATAGAGGCCAAGGCTAGCATCTGTTTACCTTGTTCAGCTCAGGGAACAGTTCTTGAATGGCGATGTCCAGCAGCACATACGTCAGCTGAAGAAGGCCAAAAGGAGGGAGAGGATGAAAAGCATTAACGGCAGTGATCATTAAATACAAACAGCTAACTGGGCGACTAAGAATTTACATAGCTGAATTTGATTGGTCAAGTCTTGCCTATTGTCAGCTGATCATCATGTTTTGTTTTTTTGTTCATTGATTCCCCTCTGTGTAAGCTTCATTTATCCAAAGTAAATAGTAAAAACAACAAAGCTGCTGGCTGAGAGACAGGTGACTATAGCTTCGCTGTTTTTTCAGAATAATGGACAGCACTGTCTGCTGTGTGAGTGGTTGGTACAGTGCTGTCCAAAGTACTGAAATGGAGCGGAGACATATCGGCATACAGACAGGTGTGGCCTCTTTGCCTGCTTGCTTTTTGTGGGTGTAAATCCAACCAATCCATGGATTGTAGTGATCCACAGAGAGAGAGAGAGAGAGAGAGAGAGAGAGAGAGAGAGAGAGACGTAAGCCGCAAATAGCTGTTTGTACATGTCTCCCTCTGCTGATTTAAAAGAATCGTTAGCTCTGATAGTGCCACATTCCCAGTACTCTGATTAATGAACGTATTATCTGATTTTGAAACCCTAGCCTTATGCTGTTTTCATTTAGTCTTCCTGAGGCTATCACCAACATGCTGCTCCAATGGGCCAGCAGATTTAGATAGTGCAGCTTAGTCTACATGGTGATTTATTTACACAAACTAAGGAGACTGACTGAAAGCACACACGTTATTTTTTTTATATTATTACAGCATTGCTGATATTTATACTAAAATAGGCCATATATTATGATTTATTACAATTCTATGTAAAATCAGACATTCAGCTTCCCCATATAACCCGAATTGAACGATTCTTTCTTTCGTAACTAAGTTTTTCTACCACTGCGACAATTCGACTGTGAGATTATAAATCGAATCAGGCTCCTTAGAGCGAATTGTCAACTAGTTGACTACTTAAAATATTATGCAAATGCTGAACTGCATGAAAATCTGACAATGCAATCAAACTACACAAAATGCTAATTTTTGGGGGGGACTGTGGTTTGCCACATCCCACAGTGTGTCCAAAACCCAGGTAGAAGAAGAAGAAAACACACTATTGATCCCCTGAGCAATTGTCAGAATGAGGGGGCTGCCCTGAGCAGTTGGGGGTTCGGCAGTGCCCAAGAGGCAAACCTCTCCAGCTACCAGTTCACTCTCAGTACTTGGTCCATATGGGGACTTGAGACTTGAACTTGACTTGGGACTTAAACCGACAACCCTCCGGTTCCCAAGACAAGTCCCTACAGAGTGAGCTACTGCCGCCCCAAGGCTTGACATGCAAATCTTTTTTTTTCTTTGTCTTGACAAGATACATTTTCCAACAGTAAAGTACAAACGTGCTGGGAAACACGGAACACGTTCTATGTGCTGTGTGTGTGTACCTGTTTGTTGAGAACCGGCTGTTGCAGTCCATCGAAGAGTAGACGTACTCCCTCATATTTGGCCTCTTCTCCGATACATTTCCCCAGAAAGTCTACAGACAAAGTGGCTTATGAATTTCTTGTGAATCCATATGTTTGCACATTTGTCCTCTAAGTGGAAATCTCAGCAGTAAATTGGTCTACAACACTGCCTGGAAGAGCTGAATGAATACCTGGAATGTAAGTCATCATCTCTTCAAATGTCTTCTTGGCCCTCCTCTGCTTATCTTGAGCCGAGCGGGGCAGACTGCTCTCACAGAAAACTGTGTCTAGAAGGGCAAAGATTATGTAAATCATTTCACCTCATTAAATTGGCATGTTTAAAGGAAAATTTCAACACTCTTGAAAGTACACTCACTCATTCACTACTCCTTACTCACTATCCAGGGAGGGCTATATAGTGAGCTCATAGGCAAAATAGAAACACATTCAAACACTACTTGGGTCATTTCTCTGCGCTGTTAATTACATTGTTGCTGTTGCGCAATTAAAACATCTGCTGGTAAACTATCTACAATAAATACCAACATGTATTTTTGTGATATATTGTACTATATTTTGTTGAGTTGCCTCTTAGCGATATGATCTGAGTATATTTTGGTAAGCAGTGATGCAGCGTATACGTCTACGGGTTTTATAATGAAAGGAAGAATGAAAGAAGTGAAGCGGTGATGCGCTGCCATCTACCGTTGCAGCAATAAGCATATTTTCCCAAATTAACAAATACAAAGTACTTCTGGCAGTTTGTGTTGTGAGTCATGTCTTGTTCCCTGCTCACATACATTATTTTCACACAACAACTCATGGACTTTTCTCTATTGTGCTGCTTTCTCTCCACTCCTCCGTTTTTTCTCAGTGCAATGCATGATGGTATATAGTGCTTGGTTAGTGACCACTGTTGTCCATTTCTTTTCACAATGCATTGTGGGATACTTTGAGTCCACTATATAGGGTACAGTAATTCTCACAATACATTTGGACAGCACTATAAAATGGCGAACTGACTATATACTGTAGTCAACAAAATAGTGAGTAGTGAGTGATTTCGGAGACAATCTCATCCCTTTTTCCCCCCTCAATTTACCTCTAAGCAGGGTGATGAGTGAGACTAGCCGGTGCTCCTGGACCACCTGGTTCAGTTTGTACTGAAGGTAATAATCTGTGTAGGCTTCCAGTGTGTTCTTGAACAGGATCCTGCCAGCCATTAGCAAATGGTGGAGCCAGTCAGGGATGTGGAAGACAACTCGGCCTGACAACCATGAAGAAGTGGAGAGAGAGGGAGAGAGAGAGAGAGATTGTGTGTGAGTGAGTAATGGGCTTCACATCAGGGGTCCAGGGATGTACTTGTCATGGTGGTGATTCAGGAGGGAACACCAATTCCCTACTTCTAGTACAATTCTGCAGAAATGCCTTGTTATAGGTCTGAATACTTTTCCAATACAATAAGTGCATTTGTTATACAACAATTACAATTCAACACCACATTTCAAACAAACACATTATCATAATAACAATGCAGATGTCCCATAACGTTAATGCTAGTAGTTTTAATTGCAGCTAGCGAATGTTACACAACATTGTATATGTGACAGCTGTTTTTGTTTAGGCTGTAATGACGTCAAGCTGCTCATGAAACTCCATCAGAACTCACTTACCCACATACATCAAGTAGTCATACAGCCCTTCAACAGTGATCATTTCCATGAAGTAATTCTGATTGTGTCTCTTCTCAGTCATCTCGGATCGGTTGGCGTTGTTTTTGAAGAGGTCGTTGAAGAGCTAGGGAATTTTAGGATTTACATTAGACTGAAGCCTATTTAAAACCATAAGACCATGATTGTGCTCTTCTGTTTCAACAATCCTTTCTAAACTGAGTGGCTGACAAACACAGCATTTCTATTTTTTTAACAACATTTGAACAATGAAAATATGACAACAAAAGTTTTTCTTCATTTTAAACTGTATAACAGGGGGTTGATTGCATCCATCCCTGGATTTTAAGGGAATGACACATCTGTTCTGGAGCTTCAGGTATGTAAACATTTATATGAAATCAGCCAGAAGTGGGATTAATTGTGTAAATGGGTCCAAACTTGATGATGAGCTCACCAAGTCAGCACTGGAAAGTTTTCACATTGAATGTTCACAGTATTTTTTGGCCAAAATAGGTGTAAATATCGAACACGTTCTCATCCCTACATATTGACGCTTTGTCAGAATCCTTATCATCACTTTTCGGTCAAAGTAAACACATGTTTAACGGTGGGAAATTAAACAAAAACGATTAGGCAATAAAACTACTTAGGTTTAGGAAAAAACAACATAGGTTTAAAATTACTTAGTTTGTTCAGTGAAAATGACACTGAACATGCTGAGCATGAGATACAAACAGCTGATGTTAAGGTAAAAGTGAAACTTAGTGCACAGAACACGAACCGCGGCATCTGGGATGAAAGCTTTGTGCTTGCTGGACCCATCCACCTACCCTCCCACCAACCCTGTGACTTTTTCGCTCTTTAAACTTCATCACCACAGCACTTTCCCTGAGCGTTTAATATTGCCGTGGATGGGTTTACATTGTAGTTAATGGAAAGCCCAGTTCATCTCATACCGCTGCTAAAGGGTGCCTTGTGCCGAGGTATCGAACACCTACAGTGATGTACAGTGGCAGATGCAAACCATAACCTTGCTCTGAAAACTACCTTTAAAACATTTAATTATAAAGCTTGATTGGACTGTGTTTTTTCAACCAGAAAGTGGTAACAGGCATTGTGTCAGTGTAAACAACTATTAAACTAAATTTGAGTGTCTGGAAGAACTCTGTAGTCAAAGTAGTAAACGGAGACAGAATCATTCCCTGGCTTGCAGGAAGAGAGAGAGAGCATGGACTTTGGAAGCTATTTAAACTTGAATCTCCAACCTTTTTATCATTTTCCGAGGTGGGGCTCAGGATAGTGAGCTCAGGGCGGCTGGGTTTGGGTTTGGGAGATTCACAGGAGTTGAAGAAGGACTGGATGAAAGGCTCCAGATGCTGCCCTTTCTGACAGAGAAAGCACAGAACACACTCTGTATAATTTAAAATGACATTATTATGTCTCTTACAGGTGTAATTGTCATATAAAAATGTTTAATGGATTGTTAAGGATCTACGAAACACACAAGTGACTGCTTAAATTAGCTGTGATGCAATGGGAAACATCTGTATTGCAGAAAGATGACACACACACACACCACTAGGAATGCATTTCTTACCTCTTTTATCAGTTTGCTGGGCACCGACTTAATGATTTTCCCTGTGAAACATAATACTTTATCTCAGTGATGTATGGTTCTGTCACATTTTGCTTCCGTCTGAAACTCAAATCTTTTCACTGAAAACCAAGGTCAGGCTAGCCAAACATTTCTACAGTGTATTTGACATGCTCTGCTGTTCAAACATAATCCATCTCACTGGTCTTTGTCACAGTCATACTGTACCCAAGTTCACGTCAGGTAACATCTTGTCCAGGAACTGAGACTCCATACTATGAGGGGACAGGAAGTCAGCGAGGAGCTGACTGTTACTCAGCTCCGGGTGCTGCAGAAGTTTCTGAAAAGAAAACACATGTAATATAAGTTAAGTTCTCCTCTAGTGAAACAACGCAGGACCTTGAATTAGAGCTGTGTCTTGTGCAACAGTATATTATTCAGATTGCCATGGGGACACATTCAATCACAGATGTTTTGCTCATTTTGTAAAGAAACAGACCGTAGATTCTCATGGACCATACATGTGGTTTTGTATGTTTTATAGACTATCAACAGAGTTTATATTATTGCTGATTATTTTGCACAGAGTATAATACTTTTTCAAATTCATTTCCAGCCTTCAAAGTAGCATTTTCTGTTCAATGATTTCAGCATGCTGTAAAAATCAACTTATTTTGAGATAGGTAATCTATCACAGTCAATTGTTTGACTGCTTTTTAGCCACGCTGGCAGCATGGTTCTAGGCTTCTATGGTCTGTCAGTCTCAACAACTACTGGATGGATTGCCATTAAATTTTGTACAGACATTCATGTGTCCTTCAGGATGAATTACGGTATAATTACTTTAACAATCCACTTTCTTTTCGCCCAGGGCCACCACAAGGTCAACATTTTATTTTTTTCCAGTGTTTTGCTTTATGACCAAAACTAATGACATTCCCATCAGCTTCAGCTGTACTTTGTACTGTGTTTTGTGCCAATTCACATGCTAACACGCCTAGCTTTGATGCTAAAAACTGCCTGCTAAACTTCAGCATGTTAGATTTATGATTGTAAGCATGTTAGCATGCTGACATTAGCATTTAGCCCAAAGCACCACTATACCTAAGTACTTCTTCACAGAGCTTTGTCTTTTTATTGTGTCAGTTATCATCTTGTGGTGATGATGCACCTCTAAAACAGAGTCGGGATTTCTGGCAGAACTTGACCTACTTCTCAGGTGCAATGAGAAGAGAAAATGTCAGAGGAGGTCAAAACTCTAGCAACACTTTTAGTATATAGAATGGCTTTATTGTAAAATAATGTACCTCCGAGCGGGGACCATTTAAAATTTTTTCCTTGTTGCGCTCAAGGACACTCCAGCTCCAACACATCTGGGATTTGTGAGTAAACTGCTGAAAACTCCATGAAAACATGATCAATGTTTCAAAAAAATAACATCGCAGAAGACAAATAATCTGCAGCTGCCTAAATGTTTGACTGCAAACTCTCAAATCTTATCACAAGGTGCTTGAGTGCAATGCTAAAAAAGTAGACCCTGATCACAACTAAGAGTCAGAAGTGTTTTGAAAAGCTGCAGCTGCCCTTGTGAGGCCTGATGAGACAGAGAGCTCATTTCTTCTCCACTTAGAGCAGTGATTTAACCTGCCCATGTTCCTGACATACAGCACCATACAACTCTTTGTTCTTCACAATCTCATAATGATCACTTTTAAAATTTTCTGAATCTTGGATATGGTGGTGTTCTAGGAACAAATGCTCCAAAACTGAGACCGTTGTAATTTAATCTTGATCTCTGGTCACTGGAGTGCTGCCGGTTACAGCCAGATGCACTAAGTGGAAGCTCTGCGTGTGTTTGCGGGTGTGAGTACGTGCTCTGAGCCTGAGAAAGTGGAACTGAGAAAAACTGCAGAAGTGAATCCACATTTAACCTTCACTGTTTTTGTGATATTTCAGACACCAAGTACTGTTATAGCAATATGTCAAGCTTGGGTTAGTGCTACTTTCTAGAGGACAATAACAGTTGGTTTGTGGTCATCTCATTCTACTTATATGTGCAGAAGATGTGAAACTTGTTTCACACTTGAAGTGACCCGTGTTTAGTGAGCAACTGTCACACGTTCAAATGTGACTCATGCTTTTCCTTGACTATTATATGAGCTCACTTTTATTGAGATTGCAGTCACAGCTGTGTTTAAATCATCTTCATCTCTCTGCACAGGAACACTACATAATCTGATGTATGTTGTTGAATTCTGGCTCATTTCCAGACCCATCAATCTGAACTGAGGATGCATGTCTAATACAATTCAGCGAGACTCAAGTGTCATATCTTCTCAGACATCTACCTGAAGGTACTCCTGGAACTCCTCCCGCTTCGATGTGAGGAACTCATAATTCTTTGGACCGATGATTCTTTTCGAAGGCAACTGTGCATCTGGAAATGAACCTACAAAAATATGAAATAGACAAAGAACAAGCGTTTTTTTTCTTTCACAAGGAAATACCAGTTGTACAGTTTACACAGAATAATGCAACAGGTCCATTAAAATGAACTGCCTCCTAACACTATGGCTCACATGGAAGCAATGTTCTGTGAATCCTGTGGAATCTGTGAGACCATTTCAGTGGGAAATTCTTTCCATATAATAAAAAAAAAAAAAAAAGCATGTAATACACAGGCCCTCCACGGTAAACAGAAACATTACCATGAAACTCAGTGAGCTTTGATTCAAGGACGTAGAACTCCAGATATCTTCTGTACACGGACCAATGCTCAGTCTCATGTCCCACTGCAGACAAACACAAACAGGGAAAGCAACCAGTAAGATTAATGATTTAGACTGGCAGTAACCGTCACTTATACTTTACTCTTTTATTTAGATTTTTGTCAGTTTGTTTGAGCATCAAATGACTGTATTTAACACCTGAATATCACTTCGAATGAGTCCTTACCCCAAGTGAAGGAGTTCATGTACCTTGAGGTCTTGTTCACGAGTGAGGGGACAGCGGGGGCAGTATTCCATTCGCTATACCGCACCGCTGCGATGAAAAGAGAGCTGAGCCGGAAGGCGAAGCTCTCAATCTAATGGTTAATCTTCGATCCTGCTCTCAACTGTGGTCATGAGGGCTGGGTCATGACTGAAAAAAACTATATTGAACGAAAATATAAAAGCAGCACTTTTGTTTTTGCTCCCATCTTTTATGCGCTGAAGTCAAACATCTAAGACTTTTTCTATGTACAAAAAAGGCCTATTTCTCTCAAATATTGTTCACAAATTTGTCTAAATCTCTGTTAGTGAGCACTTCTTTGCTGAAATAATCCATCCACCTCACAGGTGTGGCATATCAAGATGCTTATTAGATAGCATGATTATTGCAGTTGTATTGTGTATTGCAAGTGTGCCTTAGGCTGGTCACAATAAAAGTCCACTCTAAAATGTGCAGTTTTAGTGCACACAATGCCACATTTTGAGGGAGCGTACAATTATTTTGAGGGAGCGTACAATTAGCATGCTGACTGCAGGAATGTCCACCAGAGCTGTTCCCGAGAATTTTGCAGTACATCCAACCGGCCTCACAACCGCAGCGCACGTGTAACCACACCAGCCCAGGATCTCCACATCCAGCATCTTGACCTGCAAGATTGTCTGAGACCAGCCACCCAGACAGCTGATGCAACAATTGGTTTGCATAACCAAAGAGTTTCTGCACAAACTGTCAGAAACTATCTCAGGGAAGCTCAGCTGCATGATTGTCATCATCACCGGAGTCTTGACCTGACTGCAGTTCGTCATCGTAATTGACTTGAGTGGGCAAATGCTCACCTTCAGTGGTGTCTGGCACTTTGGAGAGGTGTTCTCTTCACGGATTAATCACGGACGCCAATGGTGGTCACACCAGATACTGACTGTTTTTCTGACCCCCCGCATTTTTGTTCAGTGCAGATCGAAGTACAAGTGGCCAAAATGGATTTTTTCAGGAGGGTGGCTGGTGTCTCACTTAGAGATAGGGTGAGAAGCTCAGCCATCTGTGAGGGACTCGGAGTAGTGCTCCTTTGCATTGAAAGGAGTCACTGGTCATCTGGTAAGGATGCTCCCTGGACAGCACCTCCCTAGGGAGGTATTCCAGGCACAACCAGGTGGTAGGAAGCCACAGGGAAAACCCAGGACTAGGTGCAGAGATTATAACTCCACACTGGCCAGGGAACACCTTGGGATCCCCCAGTCAGAGCTGGTTAATGTGGCCTGTGAAAGGGAAGTGTGGGGTGCCCTGCCGGAGCGGCTGCCCACGTGACCTGAACCCAGATAAGAGATTGATGATGAGTGAGAGAGAGTGATGTCCCTTAGGGCAAATCTATGAGGTCTCAGTTAACTGGTCTGTCATAGCCCTATGTTTTCTATTAAAGGAATACAGTAGTTGGATATTTGGGCAGCGTACTTATTTGTTTGTGAAGGTTCTCAGTAATCCAGGTCATGGTATGTGAGTAAGGGTTAAATCAGCAGCAACTGGACTTGGTTTAGATTCTTGAAGACATTTCACTTCTCATCTAAGAAGCTTCTTCAGTTCTGACTAACTGGCAGGGGAACCCAGTACTCAGTACATGAATTAATGAGTGGTTTCTTTTATCTGCTAACGACCCCACAGTGGTTGAATTCCTGGGTTCCCCTGCCAGTCAGTCAGAACTGAAGAAGCTCCTCGGATGTGAAGTGAATGTCTTCAAGAATCTAAACCAAGTCCAGCTGCTGCTGATTTAATCCTTACATACTTATTTGCTTTCTTGCTGAGAGTTAGATGACTTAGATGACAGAATTAACACTACTCTCGTGCCTTTACCAAAGACTATACAAAAATGGACAATATGACAGCTCCCCAAAAGCAGAGCCAAAACATCTCTATTGCCCCCTGGTGGCTGGCTGCAGTACAGATCATAAAATCCACCCGCTCATGTTAGCAGATGGGACATGGGTCAAACAAAAAGTCACAGTACACATCACAAATACACAAATATTTCCCAAAAATGGTTTCTGTCATTTAAGGTGGTTCTTATCATACTGATGTATAGTATATTCAAGTATTCACTTTTTGTGTTCAGTTTTGTTTTAATTAGTTATTTGATGCTATAAAAAAAAAGGTGTGAGACGTCATGATTGACAGCTGTGATTGACAGCTGCTCTGCGTACAATAACCAGACGTCTCCCCTTTGTCCAGGATTGTCCCGGTTTCAAGCCGGGTGTACCGAGTCCTGACAACTATCTGTAAAATACTAAAATGTCCCGGTTCTCCATTGCCACTACCAAATTGTCCTGGTTTTCACTTGAACAATTAAAATAATAAGGTTTTACTTGTTTTCAGCTCTTTCATAGACATCATGCTATGTTCCTCTCATTATTACCTAACCAAATATAAAAACATAAACAATGCATGACACTACTGAATTCACCACTGATTTTCCTTTATGCGTGTCAGTCAATGTGTCATTGTCAAGGCTGTTGCTATATTGCTATATAAAGGATCATATTAGGCCAAATAGCAATATACAACAGCATGCTTATGGTGCATGCACAAGCGCATACATGTGCATGTGTATGAATGTGCGGTACACTTAAGGGTCCCGGTTTGGAGGTATGAAAATATAGTCATCCAAGCTCTGCGTGAAGTAGTTGCACAGCCAGAGGCTTGGGAATAGTACGAGGAAGGAAATGTAACTCCAAATTTCCATAACCGCCTCGAGTCTGTGTAATAGAACATGTGTAAATTTGATCATAAATGTAGCCAAAAAAGTATTGTGGTGCTAACGTAGCAGCAAGGTTGCTTACACTAACAAGCGGCAGCCATGCTTGGCTCGGTCGGGTGTATAAGCAGGACCTTGATACTGCAGCTCTGGCTCTAAATGACATCAGAATCTCAACATAACAGCTCCTCTATCAGGGCTTGTGTGTGTGTGTGTGTGTGTGTATGTGTATATACACATATACATACACACACACACACACACACACGTTTTATCACACACACACACACACACACACACTATATTCTGTCTGTATAGTACAGATGAAACTCTAGCCAGCAGCCTGTTAGCATAGAAGACTCTAAACAGCTAGCCTTGTTCCAGTTCAGAAAACAAAATCTTACCCACCAGCACATCTAAAACTCACTGATTACCACGTGCAAAAAGTGCTCTTTTAATTTTTAATAAAAAGTACCTAAAGATTTTTTTTTTTATCTAAGCTTTACTTCTGATTTGTGCTTATTTATACACATTATAAACATTTGAGAGGAACATGAACTTACAGTATAGTAGTACCAGACATAATCAGTTAAATTCTTGCTCTGAATGCAAAACTTTACCCGACAAAAAAAGGACGCCACGGCTCATTTTAAACCATCCTGCAGCAAAGCAGAATGACCTCCCTCAGATGAAAGTACGTGAGACAGAAGGACAGGTCTGCTAAGCCTCACCTGCCTTCCGGTCATTGCGCTCTACATCGATGCAAAACACAGGAATCCTCTCCCTCTTCACGTCATCGTCATAGAAATCAATGTACGGGATGGTGATGTTCCAGGCTGAGAGGTTTCGGGGGGTGCTGGGGGTGGAAGCTGCCTCCATGGGGGAGTCATCCTCCAGCACCATCATGGCTTCCTCCACCTTGAATGGAAGGAAGAGAAAGAGGCTGAGGTCAAATAGAGCAGAAGAAGAAATAGATCATGGTCAAAACTGCTACTATTAACATGCAAAACACTGTGTACAATCTTAAAAGCACTACTGACTGGAGAGCTTTTCAATTTCTTGTTTATTTTGCACAGAATTACAATTCAAGTGTGTGCATCCGTCTCACATTTGTAACTCAGCGTGTAGTTATCAAATTTACTATAAAGGAAACAAGTATTTTTACAAAAATAACAAAGGTCGGCTGAGACTCAGCCACAAATAATGCAAAAGCAAACACAGCATATCCCCTTGCTTACACTAGATACAGGAAGGGCAATTACAGAAATATTTCCGGACATCCAACTGCTTTACTGAGTTACAGAGTTACAGGGTTACAGTTACAGAGGACAGGTCATTATGTATATATTACGGTTGACTCTCCTATACCTAGTAACTGTATTCTATCCTGGGAAAAAAAGACATTGGGTCAGAACTGTGATAACAAAACTCACCAGTTATTTTCTCTCAACTAAAGCAGATTTTTAGTCATTTTCATTAGTCTCATGTGTTTTCTCATGTGTTTTGGGGAAATACTTCCTCCTTGAACCCCACACAGCCTTCTGTCAACTGAGCATAAAAAAGATATCAAACCAAAGATGATAAACAGCTTCAGCAGAGCTTTGGACAACTAAATATACTTAATGTATTTGATAATGTGCAGAAAGTAGCTCGTCAAACTAGGTCACAAAGGTTATAAAATTCTGGGACGCACTGGGAACATTGATGTTCAACTTGTTTTTGAGAACAGCACATTCACTTTCTGGAATCGCATGAACGTCTCAGGAATCCAGACAGCAGTGGTCCAAGACTGAAACCTCTGATATCATCAAACCGGAAAACTCTGGATTTAACACATGGGAGGTAGAGTTGGTGAACAGTGTGGCTTTCCTTTCGTTACTCACCAACGCCGCCAAGTGGCAACAACAGTGATGGTGTAGAGGAGTGCTTTAGTTTGTTTAATTTTATTTTTCCATGACCGGTAATTTTTGAAATTACTTTGAATCAAAGACAGCTGTACGAATGAGAAACACACAGGGAAATTTGATTTGTGTTTAAATCTAGACTCAACCAGTGGTTGTGGGACCCAACCTCCACTAGAGGTTATGAGGTTCTTGATTTTAAGGGGTATCAAAACTTTTTTTTTAAAATATACAGTTGGCCTATATCTCTGCATTTTGCTCATTTGGATTATTATTGAAGATATAAACAAGATAGAGGCACGGTGAGGACATGAACACAATCTATATTCAAAGAGCCTTCTCTCTTTGCTAAACAGCCACTTCCTGCATTTGAAAAGGATGCAGTTAAAACAACCAAAGAGCTGATAGAGCAATGGGCAAGCATCTGGGAGAAGAAAACCTGATATGTCAAAAAAACAAAACACATTAACTTGTATGACTGTTAAAAATGTAAAACTATAGTATATTTAATACAGAGGCTTGTATTAAAAGTACCTTTAACAATAACAAGAAAATATATCTTTAATACAATATTCACAGGAAATTATCTGCTCACAGTTCATGCAAATTATTCGTTTTACACAAACATCCTGCAGTTATTGTGTTCACTATTTGGGTTAATTGTGCAGTAAATCAGTTGTTTTGTTTTGTTATTGTTATGCATTGAATAAAATATGAAATACCCATAAAATATGTAATTTAGTCAGGGGTCATCAGTTCATTTAATGATAGCATGGGGTTCCCTTAAGGAAAAAGGTTGGGGAAAACACTGCTCTAACAGAAACTACCATCCTGTTAGCATTATAGTAAACACTTGGATCAGCCTCACCATATCATCCTCTCCCTCCACCAGCCCGTAGGATGGCAGCATGGCTCCCTCCATGGTAGTGCTCTTGAACACTCCTTTGATCTTACTGCCAATGCGGCTGATCCCAAAGGACTCGCCCCTCTTTGACGTGTTCCTGCAGGCCAAATGGGGAGGTGATTAAACAATGCATAATGGAGGAGATGCGCATGGCTTCAGCAAAGCGCATGCAGCTTTAGAGAAGTGACAGGGGAGAAATAGTAGAGGACAGGAGGGGAAGCAAGGAGAGACATACTGCGTTGCTATCATGACTGTACAATGGGAAGAAAAAGCTAAAGTAGCCAAACTCAAAGCCAAAATGTCACTTCACAGCCATCTCACAGAGAAATGCCTGGTTTGTTGTTAAAGGGGCCAAAAGCAAACACAGCACACAGCAGTGATTTCATGAACAGATGACTAGTTTGAGGGGGATCACATATTTTAACTGCAGAAATATTGTATGATCAGTCACCAGTCAATTGGAAAAGGCACACAACATCAAAGGTGCTCTATGTGAGTGCCTGTTAGAGTAAGTGAAATAAAATATGATACATGGTGATATACCCAGTACTCGAGAAACTGAATATTGAAAAGTCACTGCATTGTCAAAAAAACAGGCGAGTCTTCAGCCTAAACAAGACAACAAAGTTGGAGGAAGGACACATGACAAATAAAAACAGGATCCCATGCATCTGTCCCACCATGCAGGCGTCTGGCCGGGACTGGGGTCACGTAGGGGGAAGGTGGACAGCATGACATCACACTGAGCGACCTGGGACACACAGATGGACCCTGACTTACTTGGGTGATGAGTGGCGGTGGGATAGCGAGCCGTATGGGAAAGTTGTGAACGTGGACTGGGCATGAAGGGAGTTAAAAGATGCAGGTGAAGAGCTGCCAGAGGCGGTGAACAGTGAGGACGGGGACTCGGGGCTCCAGTCCCAGGAACTATAAGCAGAACAGGGTCACGTCCCCCACGGGCGAGAGGAGGGAAAGGACCGTGGATCATACCGGGGCAGGCAGTATGGTGGTTACAGAATCAGAGTGGATATACAGTCACAGACACAGCACGGTGGTGGCAATACATATGTGGAGTAACAGGCGGACAGACGGGCAGAGTGGAAGGGAGGTTACTAAATTGCAGACATGGAGGGAGCTGAAGTTCGTAGTTCAGCGTTTACGAACGGAGTGGCAGTGAGAGCTTTTACCTCCTATCTCATCTGTCTCATTTGAGGGGCATGACTCATGCTGCTTTGAAAACTGCCTTCCTAACAAGATTGCTTTCTTAAACGTGAAAAAACTGAAAACATAAAATCAACCAACTTTCCTCCTAAAACTCCCCTAATTCTTAATTCTGTTATTTTGGAAGTGAGCAAACCTAAGTTTGAAAAAAAAAATGTTAAAAATACAGCCTAAACCTTCTAAAACTAAGATATCATAATGCATGAGTTCAGTCTTGATTAGCCTGATTAACATGATTAATTATGACTCACCCTAGGATTAACATGATTAGCTGATTAAGGTCACTTTTCTCAATCTTCTCATTTGCATTTACAGCACAGGCACCCAATAAAACACATATTTACAGGTAAAATTAGATTAGCAAATGAAATTATACATCATTGTCATATTATCAACTGGGACTCTTTGAACTGATTGCAGCAGTTCCAGAGTACAATGAATTTGTTAAAAAGGCAGCACGTGTTTCTCTGTAGACCAGTCAGGCAAGAATGAAGTGTATCTTGCGTGCAGCAGCACTGCTCAGCCAGCCACTGTTTTGATTAGCACACTGATGCCTTATACTCACCGAATGTCATCCAAACTGAGGCTATTTCTGGAACAATATGCACAAGGAGTTAGTGGCAGGGCCCGGTGGCCACATACACACCTCACCCCGTGATAGGAACATGACAGTCGATCCCTGGGCTCAGGTCACTTTACTTCTTAATTAAGGGTGCATTAAAGGAACAGTGTGTAGGATCTGGCGGTATCTAGCAGTTGAGATTCCAACCAACTGAAGCCTTTCCCGAGTGCCAAGTGTGTAGGAAAGCTACGGTGGCCAGCTCGATAAAAATGAATGGTCCTGTCTAGTCGTTGCAAGAGTAGTGTAGGTATTTCGGAGCAGAGCCAGTGCGTAGAGAGTGTGTGTATGAGGGAAGTGAGTGGTGAAGCAAGCAAGAAAGAGAAAGAGCAGCGATGGGAGAGAACATTATCAACTGTGGCCCAAGCCGTTCTGGGCTACTGTTGCAACAAGGTGAACTGGACTGGACCTGCTCCCTGTGTAGCTATAAACGGCTCATTCTAAGGTAACAAAAACACAACAATTTTTATTTTCTAGGTGATTATACACAAAAGAAAACATATTACTTACAACTTATTAATATTATATTCCATTTCTGCCAATAGATCCCCGAAATGTTACACACTGGTCCTTTAAGACAGAACTTTAAGTGAATTCATACATATATTTGACGCAGCTGCCACGTACTATATTCTTCCTTAAAACTGCAGTGGCTACTGGGATACAGCGAGTTGTGAACATTTAAGAAAGTCTCATAAATTATCAGTGAAATTCAGACATTTTAAAGTAACTTGGGTTGCACACAAAGCAACACATTTTCTGCCTAAAAAATAAACTACCAGTGAGACACACTGTGTTTTAACTTATCAAATGTTACCAGTACCTTCTGTTAAATACTAACTCATTAATCAGTATACTAAACATTATGGTCAAGCTTATATTGTTAAACAAAAACACAAAAATGGGTAAAGTGAAACGTACCTGCTCATCCTGGAATTCCTAGCAGGGGACTCTGCCCCTCTCAGAAGCTGGCGGAAGTACTGGAGAATGACATGAAAAGATAATAACGGTACATACATATCAGAACAATCAAACACAGCAAATTCTAAGCAACATTAAAGAAGAATACGGCTGTACGAATAACCTCTTTATGTCTTAATAATCATCATGATTTCACTGTTTATTTTGGAGCAGGAACGAGTGTCAACAAAATATCAAATAATATTATTATTTTCCAGACCCACTACTCATGCAGCAGGGCAGTGGCCTGCTGTGGACAATGGCTGAACACTGGTCCACCCAGCTGTATTCAATGAAACAGTCTCTGAGGGGTGAAATTCAGCTTGGCAGCTTGGCGTAATGCCAGTGTCGGCTCATTGGCCAGTTGCGCGTCTGGTATTGATGACACGGCCGAAAGTGGTTGGTGGCTGAGAGATCGGAAGAGGGCAGCGCAAGAGATTCGGTGAATTCCAAATCAACTCTAATTCCAGTATTTGGCAGATACAGTTAGATAAATCACACAAGACACAAACAAAATTCAAATGGCAGAGGATATTAACATTGAGTCTGCATTAAAACAACCAAGACTGTATTTAGAAATCAGAGCATGGCCAACAGATGCAATACATATGTGAAAAAAGGGGATTCATTAATTGGGTGGAGCCTCAGGCATGTGTTGTCAAGCTGCGTGACAGTGAGTTGAGTGATTTATTTCGTGGTGTAGATGCTAACCTCATCACTGTGACAGAACATGGGGGTGAAAACATTCTCCAGGAGGGACAGGACGTGCTCATAGGCTTCAAACAAACACCTCATGGTCTGCAGTTTCACCACCTCTGTATACGGGCCCTCTGCAACTGGGAAGTTCAACAAAAAACATGTTAACAGCATAAACACTGATTAATAAGTAAATATGAAATAATATGCCCTTTGTATGTAACTATATGCCCTTATTTGAGAAACTGTGATTTCTGTGACTGACATACTGTTGCGTATTTCTTCCACTATGAAGGGGTCGAAGCGGATCTTGTCAACGCTCTCGTCCAAGCAGTATGTCTCATAGATCTTCTTCACCTCCTCATGTAGCAACATCTTCTCTGTGTCAGACAGCTCTGGGCAAAGTATCCTGTCGTTGAATTCCTCTGAGAAGTTAAAAGAGTTGTGCTCCTTCATACACACCCCTCAGCAAATTATTGTTTTATCTAATCTGCTTTAATTTGTGCACTGTGAAACTGAACCAGACTAAATGGAAAACAAGCCAAACGTATAAATTTCATTCTGATTTAGACAAGCCAAACTGATTATGGCTTCTGGAAGTGCATTTCTAATTACTAAATTTAGAACTAAAACCCTGATTTTCAGGTGAAGTTTGTCACGGTGGTGGGGTCTTGAATAGTTACTCCGTGCACGTAAGGGCAGCCAGTGTATCTTTAGAAACTATTTGAAAGGTTCAGGGCATGCTTACCGACTGCAAGGCAGAACTGGAGCACATGAACAGCCCCTTCTTGCTTCAGGAAGTTCATAAAACGGAAGAGAAGGTCCTGCTGTTCTCTGATTTCCTTCAACTCCAGCTTCAACACCTGATGAGAGAGAACAGTGGTGGAAGAGAGAACAGAAATCACTGTTAACAAAGGCAGTGCTCTTAAGAAGCTTAACTTCTTGTTAAGCTCGGTGAGACCTGACGTAGCAGGCTAAAACACAGAGTCTGCATATTGTGGTCCAGTGGCTTGTTGGGGAGGTGGTACTTTGAGGAGACACTCACAGAAGGCTTTTTGTTGCGAATATCAGAGTACTTTTGCAGGAAAGGAACCAACGTTGAAGCAGGCTCTGTGGCTTCTTCTGGCTGGAGAAACAAAAAGGGGATCAAAAACATGTTCATATCTTATTCACCTATTATATTAGTGTGAATTACATTCACACTGCAGCAATATGTTTAAATACACAAAATGTCAATGGAGCTGCCTGTGCACATGAGGTAACAGTTGAACAAACACTTACAGGGGAGTTGTCGATGAATATTAAAAGTAAATGATTCACTGTGTCCTGAAATTAAAAAAACCAGCATTAAGTAAGTTCACAAAACTCACATAGAACACTAAAAGTACTTTTGATGCTCTGAAGAAGATGCATCTTTGTCCTCCATTTGCGTGTTTATGGTAAATAACATGACCTGATGTGCTTATTGAATACAAATAAATAGAGTCTTAAACCGACAAATTGCAAAAGCAAAGGGCTTCAAGTGACCACAGTTTTGGATTTACAAAACCATTTTCAAAGTTCACACATGTTATTGTTATGGTCTAAGACAAAAATATTTTGTAAACTATCTAACTATCTAAAAAAATCCCAAAACTAGAGCACTAAAACTCAAATTTGTGATGTCATAGGGTATAACGTATTGAATTGCTCCATTAAAAAATGAATGGGGAGAAATGTTATAGATGACACTGAGAGCAACTGGGGAATGCTTTGAGTATGTGGGAGCATTTTCTGTTTCACAATTGAAAATGCTGCAATAGAAAAAGCTTATCTGGGTATAAAAAAGGGAAAACAAACAATCTGTGGGTCCACAAAATCAGCCTCCCATTCATTGTCTATGGAGCAGAATGTTAAGTCCGAATGGACAAAAAGAGTGGAAGGAGGGAGGGGGGGGGGCGGAACAGGGGGGGCAAACATTCAGGGGGGGGGGGTGGAAAAAAAGAATCCCCCGGGAAAAAAAAGGTTGTTCTTCTTCTTCCTCCTCCAGACTTTATACCCTACATCATGTTTGATTTTTTGCACTCTAATTTTGGACTTGGGAGCGAGTTATTCATGTTTACCAATATTTTTTGGACTGTCTTAGACCATAAGAATAACCTATGAATTTTGAAACTGGGCATAGTTTCCATTTAATGTGTCTACACTCACAGGATCAGCCAAGTAGTCCATTGAAGGAAGGAAGACAGAACCAGCCAAGACTTCTCTTATCAGGAGAGTAAGAGATCTGAGAGAAGCGAAGAGATAAGGCAGCAGGAAATAAGATGGAAATAAGATCTTGAGAGAGTAAAGAATGACTCTTATCTACTTTTGTATAGTTTGTGTCTATGCCGTCAGACTTTCTCCTCGGGGGGACAGTTAAGCACACTGATGCTGTGATGTGTTGTGCTGACAAACATATGGAGATACTGCCTTTACTGTCACACAGTTACCTGCAGTCTGTAGCCTTGGGTGGCAGGATGTAAGGGAAGAGCATCTCAGTCAGCTTCCTGAGGTAGAGGAGCTCATCTCTGCGACTGCGAAGGGCCACATGGAGGTCAGGACCGTATTCCTCAAGGGCAGCTTGTTGAAGATACTCTGCATTCTTTACTGCAGAGGACAGAGGTTTGTTGTTTGCTTTTTATGGTAAACACAAAGAAAATACTCTGATGCATATCACCAATACCTTTCTGTCTTGCTTTGCTTATTATTTCAATGTGCTTCATGGAGACTTTAAGAAGCTTTTGTGTGATGAGGGATGCCACATCCACCTGAGAGGGAAAAAAAATGATTTAAAATAATTACCAAGAACCAAGATTTGAACTCAATAAAGTCTAATTTGTCACCTTCTGGGTTCGGCGGACCAACACAGCTGCAAAAAAGCGCAAAGTCACTCTGAGCTCGTCGACAAATGCCTCATCATCAGTGATGTCTCTGAAAAAAAGAAAAACAACACAGTAAGGAATATACGGATACCAACCATGTCATATTAAGTTGTCGTGAAGGAGGTTACATTACGCCCCAAACTTACAGTGAATTTTGGCACGGAAAGACTGGCATGGCCATTTTATGCAAGACTTAAAATATGTGAATGAAAATGGGTCCTATAGGTACCTACGAGTCTCCCCTTTACAGACATGTCCACTTTATGATAAACACAAGCCATTTGGGGCAAGTTATAGTCAAGTCAGCACACTGACACACTCACAGCTATTGTTGCCTGTTGGACATGGAGTCTGGAGTTTGCCATGTTATGATTTGAGCATATTATGCTAAATGCAGTACCTGTGAGGGTTTCTGGACAATGTTTGTAATTGTTTTGTGTTATTGATTGATTTCCAATAATAACTATACACATACATTTGTATAAAGCAAGCATATTTGCCCACTCCCATGTTGATAAAAGTATTAAATACTTGACAAATCTCCCTTCAGGGTACAGTTTGAACAGAATGTGTGATTAATTTGCGACTAAATATTTTAAACAATTGACAGCCTAAGTTGCGACATATAACACATTAAACCACCCCCCCAAACGTGCAAATAATACAGAAAAATGGCTTACCTATACCATGGATACACAAAATTTTCCAGGACCAGCTCCAGAATCTTGAAAATAATAAAACAAGAACTGGACAATGAGATAATTTCATTGATTTATATAATAATAATAATAACTTAAAAATATTATTCAGCTACGTATGCATTACCTCTGAAAGAGAAGCATCCACCTTAGAGGGAACTTTCAGATCAAGCCATGGCTGATAGTTTTCCAGTAATAAAGTAGGTCTATCAATAAAAAGAAAAATCACAGTATCACAGAGAAATATTAACAATAATTTCAAACCACTAGAGGGCAGTGTATCATCTTCTATAACTTGATGAAAAACTGTATTTATTGAGCACATTGAATGCACGTTGACAAACCCAATGTGAAAAGGCAGAATTATATCAGTTCAGTTATTCCAGATGACTATTCTGAAGTTTAATTTACTGTTTGCTTCCAAATGAATAATTTTCATTTGTATCATGTCCTTTACTAGCACAACAAATGCAGTATAGCATTGTAATGTACATAGTCACAGGGAATATCCAGGTCTATGGAGTGCCCTCTTGTGTCTGTCTGCATTATGAGCTTACCTTATCGCATAACTATTGTTGACACAAATGACAAGGTCAAAATACAACACACTACAGCCATTTCCTCAGCTCCCACTGGACCACAACATAACCAGTCATCTCACCTGTGCCTTTTACATTTGATTTTTCCACACACGGCACAGCTGTGGCCCAGGGGAAACAGCTCCTGTTGATATGACTGCAAGAGAAAGTTAACATACTCTGGATTAAAAGCTTTTACGGGGATACTATCTTTACATAATCATAGGGAATTCTGACTCCTATCAATTGTCAATTCATATCCAAATTTTCTTTGGAAATCACTATAAACCTTATATATACTATTAAGATCAAGACACAGAGTCAAACGTACTATAAAATGTAATTTCGGCAGTATCCAACAACTCTATTCAGCAGTTCTTGCTCTCTGAAATACCTTGTTTTTTGGTTTGATGGAGACCAAGACGTTGGGAAGCAGAGACTCAGGCCCCAGTGAGCAGTAGAAAGTGACGACTCCGGCCAGGAAGGACCAAAACACCATCATAATGTGAATGTATCTGTCAGCACAGAAGAAATATACAGCCACTAACTGAGTGAAAGCATTTTAGCATATAAGGGGAATAAATATCAGGGGTGTCATATGAAGTAACACTGTTGAGAGTACTGCTTAGGCCTGCTTACCTGTTTAAAACCACAGTAGACAGCAGCAGGACCAGCAGCAGAAAGCAGAAGACAGGATACTGTCTGCCCAGCTCTCTGAACCGGTCCAGCTTCACCCTGCGTCTTATTCTCTGCAGACAAGCACCGATGCATCCCATCTTCGTCGCTCTGGGGAGCCTGTTTACATGTAGCCTATTGCATATTGCTGTAAACATAAAGTGGAGCGACAACAGCAGCGATACATAACAGCGTCACGGTTAAAGAAGAAGAAGAAGAAGAAGATCTACCTTTATTAGTCCCACAGTGGGGAAATTCAATTTACACAAAAATGATGCAATTCTGTGCTGCTCCTCTACTTTAAATGCCAAGCAGGTTATAGCGTTTTTATTTATCGACTCCGGCACTTACTGTAAGTGTACGGTGGATGTTAAAGGCCATTTTCATTGTAGTCCAGCAGCGACACCATCGTGAATTTGCAGAATAAATGACCAGGTTGCCTGTTTATAGGATCAGCGTTGTAGTGGTAGAGGCGAGCTGCCGTTCACAGCTGTAAGCCACAGCAGGATTAGCGGTAATTACACAGCAGCATCTGTGTGCTGTAGGCTGTCCTGTAACTCCGATACTGTGTGGCTAATGGCTGCGGTGCTCTAGCTGTCATTTTTGTCCATTGAGGGGCAACGGTTGCTGCCTGGTCGTCAGCGCTGGAGACGCGTGATGTCACCTCCGCTACGCTCACTGCAGCGGCTTGTGCACTGACCACTAGTTTACAAACAAGTAAATCAAATAACGTTACAAATTACCTCAAATAAATAAGAATACGCGACAAACTGTCCCAATTTAACAGACGACGCCGAGTTGGGAGTGGCGTTCGTCTCAACGTGTCATTTTTTTTTAATTATTTTGTTAACGTACACGTATTCGCGTTAATGTCACTGTATGGTTAATAACTTACCTTGTCAATTTACAGAGGAAAACTTCACAAGGGAACTGAAAAACATGTTTTAGTTTTGACAAGCTATCGTGAAAATAATCTTTGGGTTAACCGCCAATTAGCTAATGCACGTTAGCTAACTGATTAGTTCAGCTGCAGCCACATCAGTTGCTGTGGTTACCTGCAGATTACGTCCAAATGTTGAGCGGAAATGCAATTTTTGCGACAGCTGAGAAACTAATTACGGCCCGAATTGCCATGTTTATACCGTATGCTGTTTACAATGCAGTATAGACATCATTTAAGTACTTAAATGCGACTAGACCTGTTAAAATTACGCCGCACATCAAAATCATGATTTGATAACCTAATCTGCTGTGCTAACAGTCAAGTTTATTTTCCAACCGTTAATCAATGAAAAAACTATTAAGGTCCAAGTTTCTCTCCAATAATATATTTATTGAAGGTCCAAACTGCATTGTCATAGTTTATACAAGTGAAATTGGGTGCCAAACCCTTCTCACTGCATTATTTTATGAATGTCACAACAGGAAAAGCA
Organism: Pterois miles; assembly: GCA_947000775.1. Classification (NCBI taxonomy): domain Eukaryota; kingdom Metazoa; phylum Chordata; class Actinopteri; order Perciformes; family Scorpaenidae; genus Pterois; species Pterois miles. The sequence goes on from CAMQGK010000030.1 coordinate 133,713, forward strand.
CAAGCGTAATTGGTTGTAATATTCAATTTAGTTTTGCCAATTTCAGGGATTCAGTATTGTGCATGATGGCTCACTTTATGGCTTCTTAAGACACTTACAGAGCCTAAAACTGAGCCATACAAAAGTCTGCTCTGGAGTTTATAATTTTATAAATTTAATAAGTAAATGCATACTGGTCTGTTTATTAGCTAAAGCCTGATATAACACTGTGCTTTATATTATAGTCCTTGGTCTAAACTCCTCAGTGATGAAGGCCTTAGGCCTTATCCGTCATTTGAAAATAAAACTACAATAGAAAACAGCTTGTTATTCAAATAGTGCTTAATGTTTAACTGATGAGATTAACATCATCTTAAAGACAGACCTAATGCAAATCTGAATCAAAAAGATTTTATCCAAAGACTAAGACACAGATAGAAATCAAAAACTTTATTACAAAAATAAGTTACACTCACCTCCATTTTACAGTATAAAACAATTTATTTGCAGGAATGCAAAAAACGTTGTTGGCCACCAACAATAGTTTAAAACTGCTAACATCTTTTTTTCAAAAGGTGGTTGTTATGATTTTATTGAGGGAGTTAACTGTATAGAAAACTGGGATTGAAGAGCAGTTTCCTTTTTGCTATACCCGGGAAATAGAAATCCTTCACTGCAGTATCCCTTCTACCACTATACGACTATGATCCCTCACCAAATCATAGCAGCTAACGTTAGGCACACATGCTCACTGGCTGGGCAATATGGCAATTCAGTCATCCATCAAGATAATTTCTTTGACGAAGTTGCTGTTTTGAGAGCTGGGAAGGGATCATTCAACATTGACATGCTCTTTAATGATAAAGGATTGGATTGAGTTGTTTTTCATGATTCTGACATTGTTTGAAAATGCATTGGTATCAATATAAAAACAAACCCACTGGAATAATACAGTGGCACAAAAGGGACACTGCAGGGCTTTATTTTTGTTTTTTTTAAATCAAAGGCAGTTGGATGCCTGTGATGAAGCCTTTACAAAAGTAACATTTTATCCGAAAAACTATACAACCAGTAACTACATACTCTGAAGAAGCAAGGCGGCTAATTCAGTTCAAAATAGGATAAAAGCAGGGCTTGTTCAGACTCATCATATGAGATTGTTTTGCATGCCCAGTTTGACTGTTTGCAGTGTCAGAGCTGCAGCTAAAATGACTATATTACATTAAGTACATTGTTTTTGCGCTGCAACTCTTGTGCATATTTTGTATGAAAACAAGCCCTGCTTTCATCAATATAGTTTCCCTATTTACAGTACAGGCCGGGTAGTTTAGTCCTCTGTACTGAGGTAGTCAACCAACCCTTTAAAGACAAGTTCTGAAAAGAACCACTTTCCTGGAATGCCTGACTTATCCATGCCAGGTGGGTACACCCTAAAAACCTGCAAATGTTCTCTGTCAAACATCCAGATCAAACGATTAAGAACATGGATATTCCGACAATAAAAATTGCGATTAGCACAAAAATATACAATAGCATCAAGCTCCTTTGAGCCACTTCAAACCCAAGAACTTAAAAAAGTGCAATTTCTTCAATAATTATTTAAAAATGGCATGTTCAGGGACAGGGAAGGGGGAGATTGTAAGGGCAATACATAGAGCCCTGTTAATACAGGGGCTCGGGGCAAAGAGGCTGTGGCGAGTATTTAGAATCCTCCGGTCATCTTTTTAAGGTGGCAGTTTCAGAAAAAAATGAAAATAAGGGGGAGGGGGAGATGCTTCTTCTGTAAGGCTGGAATATCATTGGACCTTTTTGTCGTGCTCTTTTTTGTTTCAACATCCATTGCAGCTTACGGTGTAACCCCACACATCAAGTCAGTATCCACTGTGACAGGTCAGGACCGTCCTCGGCCCCGTTTCCCTGCTGGACCAATGAGAGGAAAGATAAAATTAGTACAGCATTTTGAAAAGAAAATCCAGACACCCATGACACTAGGGTAAGTGTCCCAGTGTCAGTCTCGAGTCCCAGCTTAAAAGTACAGCATGCTGTAAATGACCTTTTTCTACTGGCAAACAAACTGACTGGCTGCTCTGACAGATGACACCTGTCAGAGATTAGTTATGAAGCCAATAAGCAAGTGTAACTAAGTTTAAGTAGAGCCTCATTACTACCAACATCATTTCAAGACAATCAATACCTGCCAATATCCCCCTCCACAGCTGCTTTCATTTGCTGATCTACTATACCCCTATACCCCCTATGCCCATGTCATTCCTCCGAACTGGATGCTTTGAGAACTGAAAAATATGCAGACAAGACTGAGTTGTCATTTTAACCGATATTCAAGACTTGTTCCTCTGTAACAGCAAAATCAAACTTGTAGGCATTGAAATAAAATAGGTGGGCAGATGTTGACCTGCTTTCCGTGGTCATTTGACAAGTACAAAAGAAATAGCAAATATTGTTAGTTGTTATTATGACAACATGTCAGCGGGGAACGAAGTGTGGTCGCAGCTCATCAAGAAAAGAGCGGACGCATCTCCAGAGAATGTCATTTAGCGAGGTAGCTTGTCCTTCTCTGGAGTGGTAGGGAATGAGGCAGAGGGACTGTTAGACCCAGTTCTGCTGCTGGCCACCCGTCTGTTATTCGGTTCATTTTCTGCAACCAGTGTAGCATTAAAGCGTGGTGGAATTAACAAGCTAGCTGCTCTAACTAGCCAGCTGTCCACTAGTTTGCAAACTATCTTGCTAATTCTACTATGTGTCAACGGCACACTGGTTATAGAAAATGAACTGAACAAAGTTATCACTAACATGCCAATAGCAATGCGCTTTCCTATGCAGTGACAAGAAAGATAAGATGAACCTTTATTAATCCCCGGAGGGAAATTCAGGATGTGTGAATATGTGCAGATAAGGTATTTGTTTTTGCTTTGTCATGTGATTTATTACTCCACAGCTAATTTTAGTCGTTACTGCAAAACCTGGACTCAGTGAGTCCAGGACTTGCTGCAGATTGTTTAGTTTATGCAGAAGTTAGCCCATTACAAGTGGCTCCAACAGTCGCAATGGCAACAGTACACATAAAAATGGCTGCTGCTCTGACCATCCTTCTACAGTAATTTGAACTCTATGTGTCTTGGTCACCACATTGTGACAAATTTGATTTTACCCACTTTGAAACTTTTTACACAGAAAAATTAAATTTACCTCTGCTTGTTCCAGGGCCTCCTCGCTGGGAGAAGCCCACTCGGCCCCGTGGTGTGACACCACCACGGCCCCTGGTCTGACTGGCACCACCACGGACTCCTCCCCTCGCTCCTCGTACTCTCCCAGACCCCTGGAAGTCATCATACCCGTAGTATGGGTCATCGTAGCCGCCTCGGTAGTTGTGGTAGTCGTATCCATAGTAATCGTAATAGTCTTCATAGGCGTAGTAGTCAGGGGGGTAAGAATAACCTCCCCGCCCGCCTCGGCCTCTGCCTCTCGTGGGTGGTGGCATGTGGGGAGGCCCATAATAATAGTATTCATCATACCTGAAAGATGACATGCAGACTCAACTTACACATTGCATCCTGCTTTATTTAAAAATTAAAACTGATAACCGCATGACTAAAAAGGTCACAGGTTTGAGCCGCATTGTTCTCTCTTACATGTGTGTTTTGGCGGCTTGTCTCTGGGCTTTGCGATCTTTCCTCTTCTGGTCAGGGGGCTTGGCGAAGACAATTTCAATGTGCTCTCCTTCGAGGTCTTTGCCGTTGAGTTCAGCCAAAGCCTGTGCAATTGATCAACATAATAAAATTGTTTGCAATTACAGCAAACTTTAGTTTAAGCTCATAATAAATGTCTTGTATATCAGTCCAGTTACAAGGGTTGTTTTGTCCGTACCTTCACAGCACCATCTCTTTCCTCAAAGTGGATGAAGGCATAGTCTTTCAATTTTTTCACCCGTTCCAGCTTGCCAAACTGACTGAAGGCCTTTTCAAGTATCTCCTCTGTAACAGTGCTCGCCAAGTTCCTCACAAACAGCACCTTGACCTGGTAATGGAAAAACAAGGTTCAGCTTTTTTTTTTTACAACTGCAACAGTCATAAAAAAAAAAATATATCAATTTTGGTCACACATACTTAACAGTACTCAACAGTATGCTACCAATGACCTCTGGCCCTGTGCCTTACCTTGGCCATGACCTCTGGGTCTGGGTCCTCAATGGGATCAGCCCACTCCACGGTGACCACATTTCCCCACACCTTCACCTTGCCACTCATCAGCCGGCGGCGGGCCTGAGCGGCAGTCTTGTGATCTTCATACTCCAGGAAGCAAAAGCCTCGATTCTTTTTCTTATCGTCTGGCTGGTGGTACAATATGACATCATTTAGACCCTCTGTAGAAACAAGAAACAGGAGAGAGGGGTGGAGAAAAGGCAGCAGGGGATTAACTAGATGTATTCAACAGAAATCATTGTTAGATCAATGGTCTACCAACAAACTAGGGATGTCATTTTTTTTTCTGTCACTCGTGAGAGATACACAACCCTAAGTGCACAGAATGTGCAATGTCAAAAAAAACAAATTATCTATGTGTAGTGTCCAATCAGATCTTAGCGGTAAACCGTCATGGTAACGTGAGTCACTCCAGCACAGTAATGAGGTCATCATTTGGACACAAACAGTTAATGCTTTAAACAAACTGTCAAAGCTTCACTCGCTGATTCTTTCATTACAAAACTTAAATGCAGAGCAAATATACAGAGGAATCAAAGGATGATGCTGACTCACCTGTGACTTTTGCAAATTCTTCAACAATCTGCTCTTTTGTTTTACTCTTGGGGATGGAGCCAACAAACAGTCTATTATTGGCCACAGAGATGCACACGCCGATGTGTTTACCCGGTCGAATTTCATTGTTGTTGCACTGTGGAAGAGAGAATATTTTAAGAAAGAAGAAAAAAGAAAGTAGCTTACTTGTTGACTAAGTTCTACAGTCTGTGTTTCCATCAGACCCTCTTGCTTTCTAGTCATATTTGCAGTAGAGTAAATGTACCAATTTGACAGCCTGCTGTGCAGCTTCTTTAGTGCAGAAAGTGACGAAGGCGTAACCTCTGTTCAGGCCACTGAGAGGATCCATCATCAGGCGCAAGTCCCAGATGGGGCCAGCTTTCTCAAACAGCGGAACAAGCTCATCCTCAAAGAGGTCTCTGGGGATTTTGCCTACAAATATCTGGCAGGTTGAAATGAAAGGAAAATATGGTCTTTAACCAGACATGTAAGGCAAAGACATGGGATGGATGGCATTTCGGAAAAAGGTATCCAGTCAGCTCTTAGCGGTAAACTATCAGTGTAACCACGGTTACTACAGAAGATAAAAAAACTTTCATCATTTGGACACCGCAGGAAACCTGGCCCACAAATTACGACAAACTAAACAGAATATGTAAATAAAAGTGCATCATTCTTGCATCTTTATACTTGATGAATGGTACAACTTGAAAAGTGACATGTTCTGTACCTCTGTACCGATGGTGGGCTGAGCTCCTGAGTGAGCAGACTCTGGTGGGGGACCTCCATACTTCCTCTGGCCTGTTGTCACATCAAGTGTGTAGCCAGTCCTCTCCAGCAAAGCCTGACCATAAGATAAGATAAGATATTCCTTTATTAGTCTCACAGTGGAGAAATTTACAAGAAATTATTATCCACAAGAAACCATGGATGAGAAAGTAGGATGCTGTTTAACTGGCAGTAAAAAATGATTAACTATATTTTTACACTCGAAGTTATTGCATCAGCATTCACACATTTTGTCCAAATCATTAAATTGCACCCAACTTTCAGAAATTCGGGATTAGTTCTCACTTTGATTTTGGCTTCATCTGGTCCTTTATTGGTGTCTGACACTTTGGTCCCTTGTTTCTCTCTCTGTCTGTACGTCTTCATCACGCCACAAAGAAAGGCACTTTTGTTCTGAAAGAAAAAAACAACAACTCCGTATTATCAAACAACAACTATGTAATAAAACATATCAATGGGACAATGTCTGATTCTCGGTTCCACACAAAATGAATAAGCAGTTACACAAGGCAGTAAAAATCTGTCCTGTACATAGCTAAGGGCTGTTGTGCAACCACATCAACTACATGACATTATACTGAACAGAGCACAATCACCCACTTTGTTTCAGAAGGTCCAGGTTATCTAAACAATACACCAACAGTGCCACATGAATACCTGAACATGTGAGAGGTCGCTGTCCTTAAATTGCAAAAGGACTTGCAGAGCACCTTCCTCGTTGAATTCTTTCAGAGCCTCAATCGCTCGATCATCTAAGTCACTGTGTGACACCAAACCTAGAGGAGGGGGACAAGAGAGAGAGAAATGATGAGCTACTAACAAAGACTGAGAAAGTTCTCATTACTACCTTGTCATTCAAGTACAGAAAGTTAATTACAACTGAAATCATCAAAGAGACATATTTGCATGCAAGTCATTTTGCATAACAAATGTCTTATAAATTTTGTTATGGATAACTAATGATTACTACAATATGAAGGGAGGAGCAGGACCAGCCTAATCTAATAGCATTGTATTCAGTAGTCAGTCTGCACTTTACTATCCAACCAGCAAGCTTTTGCAGAACTAATCACAACAGATGTGACAGTGCAACTTGATATGCCAGTGCCCCTCTGTACTGTGGCTGGGAGTTTCTAATGAGCCAGTCTGCATTCTCCTCTATGGAGGGGCCGTCACCTGTCCCAGGCAGCCACACACCAGACAGCTGCTGCCATTGTTTCTGCCTTGGCCCCATCTGGCTGAAAAGGCCAGACCAGTACTTTTCTAGATCAGACCAACCACACAAGTCCTAAAATGACCCCCAAACTTTGTCACTGCTTCTCACCCCATTCAAACTGGTTAAGATCTGACCAAAGCAACAGATACATCAGAGATGACTGACATCATACTTACACCAGTTCATCCATCTGCAATAATTTTATGGGATGCACTCCAAGGGAGAGGACAATTAATTCGCCCTGACACCAGTGATCATGCAACCATGTTGGGAATGCAAATGCTGCAATCATTTACACATTTTCACATTGGTAATGTGTAATTTAATACTTTGTAGCACTGCAGTACCCATTTTGGTAGGAAACCACAAAAAGTTGCTTCATGATCCCAATTCCCCCATTCAAAAAGGTGATAAAATGACAGTACATGCAAGAAATTGATAAACATAAAAAAATTGCATATTGGAATATGCAAGTATATTCATTGTGCCTTACCTGCTATGTAAATTTCATCTAGTTTTTCAGCAACTTTCTGTGGTAAACCAGCTTCTAATAAAGTCTGGAAGTGCTCAGAATGGGTAACTGCAGCAGAGGTGTCCATTGGTTCTTCTGGACCATTTCCATTAATATGTTCTGTGGCCATGTCTCCAGAAATCTGTGTAAATGCAATGAGCCAAATTAATCCTAGGTCAAGGGCAAGACTTGGGATGTGTTCAGAAGAGTGCAAAGTCTCAGACTTGTCAGGAAAATCATTAAAAAAAAAAAAAAAAAAAAAAACACAAAAAAGTTTGACCATTGATAATTATCAAAAACAGGGGATGTTGCTGTGTGCAAAACAAGTTATCATAGTTGTGTGGTTCTGTACAGCCAGGAGACGTTTCACTATCCTGACATTACACTTGCAGCTCTCAGCTTGCATGAGGTAGAAGCCCAGAAACCTGTATATGGGCAGTTGACAGATGTTTGAACATTGTAGGCAAGACAGACAATGCACATACCAAATTCCCCACAGAAATCAATTGAATGACATCTTGTAAATATGGTAAAACTACTGGGGTTGTGTCCATGTGGCAGTATTTTCCATTCTGGGTGAAGAAGTTGTGCAAATAATGCCAAGTTCACTTGCTAACGCCTGTATCACAGCCCTCTCGGTCGCTGCTGGTGTAGACGCCTCGTCTGCTTTGGTCTCTAAATTACATGTTAACTTACCTTCTCACTGCTGACTTCAGCACAGGCTAGATAGCTGATACACGTGTTCCATCAGAGAGAGTGAGCCCCAGTTTCCGGTAGCTGACCAATAAGCAAGTATGCTCCCATTAGCATTTTGTTTCTTGACACTTTGGCAGCACATATTGTGACAGTAAGGTAACTACTATAATCATCACGTTAGTGACAAACCCAGCCATTACTTTACGATAGTTTGCATCGACAGATACTAAGGCATGAACTTGGGCAAACAGCAATCTAACTGATCATATTACTATATCCGGCAACGCTGGACTGAGCAAAACGTGGACAGCGAACTCATGTTTTGGCCTAGCGGTAACTTAGCTAACGGCGCCCTCAGCTAATATCGGTTTAAAGATATAATTCAACCGATATCTTGTAGTATCTGTTAATCAATCTCATTATATCGGTAAGCACGTGCTTTCTCTGTGGTTAAAACATTTCTGCAACCTTAAAAGTAACTGCAAACCCCTCGTGCAGATCAATTTTGTATTTTGAATTTGCAACGCTAACAAATGTCTTGAATATATAATTTTCAACGGATGTTGATGGTAACGTTAGATTTAGCGGGGAGGGACTGACTCGCACACGTTGAGGCTAGCTAGCTAGCCAGCTAGTTTGCACAGCTAACATTACAGCAATCAAGCTAACCAGGGACCTTCATCGGGACAATAACATAACGCGTTAGTATGCATTTTCTATGAATGCATCTGCATTTAGTACAATAAGTATGTAGGGAATGAGCATGTTAGTTAGTACAGGACTAACGTGGTTAAGTACATTATTGCTGTGATAGCTGGGTTTTACCAGCTAGCTGCTGTTAGCATACGATGACAATGAGCATGTCAATTCCATGATCTGTCAAAATAGGCTAGCTTGAGCTAGCATGCTAATTCGAACGGAATTTCAGTGAGGCCATTGTTACAACGTCATTTGTCGGCAAGGAGTTCACAAATTGACATAATATAGCTTTTAAAAATAATTTCATTCAACGAGGCCTAGAGGTTTAGACTGCTAGATGCGTGGTTTGTCAACGTGCCGCCATATAGGAAGAGTCCATTTTCAAAAAGCCGGTCTGGAGAACTCGTTCCCAACCACCACCAGTTTCCACATTGTTTGAAACAGCACCGCACGATTCAGACTTTTTAGCAATCAATTAAGCAACAATCACGTGACCAAACAGTAGCATTCGCCCTACCTGCCGCTGGCTCACCAACGTGTATGGTGTTGATTATTTAGGAAGATAAATGTGATATTTAAAAGACAGAAAAAGTGTAAAACTCCCGGCACTGATCCGGCTTCAGTCATTCACTCTTGATGATGTAAAATGGCTGCCACGTTCACGCCTCGAGTTTTGTCTCGTCGATGGGGTTTCTTGGACAGCCCTGCACGGGCTTGCCTTGTATGCATTTTACAGAGGAGCAGCAGGTCATTCAAAGCATCCATCATAATTACTAACGACGAGTATTTTAACAATAACAGTACCGTCTATGCAACGGATAGTTAGCAGTGTAGACTAAGAGAATAGATAAAAGCTAAAGTACAGAAACAAAGCACAGAACTTAAATACTAAAGCAGACAATTATGAAATAAAACAAGGGAGTATAACAATAAAATACAATAGCCTATTATTAATAATTTACTGTAATAATCTACCACCTCCGGTGATGTCAATAACATATTTTAGAGATCATCAGTAGTCTGAGACAAAATCTTTTCAAATGCCAGGCCACATATATTTAAATGTAAAACTAGATACTGTATGTTGGACCTAAACAGACCAACACTTGTGCTTTATACCTTACAGTATTTCAGCATAGTACTTGACTGGACGTAGTGAGGTAGGTCCCACTTTTCACCACAAGGTGTCACCCTTCGCATCGGTTTAAAACTCATCTGCTACATGAACAAAAGAATAGGTCCGAGTGTGTGTATGTGTGCAGAAATCTATATGATTATTTGTTTTATGCAACATATGCGGCAAGGGTTTGCACTACCTAATGTTTATTTATTAAACTACATAGCATTGGTTTTACTAATTCTGTAAAATATTCTCCCCATCATTATGATAGAAAAGAGAAGTTGTATTTGTCATCATACACGCATTACAAACAGAATCAGATTAAACAGTTGTGTGTCTGTAATCATTACAGAAACTGTAGTTCGTAAACAATGTTGTTCTTGGTATCTTACTATGGGTTGAAAGTGAGTGTAATCTGCAACACTTGGTGGTATCTGAGACCCGGTTTAACTGTCTTTCAGTGGCTGTAGCAGGTTCAGTTTTACAGTTAGAGTGAAGGTGCAGATATTCTATGAAACTAGAAAACCTCAGGAATCCATTGATATTATGTTATGCTAGCTCGTCGGGAAGAAGGTTAAATATTGCTCCAATTTAGGCGGCATTTTGGTCATTTTCAAAGGGGTCCCTTGACCTTTGACCTCAAGATATGTGAATGAAAACGGGTTCTATGGGTACCCACGAGTCCTTCCTTTGCAGACATGCCCACTTTATGATAATCACAGTTAGTTTTTTGAATGCAGTGTAAATATTTTCACTTATACTAAAATTATATGTTTGAATTATTAAAAATTAACAAATTATTTATAGATACTTGGGTTCTAAACAGTGTTTAAATTAGCAGCAAATCCAGCCCAACCCAAAACCAACCCAAAAATTGCATAACAGAGCGTGGAAATGGCCATCATATATTTCTATCATGATGTTCTAAACACTTAGACACTTTTACAATCTATTATAATGAACAAATGAATTAATGAATGTTTATTTCATATTTATGGCTAGAACAACTTGACACAGTGCTGAACTGCATCTGAAATGAATCTTCAGCTTTCAGATGATGTTCACCACTTCACCACATGTTCACCAGACCACAGTCTGATGATAGTACATGCTTTACTATCAGTAATTATTGTATGAAAATCACGTGTCAGTGTCGATCCTTTGCAATACTTTTAAATACATGGCTGTAACAAGACAATGCATGGTATGAATTTGGGATTGAGCTTTCTGTTATTTACATCACAGCTAGTGAATAATGGGCTTAATGTTTGGCTCATGGCTGAAATAATGAAACTTTAGCAGGTAACTGACTCCCAACAGCCCCCACAGGTATAGAGCATTAACAGCTGGATGATGATGGCTGGAGGATTATGAGGAATAACTTGCACAGCTGCTGAGGAATCAAGTATTAGAATGATGAATGTCTAGTTTTGAATGACAAGAAAATAGCAAAGCATAACACAAGGATTAAGAAAGGTAAAATTATCAACAATATATATTATGTAAACAAATACTTAGTAAAAGCTTTGCTAATAAGCTTTGTCTTCTTATCTGATCATCTGCAGACTGTTAGAGACCCCAGAAAACTCTGCTCTTAGTGGAGTTCATAATAATGTCTGCTTTGAATTTATGGGACCATAATAACTTTATTCTTCATGTCTGTGAAGACTCCTCAGTTAACAAAGCTCAGACAGATTTTCAAGGGCAAAACATTGGTTTTGCATTCAGCACTAAAACTATGCAGCAGGTGCAAAGACGAGAGGTCGTCTGCAAGTTTTCAGGTTTTCAGGCCAAAACGCAGTCTGCAGAATTTGTGGTCCTGAACTGCTAGAACAATAAAATAAAACTCCTTTAAAAAGTCAAATGAAGATCCATTTTCTGAAGGCGGCATCATATAGCGGTATTAGCAAGATAATCAGGTTAAAAAGAGCTCCAGGATATTATACAGTATGTGTTAAAGTATTTACGTTTTAATTTGTGACTTTTACTCATATTATATGAGTTTGAGAAGTGAACAAAGTCGTTATTGATATCAGCTTTGCCCCTTTAACTCAGACTAAGAATAGTATTCCATATTAAACCTAAAGTGGTAGGTTTTTGTTTTTTGTTGTTTTTTAAATTTCATTAATATGACCATCTTATGAAAATATTAAGGCTTTATGTCTGTCTGTCTCTGACAATTTCTGCTTTGTTTCTAGTGATTTCCAGTAACAGTATAAAAGCCTCTGATGACCATCAGAGCCACTGTTTTATGACACTTGAATGAGATAAAGGGTCATAAATGCCCCTATAGGCCTGTTACAGATCTCTCATGCCACCGTGTGGAGAGAGTGTCCCAAGCAAAAGGATGTTGTTAACGTTATATATCCCCTCAAAATGGTGCTTTACTTCTAGGAAAAAAAATGTAATATTTCCAAATAATGTCAAGAAAATATTTTGTATAGATGCAGCAAATAAGATGGATAGTTGAAATTTATCAACATTTATTAATCTTAAAATCTGCAAAGGCGATAGGCATCTGGCATTCGGCACTGATAGCCGAATCCAGAGTTATTTCCTTCCTCTGTTTATGTCTAGAGAGACCCAGCCCGTGACAACAGCACAAGCCATGACGTTGGGACCCCGTGACCGAGTCATGTGGCAGAGTGGACGCTACTGTGCATATCGGACATGCACACTAGGGCCCAGTAAGACCCGGAAGACCCAGAAAATCTGGGTACTGGGTACTAGTCTACCCATCTGAACAACTTTCATCGGAAAGAATGGGGCTCTGCCTCCAACGCTGTATCCAGTTCTCTTTATACATCCATGCTTTAGCTTCCCGATCAGTACTGCGCAGTCTCCGGTTCCAAATGATCTATCTATATAAATCTATATATATACTGGATATCTCTCTATATATATAATTTATGGTTAAAATCATAGACATGGACATTTTTAGTTAGCCCTCAGTTTGGGGAATGAGCCAGGATTGCAGATATGCTTGGACTTGATGGGTTTCGATCATCATTCTCTTTATACACTCAATGCTGTATTTTCATGAGCTGCATAGTCAAGAAAACTACAGATCACAACTAATTGCTTCACTGACTTATTGATGCCATTCAGATTGCCTTGGCTTTAAGCAGAGCCTGGCTGAGTACTGACATGACCTGTTAACCTCACAGCGTCTCCCGTGCTCTCTCCTCTACAGCAGCAGTTACGCCATTGACCCCGGAGCCTCTGAGAATATATCTGACTAGTGTTTCACCAGACGTGACAAATCTACACCTGGGGCTTTCCACATCTGTCTCCCTCATCATCATCCAGTCGGATCAATTCACCATACAATTAAGAGTCTGAGCTACCTGCTGCAGAACACAAGAACATCAGCACTACTCTGTTTCATAAATCAGGAGGCCCTGAAATATGTCAGTGAGAGAATTCAAATATATATAGAGAGAAGCTGCACATGTCCTCTGTGCCTTTATTCTCACTTGGTTGCCCCTTTTGTCAATGAACAGCTATTTAATGTACAACAGCACTCCTTTCAAGTGTCTTATATATCTCATAACATCTCTAGTATTTTAAACACCCGGCTCAACTCATCCATCGGCCCACTCCGTGATGATTTCAAGCAGTTATTTTAGACACGTATAATATTAAATAAGAATATGATATGATTAAAAAGCTGTCAGATATGTTTAATAATGTTACTTACTAGTGTGTTAATTTGACTGAGGGGAAATTTTGTTTGATGTCAATAAAATTACATGTGCCATATAGCCAAAGAAAGAGCACACTTCTGATATTGATTCTTATAACATTTAGTACCACTTCTAATAATCATTACAACACAATATTACAAATGCTGTGATAGAAGCCGGGAAAAAAAAAAAAAAAAAACTTCCACACTTATTGAATAACACGTCTTTGGCTACGGATTTATCACCAGCACAATCAAGGACACAGGACATGGATACTTAAGTAAATGGTTTGACATTTCGGATGATGGAGGCGGACAGATGGACACTTCTTAACAACTATCAGATATCTCTGCATTTATTCAAAACTTGTTCCATCCATCAGTTCCTCCAGTTTTGAAGAAGCCACAGCACTGAAATGAGTTTTGCCTATATAATAATCAGGGGTAAAAAGAATACAGCCAAATTTTATGATTGCTGTAATGTTGAAGTTTGGTAATAAAACTTATCTTTAAAGCTAAGACATATGACAGCATTCCAGTGGTCTGATACAGAGCACTAATAAGCATTACATAATGTACAACATCCAACATCAAAACTACATGTAAAGCTGAAAATATTGGCACTATATTGGCTATACACTATATATTGGCAATATAGGCACTCACTGTCAATCTCAGCCATTTTTTTGTCCACACTAACTGGCAACTTGATGGCTGATGACCCAGAGATACCACGTGATACCAACATTGTTTTACTATTGACTCACAAGCCTTGTTAGAGATGGGAACCAAACGTCAGATATCTTCCACAGAGATAAACAAAACATTCATTTTGGACCTGCCAAAATTTCTTAAATGATTAATTTATAATCATAATAATTTTTTTTTTTTTGGAAAAGCCATACTTTTGTTCAGCACCTTTCTAAAAGCTCTGTAAATGTGTTAAATATATATATATATATATATATATATATATATATATATATATATATATATATATATATAAATTTAAGTCCATATTTATGTGGACTTAAATTTATATATCTATCTATCTATCTATCTATCTATCTATATAGATAGATAGATAGATAGATAGATAGATAGATAAATTTAAGTCCACATAAAATGACCTTTAAGAACATAGGACATTTGTGATACTCAAATGGATTTGACAACTGTTTCAATAAGTCTGTGGATATCACTTCAAAAGTGATATTTCAGTATTACACTTTTACACAAACAAAAAACACCTTTAGGCCACTTACAGCCTACAAATGGTCTTTCTGCAGTAAACCAAAGTACTCAAGAAACACTCAAACTAATGACCCTGCTTCTGTTGTGACATAACAAACAATAAACAACCCTCGGTAACCAGGTAACAAAATCCCGGGGATTAAATGCAGCATCATTATTTTGTCCTTTTAAAAGGATTATGAGAAGGGCAGCAGTGTGGCCAGTGAGTCAGCGAGATCATTGATAAGGTTGGTAGGTTTCAGCTAATCCAGGAAGAGGCCACAGACTGAGGGACACAGGTATAAAACGACGTGAAGGGAAACAGAAGTCCTCAATAAAAAGGCGTCCTGCTCAGAAGCACGATGAAGGGGGAACTTTCTCTCAACATGGTAATACTCTATTATATCTCATGTTTCCATTCAACTGATCTTTGATTGACCTTTTCTTTTGTCTGTGTTATCAGGTAACTGCCGCAACCACACTGGGCTCAGTGAAGTCTGCTGGACTGTCTCTTCTTCTGCTGTCTTTTCTTCTTTACATAGCTGATTCTTACCCCAACATTGACTTATCAAACAGTAAGAGTCAGTAAAATTAGCACCATCTGCTTCTATTTACCTCTATGCATGAAGATCGTACCCTGTGCTTTTAATGTCACTGTATCACAAGCTGTCCACGATCAATAATGTTGTCTTCCTCCAGTGGGCTGCGAGGAGTGCACGCTGAGGAAGAACAGTCTTTTCTCCAGGGATCGCCCGGTCTACCAGTGCATGGGCTGCTGTTTCTCCAGAGCGTACCCAACCCCTCTCAAGGCCATGAAGACGATGACCATCCCGAAGAACATCACCTCGGAGGCAACATGCTGTGTCGCAAAGCACAGCTATGAGGTACAAGTACAGACAAAAGACATGGCAGGCAAACTAAATACTATTTACTTTACATTGTAGGTTATTGAAATGAGCATTTGTTGGAAACTATAGGCTTATACTGACTACATATTTCCCAAAGTCTGAAGGTAATTGAAAAGATTTCTGCACACTTAGATCCATGCAGTATTTCCCTAGATTCTTTAATATATTATTACAGACTATAGATCCTTTAATATATTGTTAGAAAAATCTAGTGAAATACTGCATGGATCTAAGTGTGTGGAAATTTTTTTGGTTATATTTTGGACTTTTTTATGTTTGCAGCACCTTAGCTAAGATGTAGACAGGTGGAACAGCTGTTCATCCTGCTTTACCAAAATCTGAGATAAAATACTCGATTAGGAGGATTTGGTCAACAGTAGTGGAAAGAAACTACAGAAATGGAAGAAAGTACATTGAGCACAATTTTGAAGTACTTGAACTTAAATAATTCAATTATATGTTTTTATACTTAAAAATGTTGTATGACATAACAGACATGGTTACAATACACAGTGGTGCATGGAAACTATATGTACATGTACTCCGGTGTGATTTTGAGGTACTTTACTTCAGTATTTCCATTTTATGCTGCATTTATTTGAGACTTTTTGCATAAAAAACATATATGCTTTTATGATATGATGTAGTACTACTAATCTACTCAAAGTATCTACATTTTAATGCTAAAAACAGACTAATATAATATTCTACTATAATATAACCCGTTGAAATGAGCCATTCTGCATTTTACCTTTGATACTTTCAGTATATGTTGCTAATAATACTTATGTACGTATTACTGAAGTAGGACTTTAAATTCAGTACTTTTACTTGTAATGGATTAAATTTTACATTGTGGTATTGTTACTTTTGCTTAAATAAAGGATCTGACGAGTGGTTCTGTTATTTCTACTAGTTTAGTTCACAGTGTTATTTTGGTTTCTGTTATTCGAAGGTATTTAGAACATTTTTGACTGCACACACTGTTAAAAAGAGCATTTTGATCATACGTACATTATCTACTGCTGCTGACTTTGTAAATAATCCCTCTTGTGTCAACCTCCTCCTCCTCCTCATCTGTGCCTCTTTCAGACAGAGGTGGCCGGCATACCGGTGAAGAACCACACAATGTGCCACTGCAGCACCTGCTACTTCCATAAGATATGAAGGACTGGAGAGCATCCTGCAGCGCTCGGCCTGGCAATGCATTGTGTTTCTTTTAATCTGCACAAGCTCATTTCTCTTAAAACTGTCCAGTCATGTGTTGCCAGATAATATTTTTGTAGCAACTTATAGATGTATATGATTAACTGTAGATTGAAAAGCAATTAAAACATGTAACCCAGATGTTGCTGAAAGGCATGGGATTATAGTGTGTGTGTGTGTGTGTGTGTGTGTGTGTGTGTGTGTGTGTGTGTGAGAGCAATTCTTTGGGTGTGTTACAAGTTGCTAAGTTGCTTTAGACAACTGTGTTTGCTAAATTAATAATGTAAGGAATAGAGGTGGAAAAGGTACTCCACCTTTCTACTTATGTAAATGTACTAACACCACAGTGTAAAAATATTATGTTACAAGTAAATGTCCTGCATTCTAAGTACTCATTACGCAGAATAATATATATTACACTATTGTATTGTATAATTAATGATGCATTAATGTGTTCATCACGTTAATGTTACAGCTTGGTAAAGGTGGAGCTCATGTTAATGACTATATACTGCTGGGTAGTTTAATTCATAACAATACATCAGCATTTATTAGTTGATTATATTTTGTTTTATTCGTCTGAATCTGAAAAGTAACTAAAGTTATCAGATAAATGTAGTGGACTAAAAGCAATATTTACCTTTGAGATGTAGTGGAGTAGAAGTAGAAACTGACTGGAAATGTAAATACTTACGGAAAGTTGGCTACAAGTACCTCAAACTTGTACTTAAGTAAATATAGGCCTACTTAGTTACATTTTACCTCTGGTAAGGAATAGTAACATAAGTGACTGATTGAAAGTGATTGATTGAAAGTGAAATTGATTTTTGATGTCCATTATAGGTTTGTGCCATGAAAAATCAGTCAGTCAATCAATCAATCAGAAGTGGCGACTAACAGAACTGAAACTGAAACTGATCCAAAATTGGGCAGCATTCATTGAATTGCTAAAAACAGACTAATTATGATCATATTGACCACTAAAATTCCATGACAGTGGAGTAAATTGTGTAATATGATGGAAAACTTCAGAAGAGCTTCAGAATTTAAATTATATTTATAATAAATAAATATAATACTTTAATTTCTAGTGTGAGTAGATGCCATGGTGACGTGTAGAAAAGTAGGGTAATCCCATCAGTTTATTTGTGGAAATGAGTTTAGTAGTGCTGTCAATTGATTACAAAATTTAATCAGGATTGTCCATAGTAAATTGTGATTAATTGCAAATTAATCAAACATTTTTACCTATTCAAAATTTACCTTAAAGAGAGAGAGAGAGATTTGTCAAGTATTTAATACTCTTTTCGACATAAGAGTGGACAAATATGTATGCAAATGTTTGTGCATGATTATCACTGAAAATCAATTACCAACACAAAACAATGACAAATATTGTCCAAAAACTCTCACAGGTACTGTCTTAAGTATAAAAAGAATATAAGC
Organism: Pterois miles; assembly: GCA_947000775.1. Classification (NCBI taxonomy): domain Eukaryota; kingdom Metazoa; phylum Chordata; class Actinopteri; order Perciformes; family Scorpaenidae; genus Pterois; species Pterois miles. The sequence continues at coordinate 151,976 of CAMQGK010000030.1, forward strand.
TAAAGTCATAGCATAGAGAATATGTTCAAATCATGACATGGCAAACTACAACCCAACAGGCAGCAGCAGCTGTCAGTGTGTCAGTGTGCTGACTTGACTATGATTTGCCCCAAACAGCATGTGAGTATCAAAAAGTGGACATGTCTGTCAAGGGGAGACTCTTGGGTACACATAGAGCCCATTTTCATTCCCATATCTTGAGGTCAGAGGTCAACGGACCCTGAAAATGGCCTTGATGTTTTTTTCCTCGCCAAAATTTAGCTTATTGTCAGTATGAGCCAAGTATACTTATGTATACTTTTGTTTAGTATATCTTGATCAAAATATTAAATACAAGTAGGCCTATAAAGATAAGATAAGATAAGATAAGATGAACCTTTATTAATCCCCGTAGGGAAATTCAGTTTTACACTATGTTGTTAATTTCACACAGTACATATATGTATGCGTCAATGGAGAGATGTCAGAGTGATGGGGCTGCTCCTGACAAGCGCCCAGAGCAGTTGGGGGTTCGATGCCTTGCTCAGGGGTGCCTTGCCACCTTGGCAGTGCCCAAGAGGTAAACTGGCACCTCTCCAGCAACCAGTTGGTCTTGGTCCATGGGGGACTTGAACCGGCGTCCTCCGCGTCCTAACCCAAGTCCTTACGGACTGAGCTACTGCCACCCCCAAAACCAAGTAAACTTAGACTTTATGTATATGTCAGTATAAGCTAAGTATATTTAGACTTTTCTATATATTTGTCAGTCTAAGCCAAGTATGCTTAGACTTTTCTGAATACTTGTCAGTATGAGCCAAGTATAGTTATGTATACTTTCATTAAGTATATCTCAGTCAAAATATTAAGTACAAGTAGACGTGTAAGCCAAGTGTTTGTAGACTTTTCTGTATACTTGTCATCCTAAGCAAAGTATACTTGGACGTTCATGTACACTGAGCAAAGTACACTTTGACTTTTCTGTATACTGAGCCAAGTATAGTTAGATGTTTGTACATAATTGTCAGTATGTGCCAAGTACATTTATGTATCTTATGTTAAGTATATCTCTTATAATGATATAAAAAGTAAACTGAAATTACACTTCCTTGTTTAAAGTTTCAAAGAAGTATACTAATAGCACTCTTGAATGAACTTCTTTTTGGTAAAGGTGAATCGGGGATGTTGCTGGAGCCGGCCCTTGTGTGCACTCTGGATACTCTGGAGGGACAAGAAAGACAAGAATATCAAGCATGCGGATACTGGGAGCTGATTACAACGTTTGTGAAATTATAATTGCTTTTGCTTCATGACGGAGGTTGTTTGTCTAATGATGCTGAGCCTAGAGGTCACAGCTGACCTGCAGTATCCTTGCATGGATGCTAATAACATGGTAGTTGTTCAGGAGCAGCCCAGTCACACCGAGATGAACTGATGAGTAAACAGTTCACGTCCAGTCTGTGTGTAGGATGTGTGATCACTGTAAGGACATGGATGCTTTGTTGACATCGGGGGGTTCGTGTGTATGTGGAGCACACTGTGTGCTCTCCCTTCCCCCTCTGCGTGCGCGTGCGTGTGCGAGTCTGGCAGCGTAACATCTGTGCGTACGCGGTCGTGATTGTTGTGAAGATGGCGGAGGGGGAGACAGAGAAGGAATATGACACACGGAGAGCTATCGAGGAGCTCCGAGAGCGGTTCCAGGGTTTGACCACAGCTTTGAAAGAGAGCTCGCAGCCTCCGCTGGAAGCCTCCCTGCATTTCTGCCAGGAGTTTTGCCAGGTTAGCCCCGTCCTCCTGCTGCTCATCCCGGGCAGCCTGCAGCCCCTCTGGCTTCCTGGCCGAGGATGCGCGTCTACGTTTGCTACAACAATGTAGCTAAGGAGCTAGCTGCCCTAGCTAGCTGCCTGGCATTTCAAGATGGGGAAAAAAACTCCTCCGCGATTTTCAGCCATTCTTTCAATGATGTGTATCCGTGGCGTTAACTTATGTGCAAAGTCTGACTCTCCATGCGGCGAGAAGTCACGCCAGTGTGCGCGCGCCGTGCATGCATTACTCGTATTTTCCAGGCCAGATAGCTAATAGCAGATGAATGTTGCTAGCTGGTATGCAGGGTCCCCCTGTCCTGTGCAGTGGTCATGCTGTGCAAAAAAGGGTAGCTACGTTAGCGATCTTTTACAGGGCGATTGCATTCATATGCACTCAATTATACGTTTGTGAAAACGTTATTCGACCGTTATAACGCCGCATGTCCGTGTTGGTTTAGGTTTTAGCTTGGTGTTAAAATAGGTTTGTGAAGCTGTTTTATTGTACGGAAAGATCAATGATTTTTTTTCAAGGTGCTAGCCCAGGCCTTTTGCACTAATTAATCCAGCTAGCGGTTATTACAGTGGTTTAGCCAGCACCAGCTAAAGATGTTAAATTGATGTGAATGTTGTAGCAGCCGATGTGCCTGCAGCTGGACGAGACAGTGATTTAAAAGGGAAAGTGTGGCAGTGGTCACTGACTCCATTACACATCCTCCTCATTAATTTGACCACGAAAAAAATCAAGCGAGGTCTCCATTTAGCTAGATAGTGCAAGGATTACTGTCACTGCGCCAAATTAGTTTGGATTATTGGTTTGTGTCTTAACCGGCATTCATTCAACTTTAAAGTTATTTGAGTAAAAAGGGGACGAGCCTCGGGCTGCATGCTGTTAAATCACGATGGTGGTTTATCTCACAAAGTGCAGGGATAATGGATGAATTCAGGGTGAAATACATCTGAATGAATGTTAGTGTGTGGAGGAAATGGAGGGATGAAGGTGAGGTGTTGCTCGAGCTCGGTGAAAAAAGAGGGAAGATGAAAAAGTTTTTTATTATTATTATCATTATTTTTTAACAGAGCCACACATGACTGGTGCTTTATTGTCTTAGGTGTCCACATCTAGGCTGAATTATGTAATCAGTATATAGTAACAATAAATATTGATCCCGGTGTATTTTTTTCATCCTTGTTTGTGAGGGTATGACTTTTCTTCTTCATCTAAGAAACTTTCTGAAATCAACAAATCACAAAAGTTAAAGGTTTAACATGTAATCATCATTCAGTCCTCGTGCAGAGGAAGGAGAAAATAGTAATGGTATGAGATTTTCACATTACGATAACCATCTCAGAAATTATCACAATATATGTTATTACACTATTATTATTATTGTTGTTATTAATACAGATGCACCCACACTGGATCAGATATCGAGCCGATACTGACTCAGATATCTGGATCGGCTGACAATGGGGTCGATCTATTCAACTCAGTTCTGTGTTTATATACTATATACATTATATACTGGAGTTTTAATTCCTGTTCAATTTTTGGACTAATTTGTTGCTGAATAAAAAGGATTACATTGAATTGTATTCCTATTACTTTTTTAGATTTTTTTTTTACCAAATTGTTCGTGTACAATTTATCATATTAATATTAACTAACAGTTCAGAAAATTTGTATCTATGCATTTATTTGCTGCCTTTTGTTTTACAAAGTGAGAAAAGCTATAAGATACAGAAGAATGATCCCAGTCACTTCCACACAGCAAGGCATGCAGCTTATTAATTAAACACTGGTGTTGAATTGGTACTCGGTATCCTCTGATACCCAAAGCCCAGGTATCGCTATCGGGAGTGAAGAAGTCAGACCGGTGCAGCCTTAATTATTATATGTAATTAGATCCAATGACTCTTGAAGGAATGAGAAAAGAATTATAAACCTGATTAAAAACAGCATGTAATTACAGTATAATGTTATATCATAACTAAATTAGGTTAGTTTACATTAGAGGTGTAAGAAAAGTTCAAATATCACAATATTATATTTTGTGATGCTGTATTGATTATCAGAAACACTACTGATTTTTAATTAATAGCTAACATGCAAAGATGAAGTCAGTCAATACTTTATCCATCTCTGTGTACGTGCCCACTCAAAGCAGTGCTGTGAGGTTGAATGTTACAGAGACTGTTTAATGGAAATACAGATCACGGTTTTCTGATAACATAAAAAAGTCAACTTTTTTTTCTCAGATTTTATGCATACGGTGGTGTGTTCTTTATAACTAATAACAGTTTTCCCAAAATTAGATTTAAAATAAGATCACAACATATCGCCTTACTTACACTATCGCAATACATCACATTTTATTGAATCGTAACCCAGTATCATGATACGTATCATATCGCCAGATTCTTGCTGATACGCAGCAGTAATTTACATGTTAGCAGCATTAGAGCATGTCATTAATTACCAAATGAAAAACAAGATCAGCTGTGAGCTTTTAGAATAATGTCCTATGATTTTTAACAGTTAACATATACTGTAGATGGACTACAGCACAGCCAGACTGCTCCCGCCTGTATCTTTAACTCACTTATTTCAGTATTTTCAATACCGTAGATAAGCATGTATACGCAGTATAATAACTACCAACTTTAATTCAGTGGTATACTTTGATACAGGTGTGCCGTTACAACCTGAAATCCTTTTCTCAGTAAACATGCTTGACACAGTTATGATTATGAAGTCTACATTTTGTCTTTTACCTCCAAGGCCAACGTCTTACTGGCTTATATAATTGTTAAAGGGGCATCTCTTTGTATAATTTGCCTGCATTATATGTAATTACACTTATACAACTGCTGAACCAAAATCTTTAACAAGGACAAAAATAAACAAAATTAGCAAAATAGAGATGAAAACCTAACTATTCTTTTCATTACAGATGTTACAAGAACACACAGTACATAATCCTCCAGTCCATTATACCCATTCAGTATTTATTTCTCTGCCCTATTTGTTTACAACTTGCAGGGCTTATATACAGCTTGTTTTTATTCTAATGTTGGTCATTGGTGCTTCTTATATATATTTATTGTATGTAATATTATAGTAGTAGTGTATATATATATATACACCTGTTTTTTTATTATTTTCTTACATAACAACCCTGTTTATTCCTCATATTCCTTTGTTTGTATTTGTGCAGCTTTGTAGTCCTTGTCCCTAGCTGTTATTTCTAGTTCTGTGTAAGTATGTTTCGAGAGATGCATGTATGTATGTATGTATGTATGTATGTATGTATGTATGTATATATGTACAGGGCAAATAACACTGATTCTGATTCATTATTGATGAAGATGTCAGTTTAAACATTAATTGATTATTCATTGAGTTTATAAAATGGTGAAAAATGCCTTTTACAATGTCCCAATGTGAAAGTTAATGTCCTCAAATTGTTTTTTTCTTGGCAGTTGCAAAAAACAAAAGGAATATAATTTACAATTATAAAATAGAGAAAAGCAGCAATCCACACATTTGAGGAGCTAGAGACCAAGAATGTTCTGCATTTTTTTGCTTGATGAAGGACTAATTGTTTTAATGTTCAAGAAATATATTAATGATTTAAATCTATCAGTGATTTTATTCTAATTATAGTATTTTTATGCTCTCCAGGTCCTTGTGGAACATGCTGGCCGTTGGAAAACCGATGAGGATCCACTGCCTTTGCTGGAGGTCTACACTGTGGCCATCCTCAGCTTTGCTAAGGCCGCCTCCTGTCTCTCCTCCGAATGTGAAAACGTGCCACTCCTACTTGAAAAGTTAGCACTGTGAGTACAAACTCTGACAAAGGTGTCACTTTCTCAAAAGATGCACAATGTTTGACAATAAGAATAAAACAAAGCATACACAGATCCCCAAGTAAATTTGGACATAAAAAGTTGAAATACTCTGCCAACAGTACACAGAAACTACTCCAGTGTGCTCTTGAAGTAGCCATGAAGCAAAGTCCTTGAGGCTGTAAGCAGAATAGAAATGTAGGCTACCTCTTGGGGAGCTTCGACATATTTGGGATGAGTGGTAGACTTTTTTTTTTGCATGTGGAGATGCAGTGCACACACACAATGAAGAGAATCGGAGGCAAGAGTTATTAATGTCAAGGATTTCACTCTTTTATTTTGTAAATTATTGCTCACAATTTCTGATTTGGCCACTCTGAGCTGTTTTTCATTATATGGAAAAACAACAGGGACTATTTAATAACACCTACACGTACACTTATATTGATCCTTGTAACTAAAGTGTCGCATCGCTGCTGATTTACACCCCCACTCCTCCTGTTTGTCATCTTTATTGTATTTCCAAAACGCCACGCTGACTGACTTTACAACACCACACTTTGTGAATAGTTATTCTTGTAATTTGTCGATTGTGTGCACATCCTTGACCTAAATGTGGCTTTAAAACAAATGACTGTGTTGGATTCACAGGAGCTGTGCGGAGCTGCTGCTCTTAATGCCCCAGCATGTCCCTGGTGCCTTATGGGAGGAGTTTAAGTCCTCTGTGAAGGTCAGTATTCCCAGGGACTTTTTTCCTGAGGCTTATCTTTGCAATGATAAAAAAATGAAAAGTTGTTTAGTAATTAGAATGCATTTGGTTTGGCTCATCATTTAAAAGTAATAGATCATATGAGCATGAAATGTTCACTGCTGCTTTTGAAGAAATATAAACTGGTGACACATTCACTACGGTAACATTGTCATAACAGTTTTTTTCGCCTCTGGACTGTCTCACATTTAGTATGACTCACTGCTGTTTTAGTAATTAGGTTACTACATCTTTATTTATCTTCTGTTGCAGTTGGCACACAGCCTTTTGCAAGAAAGTGGGAGCATGCAGCTTTGCCTGCTCTCAGTTCTGGCGCAACAGGATGGCGTCTGGTCCAACGCCACGCTGAGCAGCATCCTGTCCAATCAAAACCCTCAAACTGAGCAAGGTTAGTTCTCAAACTGGGTTTGAAGCAGTGGTGGATGAAGTACCTGAAAGCCACATAAAAGTACAGATATCTAACCTGAAAATGACTTTAGTAGAAGCTAAAGTCACCTATTTGAATGTTACCTGAGTAAAAGTGTTGAATATTTTCTGTACAGTCATATCAAAAAAGTTATTTTTCTGATACTAGAGGTACTTAAATATTGAAAGTAAAAGTATAAGTAAATGCTTTTAATAAAAAAACAAGCAAGTCAGAATTTTGAGATTTATGAAGGTCACATGCAAAATTAATATTTGCCTCCAGTTCACTGTAAAAGTGCAGAAAAACATTTGCTGCTGGTTGTGAAGCAAATTTGCATCTTTGCATTTGAAATGAAGTTCACTTTGTGAACTTTCAGTTCGAAAACAACAATTGCTTCAGCAGGTGATAGTCACTCATCTGCATTCATGCATGTGTGACCGTGCCTTGATTAACATGTACACCACCTTAAAAATGGAGGCTACATTACACTTGAAGAAAAACAAGGTCTCCACAACTTAAAGGATCTAAAGAGCAAAATCAGAAGTGTTTCCATGTAGCATGTAGCATGATCTAACATACAACCTGCCTGGACTTGAGCAGAAATCAAAACTTAACTACGGCTTTGAGAGAACTTTGTTTGCACATGCCCATCACGTGAATGATGGAGCTTGCCAGCCAGGACCACTGATTCACCAGAACCTGCTTGCTTGCTTATATAGTAACAATGTAAAGAAGTTGCTAAGGGGAAATGTATTGGAGTAAAAGTACACATTTAATTTAGGAAATGTAGTGGGGTAAAAGTGAAAATTTACAATGGTATAAAAACTCAAGTACAGTACAGATACTCCCAAAAAATACTTAAGTACTGTAACAAAGTATTATTACTTCGTTACATTACACCACTGGGTTTGAAGAAAGCGTGAGGGAAAAATCTAAACTATTTATATGGTATATAAAATGTTTATTAAACATTTTGGTAACAATTACTTTTTTGTCCACTGCATTGTTTTTTTCTGGTCCTGGTAATGTCAGTGGGATCAGCAGGGAGTGACATCGGAGAGAGAAATCAGGAATGCACCATTTGGATTTATTTCAGAGTTTTTAACAAGGAGGGGAAGAAGGACATGGATATGACCCAACACTTTCTCATCCCAACTTGCTACTTACCGCTGCTTTGTCACATCCAGGCGTCACATCAAAACCACTGAGGATATCTTTGGTGTCATTTTAGGATTAGGCAACAAAACCACTTTAGTTATTCATCCAGATATAGCATCAGCCACTGATGGCCAAGCCAGTGTTAAATCAGTGCCATCAAAACATAGGCCAACTCTGACACACCTAGCTTGACAACTTACTTCATGTACAAAGATGCTTTTGTTATATAAAGTGCAGTATATCTTATCACATCGTGATTGATTCCCACCACTAGTGTGAAGATGTGTTCAATGTGTGTATTCTGCATCTTGTCTGCAGTTCCTCATCTTTTGTCTCCTTTTTTAAATTACTTTTTGTTTCTTAGTTCATGAGTATCTTGAGTTGGAAGGCGCCACGCTTCTGAACATGAGAATAAAGCACCTAATCAAAGTGGACAGCGTCGATAAAGCTGCTGTCCTCGCAAAGATGTGCTCAGAGTATCCGGGGTACGAAGGAAAAGGAAACTTCAAGCAAACATACTTGGTTTGCATCTGCATGACAAAAAAACAGGAGCAGCTAATGGAAGAGGTAAGAAATGACACACGGCAACAGCAAGTCATTACATATAACACTTGAACAAGTGCTCAATAACTGATTAGCGCTGTTATATCTTTACTTAACTCAGCAAATCTCTCAGAACAGGAAGAGAAATTGAGGCATTTTTTTTTAAGTCTAAATGTTAAAAAACAAGCAAAGCCCAGTAATCACTCAGCATTATTTTCATATTTAACAACAAAATGTCTCAGATAATTGTGACAGATAATTATTTGATTTCCTTTAAATTGACTGTTTCTATGATTGTTTCTTTCTTTTTTTCCAGATTGCATCGATAGACTGTAAAGATGCTCTCGAAATGATCTGCAACTTGGAGTCAGAGGGAGACGAGAAAGGAGCTCTCTGCTTATGTTCTGCCTTTCTCAAGCGACAGCTACTTCAAGGAGATGTTTATTGTGCCTGGTAAGTGTTTGCTTCAGATAAATACTTTTAGAATACTTGAAATGACTCTCGGGAACACTGTGATCACGTAACAAATATAAAATGCAACTGACTTTTATCCATCTTGAAGCAGAGATACACCGACTGATCAGCAGCGGAAAAAAAGGACATTTTTCAGCTGATCAGTCTCATGTTTCCATTTTTTTTTGTGCCGGTCACATTTAGTGCTGCCATGTTGTCAGTGCCGAATTTTTTCAGGGAGTGAAGAAGACATAAAGCTGCAATTAGTTACAACTGCAACATGAGCCGTGGAGGAACAACTAACAGTCAGACTAATCAGACATGTATTATATAGTAATTCATTCCCATTATGCTGCTCAGAACATTGCAGTGACCGGCTCGTCTACTGACACACCGTAATAGAGCTTCATTAAGGGAGGTTCCGCTGGCCCCATTATGATGCATTCAGGCTCCACTCAGTAAATATAAAAATTGGGCAAAAGCAAATTATCACCCTACCATGATGTGTTCAAGCATAATCTTGGAAAATGTATTTTTGTATTTGAGATGTTTTCACAGCTAAATGAAATACTGTAGATCTTAGAGACAGAAACATGAACTGTTTAACTTCCTAACACTAGCTCTAAGCAGCTTTGAATATATAATTAGAACTTGTAATGCCAAGATTTTCATTTTTTATCAAAGCAAATATTTAAATAAAAATACAATCATGTACTTCCTGATCATTTGAATTGTGTGATTTTATGCAAATTAGCGCAATAGATTACAATAACAAAGTAAAAGGATAAAGCAAAACAAAAACAGTTTGCACTGACTTTGGGATGGTTGAAATTGTTTTTTGGGATGGTTCCAGAGCGGTGGAGAAAAAGTCCAGAGTCTTGCTGTCAATTATAGTTCTTATAATGTAAAGGAATCTGTACAAATCAGACACAGTGTATCTCTAACCTGAAGCAATATCTGTAATAATCATGTGCACAAAGATACTCTCACTGTTGAGCCTGTTGCAGAGGGTCTTTGTGTTTGAAGGTCCATGTTTCTTTGTAGCTTAGTACTTGAGGAAGATAGGCTAACTGTGAATAAATGACTCACACTGTTTGATACAGCTGAAGTTAAAACTGTAGTACACTTTTAGAATTGTGGTCATCTGTATTCTGAATATATGCTTTTTAATTTCAAATGACAACTGTGTTTGTGATGTTTCGCAGGGAACTCACACTGTTCTGGAGTAAGCTACTCATGCGTTTAGAGTCGTCAGCTGATGCATTTCTTGGACACAGCAAAGAGATGGCTCTTCTCTGCAGGAGTGTCTGTCATATTCTGTTTCTAATCAAAGTAATCCAAAATGAGGTAAGAGAAATAGTCTACAACAATGACTCATTTGATATGATTGCAGCTGTTAAAGGAGCCTTAAAATAAAACTTTTGGCATTTATGTTGCTTTATTTCCCTAGGTTGGAGAGGTGGGTCTTCCAGTGTGCGTGGAAATGTGCATTCAAGCTCTGAAAATGACATCCAGCGATCATAAAGATAGCAAGTCCACCATCTGCAAGACTATTTCCTGTCTCTTGCCAACTGATCTGGAGGTTAAGCGTGCGTGCCAGCTGACCGAGTTCCTCCTCCAACCTACCGTTGACTCGTATTATGCTGTGGAGTCACTGTACAACGAACCCGACCAAAAGCTTGAGGAGGACGGGAGTCTACCAGTGCCCAATTCTTTACGCTGCGAGTTACTGCTGGCCTTCAAGACACAGTGGCCTTTTGATCCAGAGTTCTGGGACTGGAAAGCACTGAAACGCAACTGCTTGGCACTGATGGGAGAGGAGGCAGCTATTGTGTCATCTATTGACACACTCAATGACACAGATGAACAGGAGGTGGAAAGTGCACTTGGCAAACTCCCTGAATACAGAGACCTGGAGGATTTCCTGCTAACCACTACAAATGAACTCAATGAAATCACAGATGAAAGAGAAAAAAACAGAGAAGCTAAAAAACTCCGGGAGCAGGGTTTTGTGTCTGCTCGCTTCAGAAACTGGCGAGCCTACATGCAGTATTGTGTTTTGTGCGACAAGGAGTTCTTGGGTCACAGGATTGTTCGCCACGCGCAGAAGCACTTCAAAGATGGAGTGTATCTGTGTCCAATTTGTGCAGACAGTTTTGAAACTAGGGAGATTTTAGAGCCACATGTAGCATCACATGTAAAGCAATCTTGCAAAGAGAGACTAGCTGCGATGAAAGCTGCTAGGAAGGTAACAAAACCACCTCAGTCCCCAAAAAGTCCATCGAAAATTTCAAAAGTTGCTGCCAAGGTGAGCATTAGTCCTGTTAAAATTGAATCGCAAGTGGGCGCCCAATTGGCACCTCCTGTTAAGATAGAACAAACCACATCGGACATACATTTAAGTCAAGACTGTTTCTGTCCTGTCAAAAACTGTTCGAAGGCTTTCAAGTTTTTCCGCAACCTCATGGCTCATGTCAGATCTCACAAGGACGACGAAGAGGCCATGAGGTTTTTAGAGATACAGAAACAGAAAGTGGTGTGCCAGTATTGCAGACGGCAGTTTGTTAATGTCAGACACCTTAATGATCATTTACAGATGCACTGTGGCAGCAAACCATACATCTGCATACAGCTGGACTGCAAGGCCAACTTTAACTCCAACTCTGAGCTTCTGATGCACAGAAAAACGCATCCCGAATTCAAGGCCCAGTGCATGTTCCCCAATTGTGGCCAAGTTTTCAGTGAGGCCTACCTGTTGTATGATCATGAGGCTCAGCATTACCTTACTTACACCTGCCAAACGGAAAACTGTGGCAAAATATTCTACTCACAGACTCAATTCCTGTCTCACCAAGAGAATCACAGTACAAATGTTGCAGTAAACAGTTTGCCCATCACAAGTCAAAACCCTCCTGAGATTCCAAATGTAGGTCCACCGCCCGAGAGCACCCCAAGCAATGCAGGCACCTGTGCTGCAGTCGCCTGCATTGAAAGGATTAACACAGGTGTATACATGAAGGAGGCATCAAAAGTATCACCGTGCAGATTACCAGAGCTCGCAAAAGAACCTGTTCCTGTGAGAGTGAAACACTCGATTGAAAGCATGCTGAATTCTGCAGCACATGCTGAAATGAAAGAACCAGAGAAATGCTACACTCCATTGACAAACCCAACTCCAGCACCAGCTGATATGAAACCAGCACCTGAGGCTCCTCATGTGCACCATGATGTGGCTGGGCAAGGTGAGATCCCTCCACCAATAAATCCTGTACCAAGTGCACCAAACCCTGTGGCAAGTCAACAGGGAGAGGGGCTTCATAATGTCCAAGTCAATGAACTTCCAAAAGTGATTCCACAGATAATTTCTCCAAGTCAAATCAAGACTGAAATCCCTTCTTCGCTGCAAGGATATCCCTCCAGCACGCCTGCTGTAACTGCTGGCAACGAGGAGAACCTGCATTGCTGCCCCTACAGTGAATGCACAAGGGCATACAGCACAAACAAAAGTCTGTCCAGGCATGTGAAGAAGCAACACCCGGAAATATTTGAAGATTGGAAATTGGCAAAGAAATATAACAAAGTGGCCAAAATTACATCAAAAAGAGCTCCAGGTGGGCCAGCTTCACCGACTCAGCACCAAGGGAACAGGCCATCACATCAGCCAGGAATACTATGCAACAAACCTGGGATGCAGCAGATGGATTATCCAATGGGATCTTCAGCCTCACCTGCCCAGTGTTATCCTGGATCAATGGAGCCTGTGCCCATCACTCCAATGGTGAACCCCACACTGTACCCATCATGGGGAAACCAAAATAATACCTGCGGGATGATGCAGCCAGACATGGCCCAGTCGTGGTCTTCACCTCCCATGAATAACTGCTATCCAGACGGCTACAACATGAACGAGTACCCCCATCGGAGCTATCCTCCTTGGCAGGCTGACCCATATCAGACCACGGCGTCTCTCCCGCCTGATAGAGATCATTCAACGGCAGCTATGCACGGTCCCTCGATGTCACATGCTCCTTCCGTTTCAAGCTTGATGTCTCAGTATGTGTCCAGTTCTCTGATGCTTGATAATGGAGGGCATATACATAACGGAGGGCATCAGTATGGGCTAATGCATCCAGAGGGCAGTGGAGATGGTGTAGATGTTGGAGGAAAAAGCAGTGTAACGAGCCAGCTGGATAATGGAAACAGTATCTCAACAATTGATAGCCTTCCTGAAGGAAGTTACCACACTCCATATGCTCAGAGTGAAAACTCCTGTCTCACTCAAGGCTCCTCAGTCGATATTCCCATGAAATGTCTGAGCCCAGAGGCCCAAGTTGCATTAAAAGCTACTCATGAAATAATTAAAACAGAGAATGTGTCCATTCCTTGTTATGAACACATGGACAACTCCGTGGACAGCATGCTCAGTCCAAACGCAGATTTCCCTTACGATGAGGAGTGTCCTAACACCGACTGTGAGGCTAACCCGTCAGATGAAAAGGCCAGTGACCCCGACATGCTGAAAGGAAAGCGCAGCAGGTTGAGCAAGCGAACCAAGTGGCCAGCCATCATCAAGGATGGCAAAGTCATCTGCAGGAGATGCTTCAGAGAGTTCACAAGCACCAAGTCTCTCGGGGGTCACTTGTCTAAGCGCTCGCAGTGCCGGCCTGTAGATGAAATCGACCTAACAGCTGATCTGCCAACATCTTTTCTGGATTTTCTCAATGACCCTCATGTACCTGACACTAATGGAACAATATACAACATGTCAAATGGCGATTTCTCACAGGAATCTTGTAGCTTGACCACTTTGACTTCACCCATGGTGTTGAAACAGGAGCCCCAAAACACAAATATAATGGACTATTCAAATTCTGTCTCCCATGAAAACCAGCAACAGAAGCCTGGAGAGTTGGCTAATCCGGCCCTCACTGGGCATTATCAAGAGGATCACCTGATGGAAATTTCACATGCCTTTCAACGGTTGGATTTGATCGAGGCTGCACAGGGGAAGATGCGGAGTGCTCTGGCATTGGAGCAAAATGTGAGTCAGTGTGACATTCCCCATGACATTGAAAAAAGTAAAATGCTGAGTAAAAGTGATGACAAGCCCACTGATAAGATACCCAAACCTTTTAAATGTGACCAGGATGAATGTGACTACTCATTCATGACAAAGGAGGCGTTGTTCAAACACTTGAGTAAAATGCATGACTACTCTAATGACATGATAGAAGATCTAAAGAAAACCCCATCCAAGCTGTCTCCATATCCCTGTCAGATCTGCCCCAAAACGTTCACGAGAACAACAGGTTTGCGAATTCACTATGAAAAGGTCCATCGATTGTCAAAGCAAGAAATGCAGAAGCTGAGGATCAGCGCTCGAAACAGGCGTGCATTTAGACTGAACAAAGATGAGGTGTTTATTAGCCGTGTGAGCGCTGACGCTAATCCCAGTTGCACGGCACAATCTGCAGTTGTTTTACCTGCTATAAAACAAGAACCACTCGACATCGCAATTGCACCTCAAACAGATGATGATCCACAAGTTCCTCCAGTCACGTTGCCAGGAGATGCAGTGAAACAGGGCCTCATGTCTGAGGTATCGATTGTTGCACAACTACCGCCACCTCAAAACTATATGACTGATAGGCCGTTCTGTGAGGTGGAACCGCCACTGCATGAAAAATCCCCAGAGAAACCGAAAGTGGCTGTTGTAAACAAGAGTCCAGATATGAAGAAAAAAGAGAAATCTAGTTTAAAAGAGAAACGCAGTCCAGTTGGCAAAAAAGCAAAGAAGCAGCAAGGACAATTAGATGCATCATTTAACAAAGTTATGGAGCCAACGTCGAGCCCATCTACTGTGTCCGCTTCATCCTCCCCAGAGAAACCCAGCAGCTCCAAAAGCACACCGACGAAGGATGATCCCCAGAGGAAAGAGAGATCTCAGAAAAGGTTGAGCCTCAAAATGTGTGATACAGACAACGCCTACAGTCCATACAGACCATATCGCTGTGTTCACGAAGGATGCACCGCCGCATTCACCATCCAGCAAAATCTGATTCTCCACTACAGGGCCATGCATCAGGCATCGCTGCCCCCGGCCAAACCTGAACCTGAGACTGAAAAGACGACCGTTAAAAATAGACAGGAGAGTCATCAGGCTGTAGACAAAGATGATGAAGTCAGGTGTCAAGTGAAAAACTGCTCAAGGGTGTTCATGGGAATCACAAGGTTAGTGCAGCATTACCTTTTACTTCACAAGTTCACCCGTGACAAAGCCACCGCCATGATGGCCAGCATGACCATAGGGACTTTCAACTGTGACCGGCCTGAGTGCGCTCTCCCCTTCAGCTCCGTGGAAAAGTACATCGAGCACATTAAGAACTACCACAAGGAGATCGCTATCTCCGAGAGTGGCTCAGTCGACCCAACTTTCAGGTGCGAGTATGAGGGATGCGACCGCGTTTACACTACAAAATCAAACCTCCTCCGTCACCTGATAAAAAAGCATGAATATGTTTATGACCCTAAAACGAGCGATGGAAGACGGACTAAATCAATGGGGCTCTTCCCGGGGGTTAATGGAAAGGAAAATGTTGAAAATAAATTCAAAGTGAAGAAGAAAAACACTAAAAAGAAAGACGGGAAGTCCATTGAACACTGGACTAGTTTTGGAAAGCCTACACTTAAATCACATGAGGAGGCTTCGGCCATGTGCACCAAGAAGTCCGCCCTGCAGTACCCATGTATGATAATAGGCTGCGATGCAGTGGAGCGGGCTGAGAGAAGTATATTTAAGCATTACACCACTCATGGCCTCACAGAAAGATACATCGAAGACCACAGGAGCCAGTTCATTTTCTGCAAAAAGTACTCACGCTCCAGATTCAAAGATTCAAGCAAATCGGAGGGCGCGTCGAGCTCATCTTCTGAGGAGACAGAGCCAGATGACGCTGAGAAGCCCAGCGAACAGAAAACAGATGAGCCGGTGGATCGAATAGGCCAAGAAGACAGCAAGCTGTCCAATGATGATAGTGCAGAATCTCAAGCTTCCACTGGGACAGACGGAGGGACTAAAAGAGGCCGCCCCAGAAAGCCTGCACATCCTACACCAGCTTGTCCAGAGAGGATCCAGACCCTTAGGAACCGTTCGACTGTTAACAGTTCAAGAGAGAACTCAAATCCTGGTACCCCTACAGCCCAAGAACAACGTGACGATGGGGTCACGCCAGGGTCGTTCAAGCCTTTAGGGCTTGAGGACTCCTTCCTGAAGTTCTTGGAAACTTCTGAGTCAACTCACTCTTCCAAACGCAAATTAAATGACAAATCTAGTGCTGAACTGCCGTCCAAAAGACAACTAACTCTCAGACAGAAATCTGCAATGAAAAGTAGAATAACGGATGAAATCAGAGGCTGTGGAAATCTAGTAGACTTCAGAAATCCCCTTAATCTCAAATCGGTGAGCAATGTCAAGATTGTCATGGACAAAAGGTTTTCAGACGGTGCTGATCTTTTGCTTAAGCAGCTACAAGACATGAAGCCCATAGTCAAAATAAAAAAGTGGCTTTATAGCGGATCATAGCCCCAATATTTTGTTTTCAACTCGATCTCACTCAGGATTTGAGAAGTTATGCTGCAGAATGGTTTGTTTGATAATGCATCAGATTTCCAACTGTTAACAGTTATGGTCACAGTTAACGATGAAATGGCCTATTTTGTACTTAATGAAAAAATGTCTTGGATGATTTTAAGTATGTATGTTAGTTATAATAACCAGGTAATCTATAGGGCATAGATTTTAGAAACATGTTTGTATTTATGCTTAGTACTGAAGATGTTTTTTTTTTTTTTTTTGCTAAATGGAGACTTTTAAAGAAAAACTATGTTTTTATATATCCCTATGGGATTTCAAGTTCTGTTTGTATTTATTTCATCCTTTTTCAACACTAGTAGACCTATCTGTAATATTTACATGTCTTCCACAAAGTGTTCAATAAAATGTTACTGTTTCCTTTTGTAAGATATTGTCTGCAGACCTTTTTTGTCGCAGTTGTTTTACACAGTTGGTTCACAGCCAAGTAAATGTGTTCCTCAGCTTGCTAGATTCATGCACAGTTTGTCAAATGAAAGACAAATAATGGTCAGAATGTCACATCTCTAGTTGACCGTTGTTGAATTTCTGACAAAATGTTTGAGCAAAATCACTTAAAATAATCATTTTGTCTGCTGGCTTTGTTAAAATACAAATTACACATTTACTGGACTCAATTTGCATAAAATTAAATTATATAAATTTTTGTATAAGTTAAGAGCATGTTCTCATCAAAACACTCACAAATCCAAGTAAAACATTTTTTACATAAAGTCAAATGCCAAACAATATGAACAATACTAACTAATGACAATATCAATGAAAATAATAATAATAATACATTTGATTTATACAGCACTTTTCAAAGAAACTGTATACAGTTAAAATGATAATAAATTAAAATAATATATAAAACAACATTAATCACACATTAAGTCCTGGCCAGGTCCCTGTTTTTATGAGATCTAAATCACAATATCCAATAACGCTTGACAGATAAATATTGAATACGCCATATAAATACCTAAATACATACAAATTAAACTTAACATCCTGGTATATATGTTCAGAAGTGGTACTATTGCGTATACTACTACTATCATATAATGACTTTATTAGTAGTTATACGGAGCATCATCTTCACACTGAGTGTCACCTATGAATATGAATATTATGCACTTCAAAGAGGCCACGTCAGGGGAACGGTCGTGTCTAGAAGGGAACCAGCAAACTGCGGAAATCTCTCGCGAGATCTCACGACTTAAGGAAACCAGGGACGCCGGTGCTGGTCGGGGATGTTCAAGATCAGCAATGTTAAAAATCTAAAACAAGTGAGAGTAATAATGTAATAAACCAAAACTGACGTTTAAAACGTAAATATCATGTTTTATCGTTTTAAATTTGGTTATGACAGCTTTAAATATGCCCGATACTTTAAAACGTACGTTAAACTATGATCACGCGTTAAACCGTGTATTAGCTGAACACATCCCTTTCCGTAAACGTCATATTGGCGGGAAGTGGTTGCTTGTTTGTGAAATACAGCACAAGCAGCGTTTTCAAACAAATGTTTTATTTTTATCCAGACGTCAGCTCAAGTCACTGACTGGATTATCTTAAATACAAAACACTCGTTACATTTAGCTAACGTAGCTAATGCTAACATGTCGACTTCATCTGTATCCAAGGTAACGTAATATTTTGACGTTATGTTGTATGCATACGCTCCATGAAACTAGCTTGGCAGTCGTTTAGTTTCTTTGTTTATGTTTATAGTTAGCTGTTACTGTAACTCATGCCTGTTGATGTTTCAGGGCTGCTTTGTTTTCAAGCCAAATGCTAAGAAGAAGAGGAAGACACTCAGTTTGGGTGAGTTCTGTTACTGTATACAGGAGAGTATCCTTACTTTGTAACGTTTCGCTCATGTGGACGCTATTTCTCTACAGAGGATCATTTCATTCATGGCTGTGAAGGTGCTGAGAACCGTGAAACACGATTCAAGCTTTGCCAGGATTTATGGGACAAAATTAAAACGGAAACAGAGGTAAGAGCGAGTGAATCGATTCAGAAAATATGGTTCTCTAATGTGGTGGTGTCATTAACGTCATTTGGTGCATTTTTTATACATTATATGAAATGTCCAAGACCCATTAGTGGTGTCTCAACAGCATATGTGATATAGAACCAAAGCAGTGTCATAAAAAGAGATGTGTTGACAGACAGGAGATAACACACCAATCGGCCCTTTTCACAGCAGCGCTTTTGACATTTCACTGCAGACTAAACACATGTGTAAAATTAATTTTGGCCCTATTCCATTTAGGTGGGCCAGGGCCCTGGTTTTATGCATACATCAGGCCGGCACGTAATAGTACTTTACAATCAGTCAAGCCTGCACCCTTATTTGGGAGAAAGAAAGAGATGCACAGTTCAATTTGATTTATACCGATCAGCCATAACATTAGGTCAGTATGGGCACCCTGACCGGTGTGTGGCTACGCAGCCCCATACGCAACAAAACGTGATGCACTGTGTGTTGGGACACCTTTCTGTCAGAAGCAGTATTCACTTTTTCACCAATTTGATCCACACGTGCATCAGTGACCCTCGGCCGCCCATGATCCTGTTACCGGTTCACTGATTTTCCTTCCTTAGACCACTCTTGGTAGGTCCTGACCACTGCAGACCAGGAATATCCCACAAAAGCTGCAGTTTTGGAGATGCTCTGACGCAGTTGTCTATCCATCACAATTTGGCTGTTGTCAAAGTCGCTCTCATCCTTATGCTTGCCTATTTTTTACATCTATCTATCTACAACCAACTACACAGCAACTCTTCAGCATAGCGTTATTAGTAGTACTGGTTTGCTTAAAGTAGAAGTTTGGAGATGCGTTTCAACTTCTTCTGTTAAATGCTGTCTGTGGGGGACCCAGGATGCCCCCAAAGGGGCACAGTCATGCAAGCCTACTCTGGATGATGTATTGCCGGTCTGATGTATTGTGCATGCTGGCTCACTGACACTAAATAGAATGGGACCATAATCAACTATATCAATTACATCTGTGTTTACCCTGCTATGACAACACAATTGCTGCTGTGAAAAGAGCCTTTTCTACAACTCAAAAGTACATTATTTTGAATAACACCCTTTAAAGGAGATGGTAAACAATAGCCTTAAAATAATAAACAATTTATGGATTTGAATTTGGTAAGAGAAAAAGAAAGCGCAGAGTTTAACAAATATTGTTTTGCTCCCTGTAAGGTTTTACAGGAAGAGCTCAACAGGAATATCTTGGACAGCTTGCTGGACTTCACCAGGAAGTGCTCTTCCACTCGCCAACACAGCGACTGGGCATCACAGATGAGGGCCAGTGAGATTCCCACAGCGGCTCTTGTGCTCGGTGTGTTGTTGATGAGGCATCGATAAGGATCGATATATCGATTCAGTGATCAACAATCCAGTATCATTGATGCAAAGTGAAAACATCACTATATCGTCATCTTTAAGATACACCTTTATTTTGAAATTTAACCTATGACTTGGTAACCTCTGACATTTGCTGACTGGTTATCCAAACAACTGCTAATTTAGAATATAATGGAAACAAATCATCCCCACTCTCTTTTTCACTGGTCTTTGTGTGCTTTTTGAGGGTCTCCTAAAGTCTAACATTTCTTGAGTCATACATTTTGTCTGCTTTTCTTTTCCTTTTGACATCCTCTATAGGTGTGAATGTCCCAGACCATGACATGACCTTCCAGAGTCTGTCTGACCTGCTCCAGCAGTCTGTCACTCCTTATGTGGCCTCTGTACAGGCCAAAGAGTGCGGAGGTAAGGGACTCGGAGGATCTTAGAGTAGTAATGGTAGCAGCTCAATAGCTATTTTGTCATGCACCACCATTACAGTTTGTGCTTTCAAGTTTTTATATATTTGTTGTAATTTCAGCATTGAAGCATTTGATGAAGAGGGTCCTGGAGAGGTTGATGGGTGCTGTTGTGACTGTGGATGATGATGAGGAAGAGGAGCAGGCTGAGCAAACAGGTGCTCAGCTCCACAAGAGTGTGCACTGCTCCCTCAGTACACTCTGTGCCTGGTACAATGCCAAAACAAAGGTGAGACCAGCATAACTACATGATTTTACATTTACAGCTAGGTGCATGAAAATATTTTTTTCGCCTGACAGCACTTTTTTCCCTTCATCTATCAGAAATCTAGCACTGATACTCCTGGAAAAAAGCGTAGTTCTCCTGTCAGAGATGATCCACAGCAGCAGCCTCCCGTTGTAATTATTTTCAAAGATTTGGAGGCTTTCAACCCAAGAGTTCTGCAAGACTTCATACTCATCTGCAGGTAACTACGTTAAGCTGAATAATTTAACAGTTTCCTTGTAATTTTATTATTGCATCAGCCTTTAAATGATAATGGAATTACAATAAAATTATCAGGATTTGTAGCCCATACATCTAAACTAGTGTTAAATCAAGTGAGTAAAACGTTCATCCATCACCTTTTTAAGTTTTTTTTTTTTTTTTATCAATACGGTTTTGTAAGGTGAAATATTAAAACAGTATCCTCATGAACATGTTCTCCGCTCCACAGCCGCTACATTGAACGCCTCCCGCTGATGTTCATCTTTGGTATTGCCACATCGCCCAGCACCATCCAACACATGCTGCCCCACTCTGTGTCCTCCCTGTTGTGTATAGAGCTCTTCCAGTCCCTGTCCTGTACGCAGCACCTGGCCACAGTCATAGACAAGGTAGTTTTTCGCTCTCGCACACAGTAACGGAGAAATACATTGAAGAAATATAGTGAACAGTCGCATCATGTTATGAGCTTACAGAACTGAAAGCCTTTCAGTTATCTCTGAGATCATGTGTTATATTCTTAGGCCTAGTTCACACGTACAGGGGTATTTTTGTAAACAGCGTTTTTCCTCCTTCGTTCTCAAAATAAATCCCATCTACACAAGTATGGGTTTGCTTGTGAAATCGCTAAAACACCGGTTGGGCCACACATGCATACACACTGATGACAGAGTGTTGTATTGGATAAGTAGCTGTGACTTCAATAAAGTGGAAGGGTAAATGTACATGTATGTGTAAACATGTAAAAAGTCCTGTTAGCATTAACATTATTTGGCCACATCCACCGTTCATGGATGTATATATGCAACTGTTGCACGATATGCCGTCTCATAAAGGAGGTAACTCTGATGTTACAAGTCTGTTTTTGCCGTCTACATGTGTCAACACTGAAAACAGTTTCTGATCATCTTCTTCCTGGTCGGAGTTTTGCAAAAGCTTGATGCAGGACCAAAATGTATCGAAAAAATGAATCGTGTTTTTGTTTTTTTGTCTTGTCTCATGTTTCCAGTTGATCCTGACGTCTCAGTTCCCTTTTAAGCTCAACGGTAAAGTGATGCAGGTACTGATCAGCATCTTCCTCTACCACGACTTCTCAGTGAGAAACTTCATCAAGGGCGTTCAGGTACAGTCGTAGCTTTTAAATACTTCATCCATTCAGATGCACAAATGTGCTAAACAAACTGTGTGCTTTGTTCTGGTGCAGCTGGCCCTGCTGGAGCACTTTCACTCTCAGCCTCTCAGCGTTCTGTGCTGTAAGAAGAAGGCGGCTCTGCTTAATGTGATGCAGCTTGGTCACCGCGACTTGGAGGGGATCAGGCAGCTGCCGTCGTTCAAGAGGTACACACACAATTTGGTTTTCACATGTGCAATTATTTTGAGTGGCCTTGGCAGACAAAACAGTAACTTGCGTAAATGTACTATTAAGTCTGGCTGCAAGCAGTGAACATGCTGGTAACTTCAGTTCTTTATGTGGTTTAGTAGCTTCTTGTGTGGATGGTTTACCTTTTCAAATGTAAAACTTTAGAAAGTCTTTAAATCCATTCTAACCTGTGTGTTTACCCCAGGTATGCAGAGAAGCAGGAACCTCAGGAACAAGTGAATCTGTTCACAGACGACGCTCGTTTAAAGGTACATTTTTGTTTTATGGCTACACCTGAGGTGTCAGCTAATAATGAGCGCACATACCTGCACAGAATTTAGTGCTTTATGTTTCTTTCTGTTTTTTAGGAGGTGTGTCAGAAGCTGATAAAAGACCTCCGCAAATATCACAAGAACTATTATCCTGTCCTGAGGTGTCTCCACACTCTGACCTCATCGTTACCTCGCTACCCCCTCGGAAAACAGGCAAGAAATTGCTGCTTTCAAAACACAAATTTTGAAAACTCTTTGTTGTGTCAAAGTAATGGTGTCATTTTTTTTCCAAACTGGCTTGATGTAATACTGATTTATCTGTGTTACAGATCAGAGAGCTCCATTTAATATGTCTTGAGACGAACATATGGGAGAATGAGGATTACAAGGCAGCCATGAAGCTTCTGAAGTAAGTCTGGATATTTAACCTAGATGTCAGCAAGTGGACGATAATCAGAAGATACTCTTAACATCCTCCTGTCTTCATGTGTTGTCACAACAATGTCTCATTTATAGTGATATATTGCATTTCTTCCTTTGGATGACTATTGCTCCGCCTGGTGGGCAAATAGCCATTAATATACAGCAAAACATCTTTTATTGTTTGACTCTGGCCTCCAGCAAACCAGGCATTAGTCCAAAAACAACCTATTCTGAAGTTGGGGCGCCACTCTACCATTTGGTTGTAAACCTCCTTTGCTTTCCCTCCAGGATGCTGGCTAAAGATGTGCTGGTCGCTTCGCTCCAGCGGTGTGTTGAGATTCTACAGCCTGCCAAGTCAAAGAAGATGAAGAGCGCTCACGTCCAGCTGGAAGACATGCTTGCTAAGTTTAAGCAGTTGGACAGTAAGTTGTAAAAAAAAAATGAATTAGCACCCACATGACGTTATTCTGTGTATAGATTCTTACTTTTCCTCATTTTGCGTTCACCCCAACTTAGTCTCTGTTTTTAAATAATTATTACTGTAGGTGTTTAGTTTTTTAGTTTTAGTTGTTTGCACAGTTATTTGTATATAAATTACATGCAATTGGAGAAAACAGTAATTTCAGGGCATAAGAGGAAAGAAGCTTAAAAGCCATATTTAGAGCCCTCCCCTATTTAAAGATATAAATGACATTATTACTCAAGAGCAAACAAAAAGAACATATAACATAAAAAATATCTAGATACACAAAACTCACAAGCATTAAGTTGTAAAAGAAAAGAACAAATAGGAAAAAAAACAAACAAACCTAGAGTAAGTAAATATGTACAACCATTTATTTGGGGGGGGGCAGTAGCTCAGTCTGTAAGGATTTGGGTAGGGGGGGGGAGGGGAGGGGTTCAAAACCCCCCGGGGCAAGACCAAACGGGTGGTGGGGGGGGGGCGTTTACCTCTTTGGGGATGCCGGGGGGGCCCCAGGGAGGGGCCCAACACCCCACCAGCCTGGGGGGTTGGTTGGGGGGGCCCCCCCCTCCCTCACATCTCTCCATAAATGAATTAATATTTTTTGAAAAAAAAAAAGAGAAAAAAAAAAATTCCCCCCACGGGGGGAAAAAAAAAGAAATTTTTTCCTTCTCAACAGAAACATCTAGCCATGAGGTTCAAGATGAAATGAGCAATTTCTGTAACTGCTAATAAATGTGCAACACTCCTTTTAAATTGCTTTGTCTTGTTAACAGCAGTAGGTGCTGAGCCTCCCCCCAGTGTGGAAGACAGCATCACCTCTCCAGTGAAAAACCTTCAAAAGAAAACTGATCTTTTCCAGCTACAGAAGGTTTTTTTTATGTTTTTATGAAGGATTTTATGTTCAGAGATTCTCCACCTCGCTGATGTGTGTGTGTGTGTGATCCCTAATTTGTGGGATTATTCTCGCATATTCTAGACGCTGCTGGAGATGAACGAGTCTCGGAGATCCAAGAAACTGAGTCCATTCGAGGCTCTACGAAATGAAGCTCTGGAGTTCATCGACATTTTAGTGAAGTAAGACATTTTGCCTTCTTGCTCTGCTGAAATTTTTTTTCATCCAATTTAAATAAGATAAATCTGGTAGAAATTTTTGTTTGGCTAACATCTCTCTCCCACCCAGGAGTCACCTGTCTCCCCCTGAGTCTCAGACACTTTATGAAGTTTGCTACTACACGTCTTCTGCCACTGTGAGACGCCACCTCAACGCAACACCTCGCACCTCCATTCAAGCTGCACTCAGCAGTCCCTACTATTATCTTCAGGTACGTGTACCTCTTCATCATCGCATCAAGTGTGTAACTATGAGGAGAAACACATTCAACCTTTATTTTAACTCAGAATACACTGAGGTTGAGACCTAATTTTTACAGTATAGCTCTGTAAAAAAAAAATTGCTGGCACCAAGAAAGACAAATAAGAAAATTAATAAGTAAAGTAATTATAATTTTGGGCAACTTAACCAACTAAAACAAGAACAACTAGAAGTGAAATGCCCTACGGATAACAGTGAGTTAGAGAGAGGCTTTTGATTGTTCTGCATGTTATTCCATGTTGTGGGTGCACGATGGGGAAAAACTGGATTTTCTAAGTTCAGTAAAAACAGCCGGTTCTAGCAATGTAATCCAGTTATTTGAGCGTGTTCGATAAGGACCCACATTAAAAGACAACAAAGAAGCAGTGTAAATGGGTAAAAAAAACCCAAAAAAACCAGTAAAGGCCTTGTATACAAATAAATTAATAAAACCGGGGCACTGTAGTAGCTCACTTGGTAGAGCAGGCACTCCATGTACCAAGACTGAGTCCTTACCACAGCGGCCTCAGGTTCAAATCCAGCGTGGAACCCTTTACTGCTTGTCGTCCTCCCTGTCTCCACGTTTCTATGCTATCACTGTTAATAATTAAAAAATGAAAAAACTCTCCAAAAAATTAACATAAAAAAGTAATTAATTAATAAAACCCAGCGTCTGTCACGCCTTACAGAAAGAGGGAGAGGAAGGGGTCCACCCAACCTTAGCATACAGCTCACAATGATAAGTATTATAATAATCTCTGGTAATAAATCTTAGTGCAGAGTGATAAACAGCATCCAAGGGCTTCAGAGTCACAGCCGAAGCATGCATGTATAAAATGTCACCAATCCAACACTAATAAGAAAGTTGCCGCAATAAGCATCCTTCTATAGTGCAGAGGAAAACTGTTCCTTTTTAACAGGTTCACCAATTTAGTGATATGTATAAGTTACCTTCTCAAATATCCAAAAACAGAGATACTTGTACTCTGTAACTATGTCAATATTTGTACCATTCTCTAGTAGAGATGAATATAATCAATATTTTTGGCTTTAGGGAAAAACATTATTTTAGTTTTATCTGCATTAAGAACTAATTTACGGTTATGAGAGCAACTTGAAAATCAGCAAAGGAAACGTAAAGCAATGAAAGTGCTCCTCTTCTTCCAGAACGAACGCCTAAAGACGGAGGATGGGACCGTCTCTAACGCCGCTCCTGATATCTGCATCGTGTACAAACTCCATCTGGAGTGCGGCAGGCTGATCAACCTCTACGACTGGCTGGAAGTGAGTTTATAAATGGAATAATTTTATATTTAATTAACACTGTAATTCAACTACATCAACCAACATTTTGTCTTCGTTCCATTTTAACTCAATAACAAGCACCTTTGCCCTGCAAACTTTCATAGTTGGAAGTTTGTTTTTCATTCTCTAGAGGAGGCATTATTGACACCGAGGATCAATGTGTCACGTTATTGATCTGAAAATCGAATATCGGCCCAGCATGGACTGGATACTGACATGAATGGAAACCTGTGTTTGTTTTCAGGCCTACGCCACTGTGGTTTCTGCTGCTGAGGGTAACAATCCAGATTTGGACAATTTCGGAAAAGTGGATGAAGTCAAACAGTATCCTTCATAACTTATATCTACGAACATGTTTTTTTTTTTTCCCCATCATGCAGTATCATGGTATAATGTGGTGGTATGACTATTATGAACATTTTCTGATCTATGGAATTGAAAAAAAAGACATAAGTGAGTGAGACAGACAATAGCATGTTAATATTTGTTGGACAACGACTGATAATAATTAATTACATTCTATAGTGCTAGAAACATGAAGACATAACAAAACTTTAGTGATGTAACATTATGGTTACATACAAATTTTTAATCAGATTTATAATTGTTTATTATTATTCTGTTAGGCTCTGTAAGGGTCATTGTAACTAATAATATGACTACTATTACTAATAAAAAATACTAATTAATAATAAATAATAGCAGTGTAATACCGTGAAACCATGATATTTTCTGTGATGGTTATCGAACCAATGAAAATCTTATGCCATTACAACTCTAATGCTGTCTCACCATTTTAATACTTTCTTAATGTTGTGATGAATTAGTGTACAAAAAAAAAAAACATAATTGTTTGCCCGAGGGACATGTAACACAGTTCATACGATGAAGTTTCATGACAAACGAGGTGGTCTGAGTGTTGATTTTATATAAATTACTTTACTTTTGCCCAGGGTATAGTACACAATTGCTTCCTTAGCTTCTTCTCTAGTGCTCGTTTCATTCGAGCTGTGTCCGAACTCGAGTTTCTGGGCTTCATAAAGTCCACCAAGCAGAAGACCGACCACGTGGCTCGACTCACCTGGGGAGGCTGCTGACCCAAGACTCAAAAACAAACCACACACATTCTTTACATACATCTGTGGCTGCAGTCTCCCTTCATTTCAGCTCATGTCAAACCTGACACTGATTTATATTTTGTGCTGTATTTTTCCTTCTAATAAAAGATGTGCAAATATTGTCTGATAATCATGTTGATTTTACTCAGAACTGCGAATTAAGCAAACATCTAGAGCTTCACCGATTGATTAGTTGTCAACTTTTCACATTATTCGCCAACTAATTTGATAATCGATTACTTGGTTTAAGCAACTTAAGTAGTATCTGCAGTGATGGTATAGTTGAGCAAATATGTTCCTATACTGAAGGCACAGCTCAGATACAGATGCATAGTATATCATTTGAGCCAATATCCTTACAATAAATAAGGACATCAGTATATCAAAACACACCAGTACCATAAAAATGTCCAAGATGCATCAAAACAAGTCAACTCTTAAAAGATTTTTATTGATTTTTTCCAATAAGTACATTGGTTTCAAAGTGATACCAGCAAAACAAAAGTCAAAATAAATAAAACACTGGTAGGGAGAAAAAAAAAAAATCAAATCAGCCCACTTGATGCTCAATTTAAAAAGCAATGAACAGAGGACAAACTGCAAATGTATTCGCTCTGTTCTGCTGCGTTTCTTCCACTTACTCTGATTGACCAGCAAACCTTTTAGTAAAACTCTCGCTCTGCTTTATCATATTTACACGTAACAAACAGAAAACAAGTGACAAAGCCTGGAATGCTGGGAATCATTACAAAAGTGAGATAAACTGTAGATACACTTACAGCAGGAGGAACATAGGCCACTGGTAGAGATAGGGTCCGTTCATTTACATAAGGAAGCACCTAGTTGCTAACAGAGTGGTAACAACTGACAACAGCTTCATATAAACCTTTGCCCAAAGACAGAAATATGGCACAGTAAGAAAAGTTTCATTTAAACTAGCTAAACTGAATCTCTTACAAGGATGAGCTTTTTTTTTTTCTTCTTCTTTCTCAAGATATCACATTATAGCTTGCAGCAAGAGAAAGGCCATCTTGCAAAAAGATTTCTGGGCCACACTCAGGAAACATCTGGAGAAGAGGGAGATGAAACAGAAATACAGAAACCAGACTTTAAAACTTCAAAAGGAATAGCTCAAACCGAGATCCAAGACTTTCTCACATACAGTACTGCCAGCGAGGCAGGAATGTGGAAATGAAAGAACTCACAGCTTGCAGGTTGTTCCCCGAATCGTCGCATTAACTGATCGTGTGTGAACTTCACAAAGGTGTCATATTGTTCTGAAATGTACAGGACAGGAAATTAAAAAAAAAATCAATAGTGTACGACTAACAAGCTTTTTCTTGTGCATTATTGGAATTGGTCCTGTAAAGTACGTCATCATTTCCCACACATGTTGCAAATATTTCTAATTATTTACTGTTTTCAGGAATCAGTCTATTCCCACATTCAAATCTGGTAGTAAAATACCAAACATTTTCCTGTTATGGCTTCACAGTTTTGAAGATTTATTTGCTTGGTTAAGTTTATACACACTTAGTTTAATAACTTGCTGTTTTTGACAGCTGGTTAGACACTTAAACCTGCAGTGGGCAGAATATTTCTGGCATAATTGTGCAAAATTTCCAAAGTAACCTTTCAGCATATAATTCAAGTGTTCCCGAGAGATAACTAGACTTCTCCACCTCCTCATGACTGTTTTCAGGTTTTAAAAAAAATCTACTAACAGGAAACTTTGGTCAATCACAAGTCATTTCAGAGAGAGAGAGAGAGAGACAGTGTTTCTATTCTGTTCATTCAACAGAGGCAGCTGTCAATCACTCAAACTCAGATCAAACAATCAAACTAGGCAGTGCTGATCAAATACAAATCAATATTCTGTTACTGTAATGACTATTTCTCACATTAAATGTCAAATAAAAGTAATATGAAACATCTCGTAGTGTACAAATTGACAGTAAAATGAGAAAATCTGCCCCGGCTGGTGGGCGGTGCTTGGTATTTTCTCAACTTCTCTCAACATGGTGGGCTGGGTTACAAACTCTCATTTTACAGCTAAACAATACACTACAAAATGCTTTTGAAAAGGTGAAAGGTGAGAGTCAGTACAGTAACAGAAAACTGACTCATATTTAATGAGCGCTGCCTAGTTTGATTGGAGTTCGCAAGTGACTGACAGCTGCTCAGTCATGACAGACTGAAATCTTGCCGATGCCATTAGCTGCACCGGAGGACACAGAGGAACATGATTTTTTTTCAGATTACCGGTCTCATGCACTACTACTAATATATAAAAATAATTTCAAATCATATTTGCTCCAGTTGCTTATTCCAACACTTTAACACCAACTTTGACATTTTATAGACTGAATTCTGAATATTATACAGGTAATACGGTAATCAACAGACAGAAAGTCGGCCCAACAACAATTTGCTCAGAGATAGATAGTATTTGCTCAGTGTGTACCAACCTGCCAGTTTTGAAGTCATGGTCTCCTCATACTCCTCCCGCACTTTATCCTCCTTTTCTTTCAGCAGGCGTTCACAGATCATTCCAACTTGTCTGAGGGTGAATAATGGTTGTTCTTTTCTAGTGGGAGAAATGCCTCCAGAGGACGTTCCTGCACAAATCAAACAAAAAAAAAAACCCTAAGAAGCATGGCGTGTGTGGTATTTCTGGTTGCCTCGGTTCATGTCACAGTAATTCTGGAGGCAGTGTGTTAGTCAACCAACCTGGCATGCTGGAAACATTCATAGTAGACGACTGGGATGGGGACTCTGGAGAATAGCAGCACTCTGACTGTTGGTAGCCTCCATCTAGATGCTTCCTCTTTTGAATGCGTTTGTACTCCTGCTTGATGCTGTTGAGGATTTGTTCTAGTGGGACAATAGGAAGTAAAAAAAAAAAAAACAGAGAAAGGTCCATTAGTGAAGACAAAACAGTTGTCGTGCGGCATACTTGTTTGCTGTTTTATTATAATATTGTTCAAAGTGTTGCTAATGCCTCTGAAGCCCCTGGCTGGTCACCAAGCAGGCCAAGTTGGCCAACATTCGTAACATTACCTGCGCTAAGCCTCGACGACGACTCCCCAAATGGCGAGGGCTCCATGCTAAGATACTTCCTAGGGGATGGGGATGCGGATGATGGGGACACGGGGATACATCTTCGTCTTTTAGGGGACGTAGGACTCATCAGAGGATCGAAATCCATGGTCCTCTTCAGGGTGGCTCCACACGCCATGACTTCAGTTTGTTAAAGGGAGATGGAGGAGCAAAATACCGAAACAGGACATAATGAAGCATTAACAGCAGCAGTTTCAGGGAACTACTAACTATGGGTATTATTTAACACGACTTGCTAATCACAGTGTGAATTGTTCTGCTTCCTTCGCTGAGGCATACATGCTAAGCATACTGCGCAGCTGAGGCTTTAAATATTTGCTAGCAGGCTAACGCTAGCCGTGCATGCTAGCAAATAATCAAAAAGAAAACAAAGCTAACGTTAGCTGTGGCTATCGTTGGTAGAACAGTGCGCTCCGGTGTACATTTGAATAAAACTGTTTCTTACCTTTAGGTGGAAAAGTTGCTGTGTCCAACTGCGATCAACAACTCGTGTTGTTGTAAAAGTTGCTTCCCAAAAGTTGAGGTGACGATCAGCCGGCTGCGGGCCAACTGCCTGCTGGTAGACAGGGGAGCTAGCTTACGCTACTTAGCTGCTTGTTTTTGATATGGGGCTGTCGGCTTCTCCGGCTCGTGACGTCACGTGTGAAATGCGATGCAATGCATTCTGGGTCATGTAGTGAAACAGTAAAAGATGCGAACTGAAAAAATTATAGCCTGCATCAACTGAAAATCACGTTTTGAATTTAATTTGGATACACTATAGCCTCATTATGCTATTTGGTGAACTACAAGGTCCACGGGAAGTAATAACGACTCTCTTTTATTTCCACAGGAGGGCAGTGTTACACAAAATAACACGGGTCACGTCACAAGACTCAAAATCTACTGGATACTCTGATACACAAAATTTTTCAGTAACTTTTCTCAAGTTATCGCTTTTTTGTTGTAAAAAAATATGTTAGTCTTTAAGACTAATGTTCTCAAGCTAATTTTTCCTCTGGTTAGTTATTCATGTCCACATTTAGACCGTAGCCTGTGACTAGGGATCACAAGTTGATATTGCTTAGTGGGTCACAAGTATTTTCCCATTGCTTTTTTTTATTCCTGCACTATTTTGCCTACTGTAACTGCTGCATTAGTTCATACTGTAATTATAAATCCTATCATATTCATATCACACTTTTCATACTGTTCATTCTGTGTTTATCTTAGCATATTCCTATCAACCCCTTACTGCTTGTTTTATATATTACCACTATACTGTACATCTGAACATCACTTTACATTTGCACTTCTGGTTAGCTGCTAAACTGCACTCTGATGTCTCAGTAGTCTCAAGTTGAATCTATTCATCCATTCATCATCTAACTGGCTATCCTAGTCAGGGAGCCGATCCCAGCTGACATTGGACGAAAGCAGGGTACACCCTGGACAGGATGCCCGACTACCACAGGGCTAAACTGAATCTAATCTAATCTAATCAAACAAGCCAAAAAGGTCTGGCCCACAGTTATAAACGCAGTCACACTCACACTATTAGCCGCAGGTGTGGATGTGGTGGTTTGCTGAGAATTCATTTAAAAAAAAAAAAAAAAAAAAAGACAACGATATGCTGACATTATGATAAAAATAGACAAATATATATTTATTGAACTCATGTCCTTGCTTCTACACACTGTTATGAGACACAATGGCACAACAGATGCGTCACAGAAATACCAAAGTGCAGCTTCTCACAACACTGTTTTCATAAGCATGGGTTATAAGCAACTATAATATTCCCAGAATCACTACAGGCTAAAGTTTTGATTTGATCAAAAAGCTGTTCAAAGTATCACTCACAATTTTGCTTTGCAAAGTACAAGTTTAAAAAAATATACAATAAATAGAGTAAAATAACATTAAAATGCTAAATTGCACAATATTATGGCTTTACAAAATCATCAGTAGCTGATCTCAAATCACTAATGGGATGCTAATTTTACTTACAAGCAGTGTGTTGTCGTTGCATGAACGTAGACACAGTTTCACCTTGAATTACGGCCACAATGTTTCTATGGTGTAATGTGAAAAAAGAAAGAACAAAAGAAAACGGCATATTTCTCTACCTTAAAGCTGAACTCTGTAACTTTATCCATATTCAAACTACAGGAAGGGTGACAAAGAAGAGTGCTGTTTGTAACAGTTGCTGTAGGAAAAACTGTGTTTTTTTGTGTGAATTTGACTACATTGTTTACTGAGTGAAATTAGATAAAATTGGCTTTGTGAATCAAACTTGTGCAACTGAATAAACCATTCCTCAATAAGAGTAAAGAGATAATGCACAGTTCTTAGTCTCATCGCACTCCACCATAAATATTACAGATTTCAGCCTGAAAGCAACAGAAATTTGTTCTTCAGTTCTGCATCTAAGTCATTTTTTGGCACATTTCACAGTAACAGAGCAGTGCACAAGGAGAGTCAGGGCTATTCTACAATAACTTCACAGTTGTACCAGAGCAGAGCGGCTCATCTTTTAGACCGGCTCTGCACTAGAGGCATCAGTCACTCCAGAAACAGTAACCTGGGCTACCTTTACTCGAATCTTTCCACAGTCGGCTCCGTCTTTCCCCGCCCCGCCTGATGCTGTGCCTCTCACGCTCCGGCTGTTCCAGTCACTCTCGGCGCTGTAGTCCAGAGTCTGCGTCGCACCCCGGCACATGTGGCAGATGTTGAGGAAGGCCCTGCGCAGGTCCTTGCTCCTCATGGCGTAGATCACAGGGTTCACGGTGGAGTTGAGCAGGGTGAGCATGCTGCAAAAGGCAAACACAGTCTTGATGAAGTCGTTCACCTTCCCAAAGAGGTCGTAAACCATGATGGCCAGAAGTGGGCCCCAGCAGATGATGAGGGCCACCAGGATCAGAACCAAGGTTTTAGCCAGGCGGAGGTCCATCCGGGCCTGCTCGGGCCTCACCGTCTGCACTTTGGTCCCCTCTGCGGTGTAGACAATCACACTCCTTTGGGAGCTGCGGCTCAGCATGCGGACAGCATGGTGGTGGGACTTCCAGAGGATGAACATGTAGGCGTAGATGATGAACAGGACTAAAATGCTTGTCATCCCGATCCAGAACATCAGGTACTTCTGGTCGATGAGAGGAAAAATGTCAGAGCAGACAGAGTTGAGGCGCTTGCAGTTCCACCCCAGTAGCGGCAGCAGTGAGAAGACGATAGAGATGGTCCACATCAAACTGAAGGCAATGACTGCTCTAGACTTTGTGACGATGCGTTTGTACGCCATTGGCCTGTGGATAGAGATGTAGCGGTCAATCGCAGTGAGGAACAGACTGCCTACAGAGGCAGTGAATGAGGCGATGACCCCTGACAGCTTGAAGAGGAAAATGTTTGGGCTGTCCTTTCTGTGGAGGACATGGAAATCCAGGAAGCTGTAGACAAAAATGATGCTGCCTATCAGATCAGCCACAGCCAGGCTGCCTATGAAGTGGTAGGAAGGTCGAGATCGAAGCGTCTGGGACTGCAGGATAACGCACAGTACCATGAGGTTCTCCAGCACTGTAAACGTACCCAGGGTGAGTGCCAAGATGGCGACTGCGAGCTGCTGACTGGGAGTCAGAATCATGAAACACTCCATGTTGTCCACAAAGTCCTCCCCACACTGTGCCGCCCCTCCGCTCTCCACAGATGTGCCATTGCTCAGCAGAAAGTCTGACACATTGGTGGGGAAAATGGGAGAGAGGCTGCTGTAAATGACCTCCTTATTTCCAGGCAAGGAGCTACTGATGAAGGCGGAGTGGGGCTTCTCAAAGTGGAATCGGTTCTTGCTTAGAGTCGAGTCAATGGAGGGGTCATCGTAGCTGGCGTCGTTGGAGCCGAGATACTGGACACCTGTTGTTAATGTACTGATTGTGGTGCCTGCTATCCGATGCAAAGCCAACTTCATGGCTGCTTTGTGGCTGTAGAGATGCTCAGTGGGAAGGAGTGTGGTGTAACAGCATCAGATCCATGCAAAAGGACATCTAGGAAGAAAAAGGATTTTTTTTCATAAAGAAAACAAGAATTTCTTTAGAAAATACACATTACATTAATATTAAAAATATTTGAATACATGAAGAAACATCAATGTTTAATAAAATGACTGTGTTGCTGGGAGATACTGCTGGAGAATCTGTGTATCAGCCAGCTGACTCCACAGCAGATGCATCCCAGACAATAGTGGGAAACTGAACAGTTGATGACAAACCTGTGCAGCCTCGGGGGAAATCACTGCATTAAGTATGTAGGACAGACCGGCTTTCTTATTAATTAAAGCAGGTCATTAGGCATTAAGCTGTTTTTTTCCTTCTCTCAATAATCATTGGATTAATTAGGCATCAAGGGAGGAACAAGATAAAGAGTGCACATATCTGTCCAGTAATGATGATATTAATTATTAACAAGTTTGCACGAAGGTTTTGCAATAAGGCAGAGCAGAAACAAATTAAACAAAATTAATTAAAAAAAAATGTAAAAAGAAAATCGTTAATATTGTATCTAAAAGCACTGCAAAGCTATGCTGATATACTGGACAATAATAACCACAAGAACAAATTTAGCACGACTCATTAAAATAAAAGAAATTTAAAACAATCTTGATAAAAAAAATAGATAAAAGCAAACAAAAATGAGAAACATACCTTGATTTTCTCAGCACAACCATCTTCGATCCATGACGCCAAATAAATAAAATAAAAATAAACTGGGAGTAAACCAGTCTGCTGTCTTCACTGTCTTCAACAGTTGCAGCAACTCCACAAAGAACCGGAAGCCTCAGTGTGAAATTACAATTGTTGTTGTTTTGGTGATTTGCCGGGGGAATTATCGTGTGCAGACTCCCCAGATATACTGTCAGTGTCAAATACAGTAAAGCCGGGCAGGCAGCCGGTGGAGGCAGAGTGTGTGCGTGTGCGTGTGTGCGTGTGTTTGCGGCAGCGGGCGGTGTTAAAGGCTGCTTTTTGTGCGCCTGCTGGTCACGTGGTCTGAGGTAAGTGCATGAGCATCATCCACACCTTTTTATACAAGAGGCAAAACAGCTGCTGCAGGCGAGACATGAAAATCAGCCTGTAACCCATGTGTTTCATTGTTCTGTGTCCCAGTAATAATAACCATTCTTTTCTCCTTTTTCAGACTTTATTTTATTTATTACTTTATTAAATTGTACTGTTATTTACCTAAGTGTATTAGTGTAGTGTGGTAGGCTATGTGTATTGTTTGATGTGTATTTTATTGTATTTCCATATTTGTAGTGTATTGTGGTTTTATCATATAGAAAGCTGTATATTTTAATTGCAGTGTACATGTAAAAGCCCATTTAGGGCCAGTGCGAATTATATTAGCAACAGCTATAAACTCTCTGTGCAGAACGCCAGCTTCATGCTATGTTTGATTGCATTGTCCCTATAAAATAAAATAATTTAGAAAGTTCAGTAAAGTAGCTACATAAACATGTTCAGATTTTTCATTGCAAAAGAAATAAGTAAATATGTTTCACAGTATAAAAAATATTTTAAAATAAAATGAAATAAATAACAAATAAAATATAACGAAAAGAAGAGCTAAATAAAAAGAAAAAAATCTATGGTAATAATATTTTTTCACCAATTTAGTATTTTTGAGTTTAAACATTTCAATCATAGTCAAATATATTTTAAAAGTATAAAAGGAGGCTAGTCTTTAAACCATATAATTTTATGGATGCAATATTTTGCTAAGATAATAACAAAATTAAATAGGTAAATTTCATCTGCTGAAAAACTGGTATTGTTTATTAGTATTATATGTTTTTCAAAATGTTTTGAAAAGTTTTGTCTGTAATTCAAACCAACGAGTAACATGAAAACAGTCTACAAACGTTCAATATTTTCCACTTCACAGTTACAAAAAGTGCATCTATTTTAGTTATTTTAGATGAGTATAACTTGCAAATATTAGCGTTAGCAGGGTTGTAGCGGTGCACAATCTTAAATAGAAACTGATAAACTGGCTAATAACTATTTGTTATCATGTATTATGAGACAACAGAAAGATGGTATTCCATTGTTTTCTATTTAAATATAACCATCTAAATTTACATATGGGAGTGGTAATATGTTGATTTGTATCAGATATAGAAACCCCCATTAATAGTAAGGCGACATTCACTTAAGGATAGTTCATCAAGACATTTTGCTTTGCCCTAAAGACGTAATTTTTTTCTCTTTAAACGCTGTTTTCTTGTCTTCTGACCTGATTGAAACCCAGTATGTAGAAAAACATTTAAGCAGTAACCCTTCCATTTGCCATAAGTATCACAAATCATTGTTTTTACATCACATAAGGACATAATGGATGTTTTATACGATGCATGAATACATAAACATATATTCATTTTGTCATTCCCAGGTAAAGAAATGCACAGCATGCTGTCCCACACAGTCACATTATTAATGCTTTGGGTTAATTAGGCGTCAGTTTCATCTCATTTCTTTATTTATAAGGACATCACACATGAATCAACGTTTCTGTAAACGTGCCAGTGTTCGCCAGCTGGTTCTTTCTCAGCTGCAGTCCTTTGGTGAGATGTTCTGAAAACCAATGAAGTGACAGAAATGCAAGTTTAACTCGCTGTCAGTACGCACAAACTACCATCAAGCTCCAATAACAGAAATACAAATTAAAACATAATTTAAGATTTGGGAGGGGCGGGGCTGTGTGAAAAGTACTGTCAATCACAGATATAGAGCATCTGAAAATCAATGAAATAATACATAATTCATTTAAATAATATTAGAAAACAGAATTTAATGTATATATGATAAAATGAAGTATGTGTCTTTGAGCTGTAAAGTGAATAATTACTATGATAGATAAATAGATAAATTCAGATTATTAATATCATAGCAAAACAAGTATTCAAGTATTGTACTGTATGAGGTACTTGTACTTTAGTTAAGTATTTCCATACTTTATTCTACTCCACTACATTTATATGACAGCTATACTTACTAGTTACTTCACACATCAATACTTTACATACCAATCATTGATGAATTTAGAAATTATGATGCACTGTTATACACTGAACTAAACAAAAGAATGAAAAGTATTTACAAATAGGGATGTAACAGTCGATCTGGGTCAATATATCGATTTAATGATCAGTGATCAAATATCATCAATGCAAAGTGGAAAGATCGGTCCATAGCGACATCTTTAAAATACGCCCTTATCATGAAAGATGTGGCACTTTATAGTAAACAAAAGGAGGTCCATTGTTATTCTTTTTTTTTAAAAAGAATAGATAGTTTTTCATTTAAATGTCTGGAAGAGCCCAGTAATACAATAGTCAAATCATATCTCAGATTCAAAATTGTGTCTGGCGAACTTTGTGTTATCAGCAAATGTAGTATCGGTATCCAAAGAATCAATACATCATATCATGATGAAACTTGTGATTTACACACCTAATTACACATGGCCCTTACTTGACAACATCAACATGCTTTTTATATGCTACTTCATCAGTAATCATGAAATACTTCTTAATATCACTCTGAAAACAGCCATTCTGCATCGTACTTTTACTGTTGATTCTGAAAGTACATTTAGTTGCTGATACTTTTACATACAGGATTTTAACTTGTAACAGAGTCTATTTACATTGTAGTAGTGCCACTTTTAATGAAGTAAAAGATGTGAATACTTCTAACATTACTGCTTGTGTAATATGAATGTTATAGTAATCTCATGATGATAGTAAAATAAATAAAAAAAATCATACAGATTAATTTTGGTGCAAAGCCACAGCACCACTTAAAGTCCATTCTGAATATCCTCCTCTATTTATCTATTTATTTACTGCAGTTGGGGGTCACATGCACACACTATTAAGGGTCCTTTTCCTGTCCTGCGCAGCTGCGCAATTATTTCCACTATGCACTCCCAGCACAGCTATCTCCCAAATTACATGTATCTTGTTGTGGAAAATACATGACATTTGGCGATGCAACATCATGGGAAAACAATGAAAGACTGTGCACACGATGCCAGTGCTTCCAGTTTTGGCAGAACAGAAGAAGCTGAGGAGTCATCCAACTAATTACTGAACACTTGTTATGCTGCGTTTGAAGCAGATTCAAGCAGCTATTGATCACTTGTGGCAGAGCAGTATATCCAATATGAAGATAGTTTACAGACAGAGAGAAAGTGTAAGTGAGACATCTTGTTAATTAATTTGATTCAGATATATGCAAAGCGACTGTTTAATTTACCACTGGTGTTTTCCTTTTGATAAGGGTAAAGTTTTGCTGTGGGTTTGGCTTGAAAGCTGCATCCATCATCTCTCAAAGTAGGGGGGGGAGGCGGGTATCCACATCCCTCATAATAATTATCGTCAATATTTCAGTGTCATTCTCTCCATCAGTGAGCGAGGGAGAGATTTTGAAGACAAAGCTGTCTCAATTTTCCTAAATCCTCTTCCACCATGTGGGCCGTGCAGTTATGGGAGGCTGCTGCTGCTGCTATTGTTTCACGTCCATCTGTCTTTGGTGGGGAATATTGCATGTGATTTACAGTGATTGGTTTTTAGCAGGATTCCTTCTGAAAAAGCACCTTAATGCATCTCATTTAATACTGCTCCTTCTCCATTTACAGTCAGTTGTTATTTGAGTGTAAATTGAATTTCCCCACTGTGGGACTAATAAAGGTTGATCTTCTTCTTCTTCTGTCCACATTATGAAACCATTACTTTCAGCCCCACACAGGCTCCAATCCTCCAAAACAGACACGTTCAAGCAATATACTTACATGCAAGAGCATGTATTTTTCTTCAAGGTATTGCACATGAGTTACTTCTTTTGTGAAACCAGAGAGCAAGAATCATTTTACACACCAGACGAGACTCTAAAGCAGGCTGCCTCTGATGTGTTTGTGTCGAGGGGTAGG
This sequence comes from Pterois miles, assembly GCA_947000775.1. Classification (NCBI taxonomy): domain Eukaryota; kingdom Metazoa; phylum Chordata; class Actinopteri; order Perciformes; family Scorpaenidae; genus Pterois; species Pterois miles. Next base: position 191,262 of record CAMQGK010000030.1, read on the forward strand.
AAGATGGGAGAAAGTGGAGAGAGGGAGGGTGAGTAAGGAGGAAAAGATGCATAAATAGAGAAGGGGAGGAGATTGTGGCTGAACACTGACAGTTTCCTAATCTGCCACTTCTATATTCTGTTCCCCCCCAGCTGGAGACACTTCATACTGTAGCCAATCTTGATTCAAATCATTTCAGCAAAGAGAAAAAAGACCCAAATATAATGTTTATTCAATATCATTTTGCATGTTTCTCCATTTTGCACACAGAAGAGTCATGTGCATCATCTCCCATATCATCAGCCATCAGCTGTGTGCATCCTCATTAATCACTGCATCAAACAACACGGCTTCATTAGGCCAATCAAAGGTGTTTATTGATGCATTTTTAAAAAGATTTTTAATTGAACAAACGGTTCCACACCCAGGAAACAACATCACAGAAATAGACAGGGAGAAAATAAAGTGCGGAAGTTCCCCATCATGTTTCTCTCCTGCATCCGATTTTCAGGACAGAGCTTCCTCGCAGGAAATAACAGCACAGCAGAGGAGAGGAAAAAGTTGCAACTTAATACCTTCTGTGACTGAATTTCTCTGAAACGGTCTCTTTTAAAACACCAAAAAATACCAGCATGCAAAGACTATTTTTCCACAGACTTAATAAATATAAATTATCAATGTAATTCAGTCCACTTCTTTTATTCCTGATGAACGATGTAATCATGTTGATCGGCTGAAATGCACCAATTTCCGTTGCAGAATTGGTGGATTTTCTTTCTGCAGAATAGAAAGACTAACAGCATAATGGTCAGTGGCTAGAATCCCCTTCATGCACCATTTAGTCATATAAAGACCTTTTTTAGGCTATCTCAGTAGAACACAGTGGTAATCACAAAGATTTAGCAGGTGGTTCAGTGAGTGCTCACTTGTGCGAACACTATGCAAATGAACGCTACAAGGCACAGATGAATAGCTCAGGCTACAGACCTTCAAATCACAGCTCAGATGATCTGTTTCTCTCAGTTTTATTCCACATGGCTTTCAGGAGGAACACTGATTCGGTACCCACAGCAGTAGTAGCCTCGCGGCCTCCGAGGAAATCACAACCCAGAACAGCGACAGCATGATCTAGAATCGCCTTGCAAGTGTCATTGGCTGATTCAGAGCCAGAGAATAATTTGCCCTACACCCAGCTGCAGAGCTGCAGAGCCTGACAGGAACCCTGAAAGGACCTGACTGCCATGAGACCAACAGTCACCTGTAATCACATGGCCCTTATCTGTCAGGAGGACAAGGAGTTGGGGAATTGACTTTATTTTTGGCTGTCCACCTCACTGGCCCTTTTATACATATCTTACTTTGTGCTAACAATCAGTGTTTGCAGTACTTTTACATTGGTTAAGTATTTAATAACAGCAATAGCTGTTCTTTTGGCCTCTTGGGGGCTTTGGTAACAAGCCATGAACACAACATTTACATATTGTTAATAAGGCTGTCAAAGTTAATGCGATAATAACGTTTTCACGCAAATTTGTTTTAATGCCATAATTTTCTTTGATGCATTAACGCAACTTGTGATTTTTAGGCTGTAGGAAGTTTAGTTTTAAAGCTGGAGTGAGAATACTGGCATCATATGAAACTGTCATACTAGCTTGTCTTGAAGGCCAATATGCTCAACACACACAAAATTTTGGCAGGAAAAACTGTCATGAACATATTCAAAGGGGTCCCTTGGCCTCTGACTTCAAGATTCTCTATGCTAAATGCAGTACCTGTGAGGGGTTTTTGACAATATGTGTCAGTGATTTGTGCTGTTAATGATTTCCATTAATAAATGCATATATACAGTATATTCATATATGGATTTGCATAAAGCAGCACTTTACCCACTCCCATCTTGATAAGAGTATTACATACTTGACAAATCTCTCTTTAAGGTACATTTTGACCAGATAAAAAATGTGTGATTAATTTGAGATTAATCACAATTAATAACTGACAATCCTGTCATTGAACCTGATTAAATATTTTAATTGACTGACAGCTCTAATTGTTTAGTTTTGAGTTGCTATGGTTTGATTGATTGCCTATATTTAACATCCAGCAGATAGGGAACAATAACTTTCATTTGGAGTTATATTTCTGGCCATTTGACAAATTTAAGTCCAGTAATTACTCTCCTTTTAGCTCTGATTTGGGCTCCACCACTTACTGAGGGAAATATGCGTCTCCTTAGCTGCTACTGTGTTCACCAACTTGAATAATTTCATCTGCAGTTGTTGCTGGGTAGGTTTTTAGAGCCTTTTCGCTGAAAATAACTGCTGCATCTGAAAATGACGTTATGAGAGCGATCAGAGAGAACCAAAACAGTGAAGTGGACAAACCAAAACTATAAACTGATAGATGTGAAAACAATTACTGTAGGGCCAAAGGGAATAAAAATGTCAAGTGATCCAATGTTAATATCAAATATTGATTATAGATGCTTTAAATCCTTACTGGTTTAGGTGGTCTTATATATCACTGAAGTTGCACCTTTTAAAACATATACAATAATGTGAACAGGAGCATGAGCACAGTGGCATCCTTTAGTCATAAAATAGGCTACTGAATGAGGGAGGTTAAAGTGACATTAATTGGTGAACATTACTAATCCAGCATCAATAAAATAATCACAATAAATACATTGCAGATAAAGATTTATTGTACAAAAACGGAAAAGATATGCGTTATAGACTTGCTTATAAAACATTTCTACCTAGCATGTCCATGAAAAAGTCCTTGAAAACATTTCATTCCCACCACAGCACATATCCATTCTCATTCTACTCATGCCATTGTATTTACTCACCCATTAGTGGCAAATGCATCCAGCAAACAATTTCAGAGTCCGCTCACATCCCAGAGGGAGTTATTTCATCAGAGTTACTTTGTGTATCAGCTTTTAGCTTCATCACAAGATAAAAAAAATGAGCTGACATTTAAGAACAAAGAGTTTAAAATTGAGTTTGAGCCTGGTCAGTGCAGAGTTAGGACACAAGTCCACAGGCTACATTGCATTTATTGAAACTTAACTCATTACTTTCACTGCAATTACACGAATTTACATGCAAGGTAAAGGTTTGTCATTAATAAAGGAGCAAAATATGCCTGCATGCAAAATATGCCTGCATGCATTTGCTTGCATGTCGCAGGAAAATCGAAATATTTCAAGTCTAAATGCATTTGTGGTAAGCAGTAAAAAGCTGTTTGACTTAGTCAGTCTTTCTTGATGGATGTTGTTGTTTTGCATTCACATGAGGCATTACTGTAGTATTGACTGTTGGTCAGATGTGGGTTGTGTGTGATCTCATCAGCGTTAAGAGAACAAAACCAAAATTGACTCATGAAAGGAAAAAAAAAAGCTTCATCTGATGCTGATAATGGTTTTTCTTCTCTCTTTTTAATATTGGTCATTTTCTCTTCAACTTTCTTTTAACATCTTCCCACTTTCATGCCTAAAAGCTTGTCTGGCGTATAGATAAATTTAGATTTACTGTGAACTCAATTATGAGCAAACCCTTTGATCCAATAGTATTTGATTCAAGCTCAGTCTTTTGGGCAATAGGTTGGTTGAACGTCATGATGGCAATTTCACATGTAATCCAGTTGAACAAAACTGGTTAAAATATAAATAAACAATATTATAAACAATTGATCTATAAACTAAAGTTTTGATAACAAGTGATTTTTTGATAACTTTGTCAAATCTTTTGTTTCACTCATTCCCATCTCTTATTAAAACTAACAGGAATTTGTGCAGCGCAGTTCCGATCAATAATTGGAAGTATTTTTTTGGTTTTGTTTGGGGGGAATCTAACTTATAGTACGCAAAATAGATCAAAAACACCTGAATATAAAAATGACTCATTGAAATCGGTTGGGAAATGTAGACGTTATAGTGATTTTTATCTAAACAGTTTCAGGGGCAGATCAGTGAATGGAAGTGAAAAATATTATATTGGTTAATACATTAGTTGACAAAAGAAGATCACATAGAATAGTCTAAATGTCAAACAGCAATATCAGGCTTCTTGGCTCAGTTGTTGAGTGTCTATGGGATTGAATAACAATCATGATTGATAGATATCCAGAGACTAAGCAAGTAAACTAAGGGGGTTGAGGGGGGATCTTTTTCCAATCTTTGTCTGAGGGGTCATCTGATCAAGTACGATGTTGTATATGATTCAACAGCAGAACAGAGTTAGCCTATAAGCCTTTTTGTAAATGTCTGCAGGTCTCTTAGTTAGCGAGGAGATCCAGTGAAGAAGGTCCAGGAACCTGGATCTACGTTGTCACTGAAACAGCCGGATGAACTATCTGCTTTGTGGTAGGATCATGCCAGTCACCTGGTTTGGCACCAGCTTAAACAAACAACATACTTTGTGAAAGTTTACTTCGACCAATTTTCCCCATGGTCATCAGACATGGACTTGGAACTTTCTTGAAACTGTGGAGAAATCCCACATAAGGACACTTAATAACTTAAGGGGATGACCAAACCAAGCTTCTTTAAAAGGACAAGTTTCTGTGGTTTAAAGGGCCCAGTTTTTATGCTGCATTTGTTTTGCTATTTATAGACAAATTAAAGTTGCAGCTAGCTGAATTCATTTGTGTTGACGTACATACTGTATGTTATTGCACTCAAAACTTAGATCCCTCCAAAACCTAGAGCGAGAGGTACCTTCCCAGGAGTGGGTTACATTCATACACTGTATGCCAGACCTCCTAATAAAAGGCCAGGGTCAAAGATGAACATTAATGGCAGATGACATTTCAACCTCCAGTGACATTCAACTGCTGTGACCTCAGACGCTGCAGTCTTGTGCAAGACAAATACATCCGAACCAGATCAGGAAAGTATCTGATGCGCCATCACAGATCAACCATCACTGCCGAAATCTTACTGGGGATTTGTTTTTCTCATTTTGTAAGCAGTGTGTAAATTATGCAAGCTCTGTAGTCTTTAAACCATAATTAACTTCAGTAAATGTGTGAGTATGGTTTAATTATAAGAGTAAATTATAATTTTGGCTAATGCTTTATTTTACAGGTTCCTCATTTCTTAATCAGTAAAATGTAATGTGGTAATAATTATAGAGAAAATACAGAGACAAATTAGTGAGATTGTAATTTTACTTTGGTTAATTGCATTGATTTTAAATATTCTTGATTTCCAGAGGAAAGGGTTGCTCCAATTAAATCCAAGAAAGAAAATATATTCATCATCATCATCATTTATTTATTACTGAAAATTTTAGTCTGTTGAATTTCATGCTTGTCTGTTCACCATTTGTTGGATGTTCAGCAGACCTGCTGAGTAAAATACTCCAGGCTGTGCTAGTTTAGCATTTCATTGAATTAAATTAATTGGAGGTGTCCCAATTTGATTCTGTTTTATTCCTAATTAATTCCAAGTTACATGTCGTTCTTTCCAGGAAACTTCCAAGGAAAGGATCAGGCAATTATCAGGAAATTATGGGTTCCTGAAATACAAATTTATGCAATGTTGTTGTCTCATCAGAGTCTCTCTTTGTTGTGCTATAGTTTAGTGCAGTGTCTTGGCCCAGGTACATCTGACACTGTAAAGCTGTGTTTCCGCTGTATGGTACTCACATTAGGTACAAGGTCCTTTCCTCTATGTTGTGTTTTCACTGCAGATAGTACCTCTCAGTGTAGGTGGGATCCTCAGCCGAACGCTGTAACGACGGCTTGATGCCATCTTCAACGGCACACTCATTGAATCATTTAGACGACAACCAAACAGAGAAACATCTGCACTTACAGCTGTACGGCCTACTGTATGGGGCAGTTTTGCGAGCTGCCATTTTTAAATATCGGGGTTGAATTAAAAATTGTGTCCGCTATTGACAGCAGCTTGGCTATTTAAAAATGGCGGGAATTAGTTTGTGCAGGATGTTGTGCGAGTGATGATTCTTTCTGACTAATTGGTGGTCTGCAGTGTTTTAACGCCACCTTCTAATATCGGCTCACTTGGAACGTCGATGAGGTGGCGCCAACAATAGAGTGATTCTATTGGCAAATGAAACACAAAAATAATCCTTTTAATGTGTACAAACCGAGCTGGATCACGCTTGGTGCAAATGTGGTGTAAGATTGTTTATTGTGTATCATTGTCATGTACGGCTTACTTGAATACTCCTTTCTGATTGGTCAATCATGGCGTTGTACAGCCTGTTATTTCTTTATAGCAGACCTTTGCTGTGTGTAACAGGCTATTGCTGTACATTATCCCTTACTTATTATTGTCCATGTTGTATTGTTTACAACTTACAGAACACTTGACTTGTATATACTGTATACTTTTTTGTTGTTGGTTATTGGTGCTATTTATATATATTTATATAATATTTATACATTTTTTTCACATGCTTGTGTACATTACCTTCTTGCCTATTCATTACCTTTATTGTCTTTGTCTCTAGCTGTTATTTCTATTTCATGTGACATTGAGACAGAGTCAAATTCCCTGTATGTGCACATGTAGTGTGCAAATAAATCTGATTCTGGATTTTCACACATCAGAGTGTGTTGCATGGTCATCAGTTGGGCATGAGCTGACACTGGATCAGTCAAGTGTCTGTAAAGAAGCCAATTTTCAAGAGAAATGGCACATAAAGGACATATTTGATTATAAACCTTGTCAGGTAGCACTCGTATCTCCCCTCCTACAGCAATCATAGCCATCTGGGCTGGAAAATAGATTGATAGCTACAGAGCATAAACAACCCCGCTGGCAGCCCGCCACCAGCCATCATGCTGAACTTGGCAAGCAGAGATGATTCCTTCACTTTGTACCTATAACCCCCTCTCCCCACTTCTTATCACTTCACAGCTTGTGGCCTAATTGACTTCAGGCATACACGTATGTGGTTAAACTTTGAATCATCTGTGGATATTACTCACTGTGTTGCAGAAGAAACTCCTCATTTTTAAAAGTCATTTTTTAACTTTTAGCCATTCACCTTTTCACTATGCTCCTCCAGTTCTAAGATGTAATTTGTCTGTGGTGACTTTCGCCAAATAGAATAAACATTTTTCAGGCTGCTTTAAAAATTTCTATTTCTCTTTTCACCGATTTGTTTGCTGCTCGCATCAATATTTGTATTTATTTCTCAACCAAACCTCAAGTAATAACAGTGCAGCCCCACAGAAAATGATTCTTCCATGTCTCAGCAAGAACAATTATTAATCTTATTTCTGATTTACTAGCTGAAAGGATCATATAAACTGTACCGTGTCTTTGTGAGCATTTCAGGTGCATCACCATGGCGACACTGCTGTGCCACAACTGCACAAGGTTGCCTGGCTTACACCAGTGTGTGTGTATGTGTATATTTGTGTGTCTAACTGTGCAGAGACTGAGACGGCACAAAAGAAGTAATCCACAGTTGGTCTGATGATAGTGTGTTTGAAACGCAGTGGTGATGAATGTGTTGTGTTCAGATTTTGTTGTTATTTGAGTCCATCAACACGTCAGGCTTGCTGTGGTCCTTCAGGCTAGATTGCCTTTTCTTTGCTTATTGATGCCACTACTTTTTTTAGGGACACATGAGAGTGACAGATCAAATTATTATGCTTACCATCAGTCTGCGTGGTTTCGTCAAAAGGTCGCCACTGAAGGTCACGGCGACTCGCTGCTTTAAAAACTTGCTCGCATAGAAATATTCCCCAGTATCTCAATGTGAACTTCTTAAGAAAACGGTTATAAATGTAGAGCAGCGGTTAGTATTTATATTGTCCTCCATTTCAGATAAAAGATAATGCGGGTGATATTATACATTTGTTATTGTCAGTAAATCCCATGAGAAAAACTAAACCAGCAATGCTTCCCAGCTTGTCTGTGGCTCTCATCCCCAAGCCTTGTTTATTTATGCTGAACTGCGTATACTGCCATAGATAATGAAAAAATAGAGAGTGCTGCACTGGGTCAGGAAACCGTGTCGGTAATGTTGAAGTAAAAAAAAAAAAAAAAAAAAAAAACAGGTGAGGCAAGTATTCAAATAATGAAAAACAGTGACATCCAGCTTACTTTGAAAGGAAGTCCTTGGCAGTCTGGAAAACATCCGAGGCTGTACAACTGATCTGTGCTGAGTCGAAACCCGCTGGTGTTATCCATGTCTTAATAAAGGATTTTAAAGTCACAATCAGAGTGCCAGTGGTGGCCATCAAGTGGATTGTTTTCCAGACAGCCATCCTATACCAAGGACTTCCTTTCAAAGTAAGCTGGACAGTTGCTCTATTTTATAGTTATTTGCCGCTACTTTCATTTCTAAAGCTCCTATAATCTTTATTTCCAAACTAAAAATGGCTTGAATTAGTAAAACGTGAATGCAGTCGTTCATACAGTAGTGACAAACACACACAGAACTATCAAACAACTCTGCAGTTTACTTCATCACCTTTTAGTGTCTTTCAGCTCATTGTTTGGATTTTCCAGCTCACAACTAAACTGTTCTGGTTCACTCTCACTACTCTAATAGTGTAGTTTTTTTTTTTAGCTCTAAAAATCTGTTGTACACGACCTGCTCAGCACCAAGCAGCAGACAGACACAGCTAGTGACTAGCTGGTGAACATAGCAGAGCATTTAGCAGCTAAAGAGCCAGACATTTTTCTCAGGAAGATCAAAACAGAGTTAAATGGAGGGTGAATATTGGACTGAGATTCACCAGGCGGACAAAACTTCAAACACAACTGGTTTAAAGGAACAGTGTGCATTTAAGGGGATCCATTGGCAGAAATGAAATATAATATTAATAAGAACGTTTTCTTTTGTGTATAATCTCCTGAAACTATGAATCATTGTGTTTTTGTTACCTTAGAATGAGCCGTTTAGATCTACATAGGGAGCGAGTCCTCTTCAAGGAGCCGACAGCCATGTTTCTACAGAGTGGACAAACCACTGTGTTAACGTTTCCTGCTTGGGCCAGAGTCACTAATCCACCAGGAAACAGGACACAGGAAACCTCTGTTGGTCTTGAGGAACTGCGGCATTTATTTTTACATAAAACTGCAACTTCTACTGTTCATTTACTTGATATTCTCAAAGCTAAAATATCTCTGCTGCTTCACTAGCTCACTTGTTTGCTCACAACATCACACACATTCACTGCTGCCAAACGACACCATACATACTACAGTACCCACGTTCATCGTAATGAAGGAACAGGCCCCACATGTTGTTGTGGTTCTAATAGATTTTGGATAATAAAGGAGCTCCATGAGGAATAAGCTAAATCAGGTTTTGGCTACTTTGGGTCAGCAACATTAGAGTTGAAGGAAATTCATTCAGACATTTTACTTTTTCACTGCTTATTTTAATTTTAGTGTCAGTCTTAGTTGACCATTATAACCCTGGTTACAAAACAAAACATGTTTCTCAGATATAAATAAACTGTAGTCCTGTTTATGTCTGCAGGTTGCTTTAGCCCCTTTTCACAATATGAGTAATGTTAGGAGACGTGTTATATCAGTTTTGGTTCAGTGGTTTAACCCAGTTTTGGGTTCACGCAGGTTCAACCCTCATCAGTCTCCCTCAAATACATGTTTGTGGATGAGGTCAAAGGTCATGACCACCAGAGTCAGGAGTTCATTGTTAAGTTTTGATTGATTAATGGCGTGTCACGCAACAACACCTGTTCCTGCAAATGAAATCAGCATTTTATCTTTTCTAATGATTCCCAAATTCAGAGTGAGGCTTTCACAGTTTGCCGAGTGTGTGTGTGTGTGTGTGTGTGTGTGTGTGTGTGTGTGTGTGTGCGCGCGTGCGTGCGTGTGTGTGTGTGTGTGAGACAGAGTTATTGCTAGGAGGTCTGTGGCGACAGAGAAGTTAAATTATTTCTTTGATGTATGAGCTCTGGGAGCTTGGGACAGACAGTCTAATATTACATTATTAAAACAGACATATTTGGGCTATAATCATTTGGAGAAGAAAATGTATTAGCAGCGATTTTGTTTTTCATCCTGTCTTTGAGGTGTCATTACTGTCCACAGCCATCTGATTCTGCTCCAGAAAGCGAACATTAACACAAGGCTAAAGTATGTATCTTAACATATTAGAGGCAATGATATTATCTAGAAAATATCTAGTTTGTGTGACTTTGCATGCTACTTCTGCTTCTATTGTTTATATTTCGATTTGTATCACATCTAGTTTTATTCCTCCCCAGAGAGCTTTTTGTGTCAGTAAAATACAAATCGACAGAGATGCCAACAGCATGACTCTCAGAAGGAGGACACCTATCTTCAGTCCTGAGAAAACAGCCTAGGTGGTGTTGAAAAGAGATAAATACAGAGGAGTTGGAAGCAGAGTGGCAGAAGGTTGGATGTAGTGGTTGAATGAAAGGCAGCGTTTGAAAGCATCGCCGTCTTGTTCTGTTTGTCTCTCTTTTGTTTTGTAAGTATGTTTTACCTTGAAGCTGAAAGCAAACAAGAAATGCCTGACAGACTCCTAAAATGCAAAATGCAATTATCAGAAAAAAAAAAAACAAGCCACACAAGGCTGTTCAGTCCACACCAGAATACAAAGAACATGATTTTACTTTTCTACAAGCCATGACTCAGATTGAGAGGTTTATCCACAGGGACCATTCTAGGGCTGCAACTAACCATCATTTTCATTATCAATTAATCTGTCAATTATTTTCTTGATGAACTCAGTTGTTTGGTCTATAAAATGATGGAAAAATATATTTCCCAAAGCCCAAGATACTGTTTTTAATTGTCTTGTTTTGTGCACAACTCAAAGATATTCAGTTTATTGTCAAAGAGGAGTAAAGAAACCAGAAAATATTCAGTGAATTTTGCCTTTTTTTCCTAAAAAATTATTCAGATTGATTAATCAATTCGCAGAATAGTTGGCAATTAATGGTCGATTAATTGTTGCAGCTCTAGATCATTCAGATCAAAAGGATTCATCTTCCTGGGAGCATGAATGTGCTCTGTTAATGTCTGTCTGATATTTAGTGTGAGATAAGGAGGAAAGGTAATGCAGTGTTAAGAATGTTAATGCTCATCCCCATGAACCATGAAGGCACTCAGTAAATTTTATGGCGATTTGCACGCATGTCGATATTTCTTGTGTACGTTAAGTTAAAACTTTGGTTAGTTAAATTAAATATCAAGGCAATTCTGGCCAGTCGTTGTAGGAGATATTGTGTCCTGAATTCATCATCATTTTTGGTAACATTTTAACATTTGATTTCACAGAAATTCACAGAAAACACCTTCACGTCCCCAAATAAATGAGGATTCACCTTTTAAAGACTATGAATATCCACACAATATTTAATGGAAATCTGGCCATAACGTTTTAAAATATTTGCCTTTAGGCCAATGCTTTAGTCAAGGGGAAATATGACCTCACATTTGAGCTAAACAAAGATAAGAGATTGCTGGAATAATTATAAGCCATTCTCTGATGTCCATGAATATTCATGTCAGGTTTCATGTGAATCTGACCAGCAGTTGGTAATATATTTAGCTGCTTAGCAAAGCAATAGACAAGTGGATTGACAGATACAGTTTGAAAATATTAACATGCAATCCTGGTGTAATTAATCGGGATGGGGGATCGGTACATGGACATCAAGTATCTATCTTTCATTATATGAACTACTAACCTCTTAACAATCCGAAGGCCTGCTGGTGGGCCTGAACACTAGTCTGTCTTTAAGAGGTTGTAGTAGTCTTAAGATATTGTTGACACACACACACACACACACACACACACACACACACACACACACACACACCCCCAATAACACATGCATCAAAACAAAATATGATGCATATAATTTCCTGACTTTGCGTTCTTTCATATTTAATAAGGAAAAACACCAGAAAATGCTAACAACAACAAAGCAGATATAAATAAACAGAATATAATAGAGAGAGCATGAAAAGGAGCCAAGAGGAAACTAGAGACAAAGCTGAGGGTCTTCACTGGACACATTTCATGTTTTGTTTCTTTAAAAATCAAGCTGTTACTACACTATTTTTTGGAGGGATAATCAGTGATTAACAAAAAAGCAGGAAACATTTTTCACAATAGGCTCCATATCTGACACTGCTGCTTCCCATTTTAATCAGGCGCCCTGTGGTGAGCAACCCTGTCTTCACATCCTGTATGATGACTGTCTGATTGTTCAAGGCTGGGTCTATCATAGTAATCAAATGGCTGCTGAATGAGTCTTTGTGTAAATTATAGCTGCAGTAACTTACATTTTAATTATTATGGTATTTATTGTTATTACACAGGTAATCTGTACCATTTAAAGCCATTATAATACCGACACGTTTTATAACCACCTATAATTACATAGCTGTGATTCAAAATCTATACAGTATTCTGTTTATAACTACATCATGCTTGTAAAGTGAAAAATCAATTCCAGTGGTGTGGGGTGTGCATTAAAAAACTGTCAGTTGATTCATGTTGTTTGAATAAACAACAGGCTGAGGTCTAACGATTATATTAATTGTTGAATATCACTCAGACACATCAGGTTGTTTTATCTCCATCAAACATAATATCAAAACAAATGGAAGAAGCTTATGAGGAGGATTCTTCTGACACTATCTTCTACAAAATCAAATTAGACAAAAGCAGTTATCTTAAACATTATTTGGCTTCAGCTGTTTGGCCATGAGCTACAGCCAATGAGAGACAGGGGTTGAGCAGGGTCGCCTGTAACAATAGGAACTTACTGAATGTGTTACATTTGTTTTTGTTGTACCTAGAGGAATAAAAAGTAAAAAAGACGTGTGGAAAGAAGCTATTTTGCAGCAATATGTCTTGCGTATGGTAACATTTACCATGGTTTCTCGCATGTGTTGTTGTGACAAAATGTGGTTTGTTGACCACATTGGGGATTCCCCCTGGTGGAAGATCTTGTAGTGTGTGACCCCTTGTCGCCGGTCAGTCATGTAGCCTGAAAAGACTGCAAGACTCCAGATTGTGTAGTTTGAACAGTACAGCGAATTGACAACTCTGAAAGCAGTGTTGTGTGAGCTTGGCTTTACTAAATTATGGTCCTATTCAGAGTAAAATAGACAATAAAGCAGGGTGCTAACTTGTGATTGACAGGTCGCTACCACAGTGCTGTCCAGTCTAGGAGTTGTCCCTGTTTTAACCCTTTTACAGTTTGTTTTGAGTTGATTAATAATAAAAATTAAAAATAATGTCTTATTCAGTGTTCGGTTGAACTTAGCTCCACCCTCTTGTGTCAATTCTGGTTGCAAATAACCAAGATGGCAAAAGCCAAAACGCCAAACTTGAGGCTTCAAAACGGCAGCCCTCAAACCAATGTGTGACATCACAGTGACTACGTCCACTTATATACAGTCTATGGCTTAGAAATTACTATATTTGCTGTCCACACATGAGAGTGGTATCAATCGTTGTCTCTCTGCAACAAAGAAAATAAATGTATTTCCCAAAATATCAAATTATTCCTTTAGGTCACTATCTAAAAAACAAGATTATCCCAAAGGATTTTTGAAATAATTAATACAGAAGTGTCAGACGTAGGCATATATCAAAGCTGGTCTCATTTAACCCTGCAACAGAGCAACCATCAGAAAGAAAACATGCCACTGTGTCTGTTGTAGTACAATAAATCCAGTTGTGTCAGCTGGGGTTTAATCTTTTGAATGCTAAAGTATCATTCACGCACAACAGGTCACAAGAGTCTGAAAGGAATACTAAGCACGTTCATTATTCAGGAGCAGCTATGAATCCGAGAAGAGCCACGGCAATCACATTAGCCGATAAACACAGAGGACAAGGAAGACGCCTACGAGATCCCAAGGGAGAGCTTCCAATTAACACTCAAGCTTTCTCTATGACATGATGGCTGGCTGGAGAATGTGCAGAGAGGAAGGACAGGCGGAGAGAGAGAGAGACAGCGCTCAGACACAGAGAGGGAAAGCAGAGAAAAAGTGTTTTTTTTTATTCTTTGGCCTTGCTAACAGCATGGCTTTATGGCAATGTTGGTCTGTGTCTCCTCCTCTTCACGGCTGAAATATCTCATCAACTAGAAGATGGAATGAAATGTTGTACAGACCTTCATGGTAACAGCAAGATGAATCCGTATCGCTTACCTTTATGTTTTTCTGTGGCACTACCATAAGGTTGACATTTGTGGTTTTAAAACAATTGTTAGGGCTGGGCGATATGCAGAGAATAAAATATCTCTCTCTATATATATATATTTACAAAACACCTTGATATCGATATTGTGACAATATTGTAGGGTTGACTATTGGTGTTTTCAAAAACTATTTACATAATGAGATTTTTTATAGATAATGATCAGTAATGTGGATTTAATAAGTACAGCAAGAACAGTCTGAAAAGTTCAGTAAACCACATCGCTTTACTGTAAAAAAAAAAAAAAAACAGTAACACTTATGTCATATTACAGCATTAAGAGTTTATTTCTAGTTTCATATCAAAATATTGATATTAATTATATTGATATTAATATCGATTGCCCAGCTCTAACGACTATTGGAAGAATTTCCAGGATTTGGGAATCTTACACACATATGCATGTGCGAACAAGAAGAACATCATTGGATGTATTAAGAGGACTGGATACAACACTGGTGATGGGGCCATGTTCATTCCTGTGAAAGTTGCTCAGTGGCGCACAAAGTCAATGGGTAGACTTCCAGATCTTACTGGGCCCGAGTATGCGTGTCAGATATGCACAGCAGCGTCCGCTCGGTCACATGACTCTGTCACGGAGTCCCAACGTCACAGCTTGTGCTGTTGTCACGGCCATGGACATAAACAGAGGAAGGAAATAACTCTGGATTTGTCAGTTGGTTTTACAACTTTTAGGACCTAATGATTTAAATAAGGGCCGTTCGAGTGTTCGTCCTACAGCTTTGGGTTACCTCAAGAAAAGGGAAAAAGTCTTTTTGGGCCCCATGACGTCACGTGATGGACACAGAAGTCGCAGTTCCACCATTGGCCACTATGGCCATGTTGGGATCAATGACTGCCGCTCTTCATTGGGGTTTGGTCTTTACAACCTTTTTGTGTTTACTGTGCTCGCACAGCTGTATTGCACTTCGTTTATAGCCTAACATGAGCTTTTTACTTTTGGTGATTGCATTTACCTTTAAAAAATCATAAAAGTGGTGTTCTTTTGCAAAAATTATCTTGCTGTACAAAATTTGTAAGTATCAAAAATATTTGTTTGCCCCAGAGCTTATTTTCTACAATAATCCAAAACCCAATTGTCTAACTGCCTGGCTGGCCTACAAATATCATCCATTGAGCACTCTATAGACAGCAGCTCCATGTTTTGCTCCACAAAGACTGTCAAACGTGACAGTCGGCAGATCTGCTCTGACACAGCAGTTTCGATCTTACTCCTTTGAAAGGGCTGAAAAATGTAATATTCCTCTTGTGTTGTCTCAGACCTTTACATTATTGGAGACAAACACTGATTCCTAATTGATCCCTTAGTCTTCTGCAGACTTTTGCCCCCAGTCATCTGGTATCACTCCAGTCTATGTTTTATTTAAATGGTTTGTGCTTGTGGCAATTATCGGAGCCGGGGGATCCTCTGAAGAGAAGGAGGTGTTTCTTCCCTCCTCTGGAGCAGAAAACTGAAATTAATCCTGCACCCTCAGGAACTCAGAGCGAATTTAGAGGACTACAAATTAAGCTTACAGTGTACCGAGGAGAGTATCTTTCAAATGCAATACATGTAGGTCGTATGAAAATCAGGCTAAAGTGTGTTCTGTTTTGCACAATCAATGTGTCAACTCTCTCAGGGCTTTGCAGTTGTTTTCAACAAGTCTCCTCCTTTTCAACCACAGCTTCTTACTAACTGACGTGAAAAGAGGCGTAACAGGAAAACTTTTCTATAGAAGTGTCAGTTTAATTATTTTTGGTAAACAGTGAGTGTAATGCATGTGGGAAATAAAGCATGAGGTATTTTTGTAGGCCAGGAAGAAGTAACATCGCCCTGGTTCCTCGGCAAGAATCCAATGGGATTCTTTCATTGGGGTTTGAATTACTGCAGAAAATAAGCTCTGTGGCAAACATTTATGATACACATTTTGTTCAGCAAGATAATCTTCACAAATGAACACCACTCTGTGCTTTATGGGTATGAAATGGGTAAAGTAAAAGGCTAACGTAAGACTACAAACTAACTATACCACGATCGCATGAGCGCGAGTAAACACGAGTAATGACGTTTTTAGCCACTTGTTAGTGACCGCCTTTTTAAAGATACATAAAGACTTCAAAATTTCTGAGTGTGATATTTACTGAAGTATTTTATATCGTAGAACAAAACTAACTAACTAACCATCTAACTTCTTAGGACTCATTCCTGTAGCTCTCTATTTCGGCTTTCTAACCAAAGTTCCCTTTTGTTATCACACCGATTTATTTGTTGTAATCACAAAAGACCATCCAGCACAACAACAACAACTCAATATGAGTTCAAATCTGCTCTTCAGCTCCACTTTGCACACTCCCTGCTGGCTGATTGCGGCTCCTCTGTGGTTGGAGGGACTACTTGTACTCCCACTGTTTAGCACACTGGCCACAAAGGTTGATGTTATGGGGGCAGACAGCAGCCTTTTCAGCGCTGTCAAACAAAGAAAGGGCAGTGGTACAGCAGGACTGCCTCTGAGGCAGTGAGGGCAGCTGTGCGGCTGGACAACAAAACCATACGACTCAGAATGAAGACATGAAAAATGTGTTCAAACAGCAATCTAGATTTTGCATTTCGGTGAGACGTTTTCCCTTGATGTTTTTGCACCGTGTGGACGTCACTATTGACATACTTTATCTTTTCCCAGATCATACGTTCTGTTTTGTTTTCCTTGCTTTTTCTGTATAGCAGTAATGGCTTTCCCTGCATGTGCAGACTATCAAGTTCTTCCATCCATTACAAACAAATCACTTCCTGTCAGTTGCAACCCAAGATGAGAAAATGTGTCACTATCTGCTAGAGGATTTTTTTTTTTTTTCCCCAACAAGGGCGTTATGAACAGAAAATGTGAAAGCTTTTATTTACTGGAAATGACTTGAAGCTGTGACAAACTACGATTTCAATCAGTGATACAGACACTAATGTTGAGTATATGGAAATGTGGATTATGGCACTTGATAAGCTATTGTTTAATAGAATTCACGTGCATAGACCCTGATAGTGTAGAAAATTTGTTTTTTGTGGGTTTACATTATTTAGAGACCAGGCTGAAGCTACGTTCCATCAGAAACCATCACAAAAAGAGGAACAAATGTTGTAAGCTGCCATCCCACCCCCACGCCGCCTGAAGATGCAGGACGACTTGATAAACCGAGGTGTTAATGTATTCCAGCTCGGAGAACACAGAGGCACACTGTGTGCACTGATGTGACATTAATGACAGAAACGGGACTGTCAAGTTGCACATGCACCCACACACACACATGCACACTCATATTTCTGAGGCCCTCGGGTGATATTTTCCAACTACCAAGCAGCTTGCTGTGCGACATCGAATGTCTCAGGCTGGATTTCCAGGGGACGCCTGTATGGGAGCATTTTGTTTGATAGTGATGCTGACAGGACAGAGCAAGCACGACTGACATGTTGTCAGTTTCCTTCAGTCAGCTGGAACCTCATGTTTAAAATCAGGCTCATCAGTGACTTGCCCGGGTTCATATTTATCTGCTGGAAAGAAAATGAACTAATATAGTTGAGGCCCATATGGAAGCCGATGTATGCCAGAAAAAAAAGAAAAAAAGGCAAGCTAATCATTAAAAATATTGATGTGATGTGATTATATGTCAAAATGTTTAATTACTGATACTGATTACTGAGATAAAAATGTAAAAATTGTGATTTAGCATGACACAGTTTAAAGAGTCTTCCAATTATAAAATAATGAATAGAACAGTAAAAAAATTAAATGCACTCAAATTTCTAAAACACAGCAGCATGGTTTGCAGAATGGTTAGCTGTGATGTAAAGTACATACTGACGCTTTGTCAGACCCTTTGGTGTCACTTTTCTGTCACAGAAAACACATGTGAATTTCATAAAACAAATGACAATACTTTCTAAATGTTAAGGTTTAGGCAACAAAACCACTTAGTTAGGTTTCAGGAAAATAAAACAACAACATGGTTTGGCTTAAAGTTTGTAAAGTGAAGATGTGACTTGATGTGAAGATGGGATACGAGCAAACAGCTGACTGTAACATGAAAGTGAAACTTAATGCACAGGATGTCAACAGTGGTCTCCTGGGTGAAAGACCTGTGTTTGTTGGACCACCCCTCATGTCTCTTGTTACCACAGCACTTTCTCTGAGTGTTTACGGTTGCTGTGAATGGGTTTACATCGTAGGTAACTGAATTCTCTGTGTCATACTGGCGTTAAAGGGTGCCTTGTTTGTTGGTATCGCACACCAACGGGCGTCTCAAAGCGTCAGTGTTATGTTCCCCTGTTTAGGGTCCAGGGGATGGAGGGAGTAACAATAAAAATTTTACCCAGGAATGAGAGACTGGCAACAGATTGAGTGCAAAAACAAAATGATCCAATTTATTAACAACAAATGAAAATAAAAACACCATTTATCACAATTCACAATAATTAATCCACTATGGATTAATCTAACCCCGTGACAGAGCATCAGCAGTCTCTAAAACGTTGCAGCTTGGCCACTGGGCAACTTCTGTGAGGTTTTCCTGCTCTTTTATACTACTTTTATACTTTATACTGATTGCCGATCAGCTGCAGCCATGCACACTCATCCAGTGCAGCTGCACCGGAGGAACGGCAGCACCTGAGAGACAAAGAGGAGGGAAAAGGCAACATAAATACCACTGCACATAACAGTCAATATTTTCGCTCTTGGGATGAGAATAGGCTGGTGGTTCCCAACCTGGGTTACAAATTATGTTTTTTTAATAAATTACTGGCCTCTAAAAAAAAAAAAACAAAAATGAGAAGTTGCAAGATGCTGGTTGTTTTCTACAAGGTTAAATCTTATTATCTGGTTTCACACTAGATCACAATTTTGGGCAGCTGGAACAACAGGCAGAAGGGACTCAGGGTGGCTTATTCAAATCTATAGCATCCCTGGAAAACAACTCTTAAAGTACCGAAAAGCAGGAACGATTTTAGACTCTAGGGATGCTCAAGCACACCTAAATTTCATCTCAGCGCTCTTATAAAAAAAGATATAAAACCCTCTGAGACCATCTTCGTTACTGTATTTAAGAGACTGTAGTGGACTCGGTCTTAAGGCTAGGGAATATGCTGGTATCATATGAAACTACAGAAAACTGACGAAATTCATTGGTACCAACCATACCATGATAACATGTTGGGAAGGAGGCTAAATAACACTGCAAATTTAGACTAAATTTTTGCGAGGAAAAACTGACATGACTATTTACAAAGGGGTCTGTTGACCTCTGACCTCAAGATAGGTAGCTAAATTTTATGGGTACCTACGAGTCTCCCCTGTACAGACATACCCACTTTATGCTAATCCCATGCAAATTTGTATTTAAAAAATACATTCTGTTTTTGCATGCAGTATAAATGTGTTATTTTGAATTGTCACCTGACGCCTACATTTTGTTTTTATTTACACAAATAAAGACATTTTCACCATACCTTGATGCAGAAAAGGTAGAAATTGGGGCATGTAAATTCACCAGAATGCAGGAAATGAAGTATTTGACACTCTTAATTGTCTGGGGAGGACTCCCGGACCCCCCGTTTAATGTGTCTCCTTCAATGTTAAAACGAAACCTACGCCCTTAACTGTATGCCATAAAGTAAAGAATTAGGTATTAGTAACACAACTGTCACCTCGTATCACGAAGTCTCTGTCATTTTTTGGGTAATGGCAAAAGAATCCTCAGTAATAAAAGATTAGCTCGTTGCTTGGTGCAACAAAATTGAATCAGGGGGTGTTATGCCATGATGCCCAATGTCAGACTAATAATTACTAGGTAGAAAGAGTTGCAGAACAAATGGATTATATGCATATAGTATATCACCCCCACTCTAAAAAAAAAAAAAAGTCAAATTGATTTCATACTGTTCACATTTTTATTTTCAGCGTGATTCACTTTTTTTTTTTTTACTGGTCTGGGCTTCCATAGATTGAGGCTCCATCAGAGGCACAAACACATTAATATGTGGACCACGTGCAGTGCTGTGGCCACACAATCACACACCCAAGCAAAGTCTGTTGTTTGTTTCATCTGCCATTTCAGAGACGTGCTGTCATCGGGAGCACATCCATTCATTGTGGCTGTCAAACCAGTCTTCCTTTGGGGCGTCCTGCTGTTGTGATGCATATATCACAACTCATGCATCACTCAAGCTGGGTGTGATGACTTGTGGCTAAACCTAAAATATCTATGCTGGTTGAAATATTTAATAAATATTTAAAAAATATTTATTTATTAATGTACAGTATGTCTCATACACTCAAGGGAGGTTTTATTTGTCGTATCACTCAGTGGATGCAACTGTTTTTAGTTTTGTCTTTAGTGCAGTTGGTTTTCTTCCTGCTCTGAGATGATGTGGGCAGCACCTTAATTTTATCATCAGAGTTTCTGTGTGATGTGCTGTTTGAAATATGTATCTCGTTGTAAATTAAAACAGTCTTAAATCAGCATTCACTGGCTAAAAACATGTGTAATCATGTGAAATTAAACACATGCTCACGGCGCAAATCCCAGAATAAGACAATGGAGTGACACATGGATGCCTCCCTTCCATGTCACTTAATTGAAACACAATGGAGAGTGTCGGCGTCACCGGTGGGGCGTAAAGTAAGCTGACAGACAGACCATGTCAGATGTCAGCTTGCTGAGCTCTGTTCAACATGTCTCCTCCTGTGACTGACAACCGCCCCCAATTAACCTCCAACTCAAATACAGACAGGAAACACATACAAGTACACCTGCTCTCTCTTTCTCTCTCACACTCAAACGCACACACTCGCTGGGTGTGTGACAGCTGTGGAGCTTCGTCTTTATTCATTCAGCGCTAATTGACCTTGTTTTACAGGGCTCTTAGTTCATCCTCAGCGAGCGTTTGCTTGTTGCCTGTGTATGAGAAGCTACAGCCAATACATAAATTAATAAAATTACAATGTTGTCAGTTTTCTATTCATTCTCAACTCATTCAAATGTTCAAGGTTAAATATGAAATATTGCAGTATACTGATGTATTTTCATTGCTAATTAAATGCAGAGGCATGTGCCAAAGGAGTCTTCCACCAAAGTATGTCACTCTGGGTCCCTCTAGTGTGGTAACAGATAGATGGGAGAAAGATTTTAGTCCCAGCCTCGATTTGCTGTCATCCAGTTCACAGCACAGAAACCTGATAGAAGGCTTGAGATTTATCTTGATAGAGTGAAGAATCATATATATGCAAATGACTAACATGCAAAAATGTGCATTGATTTGTCCAGGAACATTGAATTGTTATGAACACGCTATTTCTTTTGTACAATTTCCAGTCCAAAGTTCTGCATTAAAATTAAATAGCATTTAATACTGAAATGCAGTTTGATGGAAGCCATGTAGTTATAGCTCACTCTTTCAAATAGTTAAACATAAAACGTGATAGACCTGTTACAATCTGCCCTACTCACAGGTTGTGTTTTCCTTTGTTTCATGTCATTCATTCATGTTTGTGTTTCCTGTTTTATTTAATTCCCCACCTCTTCTTCAAATTTGACATGCAAACATTAGAAACCAGGAATCAAACACCAACCTTGCAGCACACCACCACCCTCCCTCCCCTAGTTTTTCTCCTCTCGTTTCACTTCACTTTGTGCCTTTATGTGTTTTCTCGCCCTGATTAGTTTCACCTGCCCTTGTTAGTTCTGCACTCACATGACCTCCTGCTCACCTGTTCCCACTTTCACATTAGTCACTCGCTATTTATACCAGCCCAGTTGTGTCTGGTTTTTTTTTTTTTTGTTTTTTTTGTCTTTGTTACTACATGGAGTTTGTTTGGCTGTAATCTGCTGCTCCTGCCAACTATTTGGACTCTCAGCCTCTAAAGTGTTTTGCACTATTAAAGTATCTTCACTGAGTCTGCGTTTGTCCTCCCTGTCTGTGCTGCATCCATCAGCTGTGACACAACAGAGTGAGATTCTGGCCACCACATACCAATCCAGCTTCAAGAGGCTCATCTAGAAGCTGATGCTAATAAAAGAGAAGGTTAACATTAGTGATGGTGAGATTAAGCTTCATAAAGCATTAAAGCTCACCAGCAAATTCACAAATGGGTTCATTTCAGCACATTTCATCTGGGCTTCATGTGCACAAGAAACCACCTATTGGTCGAAGAATGTAAAACAGGCAGATATATTCCAGATATGTGGTTCAACCAGGCAGAGGGCAGTGAATGTGCTTTTGTAACTGTAGGAAAATGATAAGAGGGAAGACATTATTTGTTTTTATGAAGTTATTTGGTCACTAAAAGGTACGTGCATCCATCATGGTGGTCTTTGGCTACGTATCACATAAGATACTTGTTCTTTTTATTTTTAGTACATATTTACATTTGGGACATACCACTTCATAACATTGCACCTTGAACTTTGACATTCTTGCTCATACTGTACAATATATCTGCTGTGTAGATGATTGTGGATCAGAATAGCCAGAAAAGCATGCTGGCTTGCACACTGCAAAATACAACCAGATGTAGTAGGACATCCTGGTCTTTTTTGCATACTGCATTTGACATACTATGTATTGAGACATACTAAATGTTTGCATTTTGTAATACTTATACTACTCATTACCTACAGGAAGGCTGAAATCAAGGTATTGTCTCCTCAAGCCTATTGTACTCCACTATATGACAAATTTAGTTATTTGTTATGCTGTAGAGTAAGATTAACATAAATGAACTATTATATTATGACGTTGTATATCAAGTAGCTTATATTGCACAGTCAAAAATCTCCCACTTTATTTTCAATTATTTTATAGCGTTTTAGTCTTTATTTTTTGCTCTAAGCTGATACAATAATACACTGGCTTTTAGTTCATCCTCAGCAATGGAAAACATAGTTCGCTGCATGAGTACAGTCACTGGAGTAGCTACAGGCTATAAATAAATTAATAAAATTACAGTATTGTGGTTGAGGTCAAACATGAAATGTAGTGCAGAATACACACTAAAAAAGCTGCATAAATAAATACTGGGTCAATTTGAACCCAGTTTGGGTCAATGGTAGTACCCAGTACTGGGTCAGTCTAGCACACCGACCCAGACTAAATTTTAACTGGGTCATAAAAAGCGTAAATAACACTCACCAATCACACCCAAAGTTGGGTTATTTTGACCCAGTTTTAGTGTTACTGTATTTACGGGTCTATTGGTTATATTTTATATAGTTTATTGCATTTCTTAATGCTAATGTGTGTGCATATTTCATATTCTTATTTATTTTATTCTGATTAAATTCATAAAATCTACTTCCGGCTCCGCCCACTGTCGGGTAGTGTGAATCGGTTTGAAGGGTGCTAGATTCCGACAGGACAGCGGATTAATGTGGTAACACATCTTCGCACAACACCAAAGTGTCACGCAGAGTAAAGTAATTATTTATCCCGGGCTGCTGCTGGGACAACAGTCCGGACTGTGCGTCCACATGGAGGACCGGCAGCGGATGAAGGCCGCCGTGCAGCGGTGCATAGACACACATAAAGACGAGCTGTACAGTCTGAGTCGGGACATCTGGAGCCGACCCGAACTCGCCTTAAACGAGACATACGCCCACGATAGGCTGGTCCGGTTCGTCTCTCAGGACCAGACATGGACGGTCCAAACTCACTACATATTGCCGACCGCGTTCCGGGCCAGCTGGGGTCCGGTCGGTGGCGGGGACGGCGACGCGGTGCTCAACGTAGCGGTCCTGTGCGAGTACGACGCGCTTCCGGGTATCGGGCACGCGTGTGGGCACAACCTGATCGCGGAGGTGGGAGCAGCCGCAGCACTGGGGCTGAAAGCTGCTCTCATAGAGAACCAGACTGACCTCCCTCAACCAGTCAAGGTACTGTGACATCGGCCACCGATAAATTCAGAGTCCACAAACATTTGCATTTCCAGTAATTACGCTGAGAAGTTAACTGTTGTGATGATACATGAGTACATTTAGTATCATGATACATTTCACTCGTACAAAACTGTGTTTAAATAATACTCGTCATCAGTAGAACAAATGCGTCCGAACTTTGAAGTTTAAAGCATCCAGATGTTTTATAATATAGATAAGATATAGACTTAATTTAGTGTATTCCTCAATTTTTAATAATTATCAACATCCCCAAAAGACATCGGCTACCTGTAAATTCTGAGTCCACAAACAAACATTTGCACTTTCAATAATTAACCTGAAATATTAACAGTTGCGATGATGTATCAGCACATTTAGCATCATACTTTTAGTACAACATTGTGTATACACTTTAAACTTTAAGTGCTACTTTTCATTTGTACACAGTTGTATAAACTTTAAACAAAAGTTTAAAGCATCTTGGCTTTGTAATATGATAGAAATTAAATTTAATGTATTCCTCAGTTTTTAATAATTCTCAACATCCCCAATGACATCGCTTAGCTATAAATGAAGTGAGTCCATAAACATTTGCACTTCCAGTAATTATGCTGGAAAGTTAACAACTATTGTAACGATATATTAGCATATTTAGCATAATGATATTTTGATTTGCACAAAATTGTAAATGCAAATGTGGACCGTTTAAAGCATCTTGGGGTAGGTTTTGTGTGATGATGTATCAGTATGTGTAGCATCATAATCTTCATTTATACAAAAATGTTTGGCAAAAAAAGGAATTTGTTGTATTTTATTTATTTTGACTAACTCAATGTTGAGTTATAAGCTTTTTCTGGAGCTTTCTGATTGATATACGTGAGCTGATATGATGATTGAATTTTTTTATACCAGATAACAGTTCTGGGAACTCCTGCAGAGGAGTCTGTAGGAGGAAAGATTGCCCTGATCAAGGCAGGAGCCTTCGCTGACATCGACCTCGTCTTCATGGCTCACCCAGCTCAGCAAGATGCTTCAGCCCTTCCCTGTCTCGCAATCGACGAGTAAGTTCCTGTTCACCGCATGTATGGATTCACAGCTTGTGTCTTTTAACCTCTGCATATTATTTCAGATAACCCTTAACCTGGTATGTTTGTTGATGTTACATAGGGTGTTCGTGAAGTACTATGGGAAGGCATCTCATGCGTCTGCGTACCCTTGGGAGGGGGTGAACGCCCTGGATGCTGCTGTGCTGGCCTACAGCAATCTCTCTGCACTCAGACAGCAACTCAGACCAGAGTGGAGGCTTCACGGTGAGGAACAGGCAGAAACTGTGATCAGATGAGCTTCAGAGGTTAAAAAAAAATCTCACCACAAAGTCCATTTACTGCTTAATAAGCCAGCATGGATGAGAAGTCCTTAAAGGTACAGTGTGTAGGATTTGGCAGCATTTAGTAGCGTCATCTCAGATTGCAGCTAATTGAGTACCCCTCCACTCACTCCCCCCTTTCCTTGAATGTGTGACCCAATGAGTGCAAACCATAGTAACGCTGTTCGCCTCGCTGAGCCAGTGTTTGGTTTGTCAGTTCTGGGCTACTGTAGAAACATGGCGGGGCTACATAGTGGACTCCGTGAAGAGGACCTGCTTCTTATGTAGATATAATCATCTCATTCAGAGCTAACAAAAACATAACAAGATCAGATAAGATAAGATAAGATGAACCTTTATGATTCCTAGTTTCAGGTGATTATACACTAATGAAAACACAGTTATGAATATTATATTCCATTTTTGCTAATAGATCCCCAAAATGTGACACACTGCTCCTTTAATGTGCTCAGAGAAATGGAAATTTAAACCTCAACATTTCTAACTAGGAAGGTTTTGAGAAACTAATTTCGTTTCGACAACGGGGACCAGGATCTAAATTAACTTCCAAGGCCATTTTTCCTCAGGCCTTTTTACCCCCCAAAAAGGCCCTCGTTGGGGGTAGTTCCTTCTGAAAGTACAAGAACTTTTGGGGTCGAATTTGCAGGGATGACCGAACTGGACAAACATACACATTTAGTGTTGATTTAGGACCATGCAGTGACAAAGGAAGAGCACTTCTCAGTTAAGTTGGGCTTTGCTATTGGATTCGGGGCTCAGGATAAAAAAGACGTAGAGAAAAAGACAGATCGAGCGAGCTGATAGGTCGAGTGGTAGACGAGACAGACGGCACGACGGTGCTGTGAATGAGCGAGAAAAGTTGTTTTCTGATTGTTTCACAACGGTTACGTGATATAAGCACAAATATATAACCATCAAACACTCACCAGATGATTGACTGTGGAGACAGATGCTGTTAGTTTCATTTGCATTTCATTCATTACATTTAATGCACATCCGTAAATACGATGCAGCAGTAAATGTCATCGCAGTGAAACAAAAACCTAACATTTATGTTTTTATCGGCATGTTTTTGAGATGAAACAGGTGGACACACTGAACTGCAGGCTGCAGAGTGTGTTTACTGGTGTGACTGCCAGCAGCTCTCGTCTCATGTCATGTTGCTATGTCATACGTTAGTCAGAGGACTAATTTGCCTAATCTTCGCAGGTCTTTAGGCCACGGTGGAAACGCAGACAACAATCTACTTTTCGGCTGAAAGAACTACAAAGTTCCTTCAGTCAAAAAGTAGTCCTGTGACTAAAATTACCCCAAACTTGTTGGTGAAACCCCAGCCTACCATATTACATTTTTCTGCCTTTTCAAATTTAGGGGGATGTTTTGTCTGTAGTAGAAATAGCACACAATTGAACCCACATGAATTGTCCAGTGGATGCATCCCTTCTCATCCTCCATTGTGTCATTTTTCTCCTCTACAGGCATCATCAAACATGGAGGGGAGAAGCCCAACATTATCCCAGCCTACACTGAGCTACAGTTTTACCTGCGCACCCCGCTGGTTAAGGATCTTTGTAAGCTGAAGGCCAAAGCTGAGGCTTGCTTCAAGGCAGCTGCCATCGCCACTGGCTGCCAAGTAAGCTTACCTAAAAATCCTCCCTCTAGCACAGATGTAAGAACAAACAGTGTATGTCAATATAGCTGAGAAACGTTGACTCTGCTATTATATAACATTGCCCTTTATAGCATATTCCTGTAATTATGTGTTGTTCTACTGTTGCATAATTCACCGTTCACTTCAGGCTGCTTTTCTCCTACGTTTGCTCTTGCTTCAGGCAACTCTCTCATTATAGAGCATGCAAATTCTGTTGATATACGATAGTAATCTCTATTGTTGTACCCTACATTTTATGAATGATGGTATACTTGTTTTTCCTTCAGGTGGAGATAATCTACCCAAATAGTGCCTACTATAGCATTCTCCCTAATGCCACGCTGGCAAACCTGTATGAAAATAATGGGAAAGCTTTGGGGATTCAGCTTCAAGAGCAGCCAGCCAATTTCTCTGGTATGTGGAAAAAGACACATTTATTTATATTTAAAGTATATTGTTCTTTACCTGGTTTGTGCAGAAGAAATGTCAAAACAGCAGAAGAGTGAGTGATCCAGTGTTTTTTTTTTTTTCCACATTTTGTTCACTGAATCAACAATCACAGTGTATTTCTCTCTATCTGGCAGGTTCTACAGACTTTGGCAACGTATCATTCGTAATCCCTGGTATCCATCCTTTCTTCTACATCGGCACCGATGCGTTCAACCACACTGAGGAATACACAGAGGCAGCAGGTACGGCAGCATGCGTCTATCTGGAGCAGATGTTTCTTGTGATGAAACTGGATTGCACTACAATCAGATGGTTTCAGCCGTCATCATCTTTCCAGGTCACTCAGTTTGTCTGTTTAGTTTCTCTTTGCTTAGATGCTTTATTTCACTCCTCTGCTCTCTCCCCCTGTGCCAGGAGCTGAAAAGGCCCAGTTGTTCACCCTGAGGACAGCCAAAGCCTTGGCTATGACAGCTGTGGATGTGGTGTGCTGCCCTGTTCTGCTGAGGCAAGTGAGAGAAGACTTCAGCCGGGCCAGACTGAAACAGGAGGACTCACTGGGAGGCCATGACACAGCTTTGACAGCTCCGTAAATGACTTTATACGACAATAAATAGCGGACAAATTAGTCACGGTTGTGTTGGGCTTTAACTCAAGACCACACGATGGTAAACGGCATCTCTAACAGTTGAGGAATAGAGCCGTAAAATTCAACTCAGTGTGGTACTTTATATATTTACAACAACAGGGCCTCTGAGTATTTCAAATATCACCTTCAATAAGTTAGACAAGCTCATTCCCAGTAGACTAGACCTAGTGTTACAGACTGGTGCTTGGCGGGGTTTAATATCAACATGGTACCTGTTCTTTTTGGTTGAATGATGTCAGGAAGTGGAAAAAAAGTCACTTCTGTACATTGAAATGGTAATAAAGTAAATAATTTGCACCATTATTTTAAATAATTTTTTCAATTTTTTTTAAGTTACAGCTTATGTGAAACATAAGTAGAGCTGCAACAATTAAACAGTTAGTTGTCAACTATTACATTTATTGCCAACTATTTTAATAATCAATTAATCTTTTTGATTATTTAGTATTTTTGACAAGGAAATGTCAAAATTCTCTGATGAAAGTAAACTGAATATCTTTCAGTTGTGGACAAAACAAGACATTTGAGGACATCATCTAGGGCTTTGGGAAACTCAACATTTTCTAAACAACTAATCAGTTAATCAAGAAAACAATTGACAGATGAATCGACAATGAGAATATTTGTTAGTTGCCTCTGTACTAATAGTTATCTTTTTTATGTAATTTTATTATAGTTTTTAGCCATGGCTCTAGGGATGGTTAAGTCTGTTATGACCAAATAGCTGCAAAACTAATCACATTTATATCATCCTCAGCTATAGTTTGCATTTAGTGCTAATTAACACACACATTAGCATGTGTTAGCATTTAGCACAAACGACAGCTGTGCCTTAGTCGCTAGCATGGCTGCAGACTTAGTTGTTCGATCTGAAATTATTTTATTGATAAGATAAGATATTCCTTTATTAGTCCCACAGTGGGGAAATTTGCAAGGATATATCCTATATAAGGACATAGATATTTATTGTGTTGGTAGTATGATGTCACATTCACCTGGACTCTTACACCTTTGCTTACATCAACAGCCAAAATTGAAATGTGTTTATGCCTAACGACCCTTGTCTAAGTGACATTTCATGGGTATTTCATGTTATATTCAATGCATAACAATAACAGAAGAGACCAGCTGTTAAACTGTGCAATAAAGGAAAATTGTGAACACAATAACTGCAGGAGTTATCTTGAAAGTTTTAGGGACTTTTAATACAATACTGTGCATGTTTTATGCTTTTTTAAGTTTTAACAATCCTACATACTTCATAGGCGTCTTAAAAAAAAAAAAAAAATCAGTGTTTTCTTCTCCCTGATGCTTGGCCATTGTACCGCTTTGTTTTAACAACATACTTTACTACATACTTTTTAAGTGCATATCTTAAATAATAATACACACTTAAAAAATAACTATTTCATTTAGTTTTTTTTCCACAGAAATGAATGAAATGCTGAGATAAAGGCAAACTTCATTATTTTTAGAAACATTTTCTTATACCTCTTAAAATCAAGAAGGTCTTGTGGGGGTCAGGACCCACAAGTTGGGAACCAGTGCTGTAAATAACCAGTATTTACTGTAAACCGAACATGATATCCACTTTTGACTTGATCAGGAAGTGGTGTTGCTTTGAGTTGCCTTTTCACTCTTCTCGGCATGCTTTCACCAGCTCACAGGTCGATTGAAAACCTTGACTTCCACTGAGTGGTCACAGAGAAATCTGGTTCAGGGCATCTTTTTGATGCTTTATCCCTTCTATGTCTTTCAGCTGCAGTGGCATCTTTGTCCAAGTTTTTTGAAGGATGATGATGCACAACGTTTGAACTGTTAACTTGCCCTCTGGGACGTTTATTTGATAAAAAGAAAAGTTAAAAAAAGGAAGAAACATTCTTCAACATAATCCACCCGCTTGGCTGGAAGAAATCAGAAAATTGGCTTAATGTAATGCATATATTTATCTCTTTACGTCATATGTGAGCCGTTAATGGTATTACAGAATATGCAGTTGATATGATTTGGTATGAAAGCTCATCAGCAATCAGACCTGTGCTGTAGAGAGAAGAGAGACCCTGCAGCTGGTGGCAATCCAGTGTTTAACAACTGTGAAAGCTTATCCTCCAGCACTGTTTAAATATACTGTATAAGAGAGCAGGAAAATGGGATACAAATTTGGGACCGAGACTTTAGAGGTCGTACCAGAAAAATGTTTTTAGCAGATTTTAATTTATGTCTGCAGAAGCAATATTCAGAAAAAAAGCAATTTCAGCCATGCATCTCAATCCATTTATGTTTGTACGTACTAAATGTATTACATGGAGATTTAAAATGTACAGTATTGTGATGGTGTTGTTAAGCACCTAAGCTCTGCTCAAAGAATTTACACATTTTCAGAAAACAACATTTATTTAACATTTTTCCCATATATAACATTTTTCCAGAGTTTGATTTAATATGTTTGGTCATTACATTGTCATAAACCACCAAAAGATAGTTTTAATATGTTTTGCCTCACAAAGTATAAAGTTGTTTTAAGCTGAAAAAGATGATAAAACTAGCAACTAACGGGTCACAGTGAACCTCAAAGCCTCACAACACCAAACAGAGGAGATGAGCTTCAGTTGTATAAAAAAAGAAGAAATAATGACATTAAAAAAGTCTATACCATAATCAGTGTTTGGGATTTACTAAACATATATTTTTACATTTGTGATTTTAATAGACTGCATTATTTGTGCCGTTTAATAAACTTTTATCAAATCACAAATGCAACGCAGTAAGTAGCTTGACAGCAAAACAACTGCATTGATACAAAGATCACAAGAAAATGTAACACACTGAATCATACTAACGTGCTGCGAAAGAAAAATCTGATTTGTAAAATTTTAAAGAAATAGTTCAACATTTGAGGTAACGGTGCTTATTCGTTTTCTCAGACAAGAATCAGAGGATTGGGCCTGATGCAAGAAACACTTGTACGAACAGTTTCAGTGGCCGGTAAGAGTGATTTAGGAGAACTTGTCGCATTCACCAGTTTTTTTGTATTTTGACTTTTTCAAACACAATTTACGAGTGGTCCACACCTGTTGTAGGAGTCATGTGCGATTAGTCTGCTGTTATCCAAACCTAAGTTTTTTAATGGCTGTATGGATTGTATATTTGAAGTAGGGCTGTTATTACAATAATTATCATGATTAAGCAAATGATTGTCCATAGTTAATCACAGTTAATCCGAAAGTAATCACACATTTTTTATCTGTTCAAAATGTACCTTAAAAAGGAGATTTCTCAAGTATTATCAAGATGGGAGTGGGCAAATATGCTGCTTTATACAAATATATGTATTATTGGAAGTCTTGTAACAACACAAAACAATGACAGATATTGTCCAGAAACCCATCATTTAGCATAAAAAATACACTCAAATCATCAAACATGGTAAACTGCAGCCCAAACAGGCAACAAAAGCTCTCTGTGTGTCAGTGTGCTGACTTAACTGTGACTTGCCTAAAACTGCATGTGATAATCATAATGTGGGCACGTCCTTAAAGGGGAGACTCGTGGGTACCCAGAGAACCCATTTACATTGATATATCTTGAGGTCAGAGGTCAAGGGACACCTTTGAAAAGTATATAAAAGTAAGTATGACATGGTTGGTACCAATAGATTCCTTAGGTTTTGTAGTTTCATATAATACATATCTTCACTCTCCGGTTAAAGAAATGAGTGGCGTTAAATCAAATGTGCATTGACATGTTATCACACTAACTTTTACAGCAATACTTAGAAGAATTTTTGAGTTTGAAAGTCCAATATTGTATAAATTAAGAAAAAATAAGAGAAAGTTAAGACAAGAATACAAAAATGTTCCTGCATGAGGCCCAGTGAGCGGTATCAATCTCATTTAACTTCCCACCAGAAAGCAAATAAGCAGAACTATTTCTTAAAATCTTTAAAGTTTTCTATTGATTGTCAAGACTAGTTCATATGCAAAGGAGAAGGAATCTGTCCATACGCCGGCAATGTCGGAAGTCCGTTTTGACTGGAATGTCTCAGAGTTTAACTGCACAGTTACTCGGGTCCATGTCTATGTGTCTCTCTGTGCAGCAAGTCATCAGCATCCAAAAGTCTTCCCGCCAACAGCACTATAGTTACAGCATGAAACCACATAGAGTGACAACCAGCTACGACTGTCCCGTATTCAGTCGCTCATTTATAAACTCAGTTTTAAGTGGCTGGGTCGAGAAGGCAATGGTCACCAATCTGTAAGTGGTCTCCACACATCTTGTGCAGTTCTCTGTCCGAACAGCATCAATACTACGTTCCTGCTCCAGTCACATCATCAAAAAGGATCTACTTCTGCATCCCGGGTTACGAGTAGATGGACCAGTAGATGATGTTAAAGAGGATGTACGCTCCAGGAAACACAACCCTGGAGTACTTGTCTATGGCGTGGGTGTCTATCCAAATGTTCACATAGCCTCTGGATGGCTTCACCTGGCCTGCGATCTGCGGGTCGTTCAGTGACACCTGGGCCAACATTCGATCCTGGCGTCCGCCATTCTCTGGCATCCCATAATTCCCAGTGGTGTTGACATCCATGGACCCGTAGCCAGTGATCTGGGGGTCGATCATCATCTCGTCAGGGTTGCCAATACCGCATGTACATGGCAGCTAGAGAGGTAAAAAGGTAACACTATGAAATTTATTCCTGTAAAGTAAAACTAAAATAAGAATATAAATGCATTAGTTTGTTTAATGTTTAATTTTTCTGCACACTCAGAGACTTTAAATAACTTTGACATGAAATATTTATGAAAGGATGTTTGTGCTGGAAATGTTCCTCGGGGTACGTGGGCAATTTGGCTCCATATGCTGCAGCATTTGGCAGATGAAGAATAGCAATATAGTGCACAAGCTGTAGTCCCAGAAATAATTTGCCATAGCCCCGAGAGCGGCTTAAAGTGAGCCAATTTAGAAAAATATTTATCTGTTTATTGGAAATGCACATAAAGTATTAATTCATTTTTCTACCAATTTAGAAATATTTTAATGTTTAGAAAAATATTATTATACAATCAGGTCAGCCTTGTTCTCTGTTGACTTAGAGAGAGCTGTTTCTTTTATCTTCAGCTGTCTCCTTTCTAACTTTTAACAGGAAAATATTTTTATATGCAGCTATTACAAGACGCAACTAATTCAAATCAGCTATGTATATATGAAAATATGTGAAAAATATTAAACTGAAACTGAATAAAAAGTATATCCTTAAAGAAAAACTAAACTGAAACAATATTGCCTGGAAAAAAATATTAAAATCAAAATAAAATTGAATGTAAATTCATTTCAGTTTAACTTTTGTAGCTATAATATATTACTACCAAAAAAAGGATAGATGGCATGAATTTCCGTCAAGTCTCGTTAACATTATCTGCAATTGCTTCACTAAAATAGCACAAAGATGAAACATTTCTGACATTATGGCCAAGCCTACATTTCTCCAACCATGTATTTTGAGACGTTATAGCCGACAATAACAAGTAAACTAAAACTAAATGTATAGAAACAAAAACTCAACAAAAAAACTAGTAAAACACTGAAAACCAACTAAAAATGAACTGGAATGGAAATGTCAAAATTAAAATGAAATAACAACTTATTAAAAGTTTGAAACTATTATAACCTTGGTCTGCACACTGAAATTTGCAAACTCTCAACAAAAATAATCCAGGTACAATGCACAGCAGAATATACGACTAAAACCTTAAACACAAGGCGTGGGGTGCGTGTTAAAGGGTTAAACTATAACTATTAGAACTGTAAAGGATATGATGTCCTGCACAGATCCAAAATCTATGTGATGAGGGTTAAATTCAGCGGAAGAACAGCATTAAACAAGAAGAAAATGTTTGTTGCACAGATTGTCTCAATTAACTATTTATAAAAACATCAGAGCATTTGCTTTCTTATTTTTACTTGCAAAACAAAAAAGGGAGAAGAATGAATTGGTCACACATTCATTATTTACACCCTGTATGAAAAGAAATGTGATTTCATCACTCAGTAAGAATAAAGCAGTGATTTACTTTGTGTCTGGAACATTCTGGCCACACATTACATTTGGCAATATTGCACTCACTCAGAAGAAACAGGACATCAATACTTTCAGGCTTCTAACCACTATAATATATTTTTTGAAGTGTTTAATTTTTAAGCACTCTCTCTGTGTGCAGTAAACCAGAGATCATTACACTGGCTTGTTAATTTTAAACTGTCTATGTGAATAATTAACAGATCAATAGTTCAGATTGTGTTTTTAACACAGGCAATGAACAACTATATAGTGAAATACCACTTACTCTCTCCCTCAGCTTCCTCTCTTTCCTCTCCTGCACGGTGGAGAGGTAGTTGACCGCCGCATACTCTATCACCGACAGGAAGACAAAGACAAAACTGACCCAGAGGTAAATGTCCACTGCCTTGATGTAGGAGACCCGCGGCATGGAGGCGTTGACCCCGGTGATGATGGTGGACATGGTCAGCACGGTGGTGATGCCTGGAGGAAAACACACAAACAGTTTAGTCACATCAGAGCGCTTATTTACTGTATCACCTTGCTGGGAAGCTAAAACCGAATGCTAAACATCATAGAAGAGGCTGTACATGAGACAGTAACATTTTTATTATTTTCTGCTGCTTTTTTATTTGTGTAATTGTTTGTTTTGTGCTCTCCCACTTCCCCAGGAGGGTCAGAGGTCAGTCCAAGCTGCAGTACAAAAAAATCAATAACTGACTTATTGAATGACTTCCTCTATAGACTTCAGCAGGGCAAATGGTTCCTGATATAAAACCCATAATCCAGGATTTATGGTGTAACAGCAGACTCCCTACTCACTATTTCTGCCACCTGAAAAGGGTAAAAACAATTTGCAATTTTCCGTGTCTTGTAGGTCGTGTCTAGAGGGCAACCTGCAAATTGTGAGATCTAATCTGAAATCTGCAAAAACTCTTGCAAGACTTGCTGCCTGATACCCTAAACTTAACGATTCAAGATCACTGTTCTTAACCATCTCGTGAAGGTTTCCCAAAATTGCAGGTTACAACCAGTTTTGTGCCTGGGACGACAGTGGTATCAAACTTCTCATCTCAGCAAGAAAATAAATAAGCGTATTTCCCCAAATTTTGGATCACAAGGAGATTGGGAACCACCTAGGAGGAAAGAGTCTTATTTTTCAACCTAAATCTTTTTGCAGAGCTAGGTTTCTTTGCTAAGACCAAGCCCTGTGAAGGAAACTACCTAGTGGCACCCTGGCGGGGACGGCCCTGCGGTCAATCCAGAAGGACACCCAGGACAGCATGACCATCAGAGTAGCAGGGAAGTAGGTCTGCAGCAGGAAGAAGAAGATGTGGCGCCGCAGGGTGAAGTGGATGTACAAACGATTGTACCAGCCTGGAAAGAAGAAATATCACCGTTACATTGTCATATGTTAGCTGCCGATACACCACGCAAACACTTGAAGCAAAGGTTCCCAGCTATTGTGCCAGGCAGAGATAAGACGCAAAATCCTTTTTGTGCTTCGGGTTGCTCTTGAGAGCTAGAGAGTGACATGTGGTTATAAGAAGGCTGCAGGGTGGTCACAGCAGCATAAAAGTGAGAGATTTATTTCGTCTCACTGTAAGGATTTAATATTAGTACATTCTTCTTAGTGTGACATGTACGTAAGGAAGACTCGATCC
This sequence comes from Pterois miles, assembly GCA_947000775.1. Lineage (NCBI taxonomy): Eukaryota > Metazoa > Chordata > Actinopteri > Perciformes > Scorpaenidae > Pterois > Pterois miles. Next base: position 227,232 of record CAMQGK010000030.1, read on the forward strand.
TTTAGTTGGAAAAGGCTTATAAAGTTAAATGATATTCATTGAACTTGTAATTCAATTGTGATTTAGTTTTGCATGGTGCACACATTTGCATAATCCGTTGAGTTTACTGTATGTATTAGAAGTGCTTGTGTTGTGGATTACAGTACCTGTGCTGCTGTAGAAAGCCAACTTGGTGGTGGTGTGAAATTTCTGGATGAGAAACTGGGACAGAGATATTCTGTCGTCCGTGTTCAGGGATTCGTTGCCTTTCTTCCAGTATAACATCAGGTCGTCATCTGTGTACGCATCTGGAGGGGAAAGAAGTAGAAGTGAGCACATCTGTAACAAATGTGGGAAGATTTAACAGCACAAAATAATAATTGTGAAGCACCAGGAGCAGTCCTGAGAGACGGCAATGTCCATTACATCCTCTGATTTCGAGTCTTACTAGGTGAGAAGCTAAGAGAGTGATGCTAGATGAGAGGGTCTTGGCATATACTGTATATCTTAGATTTCTGGTGAGCAAACTTGACAATTTGAGGAGAGTGCAAGAAGAAAGCTTACATAGTGTCCAAACTGGAAATGAAAATAGGTGTCTATGTACTCAGTAAATGTTGATAGGTCAGAGAGGTTGGTATCCATTCTCTGGGAACCATGAACATGAATTTCACAGAAATCCAGATGATAGATTTTCAGATACTTTGTCATGGGAAAAATGGTGGTCAAGAGGACACTTTGACCTGCTGGAGGTGCTAATGGATGAATCAGGATGTTAGCAGTGGAAAAAGGTAACTGTTGCTGCAATATTTGGTCATATTTTTTGATAAACACACTCACAGCTCTCGATCTCCAGCGAGCAGGTTTGAGTGTCCAGAGGGAAGCGGCTAAGGTCCATGTTGCACATGGCAGTGACGGTGACTCTGACACAAAGAAAAACACAGCAAGGGTACATTTACAGGTTTCTGTATACAGGCTGCTATGTTAGTTGGCCAAAACCAAAACAATTAGAAGAAAGAAAATTATTTTGTTATTATTATATTTATTAATATTATAGTTATTTTTTTTCTTTTTCTGTTGTATTCGCTTCCTGCAGTGTTCTTTCACTTCTCCCTCAATTTCCCATCAAGAGGCCTAATTCAGTTCATGAATTAACTGCCTGATTAAATAACAGTTTAAAAAGTCCCTGCAATTGACAAAAGTCACACAGAATTTGGCTTTTCCTCTGATAACTCAACACTGTCACATTCATTTGCTACACTGATTATAATTGTCCAAATGACACAGAAATGTTATCTTCAAAACGCATCACCTGCTGTGAAAACCATCAAAGTAAATCAGTTATGCTGCTTTGTGATCTTTTCATGTGGTGTGTTTCTGAATATGTGACTGTTGTAAAAACTTTTTTAAATTATTATTATTATTATTTTAGGAGAATAGCCTTTTCCCTTGACAACTGTTCCTGTCGATGCATTTACCTGAGACTGTAGAGGACGTTGCCGTCGGGGTAAACCCTCAGCATGACGTTATCGGTTGTGGTGTCATGGATGAACGAGCGCTTGGAGTGGACGAAGAACATGTCAGGAACCCAAATCTTTTTCACCAGGCGACTGTCAAAGGTCATGCTCTGGTTGTTGGTGCTCGGAAATGAAAGACGCTCGTCCTTCCAGTAGTGACGCAGGTACAGAGTCATGGTAAAGTCCTACAAGAGGAAAAGAAACTGTTAACTTTGTGTTCATCTTTAGACCTTTCTCTTATCCTTTTCTGTTTTTGTGAAATGTTAGATCATTTAAAACCATCTGAGACGTTTGCTGGACTTGCTAACTAACTCAATGACATGAACTGTGACAACTAACTGTGCAGCAACTAGACAATATTTTTTTTTACAAACCAAAGTGGTGGAAAATAGCTAAGTACATACTACATACACAGTACAGTACTAAAGTACAATTTTGAGGTACTTGTACTTTACTTGAGTATTTCCGTTTTCTGCGACTTTATACTTATACTCCTCTACATCTTGAAGGCAAAGATTGTACTTTTTACTCCACTACATTTACATTCACTACAAAATAAACACAAATACAAAATATTACCAAAAAATAAATTAAAATATAATACTGTAGTTTAAGATATTGATCCTGGTGGGGAGAAATTCACAAGCTATAGCAGAGAAAGTATATAAAGTAGTTAAACTTAATATCCCCTTCAACATTAAAGTGATGAACACTTTATTTTATTTTATTTATTTATTTGTAAAGGACAAGTACAAAGAAGCTCTGACAGTTGCAGAAGCAGTGACCCCCTGTACTTTTGGCACTTTAAGTGTATTTGATGCCAATATCTTTTGGTACTTTTACAAGTAGAAATTTGAATACAGGACTTTTACTTTCAACAGAATATTTCTACACTGTCTCACTACTTCTTCAACCTCTGTGGTGTTTTATGTTATAATCTGTAATAGATCAGTCTAAAAAGTACACCAACAGGTTATTTCATACTCACCATATCCACCTCGGAGATGGTGTCCAGACTTTCAACCTGAACATCCACTCCAACAGGAATTGGAGGACCTGAAAGAAGATCTCATGTTAGAAATATATAACAAATGAAGAAGTGTTATTTTTCAGCATAGAAGCTTGTTGAGCTCTGCCTAACTTTGGATGTAACACTGGATGAAACAGTCAAGGTGACCATAACAGAGACTGTTTGTACCCTTTGTTTTGAAAATCACGTGTCCCAAAAGAACAATGAATCACGCAAATTTAGAGCAACTGCTTGCGCCACGACTGTGTCGGTCTAGCTGGGATTCTACTTTTGACCTATTTCAGCCTTTCTGCTCTGCATCATCATCCTCCAATAGTACACAAATGCAATTAGGTCACAATAATGGATCAAAGTTGATGCAGCAGTGGATGAAATCCAGCTCTCTTTTCCACTTCCAGCTGAGACACACTTGATGTTTGAAATCAAACGAACCAAAGGGTTCTGAGAGGGTCACTTGGTGCGTTTTCAGCAGCAGATTGTTGTGTGATTAAAAGTAGTCTGACAAAAATAGCACGTGTTTCTCTCTTCAAAGCCTCATGGCAGATTTTGGTAGTTAAATACAGCTCTCGTGTTTGTGATTACTTTAAATGACGAAAAAATAAGTAAAGACAGCTAAAAGGATTCTAAATATATTACTATCTTCTGGTAAAAACAAAAGCCTGTGTGCCTTCCTGATATCAAATCCCTGAAATATACAGTGGTGATGCAAAAAAAGATGTGAATTAACATGCGTGTGATGTAAAAAACTGAGCTGTAATTGGAAACTGTGGCACAGCTTGCATGGATGGATGGTGTCATTAAGATCTGCAAGAGCTTAATGTTTATAGGATTGTTTGGCCGAGACCAATGACCTCCACTGCAGATCTTATCCAGTTGAGCATGCAGTCTCCACAACATCTGCCCAGCGTGTCTGAGCTTTACAAATGAAACCATTGTATTTAAAAGCAATGAAGTAACGCTCATTTTCTGACCTCCAAATGCTGGCCTCATGGTGAAATCATGATCGTCTATTCTCAGGAGTTGCTCAGACTTTGTCATCAGAGATTTTGTCATGTCAGGGCTGCGTTTGTATATTGGGCTGTAAAACATATAAAAGACATGGTTCACAGTGAGTCTTCAGGGATATGTCATGTGTTGTTTTAATATCCAAATTAAGACATTAAGACAACAAAGAATATGTTACTTAGATAGAAAATGTTTTAATCAAAATTTTGAAAACTCACCTTCCGGATTTATGACCTCCACCCCCATCCATTCTGGTCTCTCTTCGTGACCTGATAAGTTAACAACAGTGATAAATAAATAAATAAAGAGAGCATCTGTCATGTGGCAGCAGCACAATATTTAACAAAGTAGTTGAGATTGCTGAGATTTTATAGTCAAATCTATTTTTTTTTTTAGCTTTCTTTACAAGGTTATTCATTTTCAGTTGTACTGAATAAGGAGCAGAAATCCACAGAAATTTAACCTATTTTGATAATCGAATTATCATTTTAATCATTTGCTTGTTCCAGCTTCTCAATTATGAGGATTTGATGCTTTTCCTTGTTTAAACTGATAGTAAACTGAATATCTTTAGGCTTTTGACTGTTGGTCAACCAAAGCAAGATATCTGAAGGTGTTACTTTAGACTGTGAGAAATTATAACAGGCTTTTTTTTACTATTTTCAGACATTTTGACAAAATTCAATTCAATTCAAATTTATTTGTGTAGCACCATATCATACAAAAGCAGTTCAGAGTGCTTTAAATGATTAAATATGCAGCTGTGATGTTTTTCTATGGCATACATGATGGTAAATTTTATATATTTGGGTTCTGATATGTTGGTTGGAAAAACAAGCAATTTAAATATCACCTAGATCTCTGTGAAATTATGCTGTTCAGTATTTTCTACTGTAGCTTTAACAGTCTAAAAGATTAATAGATTAATTGAGAACATAATTAGCAGATTAATCGATAATTAAAACAATCATTAGCTGCAGCTTTAATTTTGAAAGAAATTATGAAGCGCATGTCATTCGCAAGCCTAAATCTACACGGTTTTAGAGTCGGCCTTTTTTGTTTTTTGATGCTTCACACTTCCTAAGAAGATGTAGTAGTACATCCTGTTACATCACACACATTTTATCCATAAATTGCACAAGGGGCAAAAGAGCATTTCCTCCACATATCTGATTTAGAGGAAGCTCTTCTCTGGTTTCACTTTTCAAGAGGGATGCCTTTGTATACTTGTATTTTAGGCTGCCTTTTCAGGCCAAAAAAAGAGAGAGGGGAAAAAAAGATGTCTAAAAACCCTAAAATGGATTATTTGAGTAGAGCATGCTGTGACAGACAAGGACAAATCCCTGTGACAACCAGTGACATGCATTAAGGAAATACCACAGAGAAAGAGAGAGAACGGGGGAGAGATGAATGGACTGCACAAAATCAGAAAAAAAATGTAAAACGAAATGTTAAGAAGAGGGTTTCTCTGGCTCGCTGCAGAGCTCTGTTGGGCAATGGGTGCTACTCGTCTGCGTCCATCCAGCAGCTGGTTCCTAATCCTCTTGGCAGAAATGTCTCTCCAATCCTCCCTCTGCCTGCCTACGCCACACAGCAGACCGCCTGTCTGCAACACTGTTTCTGCTCTGCAGCCTCGGACCTGCGTGCATGCATCGCTGCAGGGGCTGCATCAGGGTTAATGGGCCAGATTCCTGCAGAGGTCATTCTGGACACACTGACTTATGAAGAGAGCCACAACAGCAGAACAGCTGAAGTTAAGAAAAAGGGAATTAAAGATTACAGACTAGACAGACTGTAACAGATAGGGCGCATCTTGATGCGATGTGATTTTGTGATTTTTAGACTTATTTTACAAAAAATATCATTGACATATAGACAGGGGAGGCAAGTAACTAAGTAAATAATAATTTAGCCTTTTTTGTTTGTTTTGATGCTTCTCACTTCCTAAGAAGATGTAGTACATCCGCTTACATCACACAAATTTGACCCAATTTTTACCCCAGGAATCAAGTGTTTCCATTTTTTGCTACTTTATAATACTTTTTACTCCAACATTAGTTTCTTAACAAGTTTCTACAAATAGTCACTAGTTACTTTGCACAGCCTGATTATTAACAATCAGCAATAAATTACCATGTATTATTATGAATTAAGCTACCTGGCAGTATAAAACATAAAAAGCATCCCCATCTTTACCAGCTACCGCATTAGCTTAGACACTACATCGCCAGGCTGAATAGCATTTTAAGTTAGTGATGTGCCATATTGCATGAGTACTTATACTTTTTTCAAGTATATATTGATGCTTATACTTTTACTTAAATCTTTGAATGTTTCTTTCTCCACCTGTAGGAAAAAGTTCAAGGAATATAAAGATAAAAATCATAGTATTAACAAATGCTGAGATGACAGCTAGCTAGCTAGTGCTAACTCTGCTAAGCTAGGTTTATTACTGCTAGCAGGATAGTTTAGTTTAACATATTTTTATTCTCATGAGTGGCTTTAGCTCCTGCCACAGGGATAATAAATGAAATTACCCTTTCTTCCATTTTCTATTTAACCACAGGAAATACATAGGGAGTGTAAATTAAATAAATTCATCTTAAGAAAAAGACAAGTTGAGGATAACTTACCCGCTAACGTTAGCTTGATTTGGCTTCCTTGCTTTGCTTTTTTGGTGGTATAATAACTGTATATTCAACAGTCATTGTTACATTTCTATGGTATAAAGATAAATGGTAAAATAAAAATCAACAAGTCAGATTCTGGTGTTAACGAGTTCTTGACTTGCTAAATATGTATGCTAGCTAGTTACAGTTACAGGAGTAATGTTATGCACCTACTGTTACTGTGAGGTGCATTGAACTGATGAGTAACTTGCTTTGGATCTGCCGCTAGTGACATGAAATACATGCATTAGCTATATTTTAATCATCTGCAGTCCATTTCAATACTTTTACTTTCAATAGCCTACATTTAATACACTGTAAACCTATGTGGCTACTGCGTCAAACTGTGCCCCCCCTCCCAAGTGTCTGTCAGTGTTAAGAGCATCAAGTTCCCTCATCAATGCTAGCTATTTTAGCTAAAGTTAACAATTCTGGTAACAACAACAAATTAATGTGGAAGAGAGATGGACGAGTCACCCCGGAAGAAGAACGAGGAGATTTCTGGAAAAATGGATGAACTCTTCAGCTGACCTCAGGGGACTGATAAAGTGATCTGCAAACAGGTGAATTCAGTGCTCAAGTAATTTAAGCTAATGCTAAACGCCATAATGAGACCAATCATAAATACAGCATCAAGTTCATGTGTAAGGTTGAACTGTTTCACTGAGGCTTATCTGCCCAATGATCAGTCAGGTGATCCCTGTGGTGTCTATCTCCAGGGCCGGCTCTAGCCCTTTTGGTGCCTTAGGCGAAATTAGGATTTGGAGCCCCCCAGTCCCCGCTGCCGGCACCGCCAATATAGTGTTTGGTAAGATTTTTATTTTCATAAAATAAACAATTGAGCCCTGATATTGTTGGCTGTTGAGACAGTTTCACTACAAGTTACAGGGGTGAAGCATATATTTAATTTATTTATTTGTTCATTTGTTATCTCAATGCAGAGAATAAGAAAGGGTGCCCGGCAGCATTTTTTTTTCCTAGAGGGCCCCCCAGAAGAAGGGTGACCAGATCCCAACAATCCAAATGTGGGACAAAGAGTATGTTTCTGTGGGACAATATGGGACACAATACCAAAGCTGAGAGTCTACAATTTTGATATAATGTCTAACTTGAATAATAAACATGTTGTTCTGCCCTTTGTAAGATCTCTATGCTTTGCCCGAATCCATCCATAGATCGGCACATCTCCCTTTGAGCCACACGTTTCTTGTGAGACTCACATGAACTGTCGCTTCATGTCGTATTCTCCCATCTGAAAAATAAAAAAATAACTGGCATATTTCACAAAAAACTCCTTGTAGCTGCTCTTCCTTTTCTTTGTGGTAGTTTCCATCATGTTCCACCTATATCTACATAGCTTGTGACTGTGCAGTGACTTTCTCCGTTGGGCATAGCGTAACAAAGATGGTGAAATGTTCACGTCCACTTGACCAACATGTGCACAGTTTGACAGCAAACGCAACGCCGTGATCAGACCTTCCCTGTTTTCTTCACAGCCATTGGATAAAAAGCGTTTATTCTTTTGAAAACTAGAGCCATTGAAAATGTGGGACATTGTCTCAAAATGTGGGATGTGGACCAACAGATAAAAATGGCATCCAGTTCCACATGAAGTGGGACACGTGGTCACCCTACCCAGAAGGTGGCACCTTATAGGTGACCACATATATGCCCTATCACCTGCTTGGTGAAAGAGACCAACATCGTACGCCCTGAACTGAACCTGACCCTCAGTCATATGCTGCCTCTTAAATTGGCACGCAGTCAACAAAACCCCTGCTTTAGTTGTTTGTATGGATTTATGTTCTCTTTATCCATCCATGATGTGGAGGTGTGAAAATGCAAAAGTAAGAGAGAAATCAGCAAAAAGAAGCAGGATGATTCATTTTTCCTTATCATCAAAATGTGTTTTTCTGTCCCAATAATCATCCAGCGACCACTCAAAATTATCCTCATGAGGGTTTTCTCTTCAGATGTTTTCTTGAGTGGGATTCTTCTGTCCTACACTTATCCCCCTCTCTGCTTCCTCCTCAAGGCAGCAAGTGAAAAGAAAATGTAAGTAATACAGGGAAAACTCCCACAACTCACGCCAGCAGCATCCAGCCGCTTTCGCAATTTCACACTCAGAGAGGAGGAGTGGAGTGATGAGAAACAGGGAGAAGAAAGGTTCGATTTCTGCATAAGTGTATGAGATGTTTCCAGCCTGCTGGAAGAGGAATGAGAGATTTACATTTGATTTGTATTCTCAGACTGTCTGTCGGCAGAGAGAAAGACATGATGTGAGAGGACTTTTAACTAGTTGGGGGGGAAAAGCAGTTTTGATAACAAGGAGACACTGGCGTTTAGAGATTAGGCAGCTTTGAGCCACTTGTGCTTTCTGTCTTTTGAAGATTTTCCACAGATGATTATGATTGCGCTCCTCTTATACTTAATGATCATCTTAATCACCTTGGGGCTGAGATGATCACTATAAATGACTGTAAATTTCATGGAGGATTGTTTAGATCTAAAAAGACTGCTTGAACTCTTTAACCCATATTCAGTTTGCCATAATGTACATAAGAGACCAGAAGGTATATAATGTCAATCACATTTATCTCACTCAAATGATGAGAATCACAGTAGCAGCTCTGATCTATAAATAACAACAGTTAACAGCATGAAAAGTGATAGTGTATCCAAAGGCAGAGGGATTATATGATTTGACAGGGTTTGTTGAATATATTAAGCGTGGATGCAAATCATTCAACGCTGATTGCATTATGGGGCGTACGGCGCTGTACTTTGCCTGCTTGGGAAAATCTTATCATTTCATATCATTGAGGACCTCAGGATATAGTTGAGCTCTTGATACGTTGATATTTCTGCAAGATAGTTGAGTTTGTAGATGGAAATGTTGGAAAAGAGTCCAGTTTATTTATTTATGGGAATTTTGGACAGGAGTTTTGTAGTTTTCTCATTTTTAAGGCAAATATTCTCATGTTGCTCTCAGCAAGTGGTCAGGGCCATCTAAAAGTACTGACTTTGTACAGCTGAAAAGATTACAATTTGTTCCTCTTATACAGTAAACATAGCTAACATATAACATATACTGGAGCATAATGATTAGTTGTTTTTGTGACAGTATATTAAATATTTTTAGGTTTTGGACCATGGGTCGGATTAAGCAAGACATCAACTTGGGCTTCAACAAAATTTGATGGGCATTTTCTGACATGTTATCATACAAACGAAAAATCAGTAGATTCATTGGTAATAAAAACATCATTAGTTGCAGCGCCATGAGTTATTTCTCTGCTCACAGCCCTCGACAGGTGTTCAAAGCCATCTGAGGGTGTTATTTAAATTCATTCTGACAATTTTTGCTGTGCATGTAAACATTCATCTTTTTAAATACCTTACAGCTGTTTTTTATGCTTCAAATTGTGCTCCAAATGTAACTGACTCACTGAAATAATGATCAAATTTGCATTTCTAATGCACGTCGCAGACGTTTTGCTTGTTTTGGAAGGTAGTCATATTTCTTCCACTGCAAGTAGGCTGTGAGGCGGCACCTCCGCATACTGTTCCCTAGACTTAAACGTGCTCATTATGACATCCAGAGCATTAATTTGACATCAAACTAAATAAAGATATAGTGGAGTAATGTCTTCCTGAGCAGGTTGTGTGTTGTTATCTGAGCTTCTCTGTGCTTTGTTGACAAAGCCAGGTGCTTGCCTTTTAATGCATGTGAGCGTGCCCCATTGGTTAGCTCACAGCTGCCATTCTGCACTGCTCTCATACGGCGACTGATAACGCTGTCCCGACCAGGGGTGCTGTCGCGGAAGTGTAACGCCGACCCTCTGGTTCCCCCGCCAGTGTTAGCACTGTTACCTTCATTTGCACTGCCGTCGCCATGTTGAGAGCCATATGCGGCAATAGATATGCTCTGATTTGCCATGAAACATCTAATATTCTCTTTAGAGTTTAAAAAACTAGTCGACTGACAGAAAATTGTGACTATTTTGATGATTTTTATTTGTAAGCAAAAATGGCAAAAAAAAAACCCTCTGGCTCTATCTTCTATAATGTAAATATTTGCTGGTTTCTTTTGTCTTATGACAGTAAAATTAACGTTGGGTTTTGGACTGTGGGTTGGACTATACAAGGAATTGTAAGCTGTCACTATTGGCTCTGGGAACTTATGAAGGGCATGTTTTTGTTCTTACTTTTATAAACTGAATGATTAATCAAGACAAAATAATCAGATTAATCAATTATGAAAATAATTCTTGCTTACTTACCTTGCCTACTTAAATAATTGAAAAAGACAATTTTGCTATGTATTTAATCATTCAGCTATCTAAATACCCATTTCTACACAAAATATCATTTCATAAAGTGTTTTCCTGCTTCATTACATACCCCAAATTTAACTGAATCATTAAAATAATGACAAATTTGGATTATCAGCATTGCATTTCTAATGCGTGTCAAAAAAGACAGATGCCAATAGCTTGTTTTGAGGTGTAAATGTGACATTTCCATCGCAAATATACCAGAGTGCACCTCTACATACTGCTCCCAGTGATAAAACTTCTAATAAGCAGACAAGTACAAACCTTTCTATTTAAATCCTTTCCAATGTTGAAGCCAATTCACTCAATAATATGTAGAATTAAGTGTGCTTTAACAATTCCCAGATCTAGTTCATACACTGACTGAAACATCTAATCCATTGGATGCATTAACAACGCAGCAATTAGCCTAAATAATCACCTGGAAACGGCACTGGCTATAACTGCTGCCGATGGGGAAAACAGTCATTAACTGGCCTGCAGCAGTTGTGGGGCAAGAGAACACAGTATACACTAGTAGTGCATAAATAGATGTAGGGATTTAGGTCCCCTCTCTCTCTCTCTCTCTCTCTGTCTCTGTCTCTCTCTCCACTCTCCAATCTGCTGTCTGAATAAGTCTGTTTTCTGAGGGGGAGGGAGCATCACAGGTGACACAGGAAACACCGGACAACATCATGTAAACCTCAAAAAACATCTATGAGAACATAATGAAGTCCTTATGGGGAGCAGAGCTTTAACAAAAGCAATGTTTGCATTCATTTAAAACTATCAAGACTACAAAAACATGCACTCCAGTGTTAGTCTTTAATACATTTTTGTCTCCTTTGATATTACCTGCTTTGTTTGTAGGTCTCCAGCTTGTGACCCCTCGACTGGGCCATCCTCCCAGCGGCACCCGCGAGCCAAACACAGAAGAGCACAAGAACAGCATCCACCTGCATGGTTCACATTCCCCAGAGGACGGACCTCTCCTGTCAGTCAGAATCTACTTCCCTCCAGGGTTCGGAGCACTCTGCCTTGCTGAGACATTCCCTTCTCCAGCGCCAGAGCCGATAAGGGGGAGGAAAAACAGCAACAGCAGCAGCTGCCACACTGAGCTATTCTACGGCCTGAGTGGAAAACATCCTACGGTGCTTAATCTCCACAGTGGGAAAAGCAATTTTGACTAAACCCATAAATCCTTGAGCGTCAGATGGTACAGATTTGATCCCTCCAGCGGCGGATGTGCCTGCCTCTCTGTGCTCTGCTGTGCTCAGATACCCTGCACTCTGATGTGCTCTACTCCACTTCGCACCGCCCAGAAACACCAATTCTCACAATGATGCGGCGCGCTCATTTGTAAGGTCAACGGTTTAGAGATGCAGACTCACAGAGAGGCTGAGTGGGAGCTCTGTGTCTGTTGTGAAAGGCTGCTCAGCTCCTCTCTGATGCAGGACTCTTGTGTCTGGCGTATCAAATATCTCTGCCAAAAAATGACAAATCTGCATTTCTTGCTTGTCAGTGTTTGCAGGATTTCAGATTTGTTTACCTGGACTGTAAATGTGGGGTTTTATGATTGAGGAGTTATTTTTCTCTCTGTCTGCCGTGTCTACTGTTTTTTTTTTTTTTTTTTTTTTCTCAGGGGAGTCAGATTTGGGAATATTTTTTGGGTGCTCCAAAAAGTGACGCAAGATGATGCATTGTCAAATCCAGTAGAAACAAGGCCAACAGAGACCTAGAAATCTACATAATTTAGAGCATATATAATATGGACTATTTAGCCAATAAAGAAACTGGCATTTTAATATGTGCAATATTGTTCAACATCCTCTGTTTTGTCAAATGATGGATAAGAAATACAGGACTACATGCATTTAGTCACAAGAGGCAGTCTGATCATCACACACCTATCAATCTGCTTAAAAAAACTCAAGAGGATAAATAATGAGTGTGATTTTCAGTTTAGCAACGCACTAGAGGCTGCACCACTATTTTGTCTGTCTGAATAAGCCAATCAAAAAACGTCTCAGCGCTGACGTCACCTGCCATGTGTCCCCCTTTTTTTTTTAGCAGACTGAACAGTTGGATTATAAGATCATGAATTTGGGTTAGCTCCATAGACGTCAATCTGAAAATTGGTGTAAGTAACGTTAGGCATCGTGTTTCAGATTTGTGGATCCTTTTTTTTTAAAAAGTAGTCTTGCTGACCAGGAAACATACAGTAATAGCTAGCAAATGTACAAGCTAACATACTATTTATGATTTATACACTGACTTTTTAATTGTTGCATAGTGGTGTTCAAATATAGTTTAATTCAATTACTTAATATAATTTAAGATTCACATTAGATACATGCTAGAGAAATGAAGGGAATAAAACTAAAACTTCACCGGACTATCCCATAAGTATGGCATACAGCAGAATTATGACTAACAACCTCATAATTAACTTTCTACATGTAACTCACTACATTGTATGACTATGTATTTCATTTGCTAAGTCCAAGTTATTACTGAAGCCCGACTGATATTGGATTTTTAAAGGGTAACTCCATACTACATTTTGTAAAGAGAAAAAAAGACATACTATATAGATGCACTTGTCGTCTCTTGAGCTATTACTCTGTACGACATCAGTATTTGAGAGTGAAAAAATCAGAGGATGACGTATCAGCCGATATTTCTTTGTTAACGTAATTGCACAACAAGCTGAAAAGTCTGCACACCATGACTTCTGAAGAAAATAGTATTTAATACTAAATAATATTTACCTATTATTACACAGCTTTGTTGAATACTTGACTCTGATTGGTCAATCACAGCTTTCTACTATCCCTTACTTATTAGTATTTGCATTATCTAATGGTAAGGAACATTTTCTGTAGAAGATGTGGTAAGCAGATGTTTCAGAGTGGAGCACGTATATTTACAGTCATTAAAATGAACAAACATTTTTGATAAGGATGCTTTAAATTTGGTTATTTATCCGTTGAGACTAAGATATACTCTGAGCAGGTAATTTTGAAAAATAACTCTTCATCGTTCCCTGGGGGCTGTTTATGCTTGGAAAATATCTTCAGTACTACAATAAAGCCCACGTACAAACCGATACAAACATAACTGTGATAAGCTAAAATAAGCCAATTATAGTGGCCATGATGATTTATTGATTTATTTCTAATAATTATGAGATATTAAGAAAGAAAGATATTCCTTTATTAGTCCCACAGTGGGGAAATTCAGTTTTTACACTCACACACAGTATACATATACATGTCAATGGAGAGATGTCAGAGTGAGGGGGCTGCTCCTGACAAGCGCCCAGAGCAGTTGGGGGTTCGGTGCCTTGCTCAGGGGCTCACCTCGGCAGTGCCCAAGAGGTAAACTGGCACCTCTCCAGCAACCAGTTGGTCTTGGTCCATGGGGGTCTTGAACCCGTGCCGTCCGCGTCCTAACCCAAGTCCTTACAGACTGAGCTACTGCCGCCCCCACACATTACATTACATTTTTCTTTTGTGTCTCCCAGGAATGGGCTCCTAACTATTACAGTGCCTATTACCTTTAAATGTTTTTTAAAAATAAATAAATAGAAGTCATTATCTCCTTTGCTACAGCAAATGTTACATTTTACTATACACTTAATCAACATGCCAATGTGACATTGGGTTAAGATGTTTTCATTTCCTTCAAAACTGGCTCAGAGACTAAAGGGACTCTTACCTCCTCTACCTTTTTGATCAGACTGACTTGACTTTAGTTCGCCTTCAATTTCTGTCTCAACTGCACTCCATTATGTTTTTGCTCCTGCAATAATCTTGCACGTGTTGAATTTTGCAAGAAAAAGTATGCGCACCCTTTGGGATTACGTACTTGGATTTCTGCATAAATTGGTCATAAAATGTGTTCTGATCTTCATCTAAGTCACAACAACAGACAAACACAGTCTGCTTAAACTAATAATGCACAAAAAATTATATGTTTTCATGTTTTTACTGAACACAACATGAAAACATTCACAGTACAGGGTGGAAAAAGTATGTGAACCCCTAGGCTAATGACTTCTCCAAGAGCTAATTGGAGCCAGGAGTCAGCCAACCTGGAGTCCAATCAATGTGATGAGATTGGAGGTGTTGGTTAAAGCTATAAAAAACACACACCAGTTTTGAGTTAGCTGTTCTCAACAAGCATTGCCTGACGTGAACCATGCCTCGCACAAAAGAGCTCTCAGAAGACCTACAATCAAGAGTTGTTGACTTATATGAAGCTGGAAAGGGTTATAAAAGTATCTCTAAAAGCCTTGATGTTCATGTGTCCACTGTAAGACAGATCGTCTACAAATGGAGAAAGTTAAGGACACCATGGAGGAAGCCACTGCTGTCCAAAAAAAACATTGCTGCATGTTTGAAGTTTGTAAAAGAGCCCCTGGATGTTCCACAGCACTACTGGAAAAATATTCTGTGGACAGATTAAACCAGTTGTTTGGAAGGAACGCACAATGTGTGGAGAAAAAAAATATGTTTGTATTTTATATGTTAGTTGTAGTAGTTGTGCATATCTATAATGTATTCTAATATTCTTTATATTGTATATTCTATGGATATATTTCTCTAGTGTTCTCACTGCCTGGATAACCTACTGCTATAACTCAATAATTTCCCAATATGGGATCAATAAAGTAAAAGTAAGCCTATCTACCTACCTGTCCACCTACCTACCTACCTACTTGGCCCACATACAATAGAGTCAAAGGCATCAGCTGCTCATCAACATTAGTTCCTTCGCTGTTTATTAGTACCCGTTGTTTCACTCACAAGGTTGTATTATACTCCTGTAGTTTTGTACTACAGTTTTGTGTGGGGGATTTGGTGCACAAACAATCACTAGTTGTGAAATTGCATGTAAAAGCCACAGGAAGAGCTGTCCTGAACTATTTTCTTTGTTTCTCCTGAACTAACCTTTCCTGTTTCTATGTTGCACTACGTCATGCTCTGGCCTTAGCCAATGAACACTACAAGTGTAATGAGCTGTATTTCCCTGATTTTAGTCTGTCAGACAGACAAGCACACGCTGTTCTCAAGCTGTACACTGTTCACAGAAACGTCAACAACTCATAGCCGCTATGTTTAAGCACTAGGTTATAGGAGATGATCATGGCTGAGGGCAGAGTAGGCCACACGACTTTTTAATCCTCGTAATTGAGGCGGGATTTGTGCCTGAGAGGCCCCGCGTCGGGGGAAATTACGTAATATTCACACAGTGACTTGATTGGCTGGCGCGGTCCTGGCGGGGCATTGTAAAAACTTTACCCCTGATAGCTAAAGAAAAAAGATGTTTACTAGATAACGACAGCGCTATTTGATGAGTTATTGAGCACGATCGGCTACGCAAACGATAAAGAGGACATTAACGGACAAGAAAAGACATGTATAAGTGAAAATGAAGCGTTTATGAATTGGCATTTGGGTTTCGCGCAGCTAAGCTAAAGTGGAGCGCGCTGCGTTGTCATTAGCTAACGTAGCTGTTGCCTTTCAGTGCTGAACCAAGATGAGCTCCTCACGGGAGTTAAAACGTAAGTGTCGATTAGGTGTTTGCGAGGTGAACTGCATTTGTTAGCCACCTTTGTTCCGATTGTTCACTGTGGATATGTGTGTGATTACGCAGAGCTGCAGAAAGCAAAGAGCAAAGCGCAGAGCAGCAACAACCTGAGAGAGGAAGCAAACATCTGCAATCAGCTGGGAGAACTACTGTCCAGAAATGGTAAATACTTCATAATAGTCACAATTTACTTTAACTAATACTTACTCTAAGAGGAACATGTACAGATGGCATTTGTCATATACAACAAAGAGATAAAAATATGATATAGACATACACAAGGGCACAGATCATAGGTTTTCAAGCAGAGCTGATAGCAGGAAAATATCTAGATCATTGTATACACATTATTATTATGCTTCTTATTGTTTCCATCATTGTAAGTATATTTTGTATGTTTATTCTCATGTATGCTGTGGAACACCATGTTTAGATAAGTGCTAGACAATTAAAGTTATTTTTATTATTAGATATATGCAGATGGAGGTAATGTTTATTTACAATACTTTAACATAATAATGCTGGTGAGCTTCAATCAGCAGTGTTGAGCCCTCATCTCTGCATAAATCTGAAGCGTCACAGTCCTCCACACCACTGTCGTCTTCTGCTGTTGCTGCCTCCTTATTGATTCAGCCCATGTCAGTGTGGCATTACCAGTTGTTTAATCAATCCAGTCGTCATTCAAAACACCATACAACAATCCTCTGAGTCTGCAGTCATTTCCTGTCTCTCATGGTGTGTGTATATATTACATGTACATGTCTTAATCTACTCATCCATCCTCATTCCTATTATTTTGTGAATTTCAGGTGATCATGAGGCTGCCATTAGGGAGCACCAGCAGGAGCTGTCTCTCTCTGAGGTGCTAAACGATGTGATTGGACGAGCTGTGGCCAATCGTAAGATAGGAGAGTGCTACGCAGAGATGGGAAACATTGAGGCTGCTTTGAAAGTGAGTGGATTGATTTGCTTTATTCAAAATGCCTGCAAAAAATGTTTTTATGTCAGTACTATAGTGTTGCACACGTAGCGGACAACATGCAGGTTCATCTTAAAAACCCTACGGGGATGTTGAGAAAGCATGTAAGGAGTTATTTATATTTTTTCTACTTCAGCATCAGCGATGTCATCTTGACCTGGCTCGCTCTGTCAGAGATCATGCTGAGGAGCAAAGGGCGCTGGCCACTATTGGTCGAACCTACCTCTTCCGTTACGAATCGGACCAATCGAGGAACAGTTTGGAGCAAGCGGAGGATGCCTTCAGGAAGAGCCTGGCTATTGTGGATGACCGTCTTGAGGGTCTGCACTGTTTCTATGTGCTTGCTTGTATCCTCAGAGGGTTGCACGTTTGTTCTAACATTTTTCTAACTTACAGGGACTGTGCCAGCGCGAGAGATTAGTGAGATGAAGGCACGCCTCTTCCTCAATCTTGGTCTGGTCTGTGATCATCTGGGGGAGCCCAAACGTTGCAGCGAGTTTATCCGACGAAGCGTCTTTATTGCAGAGTAAGAACATCCCAAACTGAACTTTATAATAATGTAAAAACTCAGGTAGGAAGTTGGGAAATTGTCAGGAATACTAGGTTGCATTCACACCAGATCCAGCATTGCAGCAAAACCACAAGTCTTTCCATTTCTTTTGAAGGGGGGTAGTGTTTGGGCTGTGGCTGCGGAGATTGCCAATACATAAAAGCAGCAGCCCACGGCAGAAATGTTGAAACAAAATCAACTTTTTTAGAAATGAAACTGTGTCATGTAACTGCCGATCTAGAGCTATACAGCCTGGCCCTGAAGGAACAAAAGATGTTAATTGTCATTGTAAATGGAACAATAAAGTGAATCTCCCACGCTGCCACACATCCCTTCAGTGAATCGCTGTAATGCCTAATCTGGTGTGAATGCAGCCTTACTCTTCGCTGACAGTGTACAACAGGGACTTACTTTTATTAATTGTGTTTTCCCCATTCTTATCCTGTAAAGGAAGAGTCAGCTGCTGGAGGATCTCTACCGTGCAAACTTTAACCTGGGCAACATTTACTTCCGTCACGGTCAACAGTCCAATGCCGTGCGCTGCCTTGAACAGGCCAAAGAGTGTGCAAGGAAAATCAAAGACAAGTTCAGTGAGAGCGAATGCTTTCACTGCATTGGCAAGGTATAAAGTCACTCTTGAGAAAGCTATAGCAAAAATAGTCAGATGGTATTCAACCAACTATCCCATTTTCTATTACTGTGGCTGTACATTTTGTAATTTGTACATCTCCGTGACATTTATCCACAGGTGCAGCTGTCTCTGGCTGATTTCGTAGCAGCTAGACGATCTCTGAAGAAAGCTCTCTGTCTAGGTTCCCAGCAGCCTCTGGACAGGCAGGCAGTGAAGAAAGCTTTCAAATATGGTGAAAGAGCTAATTTGTTTTATTCACACAGTCTTATTGATTGTTTGTATTTTTTTCAGTAAGATAACTGAGTTGACGGCAGGATTTGTTTGAATTTTATAGCGGACCAGGGCTGTAAATTGGAGGAAGAGTTGGGTGAGGATCAAGGCAAAAGACTTAGCTCCCATCAGGCTGTGGGGCTAGCAGAGCAGCTGGGTGACCTTTACTGTAAGGTTGGCTGCTACAACAAAGCTCTGGATGCATATCAAGCTCAGGTAAAGAATGTTCTGTTTACTTTAGCACCCAATATTCACTACATTTTAACTCTTTATTTGTGTTTATTCACATAATATAATTAATAATGTTAAAAGGGTTTTTTCAAGTGGGGTTGTATGAGGTACTTATCCATAGTTAGTGTATTACCTGCAGTAGAGAAACAGACCATAGATACAGCAAAGAGCCAAAGCAATGTACTGCTGTGGACAGAACTGCAAGCAAAATGGATTTTAGCCACCTAAAAGAAAGGCTCACCTAAAAAAAGAATAATCATCAGTTTAAGTGTATGCTACATTTTGAATATTTTCACCCATTTACCTTGCCGTCAGACAGCTAATTAGTCTATGTTTAGGACAGGGACCTAAAACCATGATCTATGCTCTCGCCAAAGCAACCAGACTTCATTCATCATTTCACCTCACAGAACACGGGAGTTGCTGGTCTACGGCTGCCTCGATCAGTTGGTTTGTTTGTGTTAATATGTGACTTTGGTCAGTTTTGATTCACCACAATAACACAAACTAACCAGCAGATTTTGGCAGCGGTAGACCTGCGACCTCTGTCTTCTCTTCGATAAAGTTACAGTTTTTTCAGTGTAGTCTGGTGGGTTTGGCAACAGCATAGATGGATACAACAGTTTCAATTCACTGTTGGAAAGGGCTGTCTGAAGGTAAAAGTGTTGAAAATATTCTGATAAATAGATATTGTTTTTTTTTTTTTTACATGTGAGTCTTTTAGGTTTGCTAAAATGTGTTTCGCTGCCAGCCCCATCCACAACAGTACATTGCTTTGGTTCCGTGCAGTAACTCCTGTTTGCTCCTTCAAACGGGGCGTGCTACCGTGCGACCGTGATCAACTGTTGGTAATACACTGAGTATGGATAAGTACCTCAGACAGCCCCACTTCAAAACACCTGAACTATCCCTTTAAGTTCTGTTGTCTATATGGTGCAGCTAAAGGGTGCTGAGGCGTTGGGAAAGCCTGCCAGGGAGCTGGCTGTCATCCACGTGTCCCTGGCTGCGACCCACACAGACCTGAGACAGCACAGCAAGGCAGTGGAGCACTACAGACAGGAGCTAGCTTTACGACAGGGCAGTTCCACTGAGGTATACACACATTACATGCACCTTCATCCAATGTTAATTTTTTTTTTTTAAATGACCAATCTATGACCATAGTGAAATTATCTGGGTTGCAGCTGAGTCACCTTTAAGATCTGCGTAGTAATTGATTTGTAGTGTTACTTAAGGCGGTCAAACTGTCAAACATAATTTATAGTATTAAATAACATAATAGTACATATTGCGTGTAATTTAATTACTTGTATGTGCCTATATCAGGAGTGTAACACTTGGCTGAACATCGCAGCAGCTCAGGAGGAGAGCAGCTGTGCCTTTGAGGATATAGACAGCAGCTACAGTGCAGCATCACACTGCGCTCAGACATCTGGACAGACCAAACTACAGGTGAGCTGAAATGTGAAAGTTGGGAAAGTAGTTGGATGAGAACAGGTTAAACTTCAATTTAAAATTTCATTGTTTTTTATACCTTAGCAGCCTTTTTGTACATCTGCAAATCCTTATACTATGTAATATTGTGGGAAGGGTCTAAAACCAGATACCGTTTATGTACACTCACTTTCCCTTCCACAGAAACGCGTGTTGTGTCTCTGGCTGGCGTCCCAGAGACGACATGGCTCATCGAAAGCTGATGACACTGAGGCGATGCTGCAGGAGCTGTGTGCTGCCAAGGGCTGGAATCCAGATGGGAGTGATGGTGAGGAGGATGAAGAGGAGGAGATGGACAACAGTGAACCCCTGGATGACAGTGACGTAATTCTCTCAGACTCAGGTAGAACTGCCTCCCTGACATCTCTAGACAAATATGTTATAATATATGATATTTAAGTTATTTTCTTTTTTTCATTATATGACTTTTTATATGGTTTCTAGATGATGATTTAGAGGGTTATGACAAGATGGTATCAGGAAGAAGGAAGGCAGGAAGGGTGAGTCATATATCAGTTGTCACTTTGCACAAGCAGTCATCTTTTATGTATTCTGTCTTCAGTGTTTTACCCTCTTTTTGTATCTGTTTTCATACTTCAGTGGAACAAGAGGAACGAGAAGGGCGAGACGTCTCTTCACAGAGCATGTATAGATGGAAACCTGAAGCAGATCCAGTATCTGTTGGAACAGGTGAGAATAACAAGATTTATCATTTTTGTTTAAAAAAAAAATTGCATTTTTTTTCAGTGGAAATGTGGCCAAAAAGGCAAAATCAAGACAAAACGCAATGAAAGTCAGACAGATGACAGTAAAATCCACAGCAAACAGTAAAATCTGTACTATACTGAGAAGTCTAATAACAAAACGTCTTGCCTAAGCTTGTTAAATATTTCTTACACAAAAAACATTTCTAGAAGAGAGACTGTCTCTGCTGTAATCATTGATAAGGAGTGATGTTTATGAAGATGAAATAATAAAAAACAACAGTCTGGACTGTATAATAGTTAACAAGGTTCTGCTTGTGTGTCTGTCAGGGTCACCCAGTGAACCCCAGAGACTATTGTGGCTGGACTCCTCTTCATGAGGCCTGCAACCATGGTCACTATGGTAACTGTTTTCATATTAACTGTATTTAACCTTGTATAAATGCAGTTTCTATAAAAGTGAAAAAAAAAACTTGTGTCCTCCATCTCTCATACAGACATTGTAGCCATGCTTCTGGATCGCGGCGCTAACATTAATGACCCTGGTGGTCCCTTATGCGAGGGAGTGACTCCTCTCCATGATGCTCTCGCTTGTGGAAATTTAAAAGTTGCGAGACTCTTGGTGGAACGAGGAGCTTCAGTCACCCAACGCAATGCCAAGGTTTGTGTGGCGTTTCAGCCTCTGCTAAATCACAGGTGCTGGTTCTGCCCGATTTTGAAAAAATATCTAATTGTGATTATTTTGACTGATATGATTTATGATATTAGAGGGAATGATCATTTTTGCATCTTTACAAACAAAGATGTTTTCTTAAGTCTGTAGTATATGATATGTAGGCTAGGACATCTCTGCAGCACCACAATATTTAATTTACAAAGGTATTTTGACATTTCTCCTTTTAGCAATTACCACTATTTGAAAATTGCAGTAGGTTATATTGTGATTTTGACCAAATTTAGGTTAATTGTGCAGCCCTCTCTAAAATTTCACTTAAAACTGTTTGCACTCAAGTCCTTAAAATGAGACAACACAATTAAGTATTTAATTCACAGTGTATAATAATATACCATGTGGTTATTTCATATTGGCTACATGCTATATTGTGATATGTATCGTCACCCACATATGAAATGACCTATATCAGGATAGGTCTAGACTTACCTGTGTGCATTTCACCCTCCTCTGTCAGGGCGACACCGCCGTGGACACCCTACGTCAGTGGCAGAGGACGTACAGCAGAGAGTTGGACCAGGACACCAAGCAGGAGTGCGTCACTACAGAGAGACTGCTGAGGAAGGCACTTGCAGGGGGAGGTGAGACCTTTACGTCATCACAACAGCTTAGCCTTGGTTTTTATTTTAAATATCATTTCAGACACTGATTTTTTTCCCCTCACTTATCTCTGTCTACCACAGTGCCTGCTGCTCCGGCCCCAGCCAAGCCTTTCGATGCCCTGCAGGACAGCCAGCTGTTTGATGCCGAGAACTCAGAGCCACTGACGTCCTCTGGAGGGGGCTATTCGTCCAGCCAAGACTGGCCCCGGACCAGCAGGCACTCAGAGGTGAAGGCGGTACCTGCCAGCCCCAAACTGTGGCAGAGCAATGGCTCAACACAGCGGCACAGAGCCAGAGGAACAGAGTCCGCTGTCTTGTATGGGGTAATGTCTGATAAGCTTATTTATGTGTAGATAAAAATACTTTATGCTATCATGTTTTTGTAGCTGATCATTACTTGTCGGGAGACTTTAAACACCTATAAACTAAAAGTTGGGACAGTGGACTGGGCTTCAGGAGCCTCTTTAATCCTCTAGCATTGTCTAAAACATAATTAACTAATAAGTTAGATTTTTTTTAATGCTGCTTATCCGAGTTCAGATCTCATTAATAATTAGGAATTATGGTAATACACTTCTGTGACATACTGAAAATAATGGGATATGAAAATAAATCCTTCTAGGCCATATCGTCACTAATGGTTTTCTATCATACTTTCATACTTAGGATGGTGAACCAGGTGTTAAATTTTGCTATTAAAAGGGTCTGAAAAGCCTGCTTCTAAAAGTGATTTATTTAGATTTATATTTACAGTATGTGATTTGTATGTATATGTATTCCTTAGAATAACAGCAGCTCCTCAGACGACAGTGACTCTGACCGCCCGGTCAGTCCTCTCCATGCCGTACGCCCTAGACACAGTTTCCCAGCAGCCCCGAGTCAAAAGGAAGTCCCCGCACACAGGGAAGCCAACGCGATCCCCCACCCAGGTCGAGAAAGCATCAGGGAGGCCCCCGCACCGTCTGTCTTTGCACGAGAGGAGTACCACAGTGCCATTCGAGGCTTAGGCAGCGCCAAAACCCTTCTCCAGGGTCTGTCACAGCCTCCGTTCTCCAGCACGCCAGCTGTTTCATCCAGCAACAACAAATCAGCCCTAGTTCCCGAGGAGGAGTATCTGGCTGACGAGTGGCTGGAGGATGATTTGGGGGAAATCCAGCCGAAGAAGAAGAGGAGGCTTCGGGTGGAACAGAATGGGATGAGAGGGGAGGACACTGCCTCCTCTTCAGCAGCAAGAAGTCAAAACAGGCTCTTTGGCTCTGACACAACCAGAAGTAATGACTATTTTGTCTAATTTTGTTTTACTCCTCATTTAATTGCTTATTTTGACCTTCATTGTGTTCCTCTTCTCTTCCAGGCTCTGCAGTTCCTTCGTCCTCCAGCAGGAGTCTCTCTCTGAAAAAGAACGGCGCCGTGAAGCCTCAGCAGGTCAAAATGACTCAGATGCCAGGGATGGTGAGGCTGGGCAGACGAGAGGTCAGCAGGTCAAACAGCCCCACGGTTACAGACGATGACGACATGAGACCAGAGACGCCACCACCCCCACAAATACACATGCAGGTGAAAAATCTTTTATTCTGATGAGTTACAGATGGAGTCAGATCTAGAGGTAACAAAGGTAATGTAACTATAAAGTTCAGAAAGAGATTTCATATTACTTATTCAGTACAACCTTAACTGCAGCTAGATAATTATCAATGTTTCAGCATGTCTAGGGGCTAGAAGTGGAAGTTCATTTATCAGGAATATGTCTTTTTTCTTGATTAACTTTAGACTGATAAATGTGCTGGTGAATGAAAGAGAGATGATCAAGAATATAGTGTCATTTTAAGACACTACTGCTTGGATCTAAACTGACTGTGTGTATTTTACATCATAAGTTTACACGAGTCACACGGCACAGTTTCACCATTTGCAGATCTTAGTCTTGATCTAATTTCACGATTTGGTGGATTTCCCCTTTTAAAGAAGCCAATCTGTTTTGGTTATAAAATTTTTTTATTTGTCAATTTATTTCAGCCTCCATCTCAACGTTTGGCTGCTCCCATGCCTACATCACTGCCTCCACCAATCAGAATGAGGGTCAGAGTTCAGGAGGATGTTTTCCTCATCCCAGTTCCACAAAGGTTGGTGTATAGATGTAGCTTTTTTTAAGAATGACTAGCAGTCCACAAGATTTCAGTCCTGGTAGATTTGGCGACACTCAACAACTGCGGTTTAATACGACAGAGCCCAGAATGGGACAGCAACTCAGGTAATAATTGGCCTTTTTCCGTCAATGTGTGAACAACTGTGATCTGATATTACGCTGCACACAGCATGAGTCTGGGAACAATGAAAGTGAATAGCTGGTTACTTCGCTGCGCAGCCTGTCACCTGCAGGTTTTTGCTCCATTACTCCCTGCAATATTTCAAAGCACAGTCAAAAAAAAAGGCAAAAATGACTGTTGTCTAGTTTTGTAGACACTTTTTTGATGAACATGTCAGAGTCAAGCTTACTGACAAACACGTTGCCTTTTCTGTGACTACTTCATAATAAAAGTCAACTCATGTTTTGCCACTGAAATGCTTTTAATGTGAAGCAGCAGTACTAAGAAATGCACTAACTCAGTTGTAATACTGCAAATAAATTTTAATAAGATTGCAGTACTTTCATCAGTGGGCCATAGGCTCAATCACCACTTTACATCATTTGTCAGTAGATAGAGACTTAACAGACATTTATTTGAATGTAAATCTTCAAGGTTATTACTTTAACATTGGTTTAATAGTTTTCACTCGAAGGACCATGCTGGTGTTTTTTATCTCGATTCCACTGTGTTTTAGTGAGGCAGACTCCTGCACCGTGTCCTGGCTGTGTGAGCAGGCCGCTCAGCGTTACTACCAGAAATGTGGCCTCCTGCCTCGCCTCTCACTGCAGAAGGAAGGTGCTCTGCTTTCCCCGCAGGACCTGCTGCTGGCTGTCCTGCACACCAATGAAGAGGTGAGGCCAGTTTGAGGCTTGAAGAAAATTATCTCTTTAATATTACTTTTACTTATTTTCGCCAGGACAGATTTATAGTGGTGTGTTGTGTTGTTGGGGGTGGCTGTAGCTCAGTGGGTAGAGTTGGTCGTCCTTTAACCGCAAGGCTGGTGGTTTGATCCCCAGCTCCTACGGTCTGCATGTCAAAGAATCCTTGAGCAAGACACTGAACCCCAAATTGCTCCCTGGGCACTTACAGTAGCTTACTGCTCTTAAAATACTTAGGATGGGTTACATGCAGAGGTCAAATTTCATGTATGTACCTGTATGTACATGACAAATAAAGGTTTCTCCTTCTTCTTCTTGTAGGTTCTGGCTGAAGTTTGCTCCTGGGATCTTCCTCCTCTCCCTGAGCGGTACAAGAAGGCCTGTAACAGCTTGGCAGTGGGTGAGCAACACACACACACACACACACACACACACACACACACACACACACACTTTGATAACCCATCCTGGAGCGTCTCTTTGCCTCCCCTGCAGATGAGAACAAGCGTGTCACCCGGCTGTGTGAGGTGCAGGATGGGAGCTCCTCTGTGTCGGTGTGCGGACTCAGCTTGGCACCCTCCTCCCTCAACCCGCTCCTTCGTGCCCTAAAACTGCAGGCCAGCCTCACCGAGCTGCGTATTTCCGGCAACCGTCTCCACGACAACCTTCTCCCAGAGCTGGTCGCCACGACGATAACAATGCCTCGGCTTCGGCTGCTGGACATCTCCGCCAATGGCATTACAGGGGACGGGCTGGAGAAGGCAGTAAACGCTTTAAAGGGACATAGTCATCCTGCGTTTCCGGTAAAGAGCCCAGCTGGATGAGTTTGTTTTATTTCACCTGCTGTCATTAGTGTTTCCTTTTGGTCCCATGACTGAGTTTGTATCCAGATAGTGGTGACTTGACATGAAATCGACTTTGTAGTTAGTTTAAATAATATACATTTATATTATAGCAACTTTTAGTAGTATTATACTGAATTTTCTTACTGTTTTTACTCTTAGCTGTGCAGATAGTTTGTTTTATTTTTCCTCCTAAAGCACTGAAAAATAAAATTTCAATAATTCCCTCGTAAGACTGTTGCTGCAGTGAAATCTGTGGATTATAGACATACTGCTGAGTTCAGTACCACAAACAAAACCCTAATCTGCTTTATGGTGTTTGTGGCAGGATACTTAGAAATAGATATGAGTCGTGCAGACAGTTGTAGATTTATATTTTTGGTTTGGATGAACTGACTAAAGTGTCTACTAGACTTAAATTGCATGTGAGGACCAGTGTTGGGTCACACTTGGTTAGAGTGACTAGTCACCAACACCTCCTTGTGTCACAAACCACAGTGTTGAAACAGTCATTTCAAACACCACGCATACTTCCCATCACATCTGAGAATGACAGGCCCACCAGTTTATTATAAATTAGATTTAACAGACAATTTCCTCTTATGCTCATTGTTGTTTGTGGTTGTTTCCTCTCTCAGTGCCTGGAGGAGCTTGACCTCAGTATGAACCAGCTGGGTGACGGCGTGTCTGAGACCCTGTCCTGTCTGCTGTCCTGCTGCCCTCTGTTAGCCAAGCTGTCTCTGCAGGCCTGTGGCCTCACCGCTCGCTTCCTACAGCAGCATCGACTGCTGCTAGCCAACGCTCTCACAGGTGACTCTGAGGTCCCTTTCACACATGCAGTTTGTCTTTTGAGATTTTCAGGAACATTTCCTGCATGGGGTCGTGTGAATGTGAGCAGGGATCAATATTCAGGGAAATCTGTCCCACCAATTTCTCACCTCAAGACCGAATAACATTTCAGGGAAAATGCCGGTACGGTTGTGTTTTGAATGACAATGGTAACATTGCAGAAACATGCATGTCACAAGACTCCGCTGATGATGCATTTTTACCGGTGACTTATTTACAGTTTAGCATGGTCATATCTAGAAGGTGACCCACAGCTTGGGAAACTCTTGCGAGATGGTTAAAGTTAGGCATTGACCTCGAATGGTTTAGGTTATTATAGGTTGTTGGACAGCATATCTCACAAGAGTTTTTGCAATTTGTGGGTTACCTTTTAGACAAGACCGTTGCTTTTGCGAGTGACACAAAAACAGCTCCTGATCTGAGAGGAAAGGAGTTTTTTCAGCTCAACTTAAATGCCACCAGATGTTTAGAGATCATGTTTTTTAATTAGTTATAAACAGAGACAAAGGATGGTATTATAGTACTATTAATGTTAATATTTTGTGTCAGGATCTAACATATAATCTATTTCAGCTTTAAAAAGGATATTTTGAGGGGTTTAAATGAGTATTTAGATAAATAAATTAATATCCTTTTGCTCTTTCAGGATCGGGCCATCTGAAATCAGTGTGTCTATCCCACAATGCATTGGGCTCCACCGGCTTTGAACTGGTGTTGAAAACTCTGCCTCTCCACTGTCTCACACACCTGGACCTGTCTGCTGTCCGCAGGGGTCCGGCTGATTACCTGGCACTGGAGCACCTTACCAAAATCCTGTCACAGGTACACACACACAGATCACGTTCTGCACTCAAACAATTTAATATGAAAATGTCATTCATGTGTGGATTGATTGAGAAGTGTAAATGTTCCTTTAGTACAAATCAAAGTGTTTGTTTTTCCTTACAGGATGAGTGTTCACTGACCCACCTGAGTCTGACAGCAAACGGGTTGATGGACAGCAGTGTTGCCACCTTAGCCAGGTGAGTGTGCTGCCGTTTTCTGTGAGAATATGCATCATTTTATTCAGAGTTATTAGAATCACCATATCATAATTACGGTGTAATGTCTTTGAACGCATGCTACCAGAGGTCTGTGAACATGCGTTCAAAATTATCAGTGATGACATTTTATCTTGCCTTGTTTTGGGTGATTAGATTCATGTCATGCTCCATACATTAACACAGAACTGTGATTGAGCTTTAATTTGGGATTTCTGGGGTTTGATCTGTCATCCTTTATTTGCCTCCGTCTGCAGTCATCACTTTCTCTATTAAACTTTCTGGTTTCTCCTTCCAGGTGCCTGCCGTCATGTCCGACTCTAGTGAGTCTGAACCTATCAGGAAATCCGTCTGTTACCTCAGCAGGGCTTCACAACATCCTGATCTCTCTCAGAGAGGCTTGTCGACCTTTGACCCTTCTAAACCTTCAAGGTACGTACTGTGTGTGTGTGTGTGTGTGTGTGTGTGTGTGTGTGTGTGTGTGTGGTTTGAAAAAAATATGAACGGTAGTCAATCGTGAGAGACAAATATTTTGATTTGAATTGCGTCGTGAATCACACGTTTGTCAAATTAAAACAATTTTACAAGTCAAGAAAGTCACAGTTTGTTGTAAAACTGTTGAAGTATAAGACTGTAAAAATACATAATTAGAATTAGACAACACACCCAGAAGTCGTGTAAGAGACGTCTCTCTCGCTGAAGCTGTGATGCCTGTGTGTGTTTCATACGGGGATGTACTCACACCAGCAACAGGTCTTGCTTGTCCTTTTGCTTCCCCGATAATAAAAAGACCAGGAGTTGCTGAATAACACACATCAGGTAAGATAGCATTTGTTCATGGTAATAGCCTAAGTTCATAGCTAAGATAGCTAACTAGTGTTGGTGACATATATTGTGCAAGACAAGATGTAGTTCACTGAGCGATTTCACACAAAAACTAAATGACACTACAACAAACCGAGACTTTCTTGGCTCGCATAACTGCCATTTAAATTGCTAAACATCATATGTGTGATTCACAGTGCAATTCAAACAGGACTGAAAAATTATTTGTCATTCATCAATGACTACCGTTCATATTTTTTCCAAAATAAGGTCCCACGGGAGGGGAGGATTTGATAGAACCTACATAGTTTACGTCCATGTTTGCTTGCTAGCAATCTTCTTTACCATTGTTGGCCCATTATTATTATACTAGATGTGAAAAATACCATATGTTAAGTATTTAGTGCTGACATTTTATATTATGCTTTGTGACAAAAAGTTCATGTTCCAAATTTTACATTTCTTGATTGTATTTCTAAGGCATAGAATAGGAGGAGGAAAATAAATTATTGATAAAACCCTAATAACTTTAGATGGATTAGACTATTTTATGAAGTCAGACATACTGTGCATTAACTGACATAACGTGATGTATACTGTACATTTGAGATATTGTTCTGTTTCAGGTAAGTTAGTTTGTATTTGTAATTTATACTTAGGAGGATACTTACTTAATTTATACTTATTATTATACAAGGATGAGCCAAAATAAGCTAAAATAAGCTGCTTGTTGCTTCACCCCCAGGTTGTGAGGTATCTGGGCCCTGGGACAGTGCAGGTCTGGATGGTTTGTCAGAACTGGTCAAGGATCTCCGTCTTTGCTCTCAGG
Source organism: Pterois miles (assembly GCA_947000775.1). NCBI lineage: Eukaryota > Metazoa > Chordata > Actinopteri > Perciformes > Scorpaenidae > Pterois > Pterois miles. Next base: position 256,926 of record CAMQGK010000030.1, read on the forward strand.
GACTCAACAAGCTGGACCGACAGGCCTTAAAGCAGAGCTTTGACACCAGCCGGTCACGTGGACACTGTGTTGACCGAAACAGTAAGTGTCTGCACTCTGTTGCCGCGTCCTTGTGAAGGGGGAAACGGAAATGTGCCTCAGAGATGATGGCAGATGGTTTATCACTGAATTTTGAGCCATGTGGAATCACTGACACTTTTATAATAAGGTTGCTATTCTTTGAAGGTTTTGTTTAGTAAGCAGTGAGGCTGCGCAGGTAAACCTTCAAAAGGAGCAAACTGTCAGTGACATGGCATCCAAGGACACTCTGTAAATGTCTTTTTGTATTTTGTACGCCTTATCTATATTAATCTGGGAAAGTATGTAATGTTAATAGTGTGTTGTGTCATGATGCACCCACTGGATGACTATATGATTTGATATAAAAAACAATTAAAGTGACTGATGATGATTTTGTCTTTCAGTGGCCCATTTTTCATCTCTGTGAGAGGATTCTTCCTGGGTCATATACTGTAAATCCTCAACAAACAAATTTTTTTTACTAATTTGTTTGACAGTATTGAACACTGATTGTACATACAACTAGGTGAAAGGTCAGAGGATCCCCTAAGTCGGTCTCTGGGGAACATGAACGTCTGTACAAAGATCAAATAGCTGTTGAGATATTTCAGTCTGGATGGACGATCAACTAACCATCCCTTGTGCTGCTAGCATGGCTACAAATATACACCATCACGCATCAAAATTAGGGCTGTCAAACCAGTAATAACACTAACACAAATTCATTTTAACACCACTGATTTCTTTAATGTGTTAACACATGAATATCAGTTGCTTTGTGTTTTTTTCCTGTTTCCCCCATAGCATTTTAAAAGTTTGCATCACTGTTTATTTGTGTTATGAAAAGTGTATACTTAATCTTTTCAATCGTGTCGCTGTATCTATGCGATAAAAAAGAACAGCTGACGGTACAAGCAGTGAGCCATTCTCACATGTATACCAGCACCTATGACCTATTTTACAAACTGTTAATGGTTTTTCTTCTCCTCATTGTGTTGGTTAGACAGGGTGCTAACAACCAACATCCTGTCAGAGGACGGTTAGTGTGCAATGGTGTTTTTTTTTTTTTTTTTTTTTTTTCCCATCCCTCCACTTGTAAAAGCTACACACGCAAACTGGATGCCACAAAGAGCAGTTTAAATTTACCCCTGGTCTTTTTTTTTTATTTAAGATAAAATACAAGCACTGAATGCATTTTACAGTTGCCACTGCTGTGTAGAAAGAAATAATAATAAAAAAAGATTGTTTTGGTCATTTTGATCTTGAAATGTAGCGTGCACACTGACTGTGTGACGTTTAAAATGGCTCGTTTTCAGGAACTAAGCTTTTGTTTTAGCTTTTTCTATAACTTAATTATTTTTTTTTTATGGTGTGTAAGAGGGTTTCAAAGCCCAATATTTTTCTCAAGCCACATGTAATCTTTCAGTTTAAGAATTGTATTGTGGTAATATATGTCAATAATTGTTAATATTGACATTTCTTACCAACTTTATATAAAAAAAATGTTAAAATGTTAACACCTTCTAATCAGCCACTGAGCAACTCTCACATCTGCCTCTCATCCACACCTCCCTCTCAGGTCCTTGCAAACCTTTTTGCATTTTCCAAACTTGTGCATTGAGGAAGGTGAAGTTACACTTTCATCACTTTAAAAACTGGAGTTATGTGACTTTAACAGGTTAAGGGTGCAGATACAGTTCTACGTTGAGGCTGTGTCTCGTCTGACCAAGAATATTAATCAAATCTGAAATGCAAACATTTATTGATATCATGTGCACAGATACAGAAATATTAAATGACATTACAGGCGTTGCAAAGTACAAGCACAAAATAAATGCAGTGGCAGAAACAGATTCTTGATTATATAGTTTTTTATGTCAATCACCTTTAGTTCATGTTTTTCTTACAAATTACTTGCATCTTAATTATTTCCCATAATTACAACGTCAGAGATAATTTCAACTGATGACTCCTCCTTGCTGGGATAGAAGAGCAGGTCGGACAACTCCTTTGGTCTAAAGAGAGAACATCAGAAAAACAGGGAAAATGTCAAAACATTAAAATGTAATGGGCAATCAGTGGTGAAAGATGTATAAAAAACATTTACTTAAGTAAAAGTACAAAGCAAATCCACACTGTGAAAATACTCATTACAAGTAAACGTACTAATTTTGAAGAATGACCCCTGTCTGTGTTATAATAATATATTGCATTTTTTTTATTATTATTATTATTATTATTATGTCAGTGGTGATGTTGTGGATTTAAACAACTACTTCATACACTGTTGGGTAGTTTAACCTATAACGACACATTATGGGTAGTAAACTGAACAAACAAAGCTGTAAAACAAATGTGGTGAGGTAAAAAGGTGCAATATTTTCCTTTGAAATATGGTGGAATGGAAGTATAAAGTAGTATGAAAGTACTTGAAGTTACTTTCCACCACTGTAAGTTGAAAGAGGATTCAGCCCTGAAGACTTGTAGTAATATGTGATGAAGGACTTTGTGGAGATACAATATTTTAGGTTTAATATCATGGCGGGCTGGTAACTCACTTGCAGGCTCCAGTATTGATGCAGATCGTCTTCACATCGTCGGTGGTACTGAGCTCCTCGATTAATTCTGCGAGGTGTGCCTTCACGAACTTGTAGCACAGAGACTTTAACAGGCCGATTTGGTTGCAGATGGACTTCAACTTTGGTGTCAGTTTCTGTAAGAATACACAATTATCATCATCTGCTCATAACACAATACACCAACTAGATCGTCCTGATCACTGTGACGACATTTCATTTTACCTCAGCGGTGGCATTAGGACCGACGACTTTCTTCACCTTGTTTAAAGCCCACTTGCACGCCCAGCACACACCTGGAAGCTGCCGATGAAAGAGACGTATACTCTCAATGCTGAGCAAAGGGATGAGTCCTAAAAATAATGCTTAATGTGATCGACAAATGTTAAATAAGCAGTAAAGACACAACCAATAAATGCAATTCAAGACCAAGTCCGAACAAGGCAATGTTCTGTACAACTGATCCCAAATCAGCAGCCAGGAACAACTTGATCAGTTCTCAGTAGCCGTGCCCGACACCAAGACAAGTCCGAGTCCAACACGTTCAAGACAAGTGCATGACTTCAAAAAAGTTGTGACTGAGCTGGGCTTGAGTACTACAGCCCCGTTTAGGAACAAATTACAATGTAGTTGTAAGCACATATTGGGACATTTTTAAGTGTTTATCAAGGTATTTGTCACTATAACTTGACAATATATTGATAATAACATAATTGTAACCATATGCAATATCATGAAATTGTTGACCTACATTAAACACTTTAAAATGTTCTTATATCTGTTTACAACTACATTATAATATGTTATAAATGCTAAATAGGGTGTTAAAGTGTTACCATTATCTTAATAAAAATATTTAACTAAATAAAATACACATTTGTGTTCTTTCCAAGCCCATTAACCACTTAACTACCCCTCATTTATCTTGTGATCTTCTACCGCTATGTGTAAATAAAATAATTTAAACTAGCTCCACCTCGAGCTTCAACAGTAGAATATAACTTCTACAATGATCTAATTATGAAATATGTAATAATGTGAGTCACAGAGGCCATTTTCTGCAGAACGATTGATTCTTTGACCACATTCTCCTAGGTCTTTACTTGTCGCTCTGGTCTGTTTCGAAAGCGGATGATCCGAGTACTTCCACCACCACTGATGATTAGCCTGAGTTTATTCAGGTTGGGTTTAGACTGGAGAAGAAATAAAGAGGGTCACATTGTCTATGTAGGTTAGTAATGCTTTGTTGATCATCTAACATTTTGTCATCCGACCTTTGAAGATGGATGCTGGACTATCAGAGTGTTTAAAGCAGCTATGTTACCTTGCCAGCATTCATGGAGATTTCCACTTCCACCTGCTCCTCATCATCAATGTTGACCTCCAAGCTTCTCCCGCAGACTGTCCAGACTGAAGAGACAAAAACCAAACTGTTGAAGAACACTTAACATGATAAAGACAATGAAATACATTGATACACATCAGCACACCTGAACATGTCACCAGGATGCACATAAGGAGGACTGAAGATGTTTCCATTGCTGACAATGAGCGGTGGTCTCTGGTGTGCGTGTCTGTTAACACACCTTTTATACTTTATACTTCTGCAAGCCCCCACAGAAGGAAATTCAAACTACAAGTAGTGCCTGCAACTCCCAGGTGGTTTTTCAGACCACCACACAAAACCTTCATCACACCACCCACTCATCTAGACTTTTTAAAGATCTTTTCCAGTCAATGCACTCACTCTTTGACGTAAAAGAAAATGTTACGCTGGAGTCACAGCGTTGCACCACAAAGACAATATCATAAACTACTACAATCTAATCACATGTGTCATCAATATCTTTGTTTTCCCAACTATAATATATAGAAATAAAATAAAACTTTAAACTGTTACTGCAAAGGCACAAACAGAATGCACACAGGGCTATCATAATCAAAATCAAACGTTATACTGTGGACCTTTGTGTGGCAGAGATGCATTATATGTATGACTCTATAAATAGTATGTATAGTATGTTGAAAAATGTTGTAGTATGGTATGTTGAAAAAAAAAAAAATCAGTGTATGGTAGGTTGAAAAAAGTCATAGTATAGTATGAAGAAAAAAGTCATAGTATAGTGTGTCGCAAAACTGGTGCTTCCCACACTGGTGTCGGTGGCTCAGTTTCCTCTGGTCGTCTTCCTCTGTCTGGTACGCTGCCCATCAACATCTAGTGATACCAAAGAAGAGTTAGAGGCCATCTGTATTCTGAGCTCTTCACTCAGAATCGTAGGTCTGGTTTGTAACTGTTTACGGGCCGTACCTTGTACACAGGGGTCCTTGTTCCAGCCATTTTTGGCCCAGTGAAGGCCTGATCCTCTCTGGCGGCTATCAGAAGAGACGAGCCAGCGAGGGACGAAAGAGGAGGCAGCACTTAATGAAGCTCCTATAAATAAAGGACTGGCTGATCAGAGATGTTTGTTGTTATCAAATCTGTTGTACCCACATAACCCGCTGCAGCAAAAGATATATTTTCACAAGAGCTGAAATGAGTAGATGATTAGTAAACTGACATAAATAGTCAGCAGCAAGTTTAATAATCTCTTAAGTCATTTTTTTGCCACGCTGGTGACATGGATTTGTGTAAGGTAATGTCGGTCTGTACACCAATTGATCCAGACTGAAATTTTGGGGAGAAAAATGAAACTGTAGCTACATAAAACTTAGTGAAACCTACTGGGTGGATTGTTTTTTGTATTTTTGTACAGACATTCAGGTTCCCCAGAGGAAGCCTGAGGAGTTTGGTGAGCTTGCTGGCTTTTCCTCTCGTGCTACCATGAGGTTGACATTTGTGGTTTCGAGTGAAAAGTCTCAGCAACTGAAGGACTATCATGAAATTTTGTACACATTCACGTCCTCCTCAGTATGAATTGTAGAATCTTTGGTGATCCCTTAACTTTTCATCTAGCGCCATCATCTGGTCAATTTTAAATTTGTCCAATACTTTGGTTTATATCTAAATATCTGCAAAATAGGAGTCATTCTCATCAGTGTCAGCTGCACTTGTGCACTGTGTTTTGTGCTAATGAGCAAATGTTTGCATGATGACACGCTAAACTAAGATGATAAACATAATACCTGCTTAACTTTGAACTTTTGCTATTTTGTGCATTTTTTTCACTGCAGAAATGCCAATACAATTTTTGATAATGATGCCTAAATTGTGTCCCTAATAAATACTAGGTGGGACATTTTAGAGCTGACAGACTTGTAGATCTGTTCTCATGGACAGATACTTTACTATGTACAGTGGAAATGGGGGCATAATTGTGAATAAAAATAAAATAGTGCAGCAACAACATAAATTACTACACCTGATGACTTAAGATGTGTGTGGGCTGTAGTTTACTGCATCAAACACAGACAGAGGTGTAAAATAAATACCTTGTCAGCTGTGCAGTCAGCCAGGTGAGCAGCAGACAGGTGAGTTATTCGCATGTACACCGTGTAAGGCAGCAAACAACCGCCAGAGGTAAAAAGCTAACTTTAGGCTATGAACGGTCACATGAACGTGAGTAAAAACAACGGAGCCGTAAAGGAGAACTAGTCGACGTGATGACATTTAGTATTCTCGTTTAGCCACTTGTTAGCAACCGCCTTCTTTACGATACGCAAAGGCTTCAAAATTCACGAGTGAGATATTTACCGACACATTTTATATCGTGGAACAAAACACTAAATTTTCTCCAGCATGTGTTAATCGGGAACCTTATATCAGGTATCTAACGGAAAACCCATTCAAAAAAACCCACTGACTTCCAGGCGAGGGAACCGGAAGTGCTAAAATGCTAACTCATTTCCGGTTGTTACGACTCATACCGCCACCTAACGTACTGGAGTATGTAGCACGAGCACTAGTTTACCTTAGTCTGAATAAATAATAATTTAATTCATTAATTAACTTAAATTAAGAACATAATCAGCAACAAAATACTATATTCTAACATACAATCCCGTGTTTATTAAGAAATATATTACCCCTCTCTGGGTTGCACATCATTTCTCCATTTCTTCCTGTCACCCGTTTTCGCAAACTTAACTACTGTAATTATCTTTGAATTTTACAGGATGTAGAATAGCGTTAGCTGCCACCACCTTTGTTAACCCGGTCTGGTCCGGTTTCAGAGGCCAGAATAGATCACCATAACACAGGAGTAGAGTACAAGCAATGTAATTTTATTAAATGGATCAATTCATTAAAAATAAAACTGCACACGACAGGAGGACGAGGTGGGGGCCAACCTCGGGGACTCAGGCAACCACTCTACAAAGAAAAAAAAAAAGAGCCGGCTATTTCGGCTTCCAAGCGGCTCTTCAGGTTATTTTGTTGCTTTAATTAATTCATCATCAACAACAATATAACATTATGCTCAAAATGAATTACTGATGCAAGTGTTATGTTAGCTGCGTTGTCAGTAACACAGCATCCCACTCTTTTGCCACATTGAGCAGCTCTTCTGCTCAGTTCTCAGAAGTGTCTGTCTTTGAACTCAAAACCATCCAGAAGACAAAACACCATTTTGTAATTTTCAATAAAGTGACACGTAACTGACAAGAAGGATGCTGCTGTGGCTTTTTTTTAACCCTCTCTGTCATATAGGCCTGGGATGATTTTTTGGGAGTGTTTTCCTGCTTGGGATTGCATACATAGGATTCAGTGCATGAATAAATTTCCTGAATCCTTTATCACCCACAACTGAAAATGGATGGAAATCAAGTGCAATCATTTTTGCCAGTTCTTCATCAATTGAGTCTTGCTGGGATCACAGACTGCTGCAAAAGACAGAGAGAGCATTCAACAGCGGCAGCAGTCAGCTCTGCGTGGCGTGAGGTGATGCACTGAGGACGGTGAACACGGCGTCCTGCAGCTGAGGCGAGGCCATGTACTAATCCCCGGTCCCTCTCTATCTAAAGGCGGCATCCAGCCTCCCCTCCTACCGCAGGAACGGGCCCCCTATCTGCTGTCTTCACTGCCGGCAACACTAGAAGTTGCGAACAGCACCCACCCGCACCGTGCCGGCCACAGCCACGCAGGAACGCCTTCGTGTCTCTCTCACGCACCCGCGGCCACTCAGCCCTCCTCTTTTATCTCCACCTCCTGACGTCCAGGTGAAAATCATCAGTCATCAAGTGTGTGGGACTCCTCCCTGCATGTCTGCCAGGCGACACCCTCCCCCCATATTACTTCACTACACCACTTTTTTCATAAAATTTGACTCAGTGCATAATGACCTGTTATGTATTTTCAACTGGGCTATATTATAATACAAACTGTATTTATAATGCCCAACAGAGAGAGTGTCTTCTTTTAACTTGTGTGATCAAATCTTAATCTGGATACCTCCACTCTTCTACTTCTTCCTCTGTACTTGTTCTACCTTTATCACATCTTTTCTGCCAAAGTTCGGATATTTTCCTTTTGATTATTGCTTTACCCTCCCCTTTACCAAATGTAATATCCATATATATGCCTCATATTTAATTATCTTTCTGCCTCTGAATTCTATTCAAACACTGAAATATTTCAAACGTTAGATCTTCGCTGATTGACTTCATGGTCTGTAAACTTAAAAGACCTGCTGCAGAGTCGATACACGGCACCACCGTATCTGGTCTCACTTATGAAGACCAACAATCGCTGCCATCATCTCAGCTGTACAGACTGATGTAAGCTCCTCATCATACTGGTCTTTTAAATCATCAGCTAAAAACAAGCGTGCCAATCATTATGTGATTTCAGGCATACTGTGAATGCGTACCTCTGTTATCTACTGTATAGTTTGTAAAAAAAAAAAATTAAAAATGACTTACTATTTTGTCTAGTGTAAAAGTGTCAAAATGTATGTGAAACTGTAATTTCCAAAGTCACTATAGTTCAGAGGCTGTTGCTCTGGATCATTACTGTATCAGCTCATCGGTAACCAGATGTTATTGATACTCTAGTGGACCGACAGGCGATGCTGGAGTCAAGTGTTTGATATCGGCTGGCATCCTGCAGTGATGGCCTGGTGTGTGTGTCATTACATAGACACAGAACAGGAAAATGGGCAGACACTGAAATAGCAAAGTGACTGTAATTGTCTCAACTTCTATAGTTAGGCTGCGCCCCCAGAGGCAATTACAACATGTGAGCAGTTGCTTAGTGGAGCCTCTCAAGACTGAACCAGACTCGGTCGTGGTGGACTGCAGGGTGCAGATTGTCTGGTCAGATGGTCCGGAAAATCAAATGGGGGTAAATCAGCAAGGCTTACTGAACTGTGAGATGGAGAGATGATAATGTTTACACATTAAACACCAGATTTTGTGACACTATGAAGTGACTGTGATTGATCATGCATTCACAACAGGCTGCAACCATACATCTGCAGTATGGTGACAAAACAATCTGAGGGTCCACTAACCCCTTTGTTCTGTAAGTTTTGGCCATATCTGTAATGTCCAGCAGCTCTTCGGTGATGGGTTTTCATGTCTTTCCATGTTTTGTGTGTTCGCTTCCTGTTTTATTGTGAAATCCTAACATCCCCTCTCGTTTCAGAGCACTTCACTTCCTGCCCTTGTGTTTCCAGCCTGAATGAATGAGTGACAGCACTGACCTACTTTTGTCTCCACTCACCTGCGTCTGATCGTCTTCCCCGCCCCTGATTGTGTCCACCTGTCTCTCGTTAGAGATTCCCTTCACTGGTATTTAGTGTGTGTCTCCCCTTCCCTCTGTAACAGTTCATCTTGTTCCCTAGTGAAAATCGTACCAGCAATTCTCCTTCGTCTTTTTGACTTATTATGCTTGATTACTCTGCTTGTTTTTTTCGACTCTGCCTTTTGTCTGCCGTTCTGGATTTGTTTGCCTGCTTGTGTTGCCAACCTGTGTACCAACCCGTTTCTCTCATTAAAGACCCGGTTTGCTTTGAATCCTCCTGCTCTCTGAGTATTGCTCTTGCCTGCCCGTCTCACCAGCCGTCACAATATCACACAGTCTTTATTAGAAGATGAAGTTTGCATAGTTGTCACAAAACTGTAGACGTTCAAATTTGGCTGATAAATTGACTAACTTTGTTTTGTTTTTTTTGGTGTGGGCAATAAAAACAACAATCAAAGACATTATTCTCACCACTTTTAGGACTTTTCGTCCACCTTGGCATAAATTTCAGCTTGATAAGGTCAAGAATTAATTGTCTACCACAAACAGCAATATTTTTGGTGATATTACATTTTTTTATTATCTGGGGTTGTTTGGAGTGAACTGTTTTTAAATTTTCACTGAAGTTTTTACCAGGACAGTAAAGTGTCTATTACATGTGCACACTTTCAAGAATCTACAAAGTAATGTAGAGTAAACTGATGCCACACAGTATTCATAGAAGATGCTTGACCTCATTCAGCTTAATGTTTTACGTGTTGATTTACAGGAAGTCTTCCTTTTTGAGTCTTTCTTGCACCAGGATGGACTCTGATACACACTTCCTAATTAGACAGATTCATTTTGATTAGTCCAGAATTGGAAGTATAAAACTTTGCATTAAGAGTGGGACTGATGTGAAAACTGAGGCAAGGGAATCGGTTATAAAAGCATTTTTGTGCTTTACAGCAAACTATTTTACTTGTCTTTCCCTCAATTTTGTTTTTTCTTGCTGTGAAAATGGATTTGGTTCTTTACACACTCTGAATAATCGAGTCACAGTCCAGTTGTTTTCACTGGCAACTAAATCACATCATAATATGTATAATTGCATGATCCATAATTTTTTTGGGAGCCCACTTGAGCGAATGATGAGCTTATTATCAACAGTAATAATTAATGTGCATGAGAAGAAAGAGAACCATGACAAAAAATTATGAATCACTGTGACACGCAGCAGAATCAGTTACATTTAAGAGGAGATATGTGAAATATTAGGCATATGTTTTTATTACATTAATTGTAATAACTGTGTTGCAGACAGAAGAATGTGAGATATAATTAAAATCATCATAACACACTTTTGGTTGTTGTGGTAAAGAAGAACTTTTAATCTTGTATGTACAGTATGTACAATGTGGAGTTCTCGGACATTCACTAAAGCCAAGCATCAGTGCAGAACAGCCTTTAAGAGATATACTATATCTACTATGATGCAACACCTCTGCATAAACGCACTTCACTGGAATCTGAATGAGAAGTCAGAACCATCTGTGCTGAGAAAGAGGAAAACCACAAGAGTGTGATCACATTTAAAGTCAACACGCAAATGAGAAACATCTTTTTTTTTAATGTTTCATTGTCTTACAGGTGCCATCATGTGTTCACGGAGCATTCCCAGCAGATCACATGGTCATGAAATCATTAAAGGGATAGTTTGGGTGTTTTGAAGTGAGGTTGTATGGGGTACTTATCCATAGTAAGTGTATTACTTAAAGTAAATGACTGTCGGCACGCTCCCAGTTTGGAGAAACAGTGGATTTACCACACTGGAGCACAGCAATGTGCTTCTCTGGACCTGCTGTGGACGGAGACAGCAGCAAAACTTATGTTGGCCACCTAAAAGAAAGGCCCATCTAAAAAAAAAAAAATCAATATCAGTTTAAGCGTTCGCTATATTTAGAATATTTTCTAGGCTTTACTTTGCTGCTGTATCCATCTGTGCTCTCGCCAAAGTCACCTGAATCTACTGAAAAAAAGTTCCAACTAATTTTACTTCATAGAACGTGACAGTAAAATTACGCTATTTTTCCCAATGGAGTCCAGTTGCTTCGGCGAGAGAATAGATAATGGTTCCAGTTCCCCATCAGAAACACAGACTGAATAGCTGTGTCACGGCAAGCTGAACCGGTGAAAATATTGTAAACATAGCACACACTTAAACTGATATTGATTTTTTTAGGACACGTTTTGCTGCTGCCCGTTCACAGCACTACATAGTTCGGCTCCGTGCGGTGACTTGTCGGTTTCTCCAAGCTGGGGGGCGTGCTGACCGTCATCTACTGTAGGTAAGACACTGACTGTGGATAAGAACTTCATACAGCTCAAAACAGCCATACTATCCCTTTACTGTGCTGATTCTGCCGTAGCTGTATCTTCTCATTCACTTTTATAGCAATGAAGCCATGAAATCTTTGACAAAAGCAACTAAAAAGAGAAAAAATTAAATTAAAGACAAGCCTTTAATGATAAATCTAATAGACTGGACACAATGCAAAATGCAAAATTTGGTTAATAGCAAGTTTTATGTCCACTGGAACACAGATTTTAATGTTGTTTTTATGTTTATTACCATCATCATTAATTAAAATCCTGGATGAGGGTGATATTTTTGGAAGACCACTGAGGATTTTTGAAGTCTTTGATTGTGTCAAACTCCCCTGAAACTACTCCCACACATCTCTTTGTTGCATCTGATGAGCTGTTTCTCACCTGAAACACATGGAAACTTACCACAGGACTGTAACTGCACCACAGAAGTTAGATGAAGGCTTTTCCACAGATTTTAAGGGAGATTTGAGGTTTCAAAGAAATTAAATGTTTTTACTTGTTTACGTTTGTTGTTTATTCTGATGCAATGTTTCCGTCACCTTCTGACATCAAGGATTTTGTCATCCAAAATAATCAGAGTCTACTGCAAACTACTTTGCATTAAAGGCTCAACTTTTGCTTGGAACGTAATGTAAAAGCATGAGAAAGTAAACTACTTGTAAGTAAGTGTTTGTTTCCTTTTCTTTGGCTTAAACAGCCAGATGAGTTCCCGTTTCAAATAAAGAGCTTGCAGCAGAATAAATCTAAGAGGAAAAGAAACACACATCGGCTCGATAAATTAAATCAAATCCAGTGAAATCTCCTGTCTCCCTGCAAACAACAAACGGTCTGTTGTCTTAGCATCTCTCTCTGTGCTGAGAGGGAGCGAAGAAGATACAGAGACTGACCTGCAAAAAAGTCGAATCCTCACTGACTAAACCATCATCAATGTGTCAAAATTTCTGTTGAGGCGAAACTCCCTCGCTTGGTTTCTTGTAGCCATTTTGCAGGTTCAGTTTCCTCCTCCTCTGACCTCCAGGTGGTTGGTCCTCCCTTCTCTTTCTCTTTCTCTTTCTTCATTTCTCTGAATGTTTGTCTCAGATGATTTCCAGAACATCACAGGGCACGAAGCCTCGCTTCTTTCCACTTGCCACTCTGATGAAGCCGCTGCGTTCGCCCTCGCTGCTCACACAGATCTGAGGGGAAAAAAATAAATACTACTTTAATGTGAAAACTACTAAAAATATAAAATACAGCTGACAAGTACAGTCAAACGTAGTACAAAACAGTTGATCAAATATTTCAATATACTGTACGTAAATAATGGACAATATGACCTGTAGGTGAAGTCTGTATTTATAGACCTTAATGTTGAAATATCATAGTACATACTAAATCATTGAGGCATTAGTTTTTCCACTAGAAATACACTATATGGCCAAAAGTATACTGTTACTTTTGATCATATATTTTTAGGGTGGGGCTGTTTCTCATGGTTTAGGTTAGGTTTGCATTTACTTTGCTCACCTAAAACTCTTCAACTACATAATACTTAGTGTTATGCCAACATAATTAACAGAAAAGCTTTTTATATATGAACCTCTAAGGCTTTTTGATTTCCATTTTATCTTTGTCTCTCTCGTCTCGTGTTTTTATGTGAATTAGTCTCAAATTGTTTTTATTTTTACAGCCGTATTGTTACGTGACATGTAATTTATACATGTATTTGGAGGAGTTATACACACAAAGATTGATTTATTTTGAAAGTCTCATATCACAAAACTTGTATACTGTATTGCCCAGCTGGAGTGTAGATAATTGCTTCATTTATTGTTATCATTGCATTTTAAGGGACAGTGTGTACGATTTGGCAGCATCTAATGGTGTGGTTGCAACCTACTGAGTACGCCTCTGCTCACTCCTCCCTTTCCAAAACTGCGGTAACTTGAGCCGCCAAGCACAAAACGGTGGTAACGCTGTTCACCTCGCTCAGAAGTCATCCTTACTATAACAACACTACTTTAGGAGCAATGGAAGTCAGATGACAGCTGGCCGTACCAATGGCTTTGCACTCTGCGGCTCACGTTACCACAGTTTCACAAGCATGTCGGAGAACTACGGTGGCCTTCAGGTGACATAAAAACACGAACAGCTCTCTCTGGAGCCAGTGTTTGGTTTTTCTGTTCTGGGCTACTGTAGCAACATGGTGGAGCAACATGGAGCAACCGTGAAGAGGACTCGCTCCCTATGTAGATATGAAGGACTCATGCTAAGCTAACGACAACACAATGATCCTTATTTTCAGGTGATTATACACTAATGAAAATGTAGTTATGAATATTATATTCCGTTTCTTCCACTATATTACTGTTCCTTTAAATAACAATATTACCATGATTATGAGATGAGTACTGATATCCAAAACTGAGGGGGGTGTACTGAGGAATATACTCTATACTGTTCGTTTTCATCAACAAGGAAAAAGTGATCGAACTTTGTTTCTTTCCAACTCACTCACTGACCCTCATGATGGACCAGAACACATTGTATTTGCTTGCTTGCGCTAAGTACTCTCTAAAATCTTCCCCTGGGTTTATGTTACTGGAAAAGAGAGGCAGCGGGTCACAGATTCATCTAGTTTTCGGTGGTTTCATCTCCACTGGGGGTTGCTTACTTTGAGTCCCAACATGTCCTGGAAAGTATTGTGGGAAAAGGGGGCCTGAGTTAAGAACAGCTATTATACCAAAAATGCTAATCTATTGGTAATTCGTTGGAAGGGTCCTCTGCCAGCAAACTCCAGTCCAGCTTTTCAGTGAATAAGCGTATGCAAGAGAAGAGTCGCTGGAGGTAAGAGGCAACGTGGGAGCTGCAGGAGGGTAATAAGACGGCTGAAGAGCTGCTGGATAATGTGAATCTGATGTGCTCTAATGGCTGAGGTGTCATCAGGAATTAGACACGTGTAAAGTGGAAGTTTTAATGTCCAAGGTCATTGTTTCTCTAACCCATGATGATGACAATGTTCATATGATCAAACCTGCTAATGTTTGGTCTGAATTAATAATGAATTTTGTCTTTTTGGCTCCAAAGGTAGGCAATTAACCTTAACAACAATCTCATCGTTACTGTCTGTAAGTGAGGAAAGTTTTTTTTACCTCCAAAAAGTCACTTAATTATAAGCTAAGAAACAAGCCTTGTTATGAGGTATGAGGCCAGGTATTTTCAGGTATATCTGGATTGTTTTCTTGCATGCATTCCTTAAAAACCATTATGTGTAATATTAAAACATTTCTGACGTTGGTGCTGTCCAGTGGTAGTATCAAGATAGTGTGGCAGACATCAAGGCAGTTAATCATCTTGAGTTTTTGTCATATTTGTGAAAACCCTTAATATATTATATCATTTACATTTAATACATTCTGCATGTGTTGTCTTTAATTTAAATGTTTAAAAGTTTAATATAATACACAGAAATATCCTGAATAATTTAAGGCAACAAAGAAAGAGAAATAGAAATAGAAGGCAGAGTGGTTGCAGATGCAGAAGTTGACACAGACGACCCATAATGACGGGGCAGGGTAATTTAGGATATAAATAAACTATTTTAAGGGGGGCATCCTGTTCAGCTTGGCTTTATGTGAAGACGTTTCACTTAAAATATCCATCAGCGGCCCATAATCATCATTCTTTTAAGGTCTGTACAGTACCTGTCCCTCCTTCAGTGTGATCTGGCCTTGTTCCTTACAGCCGATGAACGTCCTGTTACATCTGAATACTTGGTCCTCAACCCGCAGCTGATGAGCAAAAGCTGCTGGGAAGAAACCGATCCTGTCCTCAATTACCCCCTGGAAAAAAAAAAAAAAAAAAACTCATGAAAACAGCTGACACATGGAAGGGCTGCACAGTACATAAGAGGATTACAACCCCAGTGATTAGATAAATCCTTGAAAAAACAACAGGGGTTCTGTTGGCTACAGTACATAAAACCTGTGCTAAGCTTTGATTATACTAACTTATATACCTGGTACACATAAAGATTATATACTGCACATGTCTTCACCTTCTTCAGTAGCTATACATTATACTATGCAGATGTTACATCAGGTAAAGTATCCACTGTTCAAAGACCAAACAGGCCAGATGTTTCTGTTTATCTACAGCCTGTAGAGACCAGCAGCAGAGTTAAAATGCGTGATGAGTTTCTTCATGGTCTGGTGGCAGCTGGCTGCCTCTGTACAGTCACGTTTTAGCCTTTTGTCTCCCTAATTTATCTGTCATGCAGTTGTGTCCTGAGGCAGCCTGTTGCCCCACTCCTATAATTTTCAGCTCACCTTCCTGTAATTTATCAATCCATTTCTTATGTGAGCATTTTAATGGCTTTGTGGATAACACACATTACATGTAGACTGGACAGCAAGCATTACCTTTTGAATTTTGCATCTTAGAAGGTTGATTATAATAATAAAGACAGAAAAAGTTTTAGATGAACCGTCTCACTACTTCGGCTGGTTTTGTACTTACCTTCCACCAATCCTCATTGGAGTCGTCAGCCAATAAGATTCTGTCTCCCGCTCTGCAACATAAAGCAAAACAACTAAGAAATTACTCAGAAAGGTGACGTTTTTCTCTTCTTGTCTGCCCTTCCACAAGGCAGGTTATAATGACGCACCCTAGCCGTGTGCTTTGGTGGTACATGTCTACAAACAAAATACCTAATAGCTATCCTACAAAACAAGATCAGTGCAGCTTTTTTACATCTCTGGATGTAAATCATGGATCATCAATTGGTGAGGATGCTGAACTTTTACCTGGGACTTGTTAGCTTTAGTGTCAGACTTCTAGCACAATATTCATGTAGCAATCAAGTGCATATTTAAGAAGATGATTTAACATGGTTCTCATTTTACAATGAGTCAGCTGAAAAGATTAAAAGTCATCTGGAGATGGAGTTAGCATTCATTAGCTAGCTGCAGCTGCCAAAACTGCCTAGCGACAGACTGAGAAAGAATAGAATTGAGAAGCCTGCTTTTATTTATTACCATGTGAAATTATTGACCCATTGTTTAAAAAGTTATTGCGAATGTTGAGAGGTGAATTTACCACTGTTATCACTGTAAACTGCATGTGTTCGTAGCAACGGTAACCAAAGGGGACAGGGCTTTGCAACAGGCAAACATCTAAAAGTTACTGTAAACTGTCGACAATGAGAGAAGGTGTTTATGTTTTGTTTCTGATTGGATGCACCTTAATCCTGTTTGCTGTGAGTAATTCTTCTTTGTCCAGGAAACGCATGACTCATTTTACCCCATCGCAGCATGTACCATAATTACTAGCATCTGTTCAAAGCCGTCGGCTAATTTTGACCAATAAAAATCAAACGGACCAGCACAGCTGATCCAAATGTTGGTGTACGTAATTTCCCTTTTTTCTTCCTCTTGTGGTTCAGTTACAACACTAGCCATCCTTTGCTCGGTAACACTCACCATGACTCACAGAGCACTGTTTATTGTAGGTGAGAAATAGCAAAGCATCCGGTGTTGTAAAATCTTCTAAGGTGAAAACAAAGTGAACACATGTTGTTTGAATAACAGGAAATGTACCGTATGAGCATCTCCTCCGAATACTGAGCCTTAAATTCAAGTTAATTATGAAAACATGAGCCATGAAGGTAAGAAAAAAGGGTTGGTGATATAACTGTCTGTTAAATAACAAAAAGGAAGAGTGGGTTTTCTAATTCTGTATTGTAAAAATGCAGAACTCATCATCATTTCAATCACCACATAGTCAAAGGTAATCATGTAATTACAGCATGTGGAGGCAACTGAAACTAATCACAAACCTCATTTTCTCACTTAAAATGAAAACTGAACCTTTTGATTTTCCATTTCATTTCCCATTTGTGCTTTACGTGCTAGCGTTTGATGTCTGCAGCGAAAACCCCGAGGATAAAAAAGCTTTCATGAGGGAATACATTTGAAACAAAGCTTGGTGAACTTTGTGCCGTGTATCGGTGGGCAGGGAGTCGAAGAGAAGGCGTCGGTGAATTTTAAATTACGCTTGACGACAGAAGTTTTTCTCGACTAAAGAGAGACGATCCACGTCTGTGTGAGTGTGTGTGCAGGAGAAAGAGGGAGAGAACAAGTGCACCCTCATATCCTTAAATCCTCGCAGGATTTCAGTGAGAACCAGGAGCAAACAGATACTTAGGCTGAAGGACTGCTCGTGATGAATACTCTCTTCCTGAGGGCCTGTTTGAAAGTATGTTGCAGGTGATGTGATCAATCACAGTTAACGAATGGGATGAAATGTGTAGCCTGAGCTTCAGATTGTACTGAAGATAATAAAACACAATAAACTTATACAACTGTGTCCTTTAAACCTGCATTAACAGATTTTTTTGGCCACTTGGGAGCTATGACGCTGACACACACCTTTAAGTTTAAGTTTTTAAGTTTATATTGCCAATTTGTTAGTTGCTTATTTAGGCATTCAGCAGTTACAGAGCAACATTATTCATCAACATTTATAATGTATTTGGAGTCATGTTTGTGTCCTCCTGATAAAGGTGAATATAGGTCCAATATTGTGCTGTGAAACAGTAATGCAAAAAAGCTGAAAGTCACTATGAAGCACTTTAAAGACAAGGGGAGCTTCGTTATTATAACAATATCAGATTTAGCTGCATTAATTGCTTGTTGGTTATATATGCATAAAACCACCTCTGCAGGGCCAAGACACATACAGTAGTCATGAACTCTGTCTCAATTTGCATACTTCTGTACTTAAACTTTGTATTTTCAGTGCGTAAGTGTGTTCAGATTGAGTATGATATAAGTATGGCAAAATGCAGTGTCCTCTAGTGGTGCCTTCAAAAGGGGTGGTGTTTACCGTGTTTACGAGTTGGGCCCATATGAACGCCCTCTCATGTTGTATTCACAACCTCGTAAGTTGAAAGTCTTTTCACGACTTGTGACATGTTTGTTGACATTGTGAGAAATGGTGGAGCCCATGGAAGTTCATTTAGCGGTGCGTAATAAGTTAGCATTGTACAGTATATTGTAATTTTAGTCATGTATTGTTTTTCTTTCGTACTAAAAAACAGTTGAGTTGAGTATGGAACAGTGGACACTTCTTCTCACCCTCAACGGACGCCATCTTTGCTATGTAGTGGAAGGGGAGGGGCCGCCAACAGATTTCAAACTTGTGAAAATAGTGATTGAAATGGCGAACACCAAACGATGCAGTTACACACGTTTTTTTTTTTTTTTGTTGTTTTTTTTTACCATAATACTGTTGGCAGATAGAAGCCATCATTGGTTTAATTTATCAGTATGAACTGAATTACTGCCGTTATGACATGATGTCCGTAGCCATACATCACCAGCTGCTCTACAGAGCTCTCAGTGAGTACACAACAGCGAAAATTTGCCACTACGCAAGCACATACATAGCGTTCACAGTGTACTACATGGAAGTACACTGCCAGAAATATCCCAATTTCACAATAACACCACAGTTTAATTTATTCTCTCACAAGACAATGTCTTATCCCACTAACATTGTTAGCTAACGTTAGCTAAACAGTGTTAACTGATGTTGCTTGTTTCACCATGTTTAGGTTAATATTAGACAGCTGATAACTGCTCAGGTTCTTCCTGAACTCCTAGATATTGTTGTTAAACATGACATTGCATAGAAAGTAAAGGTAAAAAATAATAGAAAATAAAAATACACTTCTTAGGACCGCTTACATTCAAATGTGCAAATTGTAGGGAGATGCCACCGGATTTGTGTATACAATATGTACTATGTTAGTTAGGTTGCCCTAACTGCTCAGCTTGTAGTGACACAAGATCTACTAAATAGCTTAAATTAGCTTCTTTAGCTGTGTTTCATATTTGTAGCAGTTAGTTAATGAGTGAAACCAGATAAAAAAAAACTGTGTATAGCTCCTTTTTAAGTGAATTGACTGTATTAAACAAAATAAAAAAAAATTGTTGTTTTTTATAACATATCCCCTCTTAGCCACTGGTACACTATGTACACCTCATGGGAGCTATAAATGGACTTTCCAAAGACTCTCAGGATAAATCCAAGGAGACATGAGATTGACGGATATTAATAGACCATCGTGGCACACACACAGGTACTATTAATGAGGCCACTCCAGGGACATAAATCTTTGAAGACCATTACCTACAAAGAGGAGGCTAATTAGTTCCTTTCGTAAATCTATTCTTGTATACTTCTAGTGCTCTGAATACAGGGATTAGATAAGATAAAACACAGACTTACTAATTAACAGATGACTGAATTTCCTGGCATGGAAAACCAGGTGAATATTGATTTATTTATTATTATTATTATTTATTATTTCCCAACATAAATTAAACACACTGTACACTTTGTATGTCTGTGATTGAGTGCCGAAGTCTCTTATTGTACGACTGTATAAAGCATTAAGTACATATGATTGCATTTCACTGTTTTTTGTTTGTTTTTGCGCACCTCAGTATGTGTGCTGCAGAGCATAAAAGGCAAGTTTAGAGCAACTGCAATTGGCAGGTGCAACATACATGAAGTTCATTATTAATGCTGCAACAGGAGTCAGTGAATGGATCTGCGTAGCAGGCATAATATGATCTATCAATGTATTGTGATTATAGTGTTAACTAAGAATACACCCCATCCTCCTTATTGTTAGGCTTGTCGTGATAGTCTGTGTTACCTGTGTTACACTGTGTTTGGGCATACATCGATTACACTACTTAACCCTAAAACCCACTTAGTTAATTTTCGCATATTAGTACAATGTTATCAATACGTAGTTGGATGACTGGGAAAGTATCTGATTGTACGGAGTAGCAGGAGTCCGATTTCACACACGGGATGAGAGAGTTGATGTTTTGATTGACGAGGTGTTCTTGAGAGACAAGACGATGGCGAAGTATTTGGTGTCAACTCGAAAAGCGTCTATTTGGCAATATTTCGGATTTAAATTAACGTGCGGAGAATGGAGCGATGTGTGTGACGCAGCAGCGGTGTAATCAGTAACACCGGTTTTATCAACTGGTGGGAAAATGTCCTCACTGTGACTTCTCTATTGCTAGAGTCTGAAAATTGATGCAAGATGCAAAATCTATTAAATCTCATAACGATTATTAAAAAGTGTAATAGCAATATTTAGGAGGCGGCAGAGATTTGTTTGCCTAAAGGTAAAATGAGCGTAACCTCGTTGAGTTTTACATCTTACCAAGGAGGCGACCTTCAAATTTCACAGTGAACTTGAATCATGTCTCTGCCTCTTTATTTTCTTTGTTTTCTCTTTTTTTCAGGACATTATGAATAGCCAAAATGTATGAAAAGAGATCACTAAAAGCATGTAAGAGTCAACAAGCCTAGAGCTGCAACAATAAATCAATTAGTTGTCAACTAATAAATTAATTACCAACTATTTTGATAACTGATTAATCGGTTTGAGTTTTTTTTTAAAGAAACATACAGGTCAAAATTCTCTGATTCTGAAGTGTGAATATTTTCTGGTTTCTTTACTCCTCTATGACAGTAAGCTGAATATCTTTGAGTTGTGGATAAAACAAGAAATTTGAGGACACCATCTTTTTCACCATTTTACACCATTTTGACTTTTTATAGACCAAACAGCTTATCAGTTAATCAAGAAAATAATCAACACATTAATCAAAAATGAAAGTAATTGTTAATTGCAGCCCTAAATCAGTCAGGTGCAGTAGATTTCATCTGCGCTGAGTAATGACTATGAGCGTTATAGCGGGATTTCTTGATTACAGTGACGTGTGTATGTGTAAACTAACCTCATGTCCAGGTCATGGCTGTCTTGGGGGGTGAAGCTGAACAAGGCCACATAGGTGTTGAGCTTAAGGACATCTTTCTGAAGCTGGCTCTGCTCCAACGAAACACACACACACACACACACACACATGGAAACACAAAGATTTCGTTTTCAAGAAGTCTAAGGAAAAAGGAAAACATGGCTGGCAAGTTAAACAAAGCTCACAGTCGCACACAAATACAAAATAACACCATTTCCTCTATTGTCAATTTTCTCGCAGCCGTATCTTAAAATAGTCCTTTGGCATTCACTGAGGCAGGAGAAGCCCTTGTTTACAGCACATTGATAGACCGTGGAGCCGCTTAAGTTGTTCTGCAATCTGTTCCTTTTAAGCCACCGTCAACATGAGTGGGAGAAGCAGGATCAGGTTTTCATGAACGCTCAGGAAGTTAAACAGGACGGGGTTGTGAGTGGAGAGGAAGTTGTCAGAGAAGTGTTAGCACAATTAGCAGGGAGATGAGCCGCCATTCCGGCGCTCTTCACACCTGCTCATAGAACCGGTGGGTGTTTTCTTGTTTCATCACCAATACCTTGAGTCTGAATCCTAAAATCCCTCCAAGTGATAAATTGTTCCTGCACAATGCCTGGAGGGAAATTTTGCCAAAATAGGATGGGAGTGACTTTTTAAGACAAACAAATGGTTGTTTTTGAAAGGCAGCAGGAGAATTTGCCATCTTGGTGGCGTTCTTCAAATAAATGAAGGGAAGTGTGTCTGGTCTTTTGTGGCTCTCTGAGCGTCATCTATGTGGACTGGCAATGTGGCTGATGGATGAGTTGAGTTAACTGCAGCCACAAGGAAAACTGCCTCTGTGGCCTCTGGGTGAAAACAAAAACATCAAGCAGTGGCAATCCATTACAGCTAACTATGAGCTGCTCACTGGCCTTGAGAGGCTCTTGGAGCCTGGAACACTGAATGAGAAGTCAGGGAGGTCGAGATAACAGCCTCCTTTGTAACTGAGTTATCAGAAAAGAAAGAAAGTAAGAAAGAAGTATTTGGGACAATGAGGTGAAGGAAAAATGGAAAAAAAAACTGTGGATTCCTTTAAAACTGCAGTAACTGTTTTCTTTGGCTACTTAGGGGTAGTAGAACAACCTGTGAACACAACTTTTACACATTATCACCTTATAAACTTAAATGGGGAATGTGTTAGCCAACAGCTGCTTACTTACTGTACATAACTAGCAAACCCAGAAACATTAGCTTCAATTTTGGAGTCATTATTCCCCTCTCCCTCTAGCACTGTTTTGCTCCACCAACTCCTGAGATAAATATATTGCTATATACGAAAGCAGCTAAATGCTCCATTATGGACACTAACTAGTCGCTATAGTACACATACTGTATTTGAGCCATTGTTTTGTAAAAATATTGATTAGTGTCGCTTTTAGAGATTATCTCCATCCATCTTCAACCACTTATCCCGTCAGGGGTCGTGGTGGGGCTGGAGCCGATCCCAGCTGGTATCGGGGTGAAGGCAGGGTACACTATGGACAGTCCATCGTGGGGCACATAGAGACAGACAACCATTACAGGCAATTAAAAGTCATCAGTTAACCTTTGGACTGTGGGAGGAAGCCGGAAATCCTTGAGAAAACCCACGCTACCACAGGGAGTACATGCAAAATCCACACAGAATGGCCCCAATCAGGCAACCTTCTTGCTGTGAGGCAGCAGTGCTAACCGCTACACCACAGTGCAGCCCAGATATTATTTCATATGTTTTTACTCCATTAACAGTCGTTTGGCTCTTGGAGGTGACCACAGATTGTATCTAAAAATGTAAGACATGACAGCTCACTAAAAGTGAAGCCAAAACCTCTTGATCACCCCCTGGTGGCTGGCTGCACTATCGGTCATAAATCCCACCCCCTCCATGTTAACAGCTGGGACACGGGCCAAACTAAAAGTCAAAACACACATCAAATAATTTTTTCACAAAGATGGTTTGTCATTTTAGGCAGTTCTTATCATGCTGATGTATGTTCAAGTGTATGCTTTTCCATGTACACTTTACTGATAAATTTGGTTTTCGTTATTTGATGCTACATAAAGGGAGTGAGACGTCATGATTGACGGCTGGAGGCTTGGGAATTGTACGAGAGAGCAGATGTAACTTTAAATTTCCATAACCGTCAAGGGTCTGTGTAATAGAACACATTTAACACATCAATTTGATCATAAATGTCATTATAGAAATAAATAGAGCCAAACAGCTACCGTAGTGCTAATGTAGCAGCTAGGTGGCTTCTGCTACCAAGTGGTAGTTGGTGTGGGTGGATGGATGGGCGGGACCTCGATACTGTGCAGACTCTGGCTCCAAATAATATCAAAATCTCTCAAAGTGTGTACAGTGGGAGGAAGTGGAGATGCGTTGTCCATCTATATATGCAGTCTAAGCAGGTAACACATTTTATGCTTCTGGCTACAACAAAAGCAACAGAAATTTGTTTCGATAAACAGAGGCTGCCTCAAATGAACAGACAAAGAAAAACAGCGCCACCTACAACAAAATTATACTTCCAAAACGGAGAATCCAACCAAGGAGAAATCACAGTATGAGCCAGACTGTTTTACTGTCAACTGATCTCAGGAAGTTTAACACTAAACCTGAAAAGTGTGAACAGATGGGGTTCCTGTGTGTGACTGTGTGTGTTCCATTTATGCGTGTGAGCCTCTCATCTCAAATTGGGAGGATCCTTCTCTGGTGAAGAAGCAGTTTTCGAGCGTTTTTCTCTCCTCATTACCCTGCAGAGCCTCCATCTGTCTGTCCGCCAGTCTGAGCTAATGGACCTTTCGGCTGACAGACAAACAGCCTGCAGCCAGCTGTGCTCGGTCCAGCCTGATAACACAGCACAATGCACTTCACGTCTCTTCCCCTGAAATGGACGGCTGGACTGCCAGATTGTAGTGCAGAGGGTAGGTATGTGGTTTTTGCCTTGTATGGTTATTTGTTCATTTTTGTGTTTGTCCAAGTATCTGTGGCCTTTTTCCACTGTTGAGAACAGAGATAAACATTTTAAACTATAAAAGTAAACAGGATAGATTGCCGCACATAGAAAATGCGTACAAAGAATTGATACTAAAAGCACATCTCCACAAAAAAAACATCATGGAAGACAGAAAGGAAGAATGCAGTTTTGAAATCTGCCCATGAAATATTCATCGTTACTCTGCAGGGGGTGCCAAGATATTCACAGAGGTTTAACCTTTTTCTCTCACTAGCATGAATTTTGCACCATCAGCACTGCATCTTCACTCCGCAGAGGATAAAAACAGACGCCAGAGCTGCAGATCCAAACGTTACGTAAGGTCAAAACTTCTCTCTATCAGTGCAGGCCAGTGGTTGTGTCAGCTCGTGTATGATTTGTTGCAGCAGGAAGAGAAGTTTTCCCTCAGAGTCCTGGGAAATTCAGCAGCGACGATGGAGGCAAGGGGCAAAGTGCAGCATGCTTAATGGACGCAGAACGGACTGGCTGGGTATCAGTTCTCAGAGTGACCACGAAGAGTTCAGACACTGGTCAGTGGACAAAGTCTGTTCTCAGAGGTTTTCAGACTGGACCAATAATACATACAGGACTACTGTAAGAATCTGAGCTGCAGAATAACAATCAGTGTGAAAAGTGAGGAAGAAAGTTGACGACCAGAGCTGCTGACAAAGGAGTTTAAACTTGCCATTCCTCTGAAATAGTGCATAAAGTTTACTTTCTTTTACTCCTCCTTATATAATTACCAGATTATTATTTTGTGGAAAAGCTTTCTCTGTTTACAAAAGTGGCAGCAAATTGTCTTTGTGAGAAATGTAAAAATTTGCGGATGTTTGTATTTGACATTAATTTGCGGCTAAATTGTGGCTCACATGTTGCTTTGTGGGAAACAATAACGACATTTTCCACAACTGCTGGAATAACTGAAGAAATTCCAAGCTAAAAACACTGTTTTGCTCCAAAAAAAAAAAAAAAATCAATTAAAAAAAAAATCCCATTTTGAAAATTTCCATCTAATAATTCATAATGACTGTGTATCCATAAAATTTACTGGGATTCAGTTATTCTTGAGAGCAATCCATTTCTATGTTTGCTCAGAAATGTCCCTGACTCTTTAAGACAATGTGGCTCAATCGCTTATAATGCTGGCGAGGATGACCATTATGGTGAAGTGGGTCGTGGACAACCCTCCTTCTATCTACTTAAATATCACCGGAATAAAGAAACAAAGATAACTGTGAATCAGTCTTTCCTCTGTATTCAGGCTGATTTGTTGACATTAATAAAATTCAGGTGTATGTTAGAAGGGCAGTGCTGCTCGGGCATCTATAGTGGACTCATTCACATACACATGCTCAGGATTAGACATGTAAAACAGTCAGATGGATTTGTTTCTTACTGTTAAATCGTCGGGTTTTCTCTCTGGCTGGAGGTAATGCTCAGTCCCGTTCTCAATGACTGTGAAAACTGCAAAGAAAAAAAAAACCTGAATGAATTAAAACAACAAACATTTCAATAAACAAGATTAAAAGCTGCAATGTTCATGAGATCAGTGGTTTCCGAGCTTTTTCCGCAGGACCGCTTTTCTATCATTGAGTAAACTGACGACCCCTCATTAAGCGACTATTTTATGGATATTTCATATTATATTTAATGCATAACGATAACACTACAGAATAACTGATAAACTGTACAAGTGACCCAAATAGTGAATGCAATAGGAAGTATGTGTAAAACAAGCAGTTTGGATGAAGTTTGAGCAGATTATTCCCTGTGAATCATGTTGTTTTAGGAACTTTTACACTATTGTTTTTTTTTTTTATTTTTAATGATCATTCATAATTAATAGACTTCTTTTTTATTCTCCCTGACACTTGGCAATTGTTCTACGAGCTCTTTGGTTGTTTTAACAGCGTCCTTTTCTAATGCAGGACAAGGCTATTTAGCAAAGAGGGAAGGCTCTGTGAGTATAGCTTGTGTTTAGGTCTTCACTGTGCCCTTATCCTGTTTATATCTTAAATAATCTAAACTTATCTATCTAAATAATTTAATTTTGTTTTCTTCACAGAAATGAATGAAATGTTGAAATCGAGAATATCAGAGAATATCTTGTCTGTAATTACAAATATTAGCCTGGTGGCACTCAATCCAAGATGTCTCATTGTTCTGTGGTTCACAAATGTCCGTACCGTTTATTTGTAGTTTTTCATTGACTATACTATTGTGTTTTTTCCATTAACCCAAGCACTATCAAGAAACTAGACATGTGACCCAGGCTAAAAACATAGCATGCTTTTGTTGTGCTATTCTCTGAAGGATATTGTTCATCAGCATTGAAGCCACGCTCCAAATAGCATTTCCCAATACTACTACCTTGGTGCGCTCCACCATTCTCCTTGTGGTTCTGCTTTCACTGCTCAGACTCTTATTGTAAAGGGTCACTGCCTTGCCCTTCACTACAGGGACTATTGTGCAGCTGAAAAACCCATCCAGCCACCACTAAATCAAGAGCTGCACACAATGTAGATTAAAAAAAGAGAGGCCCAAATGTTTCTTCAGGCTTTTTCTACAGGATATTCTATAGCAGGGTCAGAGTGACCAATAGCTAGAAGAGCGAGTTCAGTTCAGAACAGTAAAAAAACGCTATTTGTTGGTTCATACAAGAAGAATTTGATGTTGCAACCCTCTCAGACTCTCATGTGGCAAGAGCATTAGCAGTGTGTTTTTTCCCTGTGTCACTACATGGCTGTCATCCAGATGCACACAGTGTACCGCAACAGACACTCACCATCGTCGCTGTGTTTTCTTGACAGCTCCTGCCTACTGCTGTGAGCCACCACTTCCTCTGGAACCTTATCCAAGTCACTGGTCTGCAAGGATCATTCAGATTATTTATTTATTTCAGTGCAGAGAGAAAAGATAAAACAGATTAAATAGCTAAAGACAGATAGCCAGATGAATAGCGAGAGACTGATAGATTCAGTCCAGTTTCTGAGCAGAAGCTAGCTAAAAAAGCACACATGTTCACAGTCTAACCAGATATTTTGGAGAACACTGTAGTGCAGCAAACATGCTGTTTCTAAGTCTCCATTTGGA
This sequence comes from Pterois miles, assembly GCA_947000775.1. Lineage (NCBI taxonomy): Eukaryota > Metazoa > Chordata > Actinopteri > Perciformes > Scorpaenidae > Pterois > Pterois miles. The sequence goes on from CAMQGK010000030.1 coordinate 284,539, forward strand.
AACTATTATCATAAACCCTGCTGAGATCACATTGTCTCTGTGAGCCTCCATCAACACACACACCCATTCACTAACAGCTGCACAGGACAGGACAGGATGGCCTGAACCCAACAGCTTTCAGATGTCATCATACGGAGGCACGTATCCAGACTGCACATGTAGTTTAGCTTACATTAAAAGTGATAAGCTATGAAAAACAGATTTCTTTGTGTGTTACACAGAGATGGAAGGGAGGCTGGAGAGTGTAGCTGTACAGTACAATCGGTCCAGTCCATCTTCAGAGCTGTAACATGAGCGTTTGCACTGACATCTCCCTTCATCACTGGCTGGACCAGACTGCCTTTATTGGTAGTGTTTACAGCCCTGCAGGGGCAGTATCTATTTAGACCATCAGCTACAGTATGTCTGTTGTAGTGGGACAAAATATAACAAGTATACTACATTAACTGAATTGTGATAATCTGTACATACATCAACGAAAAGAAGACTTGAGATGTAAGACAAATAAAACTGAAAGATTTAGTGACCATGTTGACAGGGTAAAAACAAACACTGACCAACATGATAAATTATCTGTCTCTTACCGAGTTTCTGTGTGGAGAATCAGAGCCACTGGCCCTCTTAGCTTTCTGTGCCAGCGATGTCCCAAATCTCAAGGCCTCATACACAGGGTCCACCTTGTTGCCACAAGCTTTAGAAAAGAATGAAGGCATGCTAAAAAGCTGATGGCAAACAAATGTGAAGCTTTCAGGCTAGCCATGTGATGATTTACAATACTATAAAAACCAGGTAGGTTAATCTTATAAAACAGCTCAAGTGGAAAAGTGGATCTGGTAGAGTGTAGTAAACATTTTGTTTGAAAGCATGCACACAGACGTGAAATTATTTTGGTGATTTAAGCTGCTCACCAATTGGCATGACTTCTTTAATGCAGCCATACTGTTCCTGGATCAGTAATGGAGAGCTGTAGTACCGCCGAAAGCCTTTTGGCTGAAAGACAGAGAGGGAAAAAAGAGAGAGAAGTGACAAATCAATATGCAGCACCACAGGCAACACAGCAGCCCGACACTGAAATACAGCACATAACTCTGTTTAGTCTGACGTTTCTGAGCACAACTGACAGTGATAAAGCTCTGGATGTCGGACATCGCTGTTTGGATGAATCACAACAGCAATAGTTCACACTGCAGACTGAGTAGACTGAACAGTGTCTGATAAATATAATTATATATAATAAATTTAAACAGAAATTCACAAAGTGGTAGTCAAACAGTCGAATGTGCACAGCCCTCATTTTCATGCTCAAATGATCTGTATGAATGATAAAAAATTAAGTGTTCAATTTGCATAAAGCAGTCACAAAATTTAATGTGAGAGTTGAGAACCAAACATTACGATGAAAAACACAAATCATTCATCCTCATCAAATGCTAGTTTATATAGCAAAAGACAACAATTTCATGCAAGAAAGCATTTACAAGCAATTGAATAATGACAAACTAATTAGTAACAATTTATATGAATTCAGAATGACTAATGAATTAATATATAATAAACCTGCTGTGGATCAGCTAAAAATAGTAGGTAACTGAAATAATGATTAAATTACATGGATAATCTTTTTGTAAATTCATCATTAATCTGTTGCAAGAATTAAATTAAAAGTAAATATGTCAAAAAATAATCTGGGAATGAAAATAAAATAATCACTTACAGAGTGAATGAAACATTTTACTCATTAAAAAATGGCACTATTCGAAAAAAGTGGTTTAAATACACTAAAATGGTAAATATACAGTTTTATGAACATTTATGAACCAATTTCAGTAACAATCTGGCAATAATGGTTTCATGTGTTTTTGTTATGTTTTTATACTGAATGTAAATGATCTATTTATGTACGTATCTATGCATCTATCTATCTATCTTATCTACCACTTGCGGCCTGCAACACAACTTACAAACTACATCCTTCTGTCTTAATTTCACAAGATGTGAAGTGGCAGAGTGCTTGAGAATTAGGGAGTAACGGAGACAGAACGAGGGTGGAGTGAAGCACAGATGCTGAAGGGGCTGTTGTTGTTTCCAAAATCACATCAGATCCAGTTCACACCCAATACTGCACGACCACACAGCTGTGTTCAACATTAGTTCTCCTCAATTCAAATAACTGTCAGCACATTATTGTTTGAATGAGGAACATTAATGACTACAGTTTTAAATTGTGTAGGACGATAATAAACGATTGCTGCATACAGAGTTGAACATTTCTGGAGCACAAAATGTGTCTGCCATGCACCTGACAAGACAGAAATGGTCTTAAAGTCATGGCCTTAATTTATCTATATTTATCATATCGTCCTTCTATCTCCAAACATTTATCATTTATATATCCATTACCTGTATCCTATCAGTCAATACCTCCCATCTGTTTTGAATCATTCTTCAGTAAAGAAGACAGAAGATTGAATCTCTTCTCAGTCCCTGCAGACATCAAGTCATCTGCAGCACATTAGGTAATGATTAATCTATATATTTTCAGCTTTTGGCCATTTTGGATTTCTGGAAGTTGTCCTAGACAAACATTCATTCATCTTATGTCTTAACTGGATGTGACGTTCAGCATTGGCGACCTACATCTCATACTGTAGGACTGCCTTTTTTTCTGTTTGTTTACATTTCGTGTATTCAAGTGGCAGGTGGTGAAATTCGCATCGCTAATCAGTCGTGATTAATTCTTCATTTGACACTTCTGATGGTGAGACGGCTAAAATAAGCAACCCTTGAGCTCTTCAGGACATTCTAGAGAACAGAGATGTCAGATTTTCTAGGGCAAACTCATTAAGGGATCCGGTTAATCTGGCTACAAACAAAAGACACTGCTCATTGCCGCTGTCAGGGACTTCATTTACTACTCTGATGTTGTGACAGCAGTTGATTGTAGGTTTTGGGAAAATCTGAGGAAACATCATGGTGGCCTTTCTTATGGGTCTCTTAATTCATAATATGAATGCTTCTATTCATCAAAAGTCATGGCAAGGATAGACGTCTAATTTAATCTTTTTTTTTTTTTTTCGTGCACAAATGTTTCCAGTAGCACAGAACAATGTTACAGCCAAGCACAGGAAAGTTGTACAACAAAACTCACTGTTACCAGTCTGTACAGTAAGGAAATATATCTGCCTGAAACATCTGTGCATGAAAAAATTATTTAATAAGACAGCTGTCCTCTTCGTGATTATTGATTTTGAGCATTCGGCAGCACCCATCCACACATAAAAGAGTCAGAATCATCAAAAATGTATTTATGCATTCCTATTCATCTGCCGTGGTTATGGGTGCATCATTTCTTTGTTATCTGGGAAATTAAAAAAAACTATTAATACTGTGCAAAAATGACAGCATGCACTCAATCTTTGTAAATGTGTAAAGTGTATTTTCCCATTCCCTATCTTGAGAGGTATTGTTTCATCGCACAGACATTGAGAAATGCATCAAAAGCTTTTAAATACTGTGGGAGGATGTTTTCATGGAAAAACTGATGAGTGACTGGAGCTGTGAGGACTGAATCTAAACAAAAACTGTGGGAGAGGTCAAGTCAACTCTTTTTGTGAGTGACTGATCAGCTTTTGTTCGCTAAGTGACCAACATCTTGTTTCTGCAAACTTTACACTGTACACAACTAGAGGTCGACCGATCAAGTGATCAACCGGGCATTAGCGTGTTATTATCGCCCATTCCTAAGCTATTTATCAATTTTCTGTTTCCTTTATCTCTTGAATTTTTCTGTTACTGTTGAGGTGTTATGGATATTTTCTCTAATTTGTCTACAATTTCAACTTTATTTATCCATAAGTTATATTTTCTGTGGTTTGGCATTTGTTACCAATGGATTCCTTAGGTTTTCTAGTTTCATATGATGCCAGTTTCTCCACTCAAGCTTTAAAACGGAGCCCACAACAACCTCTGAAATCGCAAGTTGCGTTAAAGAGATCTGCTCTGATAAAAACACTAATATTAGCTAATTGTTGCCAAAGCTAAAGGTGAAGTAATGTTATGTAACCAAATAGCTGAACCGTAAAGGCCTGCCTGTTAATAACACATTTTTTTTGACTACATTTGTTATGAATTCATTGTCACTGCGTACTGAAACCAAATAAAGAAATGGTGATAAAGTGGTTTTGAGTTTTAGAAAGATTCAGAGTATGAAGTAACTTGATTTCTTTGTAAAAGCGGTTCTCCAGCCAAGAGAAACAAGCATGGCTGCAGAAGTGTCCAAGTTTAGAGTAAATTGAATTTAGAGTTGTACTCCACTGGGGAAACTTCCCTTTTTATGCTTGACCTCTCAACCTCATTTTCCACTCCTGAGAGCCGATCATATCTTCAAGCCTCATCCCTCAGACATCTAGTGGAAAGACATCATGACGGGAAAGGAGAAGGGCTGCCTTACATATCCATATCATTTCCATATGACAGCTATACATTTTATTGCTGATTATGAACGAATTACACAAACTCAACTTATTCCAAACTTCCTCTACAAATTTCAGCCACATTTTCTCAGGGGTGGTGTAGCCAAGTACTGTGGGGAACAAGGTAAGAAAAGGTAGAAAATCACACATAATATGACTTGACAGTGTTACAGTCTCTTTAGTGTGGGATGTGTGCAGATGACTAAAGAGTCTCAATTCAGTCCTGACTGCCAGTTTGCTGGACTGCTATGGAAGTAAAAGCAATGAACGTTTCTTGGCGCTGGCTCTCGCTGGTGTAACTAATCCCTCCCCAGTAAAAACACCAAGTCCTCCCCAGCAGACCAAATCCAAATGGTCTCATTACGAAGTAGCTTCACATATGATGAGGGGCAATCACGATTGTGAATCACATAACAGCCCACAATCTCAATTATCATCACCCAAAAATGACGACAGGCTCCAAGAAAGTGCAGAAAAATTCCCAACTCAATAAGGAAGTTTTGCTCTACCTCTTCATGATGACACATAAGCACATTTGAAATCAGCTCCAGCTTAACTTAAAGGACCAGTCCATTGGCAGAGATGGATTATATTCATATTGAAAATAAGAACTGTTGTGTTTTCATTATCTTAAAATGAGCCATTTAGAGCAATAAGCCATAACATTAACCATTAGCCATAAATTATGACCACTGACAGGTGAGGTGACTAACACTGATAATCTTGTTACAGTGGCACCTAGCAGTGGGTGGATATTCTGTATTAGGCAGCAAGTGAACATTTTGTCCTTGAAGTTGACATGTTGGAAGCAGAAAAAATGGGCAAGCGCAAGGATGTGAGCGACTTTGACACAGGTCAAATTGTGATGGCTAGACGGCTGGGTCAGAGCATCTCAAAAACCAGTTCTTGTGGGATGTTCCCAGTGGTCAGGATCTACCAAAAGTGGTCCAAGGAAGTCAAACCGACAACAGGGTCATGTGCGTCTAAGGCGAAGGTTCCAACAGAAGAGCTGGGTCCGATAGAAAGGTGTAAGAACACACAGCGCGTCGCATTTTGCTGCGAATGAGCTTGTGTCACTGCAGACCAGTCAGGGTGCCCATGCTGTCCTAATGTTATGGCTGATCGATATAGGAATCACTGTGTTTTCGTTACCTTAGAATGAGCTGTTTATATCTAAATGCTTGGCAAACAGGAGTTTCAGCTGGTTGCGATCTGTAACCTCACTGCTAGATGCCGCCAGCTCCTCCACTCTGCACCTCTAATATCGCCATGAAAGTGACAGTATTGATACTGATTTAATGGTTTATGTTGACAGCAGCACGGCAGAACTTAACAGAGGTGAAGAGCAGGTCAGCATTTTTGTAAATAGTGAGCTACATCACTATTATCTAACACACACACAGACAGAGTGATGATATAACTATGATGAGGACGATGACGAGGATGGATGGTGGCCACAGATGTACCAGCACACTCACACATAAAGTGTGATTTCTGAATAAGCACATTCTGGTGGGAAATGGTCAGACAGCCAATTCTTATCTGACTGTTTTGGTTTCTATCATAATGACATCAGTGATTATAAGCACAGAATCTCCCAAACTGTTGACAGCAAAGAGGCAAATGTACTGTCTACATCATGTATTGATGCCTTGGGTTATTATGTGTCATGCATCGTACCAGTTTGCCCATGCAGCGCTGCTGTCCCACTCCATTCTCACATTTGTGGTGGAGGCTCATCTTGCAGGCTTTGCAGCGGAGGCCGTGCTTTGCTGTGTTTCCCGCCAGGAACACCACATGCTTGGCTGTTGTACCTGATACACACAGAGAAAAGAGGGAACAGATTCAGATCGGTCCTGTCAGGAGCTGGACTCAAATGGTATTCCTAAGTGAACAGTAAATTGCACACAAAAAGTCAGTGGAAATGGAAAATACTGCTCAGAAAGCCATCTCATTTATTTATTCAGTGACGTTACACACTTATTCCTAGCCTAGAGTTTCTGGAGTCTTTCTCACCATGAGCTGGGGGAAAACCTGTGAAGTGACATGTGGAACATTTTAACAGGGACAACATTTAGCAAATGCAACACATGATGTGCATTTCTACAAAACTATTTGAACCACACTGACTGTAAATGAGCCAGAGCTATCTTCACCCCATTTCAAACTGCTCCCTGTGCGCAGGTCACCCTTACTTATTAATATGTGACTCACAGTTGCTGGAATAAATGAAGATTAATCTGACTTATTTGTGAACCAACGTTATGCCACATTACAACAGCAGAGCATGACTGTGCTCATTTGTGCACAGACGTGTGTGAATGAGTAACAAACGAATATGGCCAGAGCGATAGATGAGGAAACAGAAATGAGACAGATAGTCTTGCTCGGGGTGGAGATGTGAGATTGTAAAGAGAAAAGTGTTGGCAGAGAACTAAAGCTCACAGGGCAACAACAACAGATTGCATCAGTGCAGTCTTTAATGAGGATCACTGGGCTGGGCTCCGTCATTGTGTGTGTTTCTGAGACAGAGAGAACTACAACAAAAGAGCAAGACATGAATGGGGAGGATGTATGAAAGTGCGTAAAACCACCATATATGGGGAGTGAACGAGGAGTGTAATGTCGCTGCAGGGAAAATCCAACTTTCACTGGCATCTTACTGATTTAATTGGGTAAATTTGTATTTGATAATCAAGAGATAGCCACTAGATTTAACAGGTTAATAACTCAAGCTCACCTATTCGTCAAAAGTTCAGGTCCCTTAACTTTTAAAGATTTAAAAGATCCTGATATTACTGTCTAGACCTCGAAGCATCACAGACCACATTCCTGCTCAGGGCATAGAAAATCCTGAAAATTGGGGTTGGCTGTCAAAAAAAAAAAATCATATAGCATTTCATATACGCAAAAGCATTTACCTGTAGGGTTTGAAACTTTTTTCCCCAGGGAGGAAGTTATCATTACTCCCCAATCTCTGCTCTGCTCTGCAGGGGCCATGTGTGCTTAGAGGGACTGAAATGGTCTGAGCTTAAAGGGACAGTGTGTAACATTTAGGGGAATCTATTAGCAGAAATGGAATATAATATTCACAGTATGGCTGTCAGTGGATTAAAATATTTAACCCTGATTAACTGCATGATTAATTGTGATTAATCACAAACATGTACCTTAAAAGGAGATTTGTCAAGTATGTAATGTTCTCATCAACATGGGAGTGGGTGAATATGCTGCTTTATGCAAATTACACCTCCGACACGGTGGTCTGCAGTGTGGGGGCCCCGCAGGGAACGGTTCTGGCTCCGTTCCTCTTCACGCTCTACACTGCAGACTTCTCCTACAACTCACCAACCTGTCACCTGCAGAAGTTCTCTGATGACTCTGCTATCGTCGGCCTCATCACTGATGGCGACGATGGGGAGTACAGAGAACTTTCCCAGGACTTCGTGGACTGGTGCCTGCGGAACCACCTCCAGATCAACGCGGGGAAAACTAAAGAGCTGGTGGTGGATTTCTGCAGGCAAACTCATCCCCCTCCAACACCGGTGAACATCCAGGGATCAGACATTGAGATGGTGACATCTTATAAATACCTGGGTGTTCACAATAAACTGGAGTGGACTACAAATTCCTCTGAACTCCATAAAAAAGGCCAGAGCAGACTGTATCTGCTCAGGAGACTGAGGTCTTTTGGAGTGCAGGGGACACTCCTGAAAACATTTTATGACACCGTGGTGGCATCAGCCATATTCTATGGAGTGGTTTGCTGGGGCAGCAGCATCACAGCTGCAGACAGGAAGAGGCTGGATAAGATCATCAAAAGGGCCAGCTCTGTCCTGGGATGCTCTCTGGACTCAGTGCAGGTGGTGGGAGAGAGGAGGACGATGGCTAAGCTGTCGTCCATGATGGAGAAGGACTCCCACCCCATGAGAGACACCATCAGAGCTCTGGAGAGCTCCTTCAGTGACAGGCTGCTACACCCTAAGTGTACGAAGGAGCGTTACAGAAGGTCCTTCCTGCCTGCAGCTGTTAGACTCCACAACCAGCACTGCTCCCAGTAAACCACAATCACAGTCACATTCACAACAAAGTCACTGGACATAAGTGCAATAAGAACTCATGCAATTATATCATCTGCTCAAATTATAGGAACTGGACAATTATTTATTTATTGATATGCTGGACATATTTTGGCTTTACTTTCTATTATGTATATATTATTTACTGTGGGACCAATAAAGGAATATCTTATCTTATCTTGTCTTATTATGTATATAGTTATTATTGGATATCAATTAACAACACAAAACAATGACAAATATTGTTTAGAAACCCTACTAGTACTACCTGGTACTGCATTTAGCATAAGTATCTTCACTAGCTTTAAAACTGAGCCCACTACAACCTCCAACAGATCGATTTATCTTTACAAATTTACAGTAATAAATTTTATATTAACTATTATTGCGTTAACATCCCAAATTCATAACTGTTTTCATTAGTTTATTATCACCAAGAATCGTGTTTTCGTTAGCGTTCGTTATACGCAGCGGGTCCTCCTCATGGAGTCCGCCATGTTGCTCTGCCATGTTTCTACAGTAGCCCAGAATGGACAAACCAAACACTGGCTCTGGAGAGAGCCTTTTTATGTTACCTGAAGGCCACGGTAGTTCTCCAACACACTTGTGAAACTGCAGTAACGTGAGCCGCAAAGTGCAAAACCGTGGTACCACCAGCTGCCAACTAACATGGTTGTTGCACCTAAAGTAGAGTTATTATGGTACGATGGCCTCTGAGCAATGAGAACAGTGTTACTACAGTTTTGCACTTGGCGGCTCACGTTACCGCTGTCTTCGAAAGGGAGCAGTGAGCGGAGGGGTACTCAGTTGGTTGCGATCTGCAAACACACCACTAGATGTCCCCAAATCCTGCACACTATACCTCAAAACACTAAATATTGAAAAATATTCACCATTCAATTAATAATAAATTTGGCTGACTAAGCTGACTGGCTGACTTTGACTTAGTAGTTAAAAGCTAGTACTGTCAAACAATACATCCTCACAAATGATAAAATGTGAGAGGAGTTCCTGAGAAGTCAAATGATCTCAAAACCATTATTATGTTGCAGAAAACGTGACAAAAACCACCACTGGAAGCCAGCAGTGGTGTACCATTTGACAGTAATTCCACATTAACAAGGGAGGACAGTGTTACTAGGTGCCAGTGCTGTTATTAGTTGTCGTCTGGTAGCTATGCATTTCCAGCATGAGCCCGGCTCTGAAAGTATGAATGTTCTTCTTCAGTGGGCATTAAGAGCGCAGGGAGAATATTAATTTCATCACTGAAAGATATTAAACTTTGTTCAAGATTATCAAGTTTGTAGACTTTTTTGTGCATTGTGGCAAGCAAATACAGTCAGGATTTCAATACAGATTGCAGCAAATTCAGTTTGACGATCAGGGTGAAGAGGGACACCGTCAATACGAAACCAAGCAGAACACCTGATCCTCAAACAAGACAGCAAATACAAGATAATGTATACTTAAAGTGCAAAGCCCCTCGTGCAGTTTACTTGGCCAAACAGAGGAAAAAAATCTCTGCTTGCGCTTCACGTGCTGTAATGTGAACTGCTGTCACGGTTATCTGGAGCTGGGTAGCAGTGACAGGAACCCAGTACAGGATCTCAGTAATGGGTGGAAAACTGGATCTGTAGTCCCCATTTAAAGCTCTTGTGTTGCTTGGCTGAGCCTCGCTGCCACAGAGCTGGCGGAGTTAGTAAACCTGAGACGGAAACCGGGAGAAATGTGATCCCGGCCTGAACCCTTCATCGGTCAGCCAAGGATCGCCACGACAACAACAGCAGGAGCTAAGGCAATGAGAACAACCTGCACCATTTCTTAGGTCACTCTTAATCAGGTCAACTGATGATGCTTAATGAAGACTTGGAGTTTCATTCTCCTTCAGGTCTGCAAACATTTTCTCCATGACTCGAGCCCTTCTCTGCGAAAGCACAGGGGCAGGAAGCAAATGAAGCCCTTGTCAAGGAGTTGTTGATTGGCTTGTTGCTGGGCTGACTCACTCCGACATGGAGGAATAATGAGACACCTCCATGTTAACTCGTAACAACTGTGTTTCAGCAGGCTGATGTCAAGAAACTGACATTGTCGACTTCCCTCAGTAATGACTGGGTAATGACGTTAGTGTGTGTGTTTAGGTGTTTTTTCCTCCAGGCTCAGAGAAGAGTCCAGGGCCTTAAGCCATTAAAGCTGTGGGGAAAGTGAGTGACAGTGCTGCTCTCTCTGGCATTTGCTCTTTCTTGGCGACTCTGCTTTTAAGCCCATTCTTCATTTGTACAACACTAAAGGACAGCACTCCCGCCAGATTTTCCATGCCTTCTTCATCATGTCTCTAATTTTTTCCCACACAGCATTTCTCCCTCAATTTCCCACTCTTCCTCTCCTTAAAATACATCACACACATCGCCACACATCGATCCATTAAGCCGCTGTTCTTACTTTACGCCTCCTGATTTCCTGTGCAAATAACCTTCATAGTGACAATAACTCCTCCACCTCCGGTTCTTCTTAGGCTCCTCCAAAATACTAACCTGAGGAGCACTCTTTGTGGACTTTATTTATTTTCTCCCACAGCCATTTTATTTTATTTTACTACCATGACGAAATAAGGCCTAGAATACTGAATACCTTGCTATAGGTGGAGTATAGCTGTCCATCTGTGATCAGAGGTCTGAAATGAAGTGTACAGGACACAGATGTGACATTGAATTGGGCTAAGAGTCTACAACCAAGCTAGCGTCTCTGTGAGACTGTACTCAGACAAGACAAGCTGATGTTTTGCACATATATTAACAATGTTAATTAGCATGCCGCCAGCATGCCACCAGCATGCCGCCAGCATGCTGCGTGATAATCCATCATAAGAAGCATAATCGACTAGTTGTCAACTATTAAATTAATCTGCAACTATTTTGATAATCGATTCAGAAGTAAAAATTCTCAGATTTCAGCTTCTTCAACGCGAATATTTTCTGGTTTCTTTGCTCCTCTGTGACAGTAAACTGAATGTCTTGTCTTTGAGTGTAATTTTATGACATTTTATAAACCAAACAACTAATTAATTAATTGAGAAAATAATCAAAAGATTAATCAACAATGAAAATAATCGTTAGTTGCAGCCCTACAGTATATTCTACAATGCATTTTAATGGTACACTGGTGCGAGAGACATTTTCAAGACATGGAAGACAATGTCAGCTGTCGATTGTAACACTAACATGAATCAATGAGTGAAAGTGGAAGGTCGTCACAACATGCGACCATTGTATCTTGTGTGACTGAGAGAAAACACTACTGACTCCCGCTAGTATACAGCTCTTTCACACTGTGTGTGCGTCTGACATGTTTGTGCATGTATGTATTAATTCATGGAGGATTAGTAGCCTCAGTTAGCGGCATCACTGCCATATCTGTCAACTACCCAACCTCGACCTCTGACCCCCAGATTAATTTCTCTCTGGGGTCCACCAAACCTGTCGTGTATCTCGGGGATTTCATAGCACAGATTAGTGCGTGCTGATCAAGTCAGATTACTCTCCCATTTGTGGTGACTATCAACTTGTCTTATTAAATAATCCAGGAATTTGGATGTCTTGATTTGAGGCATTTAAGGGATCCTGTAGTAAATTACTGCCTAAACCCTCAAAGTCAAAGCAGGATATCAGTGATTACTGACTGACAGTGATGTTTTGTAAGTTTCTTAAATTTGTGCATTTTCCATCTACATATATCCCCATACAGTATGCACTTTTACTCCTACAAGCTCTGTGTGTTAATGAAAAGCTGAATTTATTTTATTTTTTCAAAGCCTGAACTACAAATTATATTTCACCCTCTGTAAGCCACAAGTGACCCTCCCATTCACTCTTGTAGACGGATATTTCATAAGCTATTTGCTGCAAATATCTCTGCGTCAGCCTGTACTCCATCACAGCATTTTTATGTAACAGTGAAACTAATGTGAGCCTCACAACAAGGACATTTGCTTTTATGGACAAAAGCTGCAGCCTGCACATAGCATTTAGCCTGTGTGATGAATAATAATAATAACAAAAAAAAAAAAAAAAAAACAGGAGCGAGAGTAACCTTGAAATAAATACAGGAAAATGTTGTTACTGAATACACTTCTCAGTTAAGATGCAATGCTACACTTAACTCTGCCCAGCTGGCTGATCAGATTTCTTGTCAGGTTGAAGTTGGGTGGAGCTGTGCTGCTATGAGCGAATAATAATGATGACAGTGTGGATGTCCCGCCCTAACAGGTGCAACACAACTAACAGGAGAGTGAGGGAGACATCAAGCACACAGTCCCTGGAGGTAATTTAGGCAATTTAAGTGAAAACACCGGTGTGGTGGATTGTGGCTTTACCTTTCATCAAATAACCTGAAAGACTGGCAATTTAAACTGCTATTGACAAGATATTTTATCCTAAAGAAGTCAACTCTTATTTGTCTCTCTTAACAAAGCAGAGTCAAACAGATGAAATGCTGACCTTGATTTTAGTTGTGTTGTATCTTAAAATATGTTGACTGTTTTTGCTATCCTGTTCAACTGAACGAATGCCTCCCTCATGTTGTATTCACGACCTCCTAAGTGGAAAGTTTCTGCAAGCTCAAAGTTCACGACTTGTGACGTGTTTGTTGGCATTGTGAGAAATGGTGGAGCCCATGGAAGTTCATTTCTTGGTGAATTATAAGTTAATATTGTTCAGTATATTGTAATTCTAATCATATATTTTTTCTTGGTAATTTTATAATATGTCTGAGGAAAATGTTTATTTTCAACGACCTCATCTTTCTCCTCTGTCATGATGTCTTTGCATTTCCTGTATTATGTTACCCACTAGCTAGCTTGCTAAACTGTTGCTTCTGTGGCTTCTGGGCTTGGACAGTAATATTGCCGTTGCTTAGCACCAGCGTTCTTCACTTAAACACTTGAACGCATATCGTGAACACAACTTCCCATCTTGTAAACACAGTAAACACAACCCCAACTGAAGGCACCAAGTGTATGAGCTATGAGCTATGCTCTGTTAAATAGTTACTAATCTTCTCTACCTTCATCTAGTAAACCTATTGAATGAGTCAGTGAGCACTATAATATAATTCAGCCATTTCTATTATGGATGGCACATCTAATTTGTACAGGCTTTCATATAATAAAGGCTCCTACTTTAGGAACAAGGTGGGCGTTTAATGTTTCTAGACTGCCTTTTGCATTTTAATCTATGTATTAGGGTGTGTGGGGTTTATCATAAAGTATATGGGGATTGAAAAACACTTTTACTAAAACAGCGACATTGATTAAGAGATTGATCCTAGAGGTAAAATTAGTGTGTATTTTATTTAATTAATTTAAAGATCACCATATCCTTTTTCAGTCTAGTTATATACTATAATATATTAGTAAGTGTGTATTTCTACATTATCTTTGGGTTTTTATTAAGTCTTATGTTCAACATTTTATTCTGGCCTGTGTTTTAAGTTTTGATTCTTTACTGTTTTTATCTTGATGTTTGCACTATTTTAACTTATGCAAAGCACTCTTTAACTACATTTGGGAACGTGCGATACAAATAAAGTTTATTATTATTATCATTACAGGATGAGAAATGCACAAATGGAAATCTGTACTTAAAAGGTAACTTTGGTATCTTCCAACCCTATTTTCCCATGTGTTTGTGTCTAACTGACTATGGGGACGACAATTTCTGAAACTGCTCTAGTACTGAGGGAGAGTGCTGTAGATGGCAACCGCTCACAGGCTGCAATGTAATCCTATTGGATCAAAGTAGCACTGTCATTTACGTCCACTAAAGTGCTTGTTTTTGGCATGACAGGTTCTGATTGTTATCATAAACGTCTGACATTATGGAAGAAGTAGAAGGAGGAGAAGTCTCGCTCGCCAGAAGACAATGGTGGAATAGTGGAAAACATCCATGGTGGAGACACAAGTGCCAGCCAGGCAGAGTTTGAAGCTTAGCGTTATCTAAAAGATTTTCAATGTCATGGACAAATATTTAGATGATTTCCACAATGTGGATGAGGTCTTTGAATTCGAGTATGCAGCCATTCAGATTTCACAATGAGACTTCTCCCTGGATTTTTCTGTAGGGTCCTTTGCATAATGTTGTCAGACACTTATAATAACAATCTGAGCCTGTGAGTGGCGAAAACAAGCACTTCTAGTTTAACGCAACATTACACTGACACTGCACAATCGCCCTTGCAGCTTGTTTCTCTGCTGCCAGTTCCAGCGTTATCACTCAATACTGGACCAGTTTCAAAAGCTGTCCTCATTAGTCACACCAAAGTTACACTATAAATCACTTATTCTGTAGTTCAGGGAACCAACAGTGTGGTTTTGTGCATACAGAAATGTATAAATGTGTATTTAGTTTGCTGAGCACTAATATTCATTAAAGTGTATCCCCCTATCCGACTTAATCAATATTATAAACCACTTGTTAACAATTACTACACTATTTTAACTGCATAAACATTTCTAATAAATCTCTATTAAGATTTAATAAACCCAGTATGCTTGTTGTATGAGTTCAACACCACCATCACCACAGCTACTATGCCTCTCTCTCTCCTGTGTGCTGCCCTTTGACTGTGGGACACTGAGTCAGATTTAGCACCATCGCAGTTTGACACACACACACACACACAAGAGAAAACCACTCTCCACCCTCTCTCTCTCTCTCTCTCTGTCTGCTGACAACACTGCGTTCTCATTAAAGCAGGACAAATGAAGTGGAGGGCAGCATCTTTTTTCATGAGGGGACCAGGGGGCTCAGCACCTATCACAGGGCCAGGCAGGCCTGACATTATATTTTCATTATCAACAGACCACCAGAGGCCCATTCAAGGCTTCAGCCACTGGACGCGCCTCGCTGGCCACGCCACATAAAACAGACCAACAATGGTGGTAAACATGTATAAATATGTTTTATGATGGGATGAACTTTAGTTTTACGAAATGACCAGTACCAAAACTGATAATACCAAATAGTTTTGTCAGTGTCCTCCATACTAATGTGAAATCTGTAAGCTGTGACAAGAAATCTGTGTATCTTGATGAACTGTATGCTAGTCAGAGTGGAAAAGCCTCTGAACAGCCTTTATCATGGGACACTAATCCTCTGTTTCTTGTAGTCACGAACCAAGGAGGTCAAATGGGATGACAACCTCTATGAATTTGATCTATAAAGGTTGTAGATACTCTCTTGTATGCGTACAGGTTTGACAAACCAACATTAACTGGCATTAACTCGTTTTTTGGGGCCACTTGGGTGCAGCAGAAACTAGTTGTAAACACAACATTGACATATTATCACCTTTGAAGTTGATATTACAAATTTGTTAGAAAACACTCACTTATTTCCACATCTAGTCTTTTATTCATTCTGCTTTTAACTCTGCTTTGCTCTCCACCACCTCCTGAGCCAGTTTAAATGTCTGGCTCTTTAGCTGCTAAATGCTCCACTATGTTCACCAGTAGTCCTTAACTTTGTCTGCCAGCAGTTCGTGGTGGACAGGTAGAGCTTTTTGGCTGACAACAGCTGTGACTGGAAAAAACACTGAGTGCGGTGAGAGTGAATTGATATAGTAAAGCTGCAGGCCGTAAAACCAAAACAATGAGCTGAAGCTCGCTATAATGCTCCTTAGAGCTGAGAGGATTATCACTGAGTGACCCCTTTCATTTTATACATTTGATACATTATTGGTATTAAAACATAACAATATATTTATAGCTGCTTTCAGATACATTTGGAACTGAGTTCTGACTCCCAAATAAGAGTTTTGACTACAAAACAATACCTTGAAGGGCTGGTTTTGCTTTGTAAGATTAAAAGAGGTTGACACCGTATTGGTGTTACTCCTTATACTATATGTGCACACTGCAAATGCATGTGTTTGAACCTGTGCACACTGCCACCAGAGTGACATTTTTTATCTGCTACCAAATGCAATATTAGGGGCTTGATGAGCAGATGGTACGGGCAGCCCTCTTCATTATCATGCTGCAGAGGCCCTGAGATATAAAGACTTTGTGGTCCCTCAGTACTGGTGGTTAACAAGGAGGGGAGCAGCCACAGAAACCTGAACATCTGGTGAGGGGGGAACAGGTAGAGGAGCTGGCACTGTTGTTGGCTATCTGACACCCCAGCAGACAGATGGAGACACCTGGCTCAGTGTGCGAAAAAAGGAGGACGGAGATACTTTGGTAACACGTCAGCAGGTCAAGTGGGATGCTCAGTGTCAGGTGGCTTGTGTGCTCATCCTTGCTTCATAAATTAAATTGTATTTAGGATATGAAAACAAAGGTTGCCGCTTTAGGAGACTATAACCTCTGACATCCTGCTGTGTCCATACCATATATGCATAATATTGCATATCCATTACTCTCAGAAACCACAAAAGTTTTGCATATATCAGGCTGATGAAGGTCTCATTATGAAAAAGTTACTCTCACATTTTGATCACACTAATGAAGGAGGGAGGCACTGAGACCATACCTACGATCATGTGGTTACAGACGTCACAGAACGTGGGCTTCTTGAAGATGTGCTCCATGAAACAGTGTCCTGCCGAGTCTACCTGCAGCGGGTTGCGTGACTGCGAACGCGATGTGGGAGGAGGAGCGCAAGGGATGGCTGGAGGGACCGGAGGAATGGGGAGGTTGGTGGTGTGTGGTGGGGCCATCCCGATGTTGCAGAGATGGCCTGTGCTGCTGCTCACGTCTGACAGCAGCTCCGTCTTGTTGTCGCTGCTGGTTCGGAAGAAGTTGTCTGCGCTCTTGCTGCGGATGCTCTTGGTTTTGAAGGATAAGGAGCGTTTGAGTCTCTGCAGCTGAAAAAGAGAGAAAAAGAATGGAAGAAAAATAGAGGAAGGGAGAGAAAATGACAGAGGAGAGAGAAGAAATCAGTATAGCAGAGTGAAGTAAATCAACTCCTGTAATAACAAGTAAATTACAAACTTAGTCTCTAAAACCTTCAGGCAAATTTCTCAATATCCGATGGCTGATAAAAGACCATTGGGAGGGACAACTTATCACTGCTTAGTAGAAAACCTTTGAGCTTCCCTACCTGGAAGGTAATGTGATTTCCTGGTTAGAGCAATGCATCGCATCAACACCATTTCTCACACGCTGTGCTGCCATATCTGGCCGCAGCCTCCATCAATCTCCTTAGGCCCCTCTTTTACAGTAATGCTATTCATAACGCTCCACACTCCTCCTTTAACCTCTCAGTGTGTACTTCCTCCTCAGTGAAACCCACTTAATTCTGGGCTCAGACATGCAATAAAAAGCTACTGTAATGTGATTTTATGTTTCTGGTTTCTGGCTGGTGTGTGGCTGCAGGTCTCTGATTGAAAAAAGAGATTATGTTTCAAGTGATTGATGGGTTGGGAAGGACTCCTAATGAGCCATCCTAGCACACAACACAGGCCTGAATGTGTAACTGTAAACAGGTAAACACCTGTGGGGATTTACTGTTCTGCTGGCTGCAGAAAGGTTGATCTGTCCTCCTCCCCAGTTTCCATCAACTGATTCTGAGCTGAGATACTCGTATGAAAACTCAGACTTAAACTACAACGCAATTGAGTGAAAAACATACATTATCAGCTGTTGATATTTTAATGCCTGAACCAATTGCTTAGAGGGCTTTTCATTGCAGCTTTGGTATGGTCAAGATCAATCAATTCTACGGGTCACTCTGGAAACAATCAATTTGGACCCTTTCTCTACTATTACCACCCACACACAGACATGCACACATATTCTACTGCAGCCCCTTGTAGCTCTTCACTTGCATGACTTTCACACACCCTAGAAAGAAAATGATGGTAAAACATAACAACATTGTTAACAAAGTTAAATCTAGACAACTAAATTAGGTGTATAAGCATTTTTTTCCGGAAATTCTGCATGGGTTGTACTTATTTACAAATGATGTGATGGTAAAGGATACTTCACATCTTTCCCTATATAAAAATAATGAAAAATGATATAAAAAATGATATAAATAAAGATCTCTAAAGTGAGGGAATGTGTGCATGCATCGAGGAGCTCATGCTGTGTTTTCTGGCACCAAATCTATAAGAGCTGTGCTCTGTCACGAAGCAGGGAGGGTTAATTGGGTGATTTGCAAAAAAAAAAAAAAAGTTATGGCGTGAGATTATATCTCAAATCACTGTAAACAAATACATTTACTGAAACAGCCTCTAAACAAAGAGTGCCCTCTAGAAATATGGTGAATGAAACCTTATGTGGCACTGATGTCGCTAAGTGATCGATCTTAAAAAGCAGTAACGCAAAACAACTTTTATCTTTATGTACATGCAGGTATGCCGTTGTGTTATAATGGACTAAAATCAGCTGTACGCTACATTTTACACAAGAGTGGAGGCTCACCTTGCGCTTGTGATGTTCAGGCCTCACAGTATTCTTAAAAGAGGAATAAAAACACAAACACAGCTTCACTTAATGATAGAAAATGTGTTCAACCTATCGTGGAACTACTTGTACCAACTGTAAGGATGACTAAACACTCTTTAATCAGGTTTTTTTTTGTCGTTCTGATGTCTTCTACTACTAATAATAATGTGATATATTGGAAGGGAGTGTGGTTGTTTGGCAGAGGCTTTATGTGAAATGTTAGCCAGGACTCTCTTGAAATACCCAGCAGTGACCAGATGTGCCAAAGTAAGAGTTCACATGCACAAGCTTTAAAAGAGAGAAGAAGACATCTCTATGATCCCAGCAAAAGCTTCAACTGTTTCTATGAAGTTCACAAACTGTCATTTAGAAAATAATAAAGACAACGAATGAGTTTCATCTGTCCTGTTCAGGCGCTTTGGGGACAGGAGAGTAGAGCTGATGCAGCCATCCACTAACAGGATGACTAGTCCAATATTTTACTGCTAATTGTCGTAGTCTGGGCAACATGTGACCCACATAGATGGCAAAACGCCTGAGGCAGCTGTGGATCTCTATAACACAGCGGACATTTCTACATCAGCCAAGTGCAAAGTTATTTATACACATAATATTAACATCATATTACTTCTTTTACCCCTATGATATACTGTGAACCTGTTTGAGGCTGCTCAAGAGCTTTTAATGGCTGTTCCATCATCATTAATCTAGCAAAAATAAATTTAAATAATATAAATCTCTATTAGTTACAGGTTATATACTCTTACCTAAATAGAAATACACTTTATTTTGTCATATAATGTGTGTGGTGCTCACTGGTGAATTTAAATTGTTTAAACTAATCTCATCTTTATCTAAAGGTCTTTTTCTTATAAAGCACAACATCATGATATTATACTAATGGTATTTCTACACAGTGGAAGTGTGTTGTATTTATTATGCCACTTTAAAGGTGTTTTATGTCCTCTTTGGACAGCTGATGATAATTTTGAAGTCCCTCCCTGTCATCGGTATGGTATTCTCCTTAAATTTAATCAGTTTAGGCTGTTGAAGGTGTTTTAAAAGGCTGGTCGGTCTGCGAGTCAGTGATAAAAGTGACATATTGTACATGCATGTTGTTCTTTTTGGGAACTGGTCCCTGTTGGGTCGATTTTACTGTCATGCTGATAGAAGTTTGTTTGCCCTGCTCTATTAATAAGAGTTGGACTGATGCACAGTGCGGATCCCACAGTATATCTATCCGAGGGGATTATAAATAACAACAGAACAGTCCTACCTTGGTTTCCTGCTGGCTGGCGTTCGCCGTCGGGGATTTTGGTGTTTCATTCTGGTCCCGTTCGTCCTCCTTGCCCCCACTTACGTCCTGAATCATGTTGGCAGGTGGGATCATCCTCTCTTTTTTGGATCTCTAAAAAACTGTTGCTCTGTAGAGTTTGTTTTCTCCCCAAACTGATTACATCGTTTCCATTCCTCTACAGTCACCGTGACCCGAGGGTAAGAGGAAGGGGAGTCATCCAGACCCGCTGCTGCTGCCGCGAAGGGGGAGATCCCAGTTTCATCCGCCGTGAAGAAAAGATAAGACACACGTCTTGAAGAGGCTGCCAAAGAAGTGCTTTCCAAATCAAAAGTTAAATGTCACTCCGGTTCAGCTTTAAAGTGCCCCGTCTTTCTAAATGAAGCGTTTGCGTTTATCGTTGTCGTCGTGCGTAATGCTGCCAAGACATCTCCAAGTCCACGCTGCGCGCCGTGCGCCTCACACTGATACTCTGATGGGCGGGGAGTTGTAAGCGACCAAGGGAGGGAAGGATGGAGAAGGAGGAGAAATATGACACAACGACTCTGTCCTGCCAATATTCAGATGGAAGACACAGTCGGAGAAAAACACCCATATGGTCAAACTGAATCACTGCTAAGGAAAACGATGTTTAACATGGTGGCAAAATCATTTAATGTGTTTCATATTTCTGGCGCAAATCCACTGATTTCACAGAATCTCCAGGAAGTTAGTTATCTTCCTTGTTTCGTCACATTGACGGACTGAAAGGGTGTTCCTGAAACACCATAGTGCTTTGGAAAGCAGGAGTTTCTAAGTATAACAGTGGTATCAATCTTTGCAGCTATTGACAAGAAAGCCAATATTTCCCAAATGTCAAACTATTATGTTAAACACAAACGTCTTAGTTTGTTTACCCTCTTACTTGTCATCATAGATCTTTCCATTTTCTATAGTTCATCCTGTGTTTCTTTACTCTTCTTTCAACACCAAACTAGTAGGCTAAGTAAGCTAAGCTAACAGGTGTTATACCAAAATTTGTGACCATGGAAATCTATGACAGCAGAGGTCATACCATTACTAATGGCAGTCTTCAGAAAATGTGACCCCATTGTACTTGTCTTTTGCTTTTCTTTTAGAGTTTCATGATTATATATTTAAAGAAAAATATTTAAATTATCCATCCATCCATCCATCGTCAACCGCTTATCCCGTTAGGGGTCGCAGGGGGGCTGGAGCCGATCCCAGCTGGCATTGGGCGAAGGCGGGGTTCACCCTGGACAGGTCGCCAGTCCATCGCAGGACACATAGAGACAGACAACCATTCACACTCACATCCACACCTGCGGGCAATTTAGAGTGATCAGTTAACCTAAACAGCATGTCTTTGGACTGTGGGAGGAAGCCGGAGTACCCGGAGAAAACCTACGCTTACACGGGGAGAACATGCAAACTCCACACAAGAGTCCCAAGGCGGAATCGAACCTGCAACCCTCTTGCTGTGAGGTGAGAGTGCTAACCACTGCACCACCGTGCAGCCCCATATTTAAATTAACTAATTTTTTTTTAAAACAGATTAGCTTATATGTTTTAGGTCACGTATTGCGATTGATTGTTTGGTGTTTGCCTCATTTAGGTACAGTGGGGTCATATACATCATGTTGCTGGCTCTCTGCACATGAAAACCTTTTTGAAACAGCCATCACTGTTATCAGTCTTCTCACCTTACATTCAATAAGAAAATTAATAAGTGTACCCTACTCTCCAAAATGTCAGACTATTATAAATACTCTGGAAGGTGTAAATTCACTTTTCTGAGAGAATACACATAAGAGTGAGCCAAGAAAACAATGACCCTGTCATATACAGTGTATCAACACATCGATTAACCATTCTTTAGGAAGTAAACAACATTATGACATTATTACAATGAAATATGAGGCGTCTCACCCACCTCAGACCGGATAGGTGTGATGCCTGCTGTAGTGATACATCAGGCTGCCTCCCTCCAGGCTCCCTTGTGATGTGATGTCCTTGAAGTAGTGGGACAAAGGAGGCGGGTGCCAGACTGCAGCGTCCTCACTCTGACAGGAATGCAAACACCAACACAGTCCCAAGGAGTGAGTCTGCATATCCAGCTCATTTTCTGCTACAGATCAGAAGGGATTCCCTCCTCCAAAACTCCGCTACAGCCTCTGAAATGAGACGAGTATACTGTAAAAAAAAAAAAGTTGAGCTTTTTGTTTTGTTTTATGAGGCTAGTTATCATGGACAGTGACCCTGATGAAGACTTGTGTTGGTCGCAGCAGGTTGGTTATTGTAAACAATTATTGCCATGTAAAATAAAAGCATTTTAATTTTGTTCAAACACTACAGAGTGCCTTGGATCATTTTTGAGGTAGCCTTGCATTTTATACTATTTTGAGATGACATTCAATTTTAGTTTACCAAAAAACTGTTGATGTGTTATTTTAACACTCCTCTGCCATCTGTGATAAACAAGCTCTCTTAATTTACAGCATAATCAAAAAGGGGTATTCAGGGGCTACTGATGCATTTAGTGTCAAAATGCCATACATCAGAGACAGCACTGCACAGTGAATGAGGTGCAGAGATGTATGACTCTGGTTCTGAATGTCTGGGTGATGGGGGGGGGGGGGGTGTGTGTGTGTGTGTGTGTGTGTGTGTGTGTGTGTGTGTGTATAGATAGATAGATAATATGTTATGGAGTTTGCCCTGTGTTTAGTTTAGAAGGTGTGAATAAAGTGTTGTTAATCCACAGTTTACAGGCTTTGGGTATCAGTGCCAAAAGAACCATGAAAGCAAAGAAAAATAAACCACTCACTCACTCATCGTCAACCGCCTATCCAGGGTCAGGTCGCAGGGCAACAGCTCCAGCAGAGGACCCCAAATTTCCCTTTCCTGGGCCATATTAACCAGCCCAGACTGGGAGATCCTAAGACATTAAGAGCAAGGTGACCGCAAAGACTGGGCCGGTGAATTTCGGAAAATATAACCCCTCTTATCTATAGACAAGTGGGAGTTGTTCAAGGTTATCTTACTCACTTCTTCCACAGCTCTTACTGTAACTATATCATACGGTCTTCACGAGCAAATGTTTATTTGAGTTGGGAATCTTTTGTCCAATGACTGTTTAAGTCAGGAATGACCAGCTGAAAACATTCATGCTTTATGGAATAGTTCATCAGTTTGGCGAAAATACACCTACTGCATTCATGTTCTTGCAGAGAGTTAGATGAGAGGCTTGATACCACTTTTGCATCTGTACAGTAAATATGGCACCAGTGGGCGGTTAGCTTAGCTTAGCACAAAGGCTGGAAACGAGGGAAACAGCTAGCCTGGCTCAGTATCTCTATAGCTCAGCTGGTGCTAATAATCTAAATCTTTGCAAGAATGCAAAAAAAAAACAAAAACAACATATTTCCCAATATATCAAACTACTCCTTTAAATCATAGAAGATTTTATTAGGGTAGCAAAATAATTTTGCATAATTTCTTATATTTGATTTAATATTTATACCTGCTGGACACTTTTGAGTCACACGAGGGAACCTGATCGTTCACACTTTTCTGATAGTCGTAGCAGACCTATAACACTGAAGCTAATATGAAAGGCTAGTGTACTTTCCTGTTTGTTTTACTGATGAGAGGAAATAAGAGCCTGTTAACTCTGCCTAAATGTGTTTATTTATAAAGTATAAAGATAATATAATGTGATGGCTGTAAAAATGATCAGGAACAAATTCACTCCTCTCACGTTTTAGAGATAAGGCCTACTACTGTGAACTGGGTCATGATGGTTTGTCATTTTTAAAAAGTGGGTCCACAGAAAAAGTTTTGGAAAAGTGCTCTATATTAAACGCCAACATGGATGGGAAGTCCAAAAAATGAATGAAATTTCTTTAGAGTTTATATACTACTGAGCTTGCATATCAGCAGATCAACCTCCATGACAGCTGAGCAAACTCCATGTGCTAATTAAGACTGTGGGATGTGGTTGAAACCGGTTTAAACTATTCTAAAGAGTTCCTGCCATTTGTCACAGGGTACTTTTTTAGTTTTTTCAGTGTCGTAAAGACAGTGTTAAAATGAAACTTCAGCTCCTTTGACACCACAAATGAGATGAGGTTGTACGCTTTCACACAATAGCCCACCACCAAGACAATCCCCCGAGTTAGTCAGAGAGCCAGACAACCAGAACATGAGTCAATGTTGCATTTGGGCATGTACTATGCCCATGTGGTCTGTGTATGTGTGTGTGGTTACTGTGAATCACGATGGCACAAAAAGCCAATGCATGACCAGCTGTGCCAGGAAGCCAGAGGGGAGAGCAAAGTGTGAAAGAGAGAATGAGAGAAAGAGAGAGGACATGATCATTTCATCTTAGCTGCTCCATCACTGGAGGAGAGAGGAAGACGGAGCGACGGAGGAGGATTAATCGGAGGACTGGAGCGATAGGAGTTAACTATTCCAAAGGAGAGGTTTCCGAAAGGCAATGTGAAGTTGTGCAATTTCGTGGCTCACTGTCCTCTCTAGTTAAGAATTTCTTCCTTTATTATTCCTGTTTATAAACAATATAAGAGCTCTCCTCTTTAATAGAATCTGTCATACGACTGTTAATAACAGTGTGACCTCCTCCATTAGTTCTGACCTTGAGGTATTTCCTCTTATTTACCTGCCACCAGATGAGACAGCCTGTAAAATTATATTTGAATTGTTTAGCAGATTATATCAGAGAGTACATTCCATCTCAGCAGACATTTCCGTTAGGAGGGTTGCGGTCAAACTTTCCAGGACCAGTTTTGTTTTTATAACCTGCTCTGGTCGTTTTCATGCACTTCTTTGAAATGTATTCACTTTGTCAGGAAATATGATTAGTCAACATGTTAATATGTGCTAGTTTGTCTTAAAGTCTGACAGACTTTAATATGGCTGGACTTCTTCAGTTGAGTGCAGGTTGTCTTTTGTATCTATAGATTTATTCATCTGAAACTTGTTTTTCTTTTCATATTTATGCAGAAGCTGAAATTGATGCTCAACACTGATAATAATATGTACAAATATGATACCGCACAAATACAAACTTAAATCGTAATGTCTATTTTGTGCATTAAACCTCGACTTTGTCAGGATCACGCTTAGATTAACACGTGTGTGGCAGACTTGTTGATGAGGACGTGTATTTTAGGATGTGCTGAAATGTGCGATGCTCTGCAGTAACTGTGCTTCACAAGCTGTTTGCAGGTTGCCTCCAGTTGTAAATGGTTGTTTGAGTAGCCTACCTCGCTGCATATGTAATGATTTCACACGTAAATGTGTTGCATTGGTTAAAAAAACATGTCACTGCTGCTAATTTCTGCCTTTGGAAGATTAGACAGATATCCTGCTGTCTGAGTTGTTGCTGGTTGGATTTAATGAAAGTGGATTCAGCATATCCAGTCTAACATTTCTTGCACACAATGCAGGGTCTAAAAAAACATGGTCAATGCAAGTTTATGGATTAAAAAAGCTATGTGGTTCGTTAAACCCATTAGTCTAGTGTTTTAGCATGCTGACATTAGTCCCAAACACAGAGTTAAGGTTGATGGGAATGTGCTTTTGAAGGTATCTGATGAGAGGAAAAGTCAGGGGATCAACCAAGTCATTAGGATTCATCTTCTGGGAATCATCAATGGTGTAGTGGTTGTGGATAAGGTGTACTACTAGGTATGGGTAGGATGCAGAGGAGGAGTTGGGTATATGCTCCTATATATTCCAGTGGCTTTTTGGCTGATAGGTGGGTATATTATAAACCACTACACTACTGGGAATCACAATACAACATTTCATCACAATACATCAAAATGTTGTTGAGATATTACAGTCTGGACCAAAGTGTCCACCCCTTAAAATCAAGAAGGCCTCGCAACCGGAAGATTTAATGGGTGTTGGGAAACCCAGGTTGGGAGCCAGTGCCTTAAAATAAAGGTGGTCATTTTCTTTAATCATTCATTTTCATTATTCTGGCAAAATACTTCATAATCACACCACTACATAATCCTCAGTACAAAGGGCATGGCCTCAGTGGTAGCTACTGCCCTGACTATGAAGCTGTTTTATAAATTACACCAGGAAAAACAAACAGTATGTGATGATAGTGGAACTGAGTGAGGATGATTTGTTGTCAAATTAAAATACTCTCTGTGAATACGATCTGTACTTCTAAAATTCAAGCCATAATTTCATGAATGTGAATATTCTATGACTACAGGGCCTGATCCATCCATGCCATTTCCGCTCCCTGTGTCCCATGAGGCTATGAAATCCCCTCTCAAGCTTACTTGCATGTGCCAAACTCCACAGTTTGCATCTTTGTGGTTTTTTCTCAGCTACTCTGGGAGAATCAACATGTCAGCCAGCTATTGGACGGAGGTTTACTGCTCACGCACATGGTGTTTACATCAGGTTTCTGGTGCCAAAAAGACATGATCAGTGTTGAATCCTGTCACCGGCATTATCGCGTTCATGGCAAAAGTAACAGAGCCAGTGTATGATTGTAGTAACATAAATAATTATCCATCCATTTTTATCATTATTGCTCTTTTCGAGATTTAATACAACTGACTTTTTAACAACACCCATGGTGTTGATGGGAAGGTGACTTTCTAGTTTGGGAGGTTATTATGAGTATCATTATTATCAGTGGAGCTTCTGTACCATGAATGCTTTCTAATTTAACACTGCAACAGCTCTATAATTTATATGGATCATAAGGCATTGCAAATCATTTCTGTAAAGGTCTGTCAATGGAATTATTCCAGAGAAACAAAACAACTATGCGAAGCATAATAATGAAAACTCCAATGTGATCGTATTTACTGCAAATGAATGGAGGCATATAGAGAACAAAATGATATTAAGTGTATAAATGGCCCTTTAATGCCTGTCATCTAAAAGTGTGTACCATCAATTTATTCTGTGTCCTGAGCTCAAAGCAAAACTGAAAATGTTAGCAATTACCAATGACCCAGCCTGACATTATACACACACCTACACACACATGTCCCAGCATGTGGTACCGTAATGGGCAAATGGATTCCCTAAGAACCAAAGCTAATTAGCCCATCTTATTATGAGACATCCTGGGAATAGTCTCTGCAGGGTATATGTGTGTGTGTGTGTGTGTGTGTGTGTGTGTGTGTGTGTGTGTGTGTGTAGGTGAGAAAGAGATTTCACTTTAGAGAAATATAACTTTCTGAATTAACAAGTGTATAATGGTGTTTAAAGAGCTGACAGTGACAAATTATGGTTGAAAAGTCAAATTATGAGTATCCAGTGGCTCAACATACCCGGCAAGCTTAGTTGCATGAAGTTGATTGATGATATACTCTGTTTCATCCATGCTTTTGTCCTCATCAGATGTCCAACATTCCCTTCAATGCAAACAGAAATACACAGACAATTAATTAAAAAAAATGCATTAAAAAAAAAACACTCTAAAAATACAAGTATGACAAATGTGTTCAAAAGACATATACAGGATCAATAGCAGCAGTATCTGACACAGGTTCAAGTGTAAACGGTCAAAAGTGCAAGTGCATTTATCAGTCTATACAAAGGGTGGCACGACTCGCCGCCTCTGGAAACTCCTGAGAAACTTTTACGCTAACCCTTGTCGAAATAATGACAGATTTAGCAACTGCATGGTTTGTTTTCAGAAACACATTTCAGTGAACATTTGTGATCATTTGTCTGTCTCTATGTGCCCTGCAATGGACTGGCAATCTGTTACTCCCACCAAATTTGGGTAAAGACTATTTGGGTATTTGAGGAATAACCTACAACATAGTTATAAAAAATACAATTTTTCTTTTAAGTGTGATATAATCTCAAAGACATAAAGCTATGCAGTTTCTGTGTGAGTGTATAAATACAATGATGAAATCCGCTGTGATGCAACAGGCAAAATCTTGCCTATATATGCCAAATTGAATAGGACCAGCTCTGACTTTAAGAGCTTTGAGGTGCTGGTGGGTGGACCATATCTCATCATACTATCTTCTCATCATACTTTTACAAGGAAAGTGATCAAGTGTATTTCTCAAAATCACCATAGTTGAAATGTATGTGACCATGGCAGGTTGAAATTAACACTCTAAAGGTTTAAAATGCCAGCTTTATCTCAGCATGTCTCTACTTACTTGTGAATCTTCAGCACTTTAAAGGTATAAAACTGTGAACACTCTGTCCATTTTCCTCCCTGGACACTGATTGAAGTGAGAGTGCTGCTGTTCCTGATTTGAGCCTCGTTCTTTCATCACTGTATTTGCTCTTTGTGACACACTGCTGACCCCCTACGACCATGCAACTGGTCTCCAGCTGGTCACAGCAAATGAGACAGCAGAGGCTAAAAACAGCAGAGAACAGCAGCTGATCCTCCGCCTGGTTGAGAGCATCACATCTCAGGCAGGTTGACCTGATGTCAGAGATACAAAGGTTTTACTTTCATTGCTAGTTTTATTTTTGAACATGCTGTTGTTGGATTTCTTACCAGAATAACTGTATATTGGAATGATTGACACTTGTTTGTGGTCACAACAAAATCCATAGGTATTTCAGTTTAATGAGATATGTGGAAAACTACATTATATTTACTTAGTCTAACATAAGTTGTCTTGTAGTCATACTGCAAAATACACCCTTAAATACAGCCAGTCACATAATCAATTGGTCAATCAATCAGATATTTCATGGCAGAAGAACATAACTAGAGGTACTGGATAAAACTGAAAATCACAATATTTTCATTTTTTAACAATTAATGTCAGTCATAATGCTTAATAACATTTAATATACAATATGTCATATATCCATCCATCAATCTTCAACCACTTATCCCGTTAGGGGTCGCGGGGGTCTGGAGCCGATCCCAGCTGGTATTGGGCGAAGGCGGGGGACACCCTGGACAGGTCGCCAGTCCATCGCAGGGCACATAGAGACAGACAACATATAGACAGACAACCATTCACACTCACATCCACACTTACGGGCAATTTAGAGTCATCAATTAACCTAAACAGCATGTCTTTGGACTGTGGGAGGAAGCCGGAGTACCCGGAGAAAACCCACGCTTACACGGGGAGAACATGGAAACTCCACACAGAAGAGCCGCAAGCTGGAATCGAACCTGCGACCCTCTTGCTGTGAGGCAACAGCGCTAACCACTGCACCACCGTGCAGCCCTATACTAAGCTATACTGATATGACTTCAGATAATTAGGCTACTATACATACAGAATATTGGACCAAACGCTGTCATCTTGTTGTCAACAGACGGCATCTGTTGTATTTTAACTCAAATGTGGACACACACTTCATCAATTATGCAACTGATGTAGAACCACCAGTCTTGTCTTCACACAGTTTGCCTGAAGTGAGCTGTTTTATTTATACCACGGGTCGATTCAGCCAAGCAATCTGATTTATTAAAGGCGGGATCCAACCGTGCTGTTAATCCCCATAAAACATGGCTAGCTAGGCTTTACTGGTTGCTATGCCAATTCCTGTGGTAACAAGGGAGCTAGTTAGCAGTCTCTCTGTTTCTCTGCAGTGTTTGATTCATATACTGTATAATTACACTGTTTTGGAGATACTTTTCATGCGCCTGAGGACATTCCTCAAGTGTATTTATGAGCACTTCAGCACTGCCAGTCGGATGCAATAGAGATGCAATACCCATAGCAGTTCTTAAAGAGAAATGTGACGTCATACTTGCTGTATTCTATATTCTGGCCTTTAATCATATCTGTTGTTCAATAATTTGAGACCAGTTGTTTCATCTCTGCTTGCAGCCATTCAAGCACCACATAGACTGTGACGTACCTTGTGCTTAACCACAACTATAAATTGCCTTTAGTTAAGACCTTCAAGGCAAAGTGGGCATCTGCTCTAAAGGCCTCATGTTGTCTGTACAGCCACTGTGGTTATTTTATTAATCACAGCTTTATTTGGTAATACTTACAGCTAAAGCACAATAAACTGAAATGTGTATGAGGGTGCAGTTTAAAAATGTTCCTCTAGCAGTTTAATGTGGTCTTTACACATTAAATATTGCTCATGGCTCCATAGTTGGTTGGTTATATTTGGGTAAACAGGTAAAGATGTTTCAATAAACTTTAAATAGAAAGCTCATTAGCTTAAAGATCATCAGCTAACAAAAATGAAAACTAATTTAGTAACGCAGGTTCTGTAAGTGTTTATTTAATCATCTCTGGCGGTGCAGTGAAAGATAAACTATGTAACTCAACCACTATACATGCACAAATATCTCAAATAGAGTACTTGGAGAGCATACTGGGTTCTGTCATTTTGCTTTTGTTTTTTGTTTTTTTCCTGCAGAAACTGCATCATTTATGAATAGCTGCCACATAGGCCACAATACTGGGGTACCATCTGGGACTCACAAACCGGCTCTTATCAATTTCTTATCAAATCGTGACTCTGAGCTGAGGGGAAAAAAATGAAGAAGAAGAAAAGAAAATGGGCAATCTTTTCTGTGTAGGCATACAACAGTCACGACCCTGGGATCATTTCACGTTCCCGATTTATCTGATTTTCTGGGGGCTATTCAGGGCTTTATTTTACAAGATGACCATTTCCTGAAGACACTTCTGAGATATGTTCCTACTAAGGTAGCTGATGAATGCCAGTTGTCACACATGAGGAGCTGGCAATCTGAAACAAGGCCACAGTGATGACTTGCTCCAATTAATCCAAATGATGGATATAAACACACCCCAGATATCTGTGCCGTCCTAATACAGATCCCTTACGCCTCCTCTGTAATCCCCTCATCATTATGCCGTTCACTTTTTCTTATTTTTTCCACTTAGCACTTCTTTGGAGGCCACAGTTAAAAGAATATTTAGACATTTTGGAGTAAAATCATACTCGCTTTCTTGCCGATAGTTAGATGAGAAGATTGAAACCACTTTCACGTTGGGCTGCTGCGTATAAGGTTACACACAAAAGTCTATTAATTTTAGATTTAAGACTAGAAATGGGATGCAGCTATGAAGTAATTGCTCCTGGCCCTGTGTCTTTTGCTCTTTAAACTACGTCACCACAACACTTTCAGTGTGTGTTTACTGTTGCAGCAGATGGGTTTACATTTTGGTTTATGGAAAGCCCGGTGTGTCGCATACCGGCACTAAATGGTGCCTTGTGCTGCATTATCGAAGGCCAACAGCTGTGACAAAACACTGGTATTTGACACCCTGTGAATGAGAATGGGCTAGTCTTAGATAAGCTACATAACCAGCCGCTCGCTGTAACCTCCTATTTTCCGTACGTTAGAAAATGATTTTTTCATCAAACTCTCAGCAAGGATTTTTTTTAGAAATATTTCCCAAAACTTGTTTCCCAAAATACAAAACTATGCCGTGTTAAGTACTTTAAGAGGAATTTAGCACAAAACGAATATTAAGATAAAACAAAGTTCATGTTTGATGTTTGATAGAATTACTGATATTTTAATCTGCGTAACAAGAAACATGGTGATTTTAAAGAAACAGTATGTAACATCTGGCAAAATCTAGATTGCAGCCTCTCCCGTGTTCCAAGTATATAGGAAAACTACAGAAAACGTGAATGGCCCTTTCTAGAGTCAATTGTTGTAAGATTAGCGTAGGTCATTTGGGGCAGAGCCTGTGTGTAGAGTGTGTATTAACGTGGGAAGTGAGAGGTGAAGCAAGAGAGAGAGCGGCGGCAAATGTGTGTGAGCAAACAACAAAGTGGAGCAGAGAACAGAGTTAGTTTAGCTTTGAGAATATCAAGTGAATGTTCACTGGAAGTTGCAGTTTGTGCAGAAATAAATGATGCAGCTCCTAAAGACCAACAGAGATTTCTAGTGTCTTGTTTGCCAGGTGATGAGTGGAGTAATGTGGGTTAAATCTAGAGCGAGTAACACAGTGTTCCTTCAAGAGGACCCTCTCCCTATGTAGATATAAACGGCTCATTCTAAGGTAATGAACACAACATTTTTTTTATTTTATTTTCAGGTGATTATATGCAAAAGAAAGCATACTTATTAATATCATATTCCATTTCTACCAATAGATCTCCCTTATTGTTACCCACTGTTCCTTTAAACACAACAATAAAAAAGCAGCAACAGGTTCACCACAGTGTTACATGAGTGGCAGCGCAATGGCGCACTTAAGTGCCGTCATCAGTTCCACTTATGGACGCAATTTACTTTGCATCA
Organism: Pterois miles; assembly: GCA_947000775.1. Taxonomy (NCBI): domain Eukaryota; kingdom Metazoa; phylum Chordata; class Actinopteri; order Perciformes; family Scorpaenidae; genus Pterois; species Pterois miles. The sequence goes on from CAMQGK010000030.1 coordinate 317,075, forward strand.
CAACGCATTGTCATGTTTAGAGGGCAAGCCCACTAATAAGACAGAAACACTACAAAGGCACAAAAATAGAAACAACAGTGTGAATTCAATAGAGCTGCAGCCGCTCTCGTGGAGCTGTTCGTGTTGTGAGTCATAAGTGTTAGTTTTGAGTCTTGATGACGCGGGCGGATGCGTGGGTGGCACTGGGGGAGGGTTGGGTGGGCGGGTGGGAGCAGCAGATGCATCGCTCGTGTTCCCCCAGACCCTTGTCATCCACTCAGTATCGGCTTCATTCAGCTGGTTGTTGCTACGATACAACATTGAGTGGTCTAAACACTCAACAAGCAGACAAACTCACAAAAAAGCCGTTACGTTTTTACACATTCTGGGAATTTTCTCTCTATTTCTGAAACAATTGAAATGTCTTGCCTACATCAAGTTGGTGTGGAATCAAACCAGGATCAGATCGTTTTAGCTGCAACGGTTAACAAGGTATATTGCATTGGCCTTTTCTGTCAAATGAAGAGGTTGATGAGTATTTGACTATATTTGGGTGATAAGGGGAGCATTTGGCTCTGGTTTATTTCCTGTGGTGGATAATGAGGAGGACAGAGTTTGGGAGCTGTTTTGATCATCATGAAGCTCTGGTATTTCCAAAGTTGAAGGCCATTCAGTCTAGAAAACAATCCTGCACGCCATTCCTTTCCAAACAAAAAAATCTTCATTACCACACTGAGTAAGCTATATTCTAATCTCTAAATGTACTTGTACCCAGATAAAAAAATTTGTTCATTCAACATTATTACACGGCTTTGCTGAATATTCATTTCTGATTGGTCAGTTACAGCATTTTACAGTCCGTTATGATGCCTTCAAATGGGGTTGTGTTTACCGTGTTCATGAGAGGAGTTCATACCAACGCCCCCTTCTTGTGGTATTCACGACCTCGTAAGAACAAAGTTTCTGAAAGCTCTGAGTTAACAACTTGTGATGTGTTTGTTGACGTTGTCAAAAATGGTAAAGGTCATGGAAGTTCATATTGTAATTTTAGGAGCATATTGTTTTTCTTTTATAATATGTCTGAGGATTATGTCGATATTCCCATCTGCCTAATTTTTTTTTCCTCTGTCATTATACCTTTGCATTTCCCTCATTATGTTACTCACTTGCTAGCTGCTAAATTGTTAGCCTCTGTGACTTCTAGAAGCGACAGTAATTAATTAATATCGCCGTTGCTTAGCTGCGGTGTTTTCATGACTTAACCACTTGAATGCCATGCATACTGTATACACAACCTCCCATGTTGTAAGCATGAGCTTCACTTGAAGGCACCGTTATTTCTTTGCAGCAGACCGTTGCTATGGATGCAGTTCTGATGTTGGACTGTGGAGCACCATTTTTGTGTAGCGTGGTCATTGCAATGAAATAAACCACAACAGGGTGATGCAGGACCCACTCGCTATACATTATCCCTTTCATTAGATATGAACAGAAAGGCTGCTATGTGGTTGAGGTTGAAAAATCAACATAAGTCACAGATTAAAAGTTGAAAAACAAATCCATAAGCGCAAACATGTTCCCAAAATTTAATCGGAATTGTCTCAGTACACAATGCTGGCAACTTTTCTGCAAAAGTAAAACCATTTTAGGGATGTGTGGACATATTTATTGGAAATAAACTGCGATGCATACAACTTGTTTAATTAATTCATATTTAAGTCGTGTTTGGATGGAAATGGCAAATATCATGTTGAAATGTACAAATAAAATAAATGTCATGAAAATGTCTGCTTTCTTATAGTTAACATCTAAAATTCAATTCCAGACACCCTTTTAAATGGGTGAAATCAGTATTTACTCATTATCATTCTGTGTAAAAATCTATGTTGTCTAATGTTAAAGCATTAAACGAAACATTTCATTTCGATTTTGTAATCTGGAAAGCTACAAGTGAAAAAACTCATTTGTATTTACAAGATAACACTTTGTTCAGTTGATTCTCTTTGATGAGAAAAACAATTCCCAGCACTTTCAACTATTATTTCGAACTGGGAATGCTAATGCAGGACTGTAAGATGTGAAGCGTGAATGAAGGCATTTGCCGTCACTCACAGAAGGGTGCCAATAAATAATACCTACTGTGACATGTTTTCTGGAACACCTGCTCTATGAGAGTGATGGAGTGATCTCTGCTTCCCTGGTTTCGCTTCAGCTCAGCTGTAGCTCGCAATCACCCTCCCTATCGCAGCGGTGCTCGACACATTTGTCAGACAGATTAATCAAAACCAAAAACCCCAACAATGTTTCTGTCCAGAGTAAAACTCCCAAGTCACAAGACAACTCACCCTCCATGAAGGGAAACCAAAAAGCAATTCCTTTGATCATATTGTTCCTGAAAGTAACAAATGGGCTTGAAACCTGACAGCCTCTGGGCGGCACAGAAACCATGACAGGTCTCTTTATGAAGAGCTTCCAGCAACATAAGGAGACACTGATAAAAAAGCCCTGAAGCTCAGGGAGATGGAGGAGCCATGCCGACCAGTCAGTATGACAGATACTCTACCTGTTGGCGTGTCTGCTGCATCACTGCTACTTATCACAGAGTGGGAACTTGGCTGGAGCTACTGCCCCGTCATGGTGGGTGTGGTGTCAGCCAAACTAGAGAAACATGAAGAAACACAATAGCTGAGACAAAGTCGATGCTTTGGAATCCACACAGTAAGTCTCAAATATTAGAGAGTCAAGACTTAAGTCCATATCAAACCATAAAGTAAAATCTGCTGTCATTTTAAATGTTAAATCGCAGTAGAAGATACAGTCTTCCTTGTGGGAGGCAACTCCTGGCAGGTTTTACCCAACTGGACAGGTCTAGGGTGAGGGGTCAGATAAACACAGTCAGAACTGCCTCTTGACCATGAAGCTTTTAGAAAAATGGTCTACTACCACTGCAGATAACTGGTGGAAACAGCAGCTTGGGCTAATCATTCACTCTGCTGTCAAATAAATGATTACAGAAACCAAAACTATGGATATTTACGCTCAAATTGACCAAAACCTAACTGACAACCCTCAAATGGGACCCATGAACCCCTTGGGGCAAACTCAACAGAAACCTAACGGGGGGAAAGTCTGCTGAAGCTTAAGTCAAGAATGAGAATTGGATGCTGGAATATAAGAAGATTATACATGGATCAGGCATATACAGAAAACAAGCAACAAACATAACAAGACAAGTTCTTCACTACAACCCACAAGGACCCACAAGGACAGAGGAAGCCAGGGAGACCAAACACCAAATGGAGATGGTCCACGCTCAAGGAGCTAGCGCAGATCTGGACCTCCTGGCAGGAAGCAAAGACCACTGCACTGAAGAAAGTGAGATGGAGATCCATGATGGACGCACAGTGCTCCCAAGGGGGCCAAGAGGATTAAGAGGAAGAAAAAGGAGATACAGTAGATGTAGAGAAATATATGCTTTTTTTAGCCATGCTAGCAGTGTGGCATGAATGTCAGTCCATCACTTTAATTTAGACTGAACTATCTCGACAATTATTGAATGAATTACCCTGAAATTTGGTGCACACATTCGTGCCATTCAGCACCATCATCAGACCAGTGTTTTGATTTAATTTTTTATTTGGATTATGGCTAAATACCTGAAAAATCTTATGACATACCTATCATCCACAGCTGCACTTGTGGCCAAATGTTGCTAACAAATGATGCAAATGATGCTAACATAGGAAACAATGTGAACAGTCAGCATTTTAGCACTGTCACTGTGAGCATGTTAACATGCTAACATTAGCATTTAGCTCAATGTAGTAGACTGTTAAACATGCTTTAATTTTTACTTATACTCATTCCTGTTAACATTGGCATTTAAACACTGTCGCTGTGAGCATGTTTGCATGCTGACATTAGCATTTAGCTCAAAGCACTGTTGTTTGTGCTAGCATGGCTGCACACTGTTAAACAATCATTACTCATATTTTACTCACACATGCTAACATCAGCATTTTAGCACTGCAAGTGTGAATATGTTAGTATGCTAATGTTAGCATGTAGCTCAAAACACTGCTGTTCATGCTAGCATGGCTGAAATATACTTTAAACATACAATGAATGCCACTGTTTCATATTTATGATAGTCACCTGATTGTGAAAGGCCTCTCAACAGCTCCTGGGAACCTCCAGAAACTGCTCATTCACGTTCATTAACCTGCTTTTGAATTCTTTTTAACAAGTCTGGTAGTGATGAAAATGTGCCAATGTCACTTTGAACTGAAGGCCTGTATTTATAGGTTTAACAGAGCCTCATTTTGACACTGAGCCCTATTAATTGAGCTCTCCACAGACATCTCCCTGTATCTAAAATAGGTAAAAAGTCCATCGTGGAAGGTACAAAGTAGGCCAAGGACTCTCACAGAAAATAGACTGTGTGACTCACTGAGGGGCCGGATCATCTTGGGACAGGAACAGGAAGTGACAAAGAATGTGGGTTAACAATAATCCTGGTGCAGGCCCCCTGTGGTGTGATCAAGTGAAGAGGTAGCCTACTACATGTCATGGCTGTCAGGTTTCATACAGCAGAAAAAGTTATGTGATTCCCTATTCCAGGCACATAAACCTTACATTAGCATTTATATAAGATAGTCAAATATGTTTATATCAGTGATGAAGGTACATTTACTGAAGTACTATTTTGCATTATATTTATTCTATGCATCTTCTTCTTTCCCACTACATATCATCCATCTGTCTTCAACCACTTATTAGGGGTCATGGGGGGGCTGGAGCCGATCCCAGCTGGCATTGGGCGAAGGCGGGGTACAGCCTGGACAGCTCGCCAGTCCATGGTTAATCTAAACTGCATGTCTTTGGACTGTGGCAGGAAGCCGAAGAACCCGGAGAATACCCACGCAAACACGTGGAGAACATGCAAACTCCACACAGAAGAGCCCCAAGCCAGATTTAAACCCATGACCCTCTTGCTGAGAGGCGACAGCGCTAAACACTGCACCACTGTGCAGCCCCCACCACATTTTAGAAAACAGAGTACAAAAGCATGTATTTTTTTAGGCACTTTGCAGGTTAAGATTTTACAAGAGATATATGCTCATTTTTAAGGTACCACCAGTAAGGAAAGTAAAATTATTAGGGCTGTCCTCGACCAAAGACGTCAACTACAACACGACTTGTCTACTTAATTGACAGATTTGTGAAAGTGAGTTTCTCCACAAAGAATCACACAAAAGTGCCACTTTAAATCTTGTGTTTTATCAGAGATGTGCTCATAGGATTCTTGGAAAGAAGTCATTCAGCATGAAAAAAAGCATAAAAAGCAACTAATTGACTTAAGAAATCTTAGTCGACTGAGACCAAAACAGCTGATTGATTAATCGACTAATCATTAATCAATCAGTTACTCAGCATTGAAATTATGCAAACTCTTTAATGCATCATAAATAATATACCAATGTTATATACATGATAAACAGAAGTCTGTATGGTGTAATTCTGCATAATGAATCATAACTTTTACTCATAATATTTAAATGCAATTTTGACTTTCACATGTAAAGTAAAACGAGTAAAATTTATACTTTGGTATTGCTTTTACTTTTCCCAAGATATCTCACTTCTTCCACCACTGGTGATATTAAACTGAATGTAAAAGCCTATATCTCCATCCCACGTTTTCTGCAGCTGCTAGTAATCCCAGCCACTGACAGAAAACACTAGGTGAAATCTGATGCATCTGTACAGTAGTTTGTGTCAATTTTCAAATGTTTTAGGGAGGAAATTAAGTTGCTCAGGACTCATTATTGCAAACAAAACCAAGCATTAATTTTGTTCGCCTGCACTGCTCCCATGTGGTGATACTTGGTACTGGAAAACAAACACTTTCCACAGACAGCACAGTCAGTTTCAAAACATCAGCCAATCTTTATTTACAAGTCCTAACATGACAAAAACCATACATACAGGTGGTGATGGTGGTGGGCTCAACACTACACAGAGGTACAATGGTGAGAACCCCTTAAACTTGACAAGAGGAACAAAGTCATTAAATTTTCTGTGGAAACTCCTCATCAACTAATTCTCCTCAACTTACTATCAGGACTAGTGATGCAGTTGGCAGAATCTGCTGTGTAAGGTTCAGCATCTTCAATACAGACACACAATGAATATATTTAAACTCACATATAGTAGTTTTCACTCTGTCCAATGGTGGAATTAAGAAGCTCACCAAAGAAAAGTTGAGGGCCAGTTCTAGCAAGACAAAACATACTTTAACTCCACCTCATACACACACCTAGCAGTAACTTTTCACACCGCACAGCTACACTAAATTACTCCCAGTCATGTAGGCATAAACAGATGTGTGTGTGTGGAGGTAATAGCGACATAAAAGCAAGCCTTTTCTTGTGAGGGGTTATTTTTAACAAAGATTCAGCATTACCACACACAACTGGTATGTTTGTAATAAAGAAGAGGATGGAGGGCACATTCAGGAAAGGGCAGGCGATAAGGGGTGGGCTGGTAAAAACAAACCCATGGCACTTGAACTAATATGGGAATAAAATCAGGCTTCGGAACAGGCATTAGATCTGTGGTAAGGCGTCAACAAGACTGTTGTTATCATCATCGTGACTCAGACCAGCATTTAACCCATGGCTTTGTCAAAACTTTGCATACAGAATGATGTAAAAGCACTCTTACACATTGCTTTAGTTGTCTCTGCCAAAACGGAGATCACCTCTTTAATGTTGCTTCATAACAAGGTGGTTTTCGGTAGTACTTAGAACAATCTACACAGGTGGGAAATGTGTGTACATCTGTCATTGCCTTTACTAGAAACACAAACGATGGGTGCAGAATTCACTCACATTTCTTTTGAGTTTTTCACCATACAGTTCGCTATAAACTATAACTAAACTATATCAACAGCATATTCCCGCTCCTTTCAGTTTGGGTTTCAAAATCAGTGTCCTGTGGTTCAGTGATTATCAGTCTATGTTAATCACAAACAAGAGGACAGGTGCAGTGGAGCAAGCAACATACTGTACACAATGCTGTACACATTTGCAAACCCATACTTGTAATGCAAATATTGACAGCAAAGATCTGAAGTTATATTCCCCCATACACACATCTGATAAGAGACAGAACATCTCAGCATGTACATTAGATGTATTTCATTTGGACATAAAACATTTTTCAAGTATGTTAGAGAACTTCTTAACACAACTGGAAAAAAAACAAATCAAAAAATATTTATTTGCATCTCTTCTGTGAAAAATTCAAAAGGAACAAAGATCTCTCTTTGTAGTAGGGTGGATCAAGGGCTTTTTAAAGGGACATTCCTCAATTTAAGTGTAAAAACTTTGTTTGTTTGTTTTTTTGTTTGTTTGTTTGGATGTCAGCCCCTCAACAACGTGCTGTAACATAATCCCAAAAAACTGCACCTAAAATAAAAAATAGCCCGGACACAAAGCAAATTTCCAGCAGCCTGTTAAACCTAATTCAAAATAAATTTAAACATAAAAGACTTTTTTCAGAAAGAAATAAACTGGATGCAATATGTGATGCAGTGCTCAGACCTTTTATTATTATCAAGAGTTGTTTGTTCCCCCTCACACTGCACCAGCACTGTGAGTTTCACATTTGGTTCTGAATGTCTGGGAAAAGGACAAAGTGTTTTGTTGTTCTAGCTCTGGCAGACAGCTATTGCCTTGGGTCTGAGGAGCAAAGTTGTGGATCCATGGGTACATATTCCACAGGCAAAGGCCTAAAAATAATGAGGGAGAGAAAAACAACTAAGAACCCACAAGTGAGCTAAAATTTTCTGCCACTGAATACATTACCAATGATAACATACCACACATGCCTTCAAAGGCTCATTATACAAAATATAAAAAAACAAATAAATGTCTACAATTCTGTCCTGACTTACATGGAGCAGCAGGATCGGGTGTTGATGATAAACATGTGATCAGGCTATTTCCGTTTCACAGCTTCAGTATCTTCTTCCTTCAGGACAAACTTTTTCCTCAGAGCTTCTGAAATCAGAGAGGCAGAGTCCTCCTCTCTGAGGGACGTACAGCCTCTGTTGTACCTGCAGTGACACCATGTATGAGAATGTGTACAATGTTAATGTCAATGTCATATAGACATATTAAAAAGGGACTGTATGTATGTATGTTTTTACACCTATAAACAGTTTTTAATTTTTGCCAATGTGTGAACAGATTGTAAACTTATCTAAAAACTGTGACTTCCCGTGTTTCCTCGATCAGCCTGCAGACTGCTTTTAATGTGAAAAATGAGGGCTGTTTTTTCTGGGAAAATCCAAATGATGTGGCATCATGCACGCTCTTGAGTGCCTTTATTTTCAGATATGCCTCAGGGCTAATAATGAGCAACCATAGCTAACGTTCAGATAGAAATGGAGTCTGCTAACACCAACAAATGACCAGCCTCTGCCACAGCTGTCTCCAACGCAAACTCCTGAAAGCTGGCTAATGTTGCTAACGTTAATCAACATGAAGCCTGTCAATCAGGTTCAGTCTTGTCTGTGTCACCTCACTGTTCTGACCGATGTTCACTCACGTCTACGTAGTGCGAGCACAAGCGTGAGCAAAAGGACACTGACTGTCGTTGACTTCACAGCCACTGTTGACAAGAAATTTCTGATTCTTACATCTCGCACCTTTAAGAAGGAATTTTCTTTAAAGGAATAGTTAAGCATTTTGGTAAATATGCTTATTTGCTTTCTTGCCTTCTGAGAGTGAGATGAGAAGGTCAATAACACTGGTGTCGGCAAATGTGACCTTATATGACAAACGTATAACAAATAAACAAACTCATAATGAGTAGTGTTGTAGCAGTTGGCCCACTTACTCTTACCTGTCTTTGCTCATCTTCATGCGGTTCATGTCCTTCAGGATGTCCATAACATCAGCAAAGCTGGTGGACTTTGATAGTGACACTGTATCCTCCTCTGCCTCCCGGTAGTCCATGCTGGGTCTGTCCAGGTCAAAGGTCGCAGACGCTGTCATGGAAACAGGCGGAAGAGGGTCAGGGACAAGCTCTGACACTACAGAGACAACATCTTCTTCCTCCTCCTCTTCTTCTTCTTCCTCTGTGACATCACTGATGACAAAGGAAGCGGCAGCCGTGGCGGCCGGCTGGTAGGGCGCCGTCTCAAAAGGCGCCATGGAGAAGCTCATACTTGTGTCGTCAGGGGAGAGCAGGTCAGGGGTCAGGGGGTTGGAGCCTGAAAAAAAGAGGAGGAGCAGGGTAGAAAATTGAGCCTGTCAGTGAAGTCTGAGTTGGACAGTGGTGAGAGAAACAAAGCAACTCCAAAATATCAAAAGCACAGAGTTCAAATGCCATTTCTAATGTGAATCTGAAGGTTGCGTGTAGCTCTCCTCTAAGGCACAATTATACCTTGAGTGGAGTGCAGTAGGAGAGTCCACACTCCAATCAATCACATTTTCTCTTAGGAGTAAGTGATTTCTTCATGAGACAATGATTTATTGTTCTGTACACATGACACTGAAAGCCCAAACGCTTCTCAGATCATATTACCTACCTCACAGCTTAACTGTATCATTGTACTGAAAACACATGACACAATCATGGAGCGTGAAGTCCTGGGCTGTATGAGGTCCTTCCCTTGTTTAGAGACCACCTCACAACACACAGTTAACAGAATTTCGGAAGCAGACTCACTTAACAATAGTGTTTTAATTTGATGTTTGAAGTTCCTTGTGTGGCTCTTTTAGACAACATCAGAAAGTATGTTTTCAAACCAGCAGGAATACAATACATAGTGAATATGTGACACTTTAATCGTGATATCCCTGTTTTCAATGTATGACATGCAACTGCAGAGATTATCTTTTGCTACTGACCTACAAACTGATGCCAAGACAACTTAGTTCCAAAGAGCTTAAGGAGAATCAGGGCAGCCAACTTGGCCAAAAAAGGATCACAGTCACATGAAGACAGTAACTCAGTGGTGAAATGTAGGCTCAATAAAGCAATTTTAAATCTACACTGCTTTGAACAGCTTTATAGCCTGAAGTATCAACAAGGAAAGTGTCAAGTTAAGTGTGTAATCAGTTCTCAAGCACCCGAGTTTTTATCACTATTCAAATTCCAAGGTCAAGCTCTACATTGGACAAGTTTACATTGTGTGTACAATAGGGATGCTAATTTTGAAAAAAACTGAGTCAACAGTTCACCTTCCAGGAGTGTGAGCAGCCACAGTGTTGTGTGTAGTGTCGCGGATATGCAGCTACTTTCCCGGTAAAAGTCTGCCTCCACCGCTGCATCATTTGGTTTAGTTTAGCAGATTGTCAGCTGCATTTCTGCCCGGCATAACTTTAACAATTGTCCGTCAAACCGCGTGTGTGCAGCGGCAGTGAGTGTTATAGCTGTGAACGGAAGTGTAGCAGTGTGAACAGTTTATTTGTCTGTGAATAAATGCTACGAGGCTACAACTCCTACCCTACAACCGTTAATCAGTTCAAGTTCTTAATGTCAGCTAACAGTTAATTATTAACATCCCTAGTGCACATTTTAATTTTTGCTTTGGATACTCACCAGAATCACTTGCCACAATCTTAGCGATCTGTGCACGGAGTCTGCTGAGCTCATCCTGCAGAGCGGTGGTACGATTCAATGCCGTCACCCCAGGCTTCCTAAGCCCTTCCACTCTTTTGCCCTCACGGCGGAAGTTGGGTACAGATGAGTTTCTGTGGAGCACCAGGAGAGGCGTGGGCCGCCACTCGTGTTTCAGAGGACGAGTGTCACTCCTGAAAAGAGAAGAGTGGGCGATCAGTGTGACTCAACAGTAATCTTTATTTTATTTGGGTCCAGCTTTTGAAGTATGCTGCGGGTCATCTGATGTCTCTCTTTCCCCGTACCTACTCTTCAGATAATATCCTAGTACTAATCAACACTTTACCCGCAGTTTATATCAAATAAATCACATCTTAGTTAAATTTACACTGTTCAGGTTTCACCACCACCTACAGCTGTAAAAATCAGCATAGAGCTGAATCAACAGCTTTCTGACACAGTAACTCAATGTTATAAGAGAGTACTGCATTTCTTTAGGCTGCACATATGCAGTCTAATAAGATGGAAGCTCAGAGAGGAGTCTGGAATAATGTAATTAATAATAATAATTAATAATTATAGATCAGTGACTTGGCACTACATAACATTAGTGACTGTCTCGTAGGATATGACTGGATAGTTACCGCACTCTGGCATAAGTCTCTTCTTCATCTGCAACAATCCAGGCTATGTCTGCCAAGGTAGGAACCATAGGGCCATCCATGGGCCGAAGAGGGGGCAGGCCCGGTAGTTCCTGAAGGACACAAGTTAATGTTGTATATACAATCTATATTGCAATAAGACTTTACCAAGACTTATATGACCTGATATTTACCTGGAAACATGCCCTTTGTGGAGGTCTGAGTGGCAAAGTGGAACCTATTCTTCTCACAACACTACGGGTGGATCCATGAGGCTTATTCTGCCAGATAGGAATAACTTCCTGTGAAGCATACTGTAAATTAAAACAGTCTCTACAAAAAGTAGAATACCTTAATGGCAGGGTAACTTAGTCTATAATTTGCATTCCCACAGCCATGTGGGAAAAAAATCAGTTTTAAGTTAAACAGCGTTAAGTACAGACATCACTCGGAAGGAAGGAAGCAAACTTACTGTGTCTGTTTCCATGGTGATGGTGGATCAGTCTCATTCACTGGGAAGCTGCACCACCAATGCTTGGTGCTCGCAGTGGCTGAAGACAGAGCAGCTCAGTGGACAGATGCCATGCCAGTACGACTGCCAACTCTTGGGATAGAAAATGGTGATGAGTTCAGAGCATCACAAGCAGGAGGAGAACACTGCATTATTTCATCCACCAACATAAAGGCAGTTGTTTAGAAACTATAGCTAAAAGGCACAAAACTAGATCAGAATAAAATCTGAGTTTTGGTGACTTTATTAACAAAGCAAATTACTTTTTATGGACATGACTTTAAAATTTACTTAATTTTCACAATATTGTATCATTAGAAATTATATGTTACTTTATATTACTAGTACTTATTAGGGAAATATTAAAGCTCTTGGCATTCAACCTTTATTTGTAATATCACTATCTGCATATTTTTAAGTCTGACTGCTGGAGAAGGAATTATAATAATAAGGTGTGAACACTGCATTTTTTACTTAAACACTGAAACTATTAATTAGTGGATATTAAAATCACTGCCTGGCTAACGCTAGCTAATGTTGGTACTACATCAACATATGGAGGTGCAAGGTAAAATCCATCAGTGCTAACATAGCTACCTAGCTAACGGACGTCTAAAATTCAAAACAGTTAGCTTTATTTGTGTTGACGGCACCACTACAAGCTACTGTTACCGTTGATGGAGCATGGTGAGCGACATAAAGATACCCTTAGTGCAGTTATTTGTGGATAGCTTTACTTAGTTCATCATTACGGTTAGTCGGTAGCTACGCTGATCAAACACACACACACAGTGACCGTCAGTTAGCTTTAGCTAGCAGCACTAACAACGGCCCCCTGGTTGACCCTCAACCGGTGCACTATAACACCACCATTTTTCACCGTGTTTCGCTTCCCCTCACAGAATGCAGTCAATACTGCAAGAATGCAACTTACTGTAGATTATCACTGCATCTGTGAAAGCCAAGCAGTTGAATTATTTACGAGAGGCTGCTTCTCCTCTTCGTCTTTCAGACTGGAGTTGTGTTGGTTTTTGCTACCGGAAAACCTGTTCCTCCCTTTCCTGTGATTTGATTGGCTGGAGCGCCTGAGCTTCCTTTATCAAAAGCTATAAAAGAGCGTCCCCAGAGGTGGAGGTGAGTAGTGCTGAATACAGACAGCAACAACAACAACAACAACAACAACAACAACAACAACAACAACAACAATAATAATAATAATAGCCTTATCAATTATATCAAACAATACATTTTTGATTGTATTGCTGAATTTACCAAAAAAAGAAAGCTGAGAAAACACATGTAATCCTTACAAGGTTCTTCTAAGGCAGATTACATGAGAAATAAATAAATGACAAAAAAACGACAGTAAATTACGTAAGCTCACAATACAAAAGGCACGGTAAATGAGAGATAAATAAAAAAAATAAATGAGAAATAAATAGATACATAAATAAATTCGTAAAAACTGACGTTACTAAATAACATAAGTGAAAAATATACAAAATAATACAAAAAAACAACAAATAACTCAAGAACAAGTAAATAAAAGATAAAGGGGCATCAAATATTTTCATATCTTCAGATGGGTGAAAATACAAGATAGATCTCTCTCATCTACTTCCGCTTTCGCTGCTGTCAGCCGGCCGGCGGCGGGGAGGGGGAACTATCTTGACTGGGCGGAGCTTGAATATTGAACTTGTAACTGTTGTCTGCAGTGATATCATAACACTGCAATATGAGGACACGCTCATATGACCGCCACTCGTCTCCATCCCTGGGCAACTCACAGGTCAGTAAAGCTACAGCTCACTTTACATGATGCTCTCATCAATTCTTCATCTCTGTTGAGCCGCTGATGCCATATTTTTTTTCCTGCCATAGCAGCAGTCTCGATCATTCTGTAATGTCGTCTAAAACGCTCACTTCCTCCGCGGTGATTATTGCACGGAACAGCATTTACAGGAAGCAGACAGTGATCACTATTTTTATCAAGTGATCTCTCTCTAATGTGAAGGATGCGGGAAAACAGGAGTAGCCTGTTGTTATGTTGCTGTGCAGAGTTGACCGGCAAATCACCGCCCAAAGGGGTGTGAGCCTTGTATGGGATGCAGAAATAAGGCTTACACAGGAATGTAGATGCATTCCAATGTCTTAGATCATGGCTAAAATACAGAAGCTGATCCATCATATTAATGTGTAATAATGTTCTACTCCACATTATTATAGAGATATTGATTATTTAATAAGTGCAAACCATGGACCACAAGCCCAGGCACATTGATTGCAAGCACGCACACACTACTTGTATGGATTGACTAACTACCTGGCTCCATTACTCTGCAAAGTGTCTAGCTCACTTCCTTATGAGGTCATGTGGCTGCAGCAGGTAGACCTTTTACCACCCCATCTCCCTCTCCTCTGTTTATAAAATCAGCCCACATCATATGACTTCCTGTCTTGTGTAGGTGTAAAGGTAGGCATGGGGAATAAAAGGAGGAGGAAGGATGCCAGCTGAGCCCCTCATCCCTCTGCAACTACTGCCAGCATCAGAGTAAAAAAAGACAGATAATGGCTCAGTCCGTGAGGAGGCTGGAGACCCGAGGAGCCATGGACCACGAGCCCCAGAGGGACAAGACCAGGACCAGCTACTTTGGCAACGTCAAGACCAGGTTAGGCCTCTAAATACACAGATTACTGGAGAGGAAAGAAAGGGGGGAAAGCTCAAAGCAGACATGTGACGAGTTTGGCTGATTTGCTTCTCAGATTTAAGCACGGCTACAATTCAGTCTTTTCATTATTTTCATAAGAAGGGTAACACGTCCCGATTACCTTTAAGTCTGCCATGCGAATGGGAATGTTTTTTAGCACAAAATGCACAGTTTCATCAGCTGGTTTCATCCACTGTCACTGCCGCGCTCCATCACAGAGCATCATGTGGGTGAGAGCTACAACAGGAACTAGCCGTCACGCAGACAGCTCCCACTCCCCCTATAAATAACTGACTGTCAACGCTGCTCTATACAGTTATTCACTCTTCAAATACTCAAAACTATTAATCTCGGCTATTAAATGGAAAATCCACCCTGAAACTGAATTTATATTCAAGTGTGGACATTAACTTTTGACCTTAGGGAGCAGTGTATGTACAGAAATAAACTTTAAAACTTTATTAGAATCATCATATATACAGGTACATACATGCAATTTGACCTCTGCATTTAACCCATCATAAGCATTTATGAGAAGTAGGCTGCTTTAAAGTGCCTGGGGAAGGACAATAATCTAGTCTGAATGAAGAGAGTGAAATGTGGTTGAAAGCTCCAAATGCTAGTAATTGGATCTTTGAACTTTTTCGCTGGCTGAATTATTTTGCTGGCTTTCAAAATGTGTGCATTTGTGGCTTTTCTCTGTTTTGTGTGATACCACATTGAATGTATTTGGGGTTTGCTAGACAAAACAATTTGAAGATGTCACCTTGGGTTTCCATTATACTGTGTTGGCCATTTTTCACTATTTTGTAACTACTTTATTTTAAAGAGCAACCAATTATCGATAAATTGATAAAATAAGTATCCACTCATGAGTTTGAACTAGTAGCTGAGACTGTGATCATGTTATCAGTAATGAAATCAAGTGGCTGCTTTATAGACAGTGAATAAAGGCATAAATCCAATCATAATATAACTGTATGATTCCAGTAAAATCAGGACATTTTATGATGTACGGCTGTGCGCTACGTCAAATAAAACCTATTTGGATGGAAAGTTGTAATTTAAGTTTATGTGGCGTATTGAGCACCTGTGTAAAGAAAACAAGATCGGAGTCACATGAGAAGTTTTTGAATATCACAACAATCAAGAGCTTTGCCACAGTGTGTTGGACCCCTTGTATACAATCCAGAGATCTATTACTAACATACCGTAAGTTTAGTGATATTTTTCAACTGTTGCAGCTCAGCAGTAACAAATCAAACACTTCACATGCTTTTCAGTAGACAGATGTGACACCTGGGCTGTCACAATATCAGATTTTCACTACATGATTATTGTTACCACTAAAATTTACGCTAGCAATATTATTTAGGTATCTCCAGAAATATATATATATTTTAAATGCTATCAGTCAATTCATCCTTAACTTTGTTTATTGTGCGTTTTGTCTCTTTTTTGGTGGATGAATTACACTCAAAGTAGGAGTATCAGGAGGTGGAGAGGGAGTCTAACTGTAATTGTACAAAAGCAGTAATTAAGGGGTGCTGGATTATTTACTAAGTAAATTACTTTAATATTATAATATGTTTTTTATTAACATGGTATCAATATTTCATTTTTGAATATCACGGTTATCATCAGTACTGGTATATTGGGACACCCATGTGACACCATTAAATGATCTCATTATAATGAGTGCTTCAACAATTAGTCGCTTGTCAAGTACATCTTTAATCAGTTATTAGTTATATATCATTTAATCAAGAAACAGCCAATATAAAGCCAATATAAAATGTCAGAAAATGGTGAAAATGTGTTTCCCAGAGTCCAAGATGGCATCCTCAAATGTCTTGTTTTGTGCACAGCTCTAGAGATATTATAGAGAGTAAAGAGATTTTTGCATCATTTCGACGACATATATCGTCACATTGCCCAGCGCTAACTGAACGTTTAATTGAGTGGTAACATATATAGACTAATCTATAATGGAAATAATAGGTAGTTGCAACCCAAATATAAATTCTGTATGAGGGTGAATTTCCACAAAACTGTGTGTGTGTGTGTGTGTGTGTGTGTGTGTGTGTGTATGTGTGTGAAACCTACTTCAACATAACATGATTATATCAGTTTTCTTTCTGCTCTCCCTGTCAGGCTGGGATCCAAGCTTCCTCCTGGTGTCTCTCAGCCTCCACAGTTCGCTAAGCGGCCCTGGGAGACTCAGCCTCAGGCCCGAGTGATGCAGGAGCCTGCAGCCGGCAGCCAGCGTCAGCACCAACAAGTCACCGTGGGCCGGCCTCTCAGCCACACCCCCCACATCAGAAACCCCAAACTGAGGCAGTACTACTTGCAAGGTGCGCCTGCAGGGTTTGACATCTCCCAGGCAGGGAACAGCAACTGCTGGATGGCTGAAATTTACATTTTATCAGCCTGTTGGAACGTTCACGTCTTTGCATAAAGTTATTTTCGTATAGAGATGAAAGGCAAGAATATGAGCTGTAGTGTATTAGTCCTGTTAGGAAGAAGTGATGAGGCAGCCTTGCTCAGGATGTTTTTCTTCCTCACAGGGACTTCATGGGACTTAAACAATACCGCAGTGAAGCAAGAGCATATGAGCGGACCGTCAGATGACGGTACAAGCAGCAGTGTGAGTCACATGTTTTGTTTTGACTTGTTATTGTCCTTCTCATGTGCATTGACGAACACAGCTTGTGGGAAAAGCAGAGAGAAGAATTTGGGAAGTGGGGAAGAAGCAACAGACAGATAATGGATTTATGGCTGCATATATCATCTGATGAGGTACGACAGAGCGAGCATTATGTGTCTGGTAATTGGTTTCATAATTTATGGTCATGGAAGTTTGATAAAGAGCGTCCAAGGTTCACAGGTGAGTGCCAGAGCTGTCAGAGCCATTGAACACCATGGGAAGTCTGTTTCAGAGCCTCTACAACAAATACAGACGGAGGAATGTGTATTCAGACGTTTATTCAAAGGTATTTGTCAGCTGGGTTTTTGATTTTGCAGCTGAGCTGTTAAATGTGAAAGCTTTTTTTTCTGTCTACTTGTGATGGTCTTAGTACTAAGTGCTCCGGTCTGATTTGTTTGAAACGTTCACCATCGTCTCTTCTTCCCTTCTTCTTTTTTACTTCCTCTTCTCCTCCTTAAAGTCAGTTACCTTTTCACAATTCTAGTAACACAAAATTCACATGTTTGAGTTGAAGACGAAGTACGAATGGTATGCTCAGTTGCCAGTGTATTAGGTCGGTAATGCACTTTAACGCAAAGCCCTGCATTATATTTGAACTTCATAAAGGTAATAATGTTCAGTGTATTGTATTTTATGGTGAGTGCATGTTGAGATTGAAAGTAGAGATTTTAGCTGCAAATCCTCCTTTTTTTTTTAAACTCTTGAACACTTTGTTTGTAGTCTCAGGCGTGCATTTTTAAAAAGATCATGTTCATCCTTATATATAATGTATGTACAAACACACAAAACTAGAGCTGCAAGGATTAATTGATTAGTTGTCAGCTATTAAATTAATCATCAACTATTTAATTATATAATTAAGCAGTTTCAGTAATTTAAATAAAAAAAGAAGTCAAAATTCCAGCTTCTTAAATATGAATATTTTCTGGTTTCTTTACTTCTCTATGACAGTAAACTGAATATGAATGTAACAAAAGACCATTTTCTGACATTTTATAGACCAAACAACTAATCGATTCATCAAGAAAATAATCAACTGATTAATCGACATGGAAAGTATTATTTGGTTGCAGCCTTACGCAAAAAAGAAAAAGAAAAAAAAAAACTTCTTTTATTAGTCCCACATTGGGGAAAAATAAATAATATTTTTTAAAAATAGAAAAAGGAAAAAAAAAAAAAAAAAAAAAAAAAAAAAAAAAAAAGAGGAGAGGTAGGAGGGGGGGGGGTTTCTTCTAAAAACCCGCGGGGGGGGGGGGGGGGGTTTGTGCTCTGGGGGGGGGCGCCCGGGGGGAGAAGAGGAAAAAATGGCCTCTCTCAAAAAATAAATATAAATTTATTTTGTGATTTGGGGGGGTAGAAGAGGGACGCTCCGGTTCCCAAGCCAACTCCCTACAGACTGAGCTACTGCCGCCCCACACGCATAGTTTATTCTTAGACAAGTGCAGACAGTCCGCTCCAGCAGACACATCCACATGCTCATTGCTCACACCCACACAAAAGCACACAGTTTTTCACATAATCTGTCAGGCGGCTGTAATCTAATTTGGGTCAATGGATCCATCTGTCAGTGGCTGACAGTCGAGGAACTGATGCTTCACTTTAGGGCAGAACGATTTTGATATTGCAGTTGCGACATGATTTGCGACATTAGAGGTCATTAGTCTCATTTTCACTGGAAACTTATTGATTATGGTGTGATTTGTGCAGGGATCTGTACCAAACACAGATATTTTCTTGATGTGTAGGTCAGGACATCTCTGCAGCACTACAAGTTTTAATTTAAAATGGTGTTTTGACATACATTAGTATGTAGTAAGTATTACAAGAATTTCAGATCCTGCAATTGTACATATATTATGTATGTTGTGGTTTTTATAAAATTTCAATTAACTGTGAAGCCAGCTATGATAGATTTTATTCACAGGTTCACATCCAATCTGATCTGGTTGCAAATGCTTTGAGTGGAAGCATGCAGTGAGATCTGCCCAGCTGTCTGTGGGTACTTGAGGCTGTAATTATATCCAAGTAGTGCTTAGTAGAGCTCTTCAGTGTTATTTGCTCCTGCACAACTGATGAAATATTTCTTCTGTAGGCTGCTGGATACAAGAAGATGCATACAGAGCTATCTTATGCATGCATAAAGAAAAACTACGTGGGGCTCTGGCGTGTGATCAGATTTGAACCTCGACTGAACGTCTGCTTGTGTTCGTGTTTCAGGGTCTCCCTGGGGACACGGTGTTCAGCGTCACATCTCAGTTCAACACTAACGATCTATCCTCAGCAGAAGAGGGCAAAACGTGTCACTGTCCCCCCATTTGCTCTTCAAATTCACCTTCGTCATCTGCTACCCTCATCTCTAGAGAGGTAAGAGTTACCTGTAAGCGCAGGAGGACGCCTGGCATGTGGTGCACTTTTTAAAGGTAGGGTTGGTAGTGCTGAGAAACTAGCAAGAGTGGAATAGATTTTAAAAAGGTCCAATGGAAAAAACAGCCCAGTGTTGCAGCTCTAGCACTTTCGCCAAAACCTCTAAATCTAGCGAGAAAGTTGCCTAGTTGGCAAAACTGACAGTCGGTCCCTTCAGGCCTCCCTCCAAAGCCTCTCCCCCAAAATTATCATTATAAACATAAACAACAAACATGGCTACAACAGTCCTTCAACAGCCACAGATGCTGTATTTTTTTCTTTTTTTTTGTCAGTGCATTTGATTATTGATTACTGCTGGGATGTAATTTCAGCAAATATAACAAAAATGTATTTGAAGGACATTACCAGCCCTACTATTAAGTGTGTCTATGCTGTGTGTAAAAGGATGAAAATGAAGGGTGTTTTTATTGCCTGTTGTTGTTTATTAGACTTGCAAAACAAATCATTTCCCCTGTCTGTCTCATGACTTCAGCTGCAAGTATTTATCTTCAGGAAGGAAGCGTGTTTGTCCATCTTTAACCCATTCAGGCAATCAATACCTCACCATGAAACCTATCCTTGTGAGCAATCTCAGAATCATAATATGCAATGTGTACTCTCTAATTATTTTAAAGCCATAAATTGCTATATTGGAGCTGTAAAAGTATGCCTCAGCCCCTCATAAACCACCCTCATGTGTGGCAGGGAACTAAGATGTGACTACAAACAAAGAGAAGAGGGGAAATGCTGGCCTGCAGAAAGAGGAAGTAGTCACTCCTGTCACTAGGTTGTATCTGTTTCAATGTCAGAGCTATTCTTATCATGGCTTCCATTCTGAAGCAGCTGGTCGTCCCGAAGGGGAAAAACAATTCCACCAGTCATGGACCATCTCAACCAGACCTGGACTCGGACTCTGATCCTAAAGCGAAGCCAGACACAGAGGCTGATCCGGATTCTTTGGAAACTCTCGCTGCTCGACCTCAGCCCCCTTCACCAGAAGCAGAATATGACAAACTACTGGTGAGAAAAAAACAGCCTCTTTTACTGCATGATCTGCAATTTATAAAGCACTAATTTTGCATTCTTTGAAAACATACATGTGTAATTTAAGTAAAAAGCACATAAGAAAAGTCTGAGTTGTTATCAGTTCACTAAAGGGATTTCTCCTCTAAACTTCTCAGATGACAGAGGTCACATTAATTCATTATTTCACCACAAAGTGAAAGATGAGAGAAAAGTAGAAAAACATTAATACAAATTTGTTTGGCAGAACATTGTTTCTTATTTTCTACCCCATTAATTATTTGAAGAACCGTAGGAGGGGCTCAACACCCAAACCTACTAGGGGTATAAGAATGCATATAAAAACATCAAATCAAAAATCAAATATCACGATATTATGTTTTGTGATGCTGTATCGATTCGTTTTCCTCCATGATTTTTAATTAATAGTTTACAGTTTAACCAATACTTTATTTCATTTGCAAAGAGATGCACGCTCCCGGAGTTGTGCTATGGTGGATGTTAAAGGGACTGTGATAAATGCAAAGGTCATTTTAAGATTTTATGTATATGGTGGTGTGACAGTTTTCCTAAAATTATATTTTTAAAAAATCGCATTTTAAATGCAGGGCTTTTACTTGTGTTGGAATCTGGATGTTTCTTCCATCATTGATGAAGACTTGGATAAAGACCCATTTCTGTGGTTGTGGGTTAAATAATAAATTGACCTCTTAATGCAAGAGGCATTAACTTTGACGTAACTTTTGACACTGTGATTCAGCAAAAGTAATCCCTGTGTGACATAATACGACATAATATTGACAAGGTATCTAGTATATAAAAAGAAAGGAATCAATAGCAACGAAACAGATTGTACCACATTAGTGTTTGTTCATCTTATTAGCAATTATTAGCTGTGGCAAAGAAAAATGAGCCGATGAGGTTTTATGATGGATCAAATGAGTGGAACGTGTAACCGTGGAAACAAGCAACAAAACATTCATCAAAACATGACAGCGTTGAGCACCAGCCATAGACATAAACCAGTTTAATATCTATGGTGCAGACTGAATTTAGGAACACAGAAATCTTTTTGCTTCCAAAATGATGTAGACAGCAAGCAAGCATCTAACGTGACATGTAAATGATATGTTAAGGACTAAATTTATAGAAATATAATGAAGTTGACTTTAGTGTCATGTCTTTTCTTTACATACACGTTAAACTATGGAGCTCCTCCATGAATGGAGAAAGAAGTTTTCATCACATAGAAATTATTCAGACAAATATAACTTTGGGCAAATTTCATGTTATTTTCTGGGGTATAGTTGCATTACTAAAATGATTTGTCTATTTATATTTTGTGAATGTACTATTTCATAATTTCATTGCAATAGAATTATGAATAAAATAGTCAGCAGATTAATCAACAATAAAAATAATTGTTAGCTGCCCTATATAGAATTTAAATAGACAAATCAAGGTAGTAATGCAACTATAGCACAGAAAATAACATGAAAAGCCCCCAAATATTTCAATAAATATATAAGTAAATAAAAAACAAAATAACAAAAAAATATGATTTATTTTCTTGATTAATTGATTAATCACTTGCTCTATAAAATGTGAGAAAATAGTAAAAAAAAAAAATGCTCATTACAATTTCCCTAGTTAACTTATTTAAATTGCTTGTTTTGTCTGACTAACAGTCCAAAACCCAAACATATTTGGTTTACTATGATAAAAAATGAAGAAAATCAACAAATATTAATATTTGCAAAGCTTTTGCTTAAAAATTACTTAAATAGTTTATAAACTATACAAATTGTGGCTAATCACTAAAGCTCTTAATTGATCATAAGGTGCATGTAGTTGCTAATGCTATTACAAAATGGGATGTTGATAGGATGTGGAGGCCGTGCCGATGCCTGATGGACAGCTCTGCTTACTGGCTCTGCCACCAGAGTGCTGTCAGGGGGAGGGTCCGGAGGCCGTGCGGTACCTCAAACTGTTCTGCCGCTACATCACAGACCGTAAGGTAGGTGTGAGCAGCATTGTCTGACCTCAGATCTCTACACCAGTAGACATCTGTAGGCCAACTTCAACACTTTGTGTCTTTCTGGTAGGGTGTGGTTTCAGGTATCCTGTTGGTGACGTCCAATAAGATCTTTTTCGACCCGTGTAAGACACACGCTCTGGTGAAGGAACATGGCTGTGAAGAATACCTCCTGTCGTGCTCTGTTGATAATCTGGTGTCTGTCTCCTTCTTCTCTGACATCTCACATGTTCATTTCAACACGTCCCAGCAGAGGTCAGCACCGATTCACTGTTCCTAAACTACACAGACTCAGATTGCATGAAAAGTCATTTTTATTGTTAATTTCTTATCAGGAGAAAAGGAAAGAAAATTTTCCAGAAGTTGAAATCTAGCAAAAGCCGAGCAGGCGGCTTCCCAAACCCAAAGGGGGAGTCGGTCCCGGCTCTGCTCTCTGTGGCTCCGTCAGATTTATCCCGTCTGGCTCTGAGCCTGAGCAGAGAGGGTCGTGGGGAGGAGGAGGAGGTGGAGAGCAGAGACATGAGGAAGGCTGAGGTGGACCTTGATAGCAGCCCTTTGGAGGGGCTGTCAGAGGCGTCTGTAGGCGGGCTGGGAGTGGCTGTCCTGAGCAGCGCTGCCACCTTCTGCTGCGGAGGTCAGGACGTGGCGAGAAAAGTGAAGACGGAGCTGCTGCATGCTGATGGGACAGGGAAGTCCTCAGTGAAGAGTCAGACTGCAGGTACACTTGTTGTAAAAGGGTCCTGCCTCTGTGCCTGCCTCCTCCTCCTCCTTCCTCGGAGCTTGATCATGTGCTCTACATGTGCTCTCACTGTGCATGCCCTCCTCCTACCACCTGTGCCCAATCATGCGCTGTGCATGTGCCATCAGGTGCCTGCACTGACTAGGCCCCCAATACAGCACTGAGGGAGAAAATACAGATGAGGAGAGGACGGCTGGACTTCACCTGCTAGGATTGATGCTTGATGGACATTACTTTCTTGTGTGCGTCCATGGAAATGTGAGTTTATTTTGGTGATGTTTATATTAGCTTGATATTAATGATTAGTAGTTCTCCATTTAAACTGTTGTAGATGCCTGTGTTTCTTAGGCTGACTTGTTGTTAGTTTATTCAGTTAATTCTAATCACTCTGTATCTTGTGCTTTATTGTTACAGAACCACACACACTCAAACATATTCAGAAACAGAAAATGTGATGGACCTTTCATGTAACATAGTCCAAACGCCATTATTCTGTATGTCTGGTCTGCATCAAGATAAACATCCTCAACCCAACTCTTGGACTGCGCAGCTCTGTTTCTCACTCTCACCTGAGCACAAAATAGTGTCCTGACCCGACACCCTGAAGCGATTGCTGCCACACCTATTGATCCGGCTCGAAGGACCAAAAATTGTATGAGAGATTATGTATTTGCTGGATCAATAGGTGTGGCAGCAATCGCTTCAGGGTGTCGGGTCAGGACACTATTTTGTGCTCAGGTGAGAGTGTAGAAACAGAGCTGCGCAGTCCAAGAGTTGGGTTGAGGATGTTTATCTTGATGCAGACCAGACATACAGAATAATGGCGTTTGGACTTATGTTACATGAAAGGTCCATCACATTTTCTGTTTCTGAATATGTTTGAGTGTGTGTGGTTCTGTAACAATAAAGCACAAGATTACAGAGTGATTAGAATTAACTGAATAAACTAACAACAAGTCAGCCTAAGATAACACAGGCATCTACAACAGTTTAAATGGAGAACTACTAATCATTAATATCAAGCTAATATAAACATCACCAAAATAAACTCACATTTCCATGGACGCACACAAGAAAGTAATGTCCATCAAGCATCAATCCTAGCAGGTGAAGTCCAGCCGTCCTCTCCTCATCTGTATTTTCTCCCTCAGTGCTGTATTGGGGGCCTAGTCAGTGCAGGCACACTGATGGCACATGCACAGCGCATGATTGGGCACAGGTGGTAGGAGGAGGAGACATGCACAGTGAGAGCACATGTAGAGCACATGATCAAGCTCCGAGGATAGGAGGAGGAGGAGGCAGGCACAGAGGCAGGACCCTTTTTTACACTTGTGAATCATGATATACCTGAAAGATGGTTCATTTCCTTGTTTTAATTTTCTTTTTAGTCAACCCTTGTTTTGTGTTTACTGTCAGTGCCTCGGAGGTCGTCGGCAGGAAGTCCTGGCAGTCTGATGTTTGTGCGGCTGCGGGTTCAGCCGTCTGCAGGAAAGAAAAAGGGAGCAGGAGGCCTTCAGCTGGGGTCGGCCAAAACGTTACCCAGAAGGGATGCCTGGCTCGCCCTCTCACAAGAGAGGTACGGTAACTAATGTACATGGACCAGAGATTAAAGGGTTACTCCACAGATTTAATGTCACGGTCAGTTGACTCACAAGAGACTGATTTTAAGTGTGATGAGCTGAGGCGACTTCCATATAGCTCTGTTTTGAAGCCAAGCTCCTGTGTAGTACTCAGCTTAACTTCCTGTCCACTTCAGCCTGATATAAACATACTCCATCTACTTGAGATGCTCAAACTGGTCACTTAAGTTAAATATTTACTTTGCCTACGATTCTAACATCACTCAGTGAAACAGTAAAAGTACAAAGGTGGCTCTTTTGGAAATAAATCTGTCCACAGTTAGCTACATACAGTATGATCACTGTGTGAAAGGGCGAGTATGGCATCCAAACAGTACTATTTAACAGTGTTGGGATGTATCTAAAGTTACTTAAGTACTGTACTCAAGTATTATTTAGATATACAGTACATACTCAATACTTGAGTATTAAATATTTATGTTTTATGCTGCTACTACTAGTAGTTAATACAACACTACATTTCAGAGGGAAATATTATACTTTTAACTCTAACTTTATATGTAATTACCTGACAATATGAAGCAGTTAAAATAAAATAACACTGACAGGGTCCCTTCTTGGGCTGCACAATTTTGAAAAAACATCTAACTGCAAATATTTTTACTGATTGCAATATGATTCTCATTGAAAAACATATTAAATGATTATGGTGTGATTTTTATATTATTATTTTCATATTATCTTATGATTCCTCAGAGGGGCTTGACCCCTAAATATACCTAAAAAAAATTAAGTACTTGCACATTGATGCATCAGTATTAAGAACCTAAGTAAAATAAAATACAATAAAATAAAATAATATAGAATATTTTGAAACAATATGAAATTGCGATTATCTTGACTGATGCAATATGATTTGCTATATTAGAGGGAATGATCATTTTTGTATCATTATTCTCAGTTTCATTGAAAAACATCTTAAAATGATTATGTTGTGATTTTTGTAGAGATCTGTACCCAAACAAAGATGTTTTCTTAAGTCTGTAGATTGTGATGTGTAGGCCAGGACATCTCTGCAGCATCTCACTATTTAATTTAAAATGGTATTTAAGACACATATTGGCTTTAACAAATCTCCTCATCCTGCGATTTGAAAGTTATAATAGAGCATATTGCGATTTCAATAAATTGTGCAGTGATTTTGATTAATTGTGCAGCTCTAGTCCATTCTACATTCAAAAGCTCCTCCTGCTAATGCCTTTTCCATGTTGACGCAGCTGTCTGGGCTGTTTGTCTTTTCAACATGTCTGCTTTGTTTCCCCTGCAGCTCCGATGAGCTGTATGCCTACCTTACACACTGTCGGCCAGACTTGTGCATACTTGAGGGAGTGGAGGAGGAGCGGGAGGCGGACCGGGACGAAGAGGAGTTCGTACTCATTGAGGACAAAGAGGAAGTAGAAGGGGAGGAAGAGGAGGACGAGGAGGATGAGGAGGTGTTCCAGAGACACCGCAGCTCAGGGGACGATTGGGAGGTGAGTGGGTTCAGTTCTAACTCACGAGAGGGATTTTTGTTCCTTGAGCTTTGGTGCAAATAATGGAGTTAACAGGTGTGTTTGCTTGTGGACACACTTGTTTCAAGGTGTCACTGCAGACTGACACTCTATGAAGACAGAAATACCTCGATGTTATAGAGCAAACTTGTTTTGTTTTTTGCAGATGGTGTTGATGGAAGAGAGTGGGGAGAAGCCAACGCTGGTCATCGACAGGGAACCCGACGGACTCGATAATATCGTAGAGAGCAGCAGCATTTTAGAAGCGTCACATGTCAGAGAGGTGGGTGACACACAAACTCTTCACACATATGCACCAGCTCTGTGTTAATCCTGTCTGTGTCTTAGTAACTACTGACTCATTTCAAAAGAGAGACTTTCTAAATCATGCTGCACCGTTAAATAGTGGCATAAATAAAGGAACATTTCTGATATTTCTGCAAAGACCCCTTTCTTGCTTTTAACAATAAGAAACTAAATATTTTGCAGGAATTTGTGACTACAAAATAAATGACTAATTGTGATTTCAGTTGGACTTTGAGACTTCGGTAATGTATAAATCAGTTGCTGTGTAAACAGGGAGTCACCAGCTGTAACATAACTATGTGAAAATTGTTTGTATGTTGTATGACTTTGTTTTATACCTGTGTGCATACAAGGGGGAAATATGCATTTCAGAAATAGTTGTATTCATGCAGTTTAGAGATAAATAAACAGAGATAAATACTTCATCCAAGTGAGGTATATTGTATATTTTTATGCATTTTAAGTCACAGCTTCCCAGTTATTTTTAACATTCTAATCAATTGAAACTGCAATTGAATTAGAGTCTGATTTATTTGCCAAGCATGTGTGCAAACACAAGGAATTTAAAAACAAAGCTATACAAATAAAGGCAAGGAATAGACTATTATAGACTATTATGTACACAAGTAGTGAAAATGGTGGGTGTATATATATATATATATATATATATATATATATATATATATATATATATATATATATATATATATAAAGCAGTAATGACCAACAACAAAATGAAAATAAAACATTTTGTAAGTTGTAAACAAACAAATGAATGGAAATACATGGACTGGATGATTACGACATTAGCGTGTAGGATTTATATTGACAGTGACTGATGATATGTGCATATGTAAAAAATATATGTCCATTAAAGACTGTAAATTATAATGTATATTATAATCTATAACGGCAGCAGTTGATATTTTGGTGTTATTGACAGTGTATGACTGATTTCAGTGTTCGTCAGAGTGGTGGCCTGAGGGAAGAAACTGTTCTTGTGTGTTTTCTATATAAAGACGAATGACTTGTTATACCCTACACTCTATACAGCTTATACATTAGCAAGCTAGTTTTGTCAGTTGGTTCAGTCATTTATTCAGTTAGCAGTTAGCTACACCTGGAAGTTAGGAGGTGTGAATATTTAACAAATAATCTTTGTGTAAGAACTAGTTTGTGTGGTGCAGCTTGTTTTATTTTAGAGATAATTCAGTATTTAGTAAGCGCTTGTGCTACAACCACACTAAGTTGAATTCAGAAGAGCCAGAGTAGAAGAGCACACACTTATCTATGATCCTTCCTTCCTTCCTCCTTTACTCTCCCCTCAGCTTTGTAAGGAGCTCCCCCCGAGGACAGTGGGCCACAGCTGGCAGCTGGCTTACAGTACGTCCCGTCACGGCTCCAGCCTCAAGTCCCTCTACAGGAAACTCAGCGCTACAGACTCCCCTGTGCTTATTGTCATCAAGGATGCACTCGATGAGGTAAAACGCACTAAACTTTACTTCTAATATCAATTAGATGTTGCTTTTAGTTTTTAATTGTGTTGCTGCTGTCTCTTGCGACTTTTCTTCATCAGATATTCGGGGCCTTCCTCTCTCACCCTCTGAGGATCAGTGAGACGTTCTACGGGACGGGAGAAACTTTCCTCTACATGTTGCATCCTCGCTTCAAGGTGAGCCTCCTAACAATCATCTCTACTGTGTGTTCCTGTTGATTCAGCCAATTTGCAAAATATCTGCTAAATATCACAAATTCTGCATGTTTGTGTAAGATCAAAATATAGACAGCCATTAAGAAAAACAGTGTGTAACATTTTGGGGAATCTATAAGCAGAAATCGAAAATAATATTCATAACTATGTTTTCATTAGTGTATAATCACCTGAAACTAAGAATCGGTGTGTTTTTGTTAGCTTAGAATGAGCCCTTCATATCTAGACAGGGAGCGGGTCCTCTTCACAGAGTCTGCCATGTTGCTCTGTCCTGTTTCTACAGTAGCTCAGAATGGACAAACCAAACACTGGCTCTAGAGAGAGCCTTTCACATCTTTATGTTACTGGAAGGCCAACATGGTTCTCACATACTTGTAAAACTGTGGTAACGTGAGCTGCAGAGTGGAAAACCGTGGTGCTGCTAGCCGCTGTCTGACTTCCGTTGCTCCTAAAGTTGTGTTATTATGGTGAGGATGGTCTCTGAGTAAGGTGAACGGTGTTACCATGGTTTTGCACTCAGTAGCTCACAATACCGTTGTTTTTGAAATCATTTGGTTGCAATCTGCAACCACACTGCTAGATGCTGCCAAATCCTACACACTGTCCCTTTAAAGTGCTCTAATTAAAGAGGACCCATTATGGTTTTGTGTTTTTTCCCTTTCCTATAGTGTGTTACATACCACAGAAATGCTGCTCCTGAACTGCTTGAAACACTTTGCCTTTTCCCGCTTTTTCTTCCATAACGTGGTGATGTCACCAAGTAACACGGTTGCATAATACCTGCCCAGCGGCTAGTTTGGTACACTCTCGAAAAAAGCTAGTTAGAGTGGAGCTGAAGTAGAGTCTGAGGAGTTTGCTTGGCCAACACAGTGGGCCAGCTGACCAATCGGAGCAGACTGTGCTTTTTAGGAGGGCGGGGCTCAAACGGAGTGTTTCAGACAGATAGTGAAACGAGATGCAGCTGCACAGCCGGTATGCGAAAATTAAAGCATTTTTTTTGAAGATTAAAGCACGTAAATATGTTCTACTAGAAATTCAAAATACAAGTATGAACCTGAAAATAAACATAATAGGTCCTCTTTAAATCACCAGTCCACTTCCAGAATTGATGGTGTAAAAAGGGAGAAAGACTTTTGTTTAAGACTATACGTTTCAGAAGTGCTGCAAAAAAATCTTTTGTGGTGATCGATTCTGCCGATTCTCTGCAGTGCTTCAGATGGACTGGAGAGAACTCCTTCTTTATTAAAGGAGACTTGGACTCCTTTTCTATTGGTGGAGGCAGGTAATGCATTTTTACCACTTCCTCTCGTAAGGTTCATTTTATTTACTCTTTTGTTTGGAATCTCTTTTGCATATGTCAAAAATAAACCGAGCATTCAAACCAAATTGAGAAGGGTCATTTCCTTACCTTTGTCTCTTTTTCCTGCAGTGGTCACTTTGGTCTGTGGGTGGATGAGAACCTGTACCTGGGTCGCAGCAGCCCCTGCTACACTTTCAACAACTGTTGCCTCTCGGAAACCGATGACTTCCGAGTGATGGAGCTGGAGGTGTGGACATTCACCTGAAGAGACCGCTGAGTTTCTCTTTGCCTCGCCTCGTCCCTGCTGATCAGCTTTATCCAGACAGCATTTATCACTGAGCAAAAAACAAACAGCTCATTCATTTCATGGTAACATCCGTGTAAAAAAGTCTACCACAAACTGCTGGATTTATCCATGTGATTAAGTGCTGTGGATTTCACTGAACTGGACTGAACTGAACAAAGCAACTCGACGCCCCGGAGTGAGGGTTTAATGGTGGACTGTTTCATGGTTGACTCATTCCTGTGGGTTTGGCAGCAAAACTGTGAATTATGTGGAGCTGAACTGGATTCTTTGAGTCCAGAATGGAGTGGGTTACAAGTCTCAGAGACTTTGCTCTTATTGTGAACCAGTAACTTCATGATATTTTATCATTTATCATGTGAACATGATGTCTATAAAGGTAGTGCATGTCCTCGCTTTCATATAACTGTATTCAGCCAGTGCAGGAGGTGTGAAACAAGTCTTCTTATGAACAGATTTCTCGAATGAAAACCAAACTGCACACACACAGTCCAACCAATACAAGCTCCCATAATCAGACACCAGTCGTTTTTATGTTTTTTTTTGTCAGTTAATGTCATAAATTAAGACGGGAAACAATCAAGTGTGAACTCCACTTTGAGAAAAGCTTCTCAATTGAAGAACATCTGTATTCAAAACAGATGTTAAGAGTCTTATTCATGTCTATTCTACACCACTGTGGTTTCTGAACATAACTGAGAATGAATACGTTTTGAATTAATCCAATTTTGTCTCAATTCAACTGTATCCGTAACATGCTCTCCCTCTGAAAGCCTGGTCTACTTTCTCTCTCGTAGATTAGTTAATAAAAATCAGCACAAAGTGAACACTTAAACTCTAAAAACAGTTGTAACGTGTCATGATTGATTGTTAAACTGTGCAGTGCGTGGTGGGTAGATGTTGCCAAAAAGCACACGATTCAGTTAATACAAATAAAGAAAAAACATCTTTATTATTTCACCTTTGTGGAAAAAAAAATGGCACTGGTAGGTTACAGAATAACAGTGATTTCCCCATAAAGGCTACAGTCAGGTGTAATCATTATTAATAAACACTAAATTTATAGTTAATTCAACTTTAGTTAAAACTTATTTTACTATTAACAATGAAATTATCATTAATGACATTTACTAATAACTAGTAACAATGAGTAATGATTTGTTGTTTTATCATTAGTTTACATAATATGTAAGGCTGTCAGTCGATTAAAATATTATAAATATTGTCGGACATATAATCATAATTGACAGCAAATTAATTACACATTTTTTATCTGTTCAAAATGTACCTTAAAGGGAGATTTGTCAGGTATGTCATATTTCTTGTCAACATGGGAGTTTGCAAATATGTTGCTTTATGCAAATGTATGTATATATTTATTATTGGAAATCAATTAACAACATAAAACAATGACATAAAAAATACGCTCAAATCATAACATGGCAAACTGCAGCCCAACAGGCATCAACAGCTGTCAGTGTGTCAGTGTGCTGACTTGACTCTGAAAATGGCCATGACAGTTTTTCCCCACCAAAATTTTGCACAAGTTTGGAGTGTTATGTAGCCTCCTTTGCAACATGCTAGTATGACATGCGTTAACTTTGACAGCCCTAGTATTAACCATCTATCTTGTTTATTGATGCTTTATAAATTATTTATTAACCATTTAACAAAGTATTGTAATCATCAGTTGCATCTTTATAATAGCATCCAAATAATGTTCATAGATGCTTTACAAACTAATTATTAACCATGAGTAAAGTGTTACAAATATATGGACCATCTATGTAATGTTTATAGATGTATAAGACTATAGTATAGTTTTAATATACTATATAACATGTTAGAATGTGTCCAACAACAAAAAACTGTTAAAATAAATGATAGCATTACTAATAATTATAGTAGTAAACATTATTAATTATAATTTCATTGTTTGACAATAGTGAAATTGACCAAAGTTTAATTAACTAGCAATTTACCATTTATTAATGATGATTATTATAAAGTGTTACCAAAAACAAGAGAAACTAGGAACTGAAGAGGAAACATTTTTGTTATATGACTGGAAAAGTTGAGCATATTATGAAAAAGACATATTATGAAAAATAATAGCTAGTGGTAAGCCCAGAGTGTTATCTTTTGTTTTCTGAAAACATCAGGGATTTCCTCGTCTTGATAAAGACACAAGCACACACACAGTTTTGACAGAAAAGAGGAAAACAACAGTACACGGTATCATGATCCTCTCAGTCCAAGAATCAAACATATTTGGTTCCACCGAGTTACTTAAATATGAACCTCAACAGCTGTACATAATAAAAACAGGGTTCTTTGGTGTGGTCCTTGAAAACAGAAAATCTGCAAAATACTCAACATTTGGTTTCAAACTGAAAAACAACTGAATTAATAATGTTATGTGCCACGGCCCATTTTAGTTTTCCCTGCTGCTGTTGTCCCCTGAGTCAGAGAGGGGAGTTCCCTCCAGCAGCCTCAGCAATAACATCAGGCGTCGCCCGGCCCATTCAGAGCTTTCAGGCAACGTCTTCACACACTGCTGAAACACAACTAAAGGCAACAGCTGCACTGCCCCCCCGGTCTCTGGGTACGCTAGCAGCAGGAAAACACACGCAGCCGCTAAATATTGCACACATGACACAGGAATATAAAAGAAAAAATATAGGATGTTTCGGTGTGTTATGATGATCAGATTTAGCAGCAGCTACAAGCAGAGAGAGCAGATCTAAATGTGTTTACTGTTACTGCTTTGTATCTCATTAAAATATACTATATTTATATGATAGTAACAGTAGGTTTGAGAAGCAATATGTCCCTGTACTGTTTGTCACAATACAAATACTGCATATAAAACTTTCTGACCAGGGGAGACGCCCAAATAAATAGTAACAAAGACGACAGAAGGCAAAAACAGTTTTTCAGCTGCCAACACTGATGAGAAAGCTTCTCTACACAATTGTTGGAGGCTTTTCCTTATTTGGATCATTACCCAGAGGAATGGTGATCATTTCCTCCTCTTTAGTCTCTCATGCTCTATCGCACACACAAATTACCGTACCAGGTACTCCTTGGCTTTCTCCAACCCCTCCTTGAGGAAGCTGATATATGTGGATGTGGAGGGGTCCTCGAACCCACCAGAGAAGCTGAAGGTTGCTCCTTCTTCCTCTGGTTTCATGGCCGTCTGGTCCAGGAAGAAGTTGGCATTGATGTGGTGGACCTAAAGCCAAAAACAGGGATTAGATAAAAGCCTTTTTCTACACCAATGTGACTACCAACAGAGAGACATTCCCTCTTTTAGATGAAGGATTGTGAACATTAAGACCTTGCTCAAGCAAAGGTCAAAAGGTGATTTTTAACCACACTTGTACTTAAATAAATTCACTTAATACTGACATCAATGGGAGAGCTTCAACACATGATTCATCTAAAAGTGACACCTGAATGTTCCATGAATTGCAGGTTGATAAGAGTAAAACATTTACAATAGTTCCATTGGGCAGTGCCACCATCATCTCCACAGGGAAGTTGTACTTCTCCAGGTGTAATCGGGCCTTTTCACTCAACACAGGGTTCTGCTCATCAGCCTGGTTAAGAGAAGAATATTTGAAAATGTAAATGGAGTATAAAAGAGTTTCTTCAGATGTTGCACTGCTGCCCCAACCGCTGACCTGCATGTTCTCCAGCTCTCTGACCAGAGACCAGCTGCTAATGAAGCTCTGGTTGAGCAGCGCCAGGACGGGCGAACTTTCCAGGACTGTCTCCCGGAGAGTTCGCCCCGAACCTACAGAGACGTGTGGAGGGGAGAAGGAAGTGTTGAAATGGTTCAAAATATCCATTTGAGCTAAAACACTACACTAATGTAACAGTATCACAAGTGGACAAGAGTCATAGAGTCAGCAAAGGGAGTCAGTAATGTGTGCTTAACAATCTTTACCTAAACATTAGCTAACATTAACACAAGCTAATTGTCACACCAGACCAACTGAGGCTGAGTGCACTGAATTAAGCAAGAATGTGTTTTATTTCTCATGAAAGACTTTGATTTGATCAATCACAGAACAAAGCTGTGAAAATCAGCGACGTGTTAATGATCTGACCTCAGCAGGACTGGTCGTCTAACGCTCCCCAAAGCAGAATGGAATGCACCAGTTTGCTCTCTGCTTCGGCTCGCTCGAAGGCCTCAGAAAAAGGCAGGTAGGACACCTGGAGAGGATCACCATGAGGACACTGTAACGGCTGTGAAACCATTCAGGCATTTAAGCCAACAGCATAGTGAATAAATGCTCTGTGGATGGTTACCTTCTTGAAGGGGTAGAGGGTGACCTCCAGGCGTCGCGTGGCTTCTTGCCGACTGATCTCTGAGGTCCAGTTGATGTCCTCAAAGACGAACTGGATCGGCTCGCCGCCGTCACGCCTGTCGACAATGTTGCCCTCCTCATCCATGATGATGGAGGGAGTGGACGGGCCCGTGGACTGCAGCTCTAACTGTGAACACATTCAGAACTTTTTTTACAACATAATTGAAAAAAAAAAAATTACGTACATTTTTTTCGGAGGAAAATTTTAAGAGAAATTGTTTTGTAATCTTTGACGTATTCCTGGGAAAATTAGTCATCAGTGAAATTTAATTTGTTTTATATACATAAAGATACAGAAAAAGTGAACATGGCTCAATGAGGCTTGAAAATACTTAATGCTAAGCTGAAAAATTATGGATGGGGGTATTATGGGGTGAGGGGCCCAGTCAACTCACTACTTTTTTATTTTTTTCCTTATAAATCTAATAATGTAAATTTCTCCACTGTGGGACTAATAAAGGAATATCTTATCTTATCTTATCTATATTATTTAGAACTATTAATTTTCTTTTCTTCATTAAAATATTTCTTATTATACCTGCTTATCCTTGTATTTATTTCACATTTTGATCATTTTATTTTATTATTTATTTTTTATTATTTTATTTATTTTGATTTTCTAATGTACAATTGTAAAAATCATGAAAATGAGCCTTAAATTCACAAGTGAAATATACTGTAACTGCTCAATAAAACGATATTTGAGAAAATACTTAAGGCTTGAAAAGTATATTCTAAGTATGTAAAAGGCCTAATTGAAGTTAAAAGGGAGTGGGACCAAAGCTTAATGCCTCCTCCCAGGTTTAATACAAGAAAACAAAAATAAGAAATGAAATTAATATTAGCCGACACACAGTGATGACAACAGTAAGTCAAAACAGTGACAGGACACATTTAACAAGACAGAAATCCTGAAACAAGACACTCAGTCAGAGAGCAATAATATTGAATGAGTTGTAAACTGCCTTAATAACCCAGAGCTAAATCAGGAGGTGCTGGACTATCACATAAATAAAGAAATAGAGACACACGTCCTTTCTGTAGCGTCAGTGCATCACTGCTGCTGTTACCTGTGGCAGGTATCCGATGTCCACCTCCATGTTGCTGCTTTCACTGGCTCCATAGAGCCACTCCATGTCCACATTCAGAGACCTGACGCACAACAGGACATATCGCACTATAACTACAACGTACTGAGTAGGGACTGCGGGGCCCAAAGGTAACAACACTTGATGGATTTACCGGTCATTGGGGACGTGGAGGTGAAAGTGGCGGACGTGAGATGCGTCTTTAGAGAGAACAATGTTGCCGGTGAACTTGCCCGGAGTGAACCAGAAGGGAAAGTCGGGAACATCGTTGAGCTGGAATTCTGCATGAATCCTGCAGATGTGAACAGAGCGAGGAGTTGAGTTTGTACTGCAAGACGTGTTCAAAATGTATTCTGTCAGTAAGTAACGTTGCTGTAGCCTTTTAAAAGACTACACCAGCGGTTGCATTTTATATGTTATACTTTCCATGACTGCTGACCATTTTCCAAAGCAAACCCTCAGTTGTAGATTGATCCCAAACCTTCCAGGCAGTTATAGGATTTATAGGCCGCTATATATTTGCTAATGGTATTTTACTGTCACATGGAAGTGCAGCTGTGAATGAGGAAGACATTACAGGTGAATAGGGTAAAAAAAATTAACTAGTAGATATCACCATGAAAATTCCCCAGTTGATTACTTACATTAACACAATTATTTTTTGTTTTACAAATTTTTTGAAAAAATATGTTTGAATATGCAAATTAGGCATTCTCTTATTAAATATGTGCTAATTTGCATACATTTCCAAAACAAAAATCTGACCATTGGATAAAGCCAGGTTCAAACTTCTTGCAGGATATCTCTTTTTATCACTCCGTAAATCAGAAAATACTGTCAACAGCCATTAAAAAAGAAATCCATTTTGCCATGTTTTTAGGAAAAAACTGTTACATAAATCAGGCTATGAATGATTTATGAACAAACCCCTCAGTAAAAATGTTCAGAATATACTGTAGATAGGACTGAAACTGGAAAGTCTGGTGTATGCGAGTATGAGGAAAAGCTAATTTTCAGAAAACAGCCTTTGAATATATGTTATAAAATGTCATACATTTTTCATCCACTGTAGTAAATCAGGTCAACTGGACGTAGAAGGTCCAGTTGACCTGATTTACTACAGTGGATGAACGATGACCTGGATGAATGAGAATCTTCATGGATGTCATACATTTTGCAAGACACTACAGGTAAACAGGGTACAAATGTTTAACTAATAGATATCATCATGAAGCTTCTCCAGTTGACTACTTATATTAATACGATTATTTTTTGTATTACACATTTTCTGTTTAAATAAGCAAATGAGGCATTATCTAATGCTAACTTTTGGTGAATTTAGGAGAAATCTACAGATGTAAAAAGATACAGCGTAGTAAAATAAACACTTAAATGAGCATTTTGGATGTTTTATTTCCAGTAGAATGAAAGATGACAAAATAGCCCAAAATCTCAAAAGTGACCAGTGCATGAAAAACAGTGTTTTTGCCTGGATGTCTCCCCTTACAATGCCTCCACACTCTGACATCTGGTATTTGAGGCTACTGCTAAAAAAGCACTGCAATTTGTCAGAAGATAATCTTTGAAAGTCAAAGCTGAGGGCAAAAAAATGATCAAACATGAAATGCAGCATGTAGTATGGATTTGGCAGTTAAAAGAATTGCTCTTCGGCAGCTGACTCTAAAATCTCACATTTGTATTTCCACTCCAACAGTGAATGGTTTTCAAAACAGCTAGTAAAGCACTTGAAACTGCATTAGCAGGCAATAACAATGTAACACTGACAACAAAGTAAAGTGGACTCGGGCTGTGCATGCTGATTTTAAACTGAAACCAATGGCTGCCTGCCAGTGAGGACATTAAAATGTGCAGTATATTCTGGATATTAGGCAGCAGAAATGTAAGGTTTACATAATGTTGTAGTTAATAGGCCAAAAGAAGAGAAAACACCACCATGGCCTTTTATGTCTCCTCCTTAATTGCTCCTCACCTGAACACAATGTCGTAATAAAAGTCGTTGCTGGCACGAATGCAGGCGACTGCGCCCTGAGGAGCAAAGCGTGATTTAATGAAGGGCCGTGGGTGGAACATACTCAGCAAGGAG
The DNA here is from genome assembly GCA_947000775.1 of Pterois miles. Classification (NCBI taxonomy): domain Eukaryota; kingdom Metazoa; phylum Chordata; class Actinopteri; order Perciformes; family Scorpaenidae; genus Pterois; species Pterois miles. The sequence goes on from CAMQGK010000030.1 coordinate 354,775, forward strand.
TGGATGAGAACCTGCAGCAGGAGAACAACAGCTATCAATACACAGTCTGATTATCACAAGCATCTAAACAAACACTGAGGAGTTTTTAGGATACCTCTTTGCCTTTTGGTGAGGGAGGATGGTAGCGATTGTTGGGCAGGTACCCGGTGAAGATGTTGAGCTCGCTGGGAATCACCCACCACGTGTCTCCCACTTCCACCTTGTTTTTTGGGGGCAAGAAGGCCCTGAACTGGCTGGCAGAGAAGGAAGAAGAAGGCACTGCTGGGCTCTTCCACGAGCGCAGCCCACTTAGGGAGCTGTGAGACACCTGTAAGAGCAGGAGGAAAAACCAGACATTAAATCAATTTATTTATATTAGTACATTCTGAGACGACAAGGTGATGCAGTGATTAGCAATTTTGACTTTTTTTTTTCTTAAAAATGGCTCAAACTGATTCATTTATAATCAAAATAGGTGGCGATTAACTTCATAGTTGACAACTAATCTATTAAATTGTAGTAGATATACAGTAGATTAAATTCTTGGCGTTTACACATTTTGGATGAACTGCATTGACAAACAGCTAACTCAGACAGAGACAGACATGAATCGCAAAGCTTAGAATTGCTTCAATTTCAAAAATGTCAAGTATCTTGCTGTGGTAATTATTTGTAAAGAAATCACAGTGAATGTGTCACTATGTTGACAACCCTTGATGCAGGCTCTGCTGTGATTACTACGCAGTGGTCGAGAGACAGAAAGCAATAAACCTGCAGTTTAGTCTGGTCTTACCCCTAGGAAACCATCCTTGCTTTTTGTCATAGAGTCGAGCAGCAGAGGCTGCATCTTGGCCTCCAAGGTCAACGTCTCTCCATTGGGGTCATGGATCGCTTCCTCCTCAAAATCCACTGGGGGTGTAATTCCTGTGAGGAAGCCATAGGGATCACAGTCAATATTGAGTTTTTTATTAGCGACAGAGGTCAAGGTATTGAATAAATGAGGAACTTGGCGAGACACACAACGTGACGTACCCGTGAGTTTCTCCACAATAGGTTTAAACTCCTCTGGACTGAGATAAAGGTCATGGTCTGAATCTAGGGAGGAGAAGAGGAAAAGCCCTTCTGCACCCAGGGTTTGGACACTCTCCTCCTATTGGAGGGAGCGTGTGTTAGACTGATCCTTATGGTAATTTCACATGCTTCAGGGATTTTCAATGCAGCATCTCAACTAGGACAGTGAGCCGTCTCATCCCATAAAACACAAATACATTGGAAAATGACATAAAACACTGTTGCAGATGCACGATCTTATGATCTATATATTTATGTTACCGTAGTATTTTAGTGTCAGAGCAATCATTCAACCTGAACAGAAGTCCTGTCTAGATAAGAATCAGCCCAAAGGCCACAGATTCCTGGCATGTGTTTCTGAGCCTGATGCGTGCCTACTAGCGCCTGAATAATGGAGGGGAGAGGGGGTAGGGAAATACAACGTGGAGACCCTCTGTAGCCAAATAAGAGTGGATTTACACAAGGGGTTGAGTTTTACCAGCTGTGACACAGATCCAGCTCCCCTAATAAAACATCATGAGGTGGAAAAACTGCAGCTGTGGTGTTTTGTGGCGACTGATGTCTGACAAATAATTACTCTGAACACACTTTCTAGGGGCGAATAGCACTGAAATATAACAACAAAATGCGCCTAGAGTACTATTACAGTAATTATAGGTCATTAAACGCACCAGAAGGTCAATACAAACTTTATATTCATACAGACCTGCATCTTACTGTAATTTTGTGAGCATGATATTTACTACTACTATTTACTACTCTACTACTAGACAAGACTAAGTTAAGGTCGTTGCTACATTATCAAACGTTTGTAATGACAGATGTGGATCTCACATGACGTTTGAGGAGCTGGGCATCTTGGTAATACTTTATCCCAAAGGCGAGAAGAGGGACAGCACAGATTAAAAGCATGGTCCAGATCCCCTTAGAGATCCCTCTGGAGATCCAGGATCCAGAGCTCGGACTCCGATGACCATTCTGCTGTAAAATCCTGCTCTCTTTCTCGGGGGTTGTTTTATCCACGTCTGCGGCCATCCTCGACCTCCACCACAGCTATTTAGACGAGGACATGATCGTCGGATAACGTCCAAAAAATACAACCAGCAGGAATCGTTCAGTACAAACTTTCTCCTTAAAGTGTTAAGAATCCAGCGACAGTTCTGTTATCCTGTAGCCGGGGACCGCGCGTCTGTTCCGGCCGTTACGATCGCTGCCAACAGCTGTGGACTGTTAGCTAGCAGCACAGATTTCTTATTTCCCACATCTAATCTAGAGCCATATGGATGTGGTTAAATGAGTCAAGTGGGGAGGTAACAGCTAGGATGAAACCGGATATTTGACATCTGTGGGCTCAAAATAAAAGCACTCGTATGCTTAAGTGGGTTAGCTAGCTATGAGTACGTTACTCCCGTGATTTGGGCTAGTAGTGTTCCCTGAACACATCATAGGGGAAATGTCAAAACGTTATTTCGTAGCTGTTAGCCAGCAGATTGTCGTGTCTTCGAATGTATTATATTTAGTGTATTTAATAGTGTTTTATAGTATATTTGTGATCTAACAGGTGTCTATTTACTTCGTGTAAGTATAAAACGTTTATCCGGGGCGTAACCAACGGTTACTGTCGTCTTCTTCTTGTGGTAATATTGAATTTAAACGTTGGTTTAAGCCCGGGGAAATATATGTCAGGGTCACTGAAATGCTACACGCCGTTAAAGGCAAAAAACATAACGGTTTGACAGTCACTGAAGTTTTTCTCAGGATACGCTTCATGACGACCGATGACGGCTTTATTTTGAAAGAAGAAGCCGGAAGTTTTAGCGTACTATTTGCGGTGACTTAGCGGAAGTTGGGTGCTGGCAGGCACAGTAGCCACATTTAAAGGGGCAGTGTTGCATTGCTCATCCCAGGAATGTCTGCTAACAAGCTTCAATTACATGTTTCTCTGCCAAGGAGCGCTGTTATTACATTTTTTTGTAGCTTCAGGTCTGCCAGTTGAAGTAAAGGCTTTGTTTCTGTGGTGCTGCCCTTTACTCTGTGCTGTGTGCTGTGTATTGCTTATAGTGGCAATAACTTCCTTTTAAGACATTTTCATTCTACATAGAGAGGAAATATAAGATGGAAACGGGGATTGCTGTCATTATCTGATGTGTTAGACCATTACAATGCCAAAGAAATTACTGAATTAATCTTTTTTTTTTTAACTGATGCCTCTTGTTTGCACTGCCCCCCTTTGCAACTGTAATCTGGAACATTTCCCCTGCTGTGGGACTAATAAAGGATTATTATATCTTATCTTAATATCTCCATAAATTTGATGCTGCCTATACCAAGACATGGACCCAAGGCCTCCAGTTTGACCCAGCTGTTCCCTACATTTTTGGTTTGTCATCCTTTAAAATTACTGCAAGCCTGTCATCCCTCATTTCAAGTTATAAGCAGGGGTTGTGTGCAGTTCAACCAAAGAGTTTATTCTTTCTTAGATTATTTCAATTAAAACATTAGGCTGCTTACAAACTTCTCAATAGCTGTAAAAGTGTCCAGTATTTTACATGAAAAAAAAAAAATCAAAGATCATTCCTTTAAACATCTCTTCGTAGGAGTCTTACTGGTGGTGGTGGTGCTTTAACCACACTGTGTAGGTCCATATGAATGCAAACTGCAATATAAATCCACTGTATAGTTTATTAGCATTCCACACAATCTCACATACTCAATATTCACATAGGTACATGTTGCATAACATTACCCATTATAAGGTAGGGTTTTCCTGATTCTGGTGATAGCCCGACATCTAACAGCTATAAAGAGTCAGACAAATTAAGTGTGTCACAAAAAAAACCCTCAAAAAAACAATGCAGTCAGCATTTGTGACAGCAAGGGGAAAAAAGCATTATCCATTTTGTAAACGCTTCTGTTATTGAGTTGATCAGTCCGAGGGTTAAAGTGGGCAGCTCTCAGTCCATGTCCTCTTCCACGTTCTGTGTCTTCACTTCAACTATCTTTGGAGGGATGTAGGAGCCCATACCTGCTGCTCTCTCTGCCTCCGCCTGTGTGTAGGGCTCCTCTCTGAGCTGCTTCAACCTGGGTGGAGAAAAAAGAAGAAGAGGTAAGCTCTGAAGATCCCAGGGATACTTGGCCACTGCACAGTTATTATAGGGGGCAGAAACTGTGTATAATATAAGAATACATTGGTGAATTATGGTGCCTTACCGTCTTTTGTGCACTTTACTTTTGAAGTGCTCTTTCAAGGATCTCATATCTACGAAATATCTCCTGCAAGACAAGTGCCACGTTGTTAAAGGCTAACATACCGTTTTATTATAACCTTTATTTATAATCAGGTAATTTCAGTCAGATCAGGATCTCTTTTGCAAGAGACTTAAGCCCAGCAGAATAAGAATGGAGAGAAGACACATAACAAAATCCAACCAGTCACACACAAACAATCACATACTGTACATCCAAAGGGATGAGACTTGCCAGTCTGATATCTGCACTGCTTGTTATTACACAGCTTATTTTTATCCTAAAAGCACAGAGGTGAGCATATCCAAACACAATGCACACCCAGGTGCAGTGCTTGAATGTAACTAAATACATTTACTTAATTACTGTACTCAAGTACAAGTTTGAGGTACTTGCACTTCCATTTCATGTTACTTTATACTTCTACCCCATTACATTTCAGAGAGAAATGTACTTTTTAACTGCACTACATTTAGTTGACAGCTATAGATACTTGTTACTTTGCAGATTCAAATTGTTAGAATAAAATATATATAATAAATCATGTAGCAATATTATGGATTAAGCTACTCCACAGTATATAAAGTATTTTAAATCAGCTCCACCTTTAAGAGCTGTAACATTAGCAAAGCTTACACGCTAACGCATCACTAATTAGAATTCAATAATATGATAAAATTACTCTGAAATGTGCCTGTCTGCATAATGAGTAATTTTACTTTTGGTACTTCAAGCATATGTTGATGCTAATACTTATTAGAGATGGCTCCATACCATTTTTTCATATCCGATACCACAACCTTGAGTGTCTGCCAATACCAATACCCATTTTCCCCTCTCTCAAACAACTAAGTTCAATGCATTTAATAACTTCAGTTACTTAGCAGATTTGGTTTATTAATACAAAATATAATTATGATGTATTATTATAGATTAAACTACCCAGCAGTATACAAGTAGTCATTAAAATGACCTCAATATTTACCAGCTGCAACATTAAAGCGATGAACACTTTAAGATAAGATATTCCTTTATTAGTCCCACAGTGGAGAAATTTACAATTTAGAAGTTAGAATTTAGTTTAGAATTTTTAAGAAGAATACAGTAATATATGTTATTCTACATAATGAATACTTAGTAGTTACTACTTAGTAGTAGTTGAAAAATGTTGATGCTAATACTTGTATACTTTTACTTTAGTAAGATTTTCAAGGCAGTACTTTTACTTGTAAAAAGTAAATTTATGATTATGCTGCTTAAGATCTGAGAGTATTTCTTCTGGCCAGTTTAGATCAACTACAATTTGTAATGATTAATAGTCCCCATTAGAAGGATCCTGATCGTTTATTGTTGCCCCTGTTAAAGAGAAAAATCAGTGCAATTGTTGGATAATATAATAACCAATGGAAGGCCCCATTCAGTTAGGTAGTTGCCCCATTCAACCCCTACAAACTGGGGTAAACTTACGCGCAGTGTAAGCAGTAGTGTTGTGCACATCCTGTCACATCGTAGTCCACCTCCTGGTGCAGCAGCTTGGCCGCTGTCTCAGGCTTCATGTCTGAGTGGATCTGGTCCAGGTCTTTAGTCCTGCGCTTCGTCTTCCATGTCTTCGCAATATTCTTCTTCTTGTCACTCTTGTGGTTTCCTTTTTGTTTGGATTTCCCCATGTTCGCTCCTGGTAAGAAGAAAACAGTAAACCCATGTATCAGCCAACGTAGACGTTTTAAGCCCCAAGGTGCTAATTTGAGCCACCAAATAAAGTCGTATGGAGTGAAATGTGTGCCAATCCGAAATTGTCAGAACAAGGAACTCAGTAATAAAGTAGATACATTAAGTATTGCTCTGCTTACCTTCCACACGTGTGACCAAGGGGATGAACTGAATTTCACTTCCGGGTCAAGAAAAGTAAAATAATATACATACTCAACAAACACCACCAGAGGGCGCCAAACACCACCATTTGGTAAATAAATAGTTAAACAAGAAAAGAAAAATAATGCCATGCTACAGTCAAGAAAATATGAGTAGTAAACTACATTAATGGTTAAAAGAAACCGCAATATACAAAAGTAACATTTGCACAAGTCTTTTCTTTTAGGTTTCTCTCCTGAACTAAACTCTCAGTCATATACCGTATTATCATTACCAGGTATTAGTATACTTCTGTTAAACTTAAAATAAGAGTGTATACTTCCAGTTTGCCTTTAATGCACTTATCAGAGATAACAAAGAGTTGATAAAAGTATACTATAAGTATGCTTGGCTCATACTGGCAAGTGTACAGAAAAGTCCAAGTATACTTGGTGGGACTAATAAAGGTAGATCTTCTTCTTCATACTGACAAGTATACAAAAAAAGTCAAAGTATAATTTGCTTACACTGATAAGTATACAGAAAAGTCTCAGTATGCTTGGCTCATACTGGCAAGTATACAGAAAAGTCAAACTATACTTGGTTTATAGGCCTACCTAATCTTTTGATCAAGATAAATTTAATGAAAGTATAGTTAAGGATTCTTGCCATATAGGCCTACATAAAGGTGTAGTTGTGCTTACTTTTTGAAAGCCATTTAAAGGCTAAATGCGTTAAATTCTCAACAGGATTTCACAGTTGAATCATGTTTGCTCAAAATGAATTGCACAAGTTTGCGGAGTTCAATATTATTTTTATGCTCCTTGATAATTAGAGCTATCCGGTAAGGTATAGTAAAACCACATGACATGTTATCTTCCTGTGCTCTTCGTTACTTCATATGTCAATGATGTTTTTTATCAGAAATACCTGAATGGAAATAACGAAATGAAACCTATAACAGAAGCGTACTGTAGATGTCGTTTTAGAAACTGTATATGTGCACACCATGATGAACCATTTGGATATAAAGAAGGGAGAAAAAAGAAAATCGCATATGAGTATTTAATTTAATATATGTATTTAATATTATAATTATCTTATAACACTAATTTACGGACTAAAGGTTGCAATAAATTAAAAAAAATGTTTACAAATAACAACAACCCACAAATAATAATACCAGCATATTTTACGTCACGTTTCTGCAGGTCCTCCCATCCTTTCCCATGATGTTTTCGGGTCATGCAGGTGAAAATGAGCTGACACATTTATATTTTCCGACAGCACGTGAAGGCGGCGTCAGACTGCACTGCATACGCGCCGTGGCGGAGAGCGAAGATGGCGGAGAATAATGTCGAACCAGAGCACGAATGGAGCGACCGGGCCTTGGACACGGCCGAGGACACTCTGGTTGCAATGGAAACCCTGCTGGCCACACTGAGAGCCTTCGAAGACGTACTCAGGCAACAAGAAATATCCATAGCGTCTTCCACGGAGTACTGTGACAACTTCTGTCAGGTAATGTGTACATGCAACATCGAAGCTACAGTTAGCTTAACGTTAGCTCCAACAGGGTTGTTTTTCTCGCAGCCTGCAAGCTAGCTTATCTGCGACGGCGGCTGGCCCGCTAGCTAACGTTACCTGGTCAAGTTTATGGGTTCGTCTGTAACAAGGGAGCTATTGCACAGTGTGTACTTTTATTCATAATCATACATGCATATAATTTCACGCTAAAACAATAAAACTTAGTATTATAGGGCTAATGATAACGTACGTGCATTGGCAGATGAGTGATATGTTGCCTGTTTGCTAGTTCAAGTTATAGTAAGCTAACTGATATAACTCGTTTAGACTGGTCTTATTTTAATATATACAGTCCGAACAGAAAAGCTAACAGATGTTTGTATTCACATGACATTGTTATAATTTGCACATCAGACATGATTGCATGTGTGCGGGGCGGGGCGGCATCGCGCTATGTTTATCCAAATTTACTCGCTAGTTGCGGCGTAACATGATATAGCGACTGGGCAATGGTTATTTTCAGATGGTTTACCTATAAAAATGCATTATTTAACTTTTGTTAGTGTGTCAAATGTTGTGTATATGTTGTGTATCTGCCATGTTGTAATTTTTCACCGACTAACAATTGACACACTCATTGTTATTATTATAGATCAGTGAGTACAATTTGAAAACAAATGTTATTACGGTATTTGCATTAAACAAAGGGAAATCATCTTGGTTGCCAATCTGGAGTCCCTGGTTTTACAAAAAGAAAATCACTTTCATTTTCGGTGCTCAAGTTAATGTATGCTCAAGGTGTATTTCTGTCAAAACTTGCTTTCCAACAAGGTGACAGTAGGGAATAATAATAATATCATCATTCAACTCACTCAGATATTTGTTCTGTGTGAATGGTGGCTCTGTTATAGGATATGGTTACCTTTTTTTAATAGTTTGCCTAAAGTGATACTCCCTTGCCAAGATGTACATTGAAAGAGCTATTTATCTCTATAGAGAGAATTTCCACTTGTCTTGTTGTTGAACTGGGCTCTGAATTGATCAACATATTTGATTGTGATTAATCACGATTGTCCAAAGTTAATCATAAATTAATCATGCATTTTTTTTCTTTTCTAAATGTACCTTAAACCTCCTGATGTATTCCTGTCAACCATGCAACTTTTGTCTTAATAAACATAATTTCTATGAAATTATACCAAATTGAATTATTTGGCTATAGTTATTATCAGAGGAACATAATGTTGTATCACATATGGGTATATGTATTCTAACTTTAAGTCAGAGTATTGTTGTGAAAGTATTTCTAATTTTTTAATGGTAGCACATAATGACAGCTGTGGTCTTCCTGTCAATTTTGACCCGCAGTTATTATCATTTTGAATAAAACACCAACAATTTTATGAAATTAGTGGTCATTATTATTTATTTATTTACTTATTTTTGCAAAGACCGTAGTGGGGAAATATTCATGCTATTTTTGGGCAATTAGATGAAAGAAATCCATATTTCTGGTCAGATTTGACCTGAGGATGACAGGAAGGTTAAAGGGAAACTTGTGAAGTATTTAATACTCTTATCAACATGGAGTGGGCAAATATGCTTGCTTAATGCAAATGTATGTATATATTTATAATTGGAAACCAATTAACAACCCAAAACAATGATAAATATTGTCCAGAAAGCCTCACAGGTACTGCATTTAGCATACAAAAATCAATGAATTTCCTTTTCTAGTTTCATATAATGCCAGTATCTTCACTAAAACTGAACCCGCTACAACCTCTGGAAGATAGATCATGTTAGTGTGGTAAAGAAATTAGTGATGTTAAAATGACCTGTTATCGTGTTAACTTTGACAGCCCTAATATTAACACAAGGGAGTTTTTAGCTAAAAGTCTGTATCTTTGGAAGATACTAGAATGATGACTGGATTTTGTCCACAGTCTCTTACGTTGGAGTAATGCTAGAAAGAGATCTCTTTACAGCCACTATGGAGAGGAAAGAGTGCAACAATAAGTCTTCTAATGGACATAAGTTACTTTTTTGGGGTCGATATTACATAAAAAGTTTGTTGTATTTATTTTCTGTTGCAGTCGGAAGCAGTGTGGATGTAATTAGTACACTGTTATGGGTCTCCGGGGTTGTGACCTTATTCTTGGCTCCCTTTGAGAGGGCGCCATATATTTAGACTGAAGGGAATTAATCTAATTTCTCTCTAGACTCCAGCAGCAACCAGCAAGGGGTCTGCTGTCTTGCAAATGGGACTCCTGGGATGTTGATTGTGGTGATGATTTAATGTGTAAAGCAGCAGGGTGCAAACAGGTGACACACTGGTTTAGACACACAGATGTTTACTCTTCTGTGCCTGGGGACAGTTGACAGTTAAGACAGTTAAGACAGTTAAGACTACTTCAAACAACACTGTGCTCTCTGTTAAAGGTAACAAGTCGACAAGAGAGCAGAACCATTTTCTTTACTCTATTATGTCTCATCAGTAACATTTTTTAAATTTATGTTGGTAAAATTCAGAGAAATGAATGAATGAATGAATGAAGGAAGGGATGACATTCAGCCTGCATTCATTATAAAAACACATTTGGGAAGCTGTAAGATATTTAAAGTGAAAGTCTGAAAAAGTGAAAAGATATAGCAGCGCATGTCCCTCCTAGAGTCATGGTTTTTAATGCATGTTGGCTCACTATTGAAGGTTTAGGGTTTGTTGTACAGTCAAGTCCCCTTAGACCCAATCAGGTGCATCTCACACCTGATAGTGTCAGCTGGGATCAATCAGGGACAGACCAGGATCTTTCCCAGGTGGAAAACCCCTGTTTTTCTAGACAAACGTCTCTCTCATCTAATCTCTTCTGATCACTGTGTTTTTGAAAATATTTTACTTTTCCCATAACTGTTTTTCGTCATTGTTTACGTGATGGTTTTTGTGTGTGTTTAGGCACTGATGCACTATGCTGGGAGCAGGAACTCCATGGAGCATGGTCTGCCTCTTCTGGAGGTCTACTGTCTGTCCATTAACTGCTTTGCTGCGGCCCGATCCCACCTCACTGCAGAGTCCGACAGAGTGGCCCTTGTTTTGAAGAGACTAGCTCTGTGAGTACAGAAAAATGAACCCAGTGCCAAAAAAAAAAAAAATAAAATATATATATATATATATATATATATATATATATATATATATATATATATATATATATATATATATATATATAAATTTATGGTAAATATATGCAGTAAACCTTATGTGCTCACTTAGCAGTTTGTGTTGTGGAGCACTTTAATTGTTCAAAGGTGAAAAGACCAGTTTCTCCTTTTTAGTTATGTATTAAGTCTGTAATAGCCTCCAACACAAGCCTGCAATTATTAGTTAGTGCGCTATATAGTCTTAAATCATACATTTGCTTTGAACATTTCACTTAGGCTGTACAGTAGTTGATTGACAGTTTTGTTATTCACTCAAACATCAGTAGTTGCCCTTCATACAGTATTTGGGAAGTCACAAGAACTGATGTACTGAACTTCGGTACCAAGTCAATGCCAAAATTCTGAAAATGTGATGGTACTCGTTTACTGTCAGCTTAAGACTAACGGCATCTAAAATCTGAAAAGATGCAGCAAACTCACTATTGACACGCACCCTATTTTTTGCTCTGACAAAACTTCATTGCGAAACTTGAGTAAATACAGTTATCTGAAGGAGATGTACACACAGCAATATAGAATTGATACAGTATTAGAGAGGAAATTTTAATGTGTTAAACTTCTTAACACTAGTTTGTAGTATATTGTTTTGTTTTTGTTTTTTTACCGTGGTATCAAGAATTGTAGAATTTCACTAGTATTCATATTGACTACTACATTTCTGATATCCTTACTTCATATACCTGACTGGATGAATGCACAGCTAGTTGGGTCGTCAATTGTCCTTTTGCCCGATTTTCAAATTTCCAAAACAGGGAACTGTTCTGGAATGTCAGATTCTTCCCAAATTGTCGACCAAATCAAGTTTCTGAATAAATATTGAAGTCAAGTGTGTGATTTTTCTTTCTGTGCTTCTTTAGGTAATATCACAGACTTAAAGTTGAGATTAATGTGTCCAGCCTTCATACTTGTAGTTTTTTTTTTTGCAGTTCTTATTTGGTTGAGATAATCATAATAAACAGAAATCATTATAATCTTGTTTTTATTTTTTGCAGGAGCTGTTTTGAGCTGTTGCTGTCAGTGCCTGAGAATGAAATACCGTATGAAGCCTGGGTTCAGTTCCACCACTCTGTTCAGGTAGAGGACTTCATTTCAAGACATTGTTTGCTGATGGGGTGCAGACTTAAATCCAGGAGGAAAATAAAGTGGTGAAAAGAAATCTGTTTGTCCTTGTCTCAGCAGGTGTTATCAAAAGCCTTCTGATAGGAGGCGAGTGAAGCCTGAGAATAAAATGTCCTAGACAGCAGTGTTTTGTTTGTTTGCCCCTCGCTGAGTCTAAACTACCAGTGTTTATAACTGCTAACTCATCATTGGTAGACAGTTATACAGTATGTGAATAAATGCTTGCTGAACAAAAATGATACACTATGAAGAGTCACGTGAACTCATTACTACACTGACATACAAAACAAAAAAAACTGTTACCAGCTGTGAGATTGTTCCCAGCTAAGTCGCTGTAAGAAATAAAGCAGTGTGTAACATTTGCCTGGATTAATCACAAGAGTGACATTGTTTGATGTCATTTAAAATAAGGAAATTCATCAGCTGAGTTGACAACAAAGGAAAAGTAAAAATTGGGCAACTTGAGCTGTGATCAAGTTTCATTTCCACACCTGGACAGTGGTTTTCAAAATACTAATATTTTTCATTGTTTAGAGTCAATACATTACAAATTAAGGTATGTTATACTATATAGTATTGTGAATTAAGGGGCCATGTCCACCGAAGCATTTTTTCCTGATACAGCATATTTTTAAATTTTTTTTTTTTTATAATTTTTTTAAAGCTTTACAATGGGTGCGCTGCATATTTGCGCTATGTTACAAACACCAGCGGCGTGACGAGACGCTGAGCACTACACTCGTCACTTTTCAACCACCCTAGTATGTTATGGTCTTATTGTGTATATTATGCTATTGTTTTTGCTGTGGATTTTGTGTTGTCCTCATGTCTGGACCACTGGACCAAACAAATTTCCCTGAATGCGATAATAATGTTGAATGAGCCCATGTGCCAAGATGAAATATTGTTAATATATTGTCCTATGACAATAGAGGAAGGATTAACAGGGTTTCAGTCTAGGTTTCAAGAAGGATCTGAACAAGTAGTTTTTTAATTAATTATTTTTTTCTGTGTGTCTGTTGCAGCTTGCCCATGATAACTTGTTACAGTATGGAAGCACAGACCTCCAAGCTTTACTCCAGATCACAGGAGAGGGAGGAGCGTGGAGCAACCCTGTCCTTACGTCTCTCCTCACCGGCCAGCCCACCAACCCAGAAGAAGGTTGGTTCTAGTTAACTAATCTATCTAGGTTATTTCATTTGAACATGACAGCTTTTACTTTCAGCACTTGTCACATTGGCTGTGGCGTGGTAGTTTGCTAATCAGATCTTCTGTGTATTCTGTCACTAGTTGATGCATACATCAGCCTGGAGGGCGAGGGCTTCATGGAGATGCGGGTGAAGCACCTGGAGAAGATGGGCGAAGTGGCCAAGGCGGTGGTGCTGGCCAAAGCTTGCACTGAATGCAGCTTCATCTCCAATCAAGCTACCTTTCGTCAAACTTTCGTCTCCCTGCTTTGTCACCTGCTGCCCAACGAAGAGGCCATCATGGAGGTATTATGAGACTTTGTGAACATGGAAAAAAATACTTGCGTGAGAGTTTTGGTTGTTTGCATGATGCTCTTTAAACAGTCATACATTTTATCAGTTTTGACAACTGTGATGATGAAATGTACGGGATGCAAAACAAAACTGTAAAAAAAACTATTTAGTGTACAACCCGAACTGTGGGCTTGTTGAACCGTTGTGCCACTATTGAATACAGGCCTGCTAATTATTTGATGAGTAGCCAGAGACATAGAAGAGGAAATTATCTGAACATACAGTAGGCGTACTTGACCATTTAGTAGGCTGCTTTTTTTTAAATAAAAAAAAAAACCTGTGTTATGGCTTCATATAATATAGACATATCATTCATCACTATAATATAAAAATATCATCTATTAATTTATCAGTCTACTAACTATCAATGAACCAATGTCTATCTATTTATATATTTTGGATTTCAAACACATTAGAAATAGTCATGTTTTCTTCTCCCTAATGTGCAAAACAAATCAAACCAAAACTGTGACAACAATTCAACCACAATTCAAACTGAACTGTGGGCTTGTTGAACCGTTGCACCGCTAATGAAATGTTCAAAACATAATAATGATGTTCTCACAGGTACTTTTGTTGGGACTGTTTGGATATTAGAATCAACAACAGTGCGACAAAGTATACAAGTCACAAGTTGCCAAACCAGCCTGTTGGCTTTTCTAAAAGTAAAACACAAAGTGCTGAATTTAGTGTATCTCGGTAGATTATCACGATGGTCATGGATTCTACTACAGGAACAGGTGATTATAAACACTTTAAAACAGTGGTTTCCAACCAGAGGGTACCTGATCGTAGAGTAGCTCAACTAATTTGGAAAAAAATGTTCAGCTTCTATATGAGGAGACCATATGGTTTTGGCAGGATGTGTTGAGAGGTCTCCCAGAGCTCCCAATCTGAGTCCAGATGAAGCACCATTTATTGTCAGTTGTCAGTCACACACACAGAGTGGTTCGCTCCCTCTTGCTAACGTAAAATTGATATTAAAATCATAATAAAACTGTAGACAAATTTGCAAGTCAAAACCTTTTTTATAATAAATATAAAAAGCTCTATTTATAAAGTGCACAGTCTCCAAAAATAGAGCCCAAAATTTACATGCAAATGGAGCTTTCTGGCATTCAGTGTGAAGACTCAGAAAACCCCTTTAAGTCTGAAAAGGCTTTAGAGGTCTTTAGATTGAGGCACAGAGTAGTTGTGGCGTTAACAAGGATAACGATGTGTGCGTTTATTTTAATCCGTAGATAGTTGTGCAACAGGAGTCCTTATACTCAGTGACACTCGCTGTTTGGTCCTCCCTTGGTAGTGCTGCCTGTCTCCACTCCCCACCTTTTCTTGGTATGCAGTGTTGTCAGTTGAAAACCTTGTGTTTCCATTTTTAAATGATCGTGCTTTCAGATCTGTTGAAGGATCACACACACCCCACTGTAGGTCAACACCATATTCTAACTTTTGCCTTGCTTGTGACGAGGTCTGAACGATTTAAAAAAAAAAAAAAAAAAATCATGATAATCATGATCATTTTGACTAATATTGCGATTTAATTTGTGATATTACAGGAAATGATCCTTTTTACACTATTATTCTAATTTTCATTGAGGAATGTATTAAAGTGATTATGGTGTGATTCTTGAGGGGATCTGTACCAAACAAAGATGTTTTCTTAAATCTGTAGAATCCGATGCGTAGGCCAGGACAATTCTGCAGCATGAAAATATTTAATTTAAAATGGTTTTTTGACACATATTTCACCTTTTACAGATATTGTTCCTCCTCTGATTTGAAAATTGCCGTAGGTCATATTGTGTATTCGATAAAATTTCAATTACCTACTTGTGATCCATATGATGGACCAATATATTGAATTATAAATAGTTCATTATTCTATCTTAAATATATGATTTGTGTTACGTCTGCATATTGATCTTAATACTTCACAAAATTGTTTTTTTCAAGTATTTACTTATGTTGATGAACTCGGCGACAAGTAGAACCCACAAATCCCAAATGATATGAAAGATATAGTATATTTAATAAATTTAGACCAAAATTCATCGTAAACATGCACAAAATGTAGGACCTTCTTGTTTGTCGTCCTTTATTCTCAACATTAGAAAGAATCCTGAATAATGTTGGAAAATAATTGGGCTGTTGTCATCAGTGGTGTATGAAATGAATACTTCTAGTTATGTAAAATGTGCTTTTTGATTTGTGTTTTGTATATTCACACAAATTATACCAGAGGTCGTTGTTTTTTTGTTTTTTTGGCAGTTTTGCGCTCATGAGAGCCTTGGCTATAGAGTGTGACGTGATAAATGTTTTTTTGCAGTTATCAAACTGGGGACATCACAGTTACATGATATGTGTCAGAAAATGTTGGGTCACTAGTGTGTCATGGGTGTATGATCAGGCTGATGATATTTTTAACCCCTAATTGTCTCATGGAGCAACTTGAAACTGAATGGACTGACTGTGGGGATTAGGGCTGTCAAAATTGGCCAAAAACTAAATTTGACTGTTCGTTCTCAAAGAAAAAAAAAAAAAACAACTCTCTGCAGCTGAGTTCTCTGCCATCATTACAGCGGTTGTTGAATTATTCCTTGTTCAGCTTGACCTAATTTTACATTTCATTTTTAATTAGAGAAAGTGACATGCGACTGCTGTCATGCAGTACATACAGACAGCTGTAGTAGTGCTATTTTTTCACAATTGAATATTCATGTTCATATTAAAATATCTGTGTTTTTTTTACTTTTCAAATATATATTCAAATTTAAAATATTCATTGACAGTCCTAATAGGGATGCACCGAACCAAAGTTGTCTCTCCCAATACCAATCAGATACCAGTAATTGTTTCCCCCCAAATTTCACATAGCTATACCTTACAGTGTGGAACGAATTTAAATCATGTTTTTATAAGGTTTGATGAGGCCAGAGATTGCTGTGGCACCAAAAAAGTATGTCTAAATAAAATGTCACTGATAGTGAAAACACTGAATTAATGACATTGACAAAGAAACATCATGATCTATACCCGATCCACTCAATAAGGTCAATATCAGAACCAGTACAGGGTTCAACGTTAACGTTATTTTTTTTTTTTTACTTGCTTTGTGTTTGAATTTGGTCATTAGATTTCTGACCCACTTGCCAGAAAAACATTTTACTTTCCCTATACAAATTGATTTATTTATATTAAAGTTAATTATCATATCCAATCTTAATTTAAGTAAATTAATCTGGGTTTTTTTCCCCATATCCTCTAACACCACCTAAACTAAACTGTCTCCAGGATAATTTAAAGGCTTGTATGCTTGTATCCCACCACCATTTTCACGCGATAGCCCATTAAGTTTGCATAACTCTCAACAGAGATTGAGAAGGAAGCAAGATGACCCAGCATCTTTTATTGGTGCATCCTTAATTGACATGTTAATGTTCCCTGGAGGATGTGTTGTCTGCCATGTTGTTCACTCACTTCAGTCACTGTTCACTCCCTGAACAGATATCCAGACTTGACTGTAAGGATGTTCTGGAGATCACCTGTAATTTGGAGACCGAAGGGGGAGGAGAATACCGCCTTCATCTTGTGCACAACTTTCCTGACACAGCAGCTTCAGCAGCAGAGTCTTTACTGCTCCTGGTGAGTCATCCCTGTGTGGAGCCAAGAGGTTGGGTGGACTGCATGTATTATACATTATGTATTTATGACCACAGTCAAATGGAAGAACTCTGAATGAAATTTTTTTTATCCAAAGGGAGTTGACTCTGTTGTGGAGTAAGCTTCAGAGGAGGATCGACCCCTCATTGATGTCTCTTCTAGAACGATGCCTTCAGCTAGGTGCCATTGCCAAAACAGTCCACCATTTGCTTTGCCTGGTCCGTGTCATTCAGACAGAGGTGAGCCCAACAGCCATGCTGTCCATTTTTATGCTGGATTTGAGTCGGTGAATTGGTTATATAAAGCTCCTTTTCGCCCAGTTACAGGAACAAAACTGAGGAACTAAACTCTTTCTTAGCAAGTGGTTTCTGTTTGTGTTTCCACTACATCAGAAGAACCAGAAAAAATAGTCAAATTAGTCTGATAATAGATTAAAAAAGGATGCCACTCTATATTTTCACACACGAGGAAGCAATAACAGAGTCCCTTTATTTGTTATAGCAGGCTGAGCTTTAAATTTGACCAGTGAGCATCGTTCAGCATGACCAACTCTGGGCCATTAGAAGGGGCGTCCCCTAAAGCCAGTAACTATGACAGATGAAATAAATTTAGAACATGGTTCCTCTTGTAAAAACACTAGTAGGGCTCTGGAGTACTTTTCTTTGTCGGTGTGTGATGCCAGGATGTGTGAGCAGTGCAGAACTTTTGCTTTTTATTTTGGCGTCCATGTCAACACTTTAGGATTAAATCAGCGACACAGCCTGTTTGAGCAGTGCCTGTTTTTTCCACGTGCTGTGTGCATTACACAGCAAAGATTGACAATGAAAATTATCTTTTGACAGTTTAAAGACGTCATACCAGCAACATTACACCACAGTTTCAAGGTCTGTCTGTGTAATGTGTCACAGACATGAAAACAAGTTATTTTTTTTATTTTTTTCTGATACACTTTTATCACTTCCTGTTTCTTTTTCTGTGGACTCACTTCCTACATTTTCTAACATGAGGCTTTTAATCTGAAATATTTGCAGGAGAGTTTTGGAGAAATATACTGACTTACAGCTTCCTATATTTATAGAATACCAGCATTTAATTGTGTATTAATATTATTATTATTATTATAATTATTATTATTTACAAATGAGCACACACTTCTTAACTTTTTTTCTATCTAAAATAGATATAGAGTACATTTATAATGAAATGAAATGGCCATGGTGACAGCCAAACTATGCTGAAAGAAAGGAGAAATTCAATTAAATTTATTTGCATAGCCCAAAATCACAATTTTGCCTCAGGGGGCTTTACAACAGGATACAACACCCTCTGACCTTTGCAAGATGCAACAGTTCAGTGAGGTAGCAGTCATACGCTGCTCATGCATCCAGTGTAGTACTGTACCTTTCAACCCATAAACTGCTATAGATTCAAGATTCAAGATGTTTATTGTCACTCCGATTATACAAGTACAAACGTGTGAAATTCTTATTGCTGGGAAGTTCCATTTAACACACAAGAAAAAAAAGGGTAGAGGAAGAGAAAATAATAATAACAATAATAATAATAACAACAACAACAAAAATGACTCAGAGATAAAATAAATTTACAGTAATAAAATAATAGGAAAAAAGTGTATTTACAGTTAATGTACAATTAATAGTACAATTAATAGTACAGCTATTTCTGCCCATCCAAAATCAAGTGAATTGCTCTGAGTTTCAAAATGTGATGAACGTAAATCAGAGTGGGATTTTAAAAAAATGAGCATATGATTATTTGAAGGAAACAATGCTAATAATATATCACTCTATTTTCAGACGGAGGAGATGGGAATACCTGCCTCAGTGGAACTTTGTGTTAAAGCCCTTCAACTTCCGAAGCAGGATGACTCAGAAACGAGGATCTCTGTCTGTAAGACCATGTCCTGCCTTCTTCCAGGGGACCTTGAAGTGTTGCGTGCCTGCCTACTCACAGAGTTCCTGCTTGGCCCCAACCAGGAGGTCTATGGGTCCCTTGAGGAGCTTTACTTGCGCCCAGACCAAAAGTATGACCAGGAAAACGAGGTTATTCCCAACTCACTCCGCTGCGAGTTGCTACTAGCTCTGAAAGCATACTGGCCTTTTGATCCTGAGTTCTGGGACTGGAAAACTCTCAAGTATCACTGTGTCTCCCTTTTGGGGTTGATGCCGGAGTCAGAGGGGGAAGAGGAGGAGGTGGTGGACAAACAAGAGAAGGGTAAACAACATGAGCCACAGGGAATCACAGTGAAAGTTGAACCTGAGCACCTCAAGAGGATAAATGGTGTTGATAGTCATGAGCAGCAGGATAAAAAGCAGTCTTTTAACGTACCAGAAATCCCAGGAGAATCAGAGACAAAGAAACACAGGTTCTGCTGTCAGATTTGTAAGAGGTCGGTCACAGACTCCCAAATCATTCACCACTCCAAAAGACATGGAGAAGACAACAGTCACCCCTGCCCTGTGTGCCTGGTAAAGTTTAAGAGCAGAAAAGAACTCGTTCCTCACCTGAAAGAACACATGCAGAGTGAAACACATCTCAGCAAAAACAACATAAAGAAAGAGGACGGAGAGAAACGGCTAGATGAGGATGATGATATTGAACCAGGCGAGATCACCATTGACCCTTCCTTAATGCAGTATTACGAATCCACGCATGATCCAGATGTGCTACACCACATCGTGCAACAAGCCAAAACAGTGAAGGAGAAGAATGTGGACGATGACGAGCACATAACATTTGAATACATTGACCAGCACTTCAATGTGCAGAACCGGGACGAGTATCCGTGTCCGGGAACCGGGTGCACTCGGATTTTTAAACATTCCAAGTACTTGTATGTCCATTTAAAGTCAGAGCACAAAGGCGATGACAACGTGAAACATTTTCACCAGGTGAGAGACAAGCGGGAGAAGTGTGTTTTTTGTAGACGCCATTTTGTCTCTGCATACCATCACCGCAAACACCGAAGGGTCCACTATGGTGATCGGCCTTACGCTTGTGTGGTTATGGGCTGTGGCGCTCAGTTTAGAACTTCGAATGAACTTGTCACACACAAACAGACCCATGGCTATCACCTGAGCTACCAGTGTGAGCTCAAGGGCTGTTATGTCACTTACTCTGACTTGGCACAAATCTATCACCATGAAGCACAGCATTTCAGAGATGCAGCATTCACCTGCTCCAGCGCTGAATGTAGTAAATACTATTTATCCAAAAAAGAATTCATAAAACATTTATCCACACACAATATCACCTTCTCTGAAGAAGACTTTGAGGCTCAGAGGAAGGCAAAGCGGAAACTTCTTAAGGCGGTCACTGAAGCAGCGCCCCACGTTAATAAGTCAGTTGATGCAGAAGAGACTGTAAACGGAGATATCCTAAGCTCTTCCTCAGTAAGTTGTGCCTCCTCTTTGCAAGCATCTGACAGCAGGGAGCCCAAAGCAACAATGACCTTGGTGGCTGTGTGTTTTGATGGAAGTAAGTTCACCTGTGGTTTTGAGAAATGTGGCATGACTTTTTCCAGAGCCAGAGATGTCCAGAGGCATCTTAAGTGTGCCCACCCAGAGCACCTTAAACTGGAGAACAAAGAACACAAACATGACAAAGAGCGGGGCTCAAAATCCAAAGGGATAAAGACTGAAAATGAGCCAGACTGTAAGGAAAGGGGAAAAGAGGAGTTCTCATCTCTGTTTCAACCCATGGAGGCTGGCAAAGAAAGAAAGGAAGCCACTCATCCCAAAAATGAAACAAACTCTTCAAGCCTTCAAATAAAAAATGATGCTCTGAGTGAAATCCTCATTGGGCTCAGTAAACTGGATCTGAATTCTTCATCACCTCACAGCGTGTCAAGTGAGCCCCCTCAGTCCAACTCAGAGTCTAATGCATCACAAATATCTCTCCATCAGGCAATCATGGCAAAGCCTCCCATTGTGTTGCTTCAGAAGAAACCCCCTCCTGAGGTAAAAGTCAAAACTGAACAAGCAGCTAATGAAGAAGGTGTTGAATTATTAGCCACTGCTAAGCCATATATCTGTGAGATGGAGGGTTGCAGCTTTAGGACTGCTCAGAGCTACAGCTTGCTGCGACATTACAACAACATACATGGCCGCACGGTTGAACAGGCCAGAAGGTTGACCTCTCTGAAAACAACATCTTTTAAGCCTTACGTGTGCCAGCTTTGTTCCAAGAGTCACAGAGAAAAACATGTGTTGAAGGCCCACTATATTCAGATTCATAACCTGAGTGGGAACTTGGTGGACAAAATAAGCTGTGCATCAATACGATACGAGGGAAACAGAGACCCTTCAAAGCATAAACCTCAGCACTCGGCAAACCACGGCCTAAATGTATGGAAGAAAGAGATTCCCAAATTACAACAGCAACAGGAGAAAAAACCCTCAACAGTGGTGAAAGAAAATGGACAAAAGTTAGACAATCATTCTCCATCTGAAGAGGAAGGAGAGGATGAAGCAGAGGTTAAAGAGGAAGACAACGAGCAGAAGGGAGAAAGTGAGGATAGGACCACACAACAGGTCAGAACTACAAGACGTTTGGTAGCCAAAGGTAATCTCTGCTATATATTGGATAAATTCAGTAAACCCTTTCACTGTGTAGCAAAAAATTGTGATGCTGCTTTTTCCACCCAGGGAGGCCTTGTGCGCCACCTACAGTTGATACATCATTACAATCGCTCTCAGCTGTTGTTGGAAAAAGATTTCGATGCGCAGCACAGTCCAGAAGTCCGAAAAGAGCCTGCCAAGAAAAGGCCTCTCCCAAACTTGGATGAGCCTCAGCCCCAATACAAGTGTCACTTTGCCAACTGTAACGCTTCCTACCACCTTAAAAGCAGCCTGGTGCGTCACACGCGGGATTTACACTCGCAACCACCAGAGCTAATAAGATGCAAGTTTGAAGGCTGTACAAGAGTGTTCAGCCATGATGATGCACTTAAAAAACATACACTTTACAGTCACTGTGAGTACTACGATTCACTGGTGGTGCGTCTGCAGAGCACTCACAAAAAGTCGATTACTGGATGCCAAAAGAAGCTAATCGTCGCACCACAGAGTCCTCAGAAAGAAGAGCCTGGTTCAACCACCACCACGCAGGCTGAGGGGTCAAGTCCCAAACCTGAAGTTACCGCCCAGTCAGAGGAAAAAGCTGAGGAGGAAGCTGCCGTGGAGAAGGAAGTGAAAAGAGAAAAAAAGAAAGAGAAAAGATATTCTTTCAGCCGTTACATCTTCAGATCTCATGAAGAAGCACTACAGATGTGCCAAGACCGCTGTCTGCCCATGGCCTACCCATGCATGGTTCAGGACTGTGACTCTGTTGTCACGTACTTGAAGAGCTTGCACCGTCACTACCTGAGGGTTCACCGCATGCGTCGAGATGATCTTTCTAAGAATGAGGATAAGCTGATGTTTACTGCTGAGCAGCTGGAGGAGTTGATTCAGAGGAAATCGGCCAGGCCAACCGCTACAGGAGCGTCTTCCCCTAATGGCGTTCGCAAAATGGAGTATCAGGCAGAGGCAGAAAACACAGAGGGGGCACCTGCACCCATGAGTTTACACCCCATCAAGGCCGACACACAGGAGGAGGATAATCCTGATGCACTGGGATTCCCAGAGGAGGAAGAGGAGGACCCACCACCTCCACCTGTTGAGAGAAATGGTGTCCTTGTTGGTGCGGATGAGGTGCTTTATGGCGAGCCGAGCACCGGCGGGCACACTGAAGACACACCTGCACCAACGCAGAACACTCCGAAACAGGAGGAGAGATTAAGCTTGGATCAAATCAGACCTCTTCTTCGTCCCCTCACTGTTGACCTCTCGCCACCGTGCTCACTGCGCTTTACTGCCGAGGAGGGTTTCCAAAGTGTGTCAGGCATCAAGGATTGTGGTAAAATGTTGAATGGCTCAGCACTTATGCCCGCTCCTCTTGTTCGCCAGCCACTAAAACGGAAAAACGAATTGTCTGATCTGCCTTCGAATTTGAAAGACACTCAGCCTCGCACCCCTTCTCCACGCCCTTTTGACATCGCCGCCTACAAGCCTATTGGCTTTGAGTCGTCTTTCCTGAGGTTCATTCAAGAGACGACCTCGAAAGACAAAAATGAGGCGACAGCGAAACGGCGAGACTCTTTCAGACGCAGTTGTTCGGTTAAAGAGAACAACCAGTTGGGAATCTCTCACACCCGCAGCAGACGCACTCGTTCCCCATTGCTGAAGCCTCATGCTGTGACTGGAGACTTCACATCAGTCCAAAACTTGAAGTCCATCTTGGACAAAGCCCTGGCTGGGTGTGGGGACCTGGCTATTAAGCAGCTTCAGTACCTCAGACCGGTGGTGGTCCTGGGGAGACCAGTGTGCACCACCACCCTGCCTGACCTCTTCCCATCAGACACCAACAACAGCAAACTGCTTCTTGGAAGTTAGTTTTACTGAGCACCTTTTTAACATAGTTATGGCAAATTCCTTTGTATTTTCACATGGTGTACCAGTATTTTTCTTTCACCTAAAATTATAGTATTCTGTGTTTTTTAAGTTGCCAAACTGAAGAATTCTAGAAATGAAATTAGCATTAAGATAAAAACAAGCTTAAACAGTGCACATCAGATCCAAGTGGATTGTTTTTTTTTTTAGATATCTGTTATGAAAGCATTCAGATAACATGTTAACTCCTCATGATCACATACTGTATATACTGTAGTTCTCCAAGATAATGTACAGATTTTCAGATTGTTAGAAATGGTCAGTAGCGTATTGCAAGGCCTTTCAGTTGTGTGAAGATGTGACTGAAAAAAAAAAAAACATTTCCTTACTAAAAACATACTTGAGGAACATGTTTGGTTATTTTTCACCTCAGTTTATATTACATCAGTGTTGGGATGCAGTGGACAGATGTTGGCAGACATGTATGTAACACTTTCTAAAGAAATAAATGTGGAAACGAATATAAAGCGCTTTACTTTCTGAATTGTGTAAGTGACTAATTTTTTTTATACAAGTCAAATCACAGTGAGCTAACTTATAATGATGTGTTGTCCATGTAATTCCACTGCCTGGAATATAGGATTTAACCTTAATGATACACAATGAGGTACTTTTATCAAAAATGGAGTGTATAAAAAGTTCATTTCCTTATGATTTTAAAAACATATTGTTGAGGATCGAGCAACATGTTTGTGCAAATTTGAAAAAAACTAATTATGCAAATTATTTAATTTAATACTAATTTTGTTTTGGATTACGTTCAACCCAAAAGCTTCTCCAGAGGTGCGAGAACCGGTGAATCGGTTTTATAAACTTGTAGGTTTCTCCTATTTGTTCTTTGCAATGACGGAGTCATTGTGGTGGTAACACTGTATAATAACCATCATTAAAAAAATGGTAAATTGATTGTCAATATCCCTTTTACTATTATTGTACAAACAGTTAAATCATAATTGATGTGTACAAATTATAAGTAATGCCATAATTTATTTTAACAGTTTCTTGTTGCACACATTTTCTATACTATATTAAATATTTATTAATGATGATTAATCAATTGTAAAACATCTATAAACATTAAATAAAAAGAGATTTGTAACACTAATTGTCAATAATTTAATAAGTTTGTAAACCGTCTATACACATTTGGGTGGCTATTATAAAGATGGAAGTGATGATTATAATACCTTGTTAAATGATGAATAAATACTTGGTAAAACATCTGTAAGCATTTAGATAGTCAATACTTTGTGAACTGCTAATTGGTTTCTTGTCGATCAATCTATGTATTGTTTTTTGATTTGCATACGGATTAAGAAATCATTTGGTAATATCAAATAATATGTCGTATGTGGAACAGTAAACTGTTAATAGTTTACTAATGTAACCAGAATAATAATCAGCAGATTACACAAACTAATGATAAAATAAATTAGTTAGCGTCATTATAAGGTGTTATCCAGTACTTCTCCCATACTTGCTCTTCTTCTGCAACCAGACTCTTGTTTAATTTTCGACCATTTAGCGATGGAAACGTCTTCAAACGTCTGGGTTAGGACGAACAGAAAGTAAAAGTCACTCATGTTTCTAACGAAAATGTCTGTGGTGTTTCTGCTCATAGGAGTTCCTGTTAAGACGTCTGCTTGAGTTACAAATGTGTTATTTGACTTGATCGAGTTCCTCACAACCACGATGAATCAGCCCGGAACCAACATTTTAGCGGTCGTTGTTTCCTGAGGGGTAGGGTTTGTTGCCACACCTCATCGTCACATTCGCATCTCGCATGAATGGAATGATATTATCTGTAAAAGCCTTGATTTAGGAATGGAAAGTGGATGCCGAGGTTTCCCCGTTAGCATTTTTGGTCTGTAAATGTCGATTTAACGCGGGAACCGTGTTCCCTCTATTCAACATTAAAGTGCTGGCTGTTTGTTTGAGTGGAAGCTAAGTAGCTGCTAGCATAAAACTACCAGTCAGGCTAGGTAACGTTCACATTACCGTTAGCCTGCGAGCTAGCCAGCACTGCTCCAACAACACAGACCTAAAAACAGCAAAGATGATTGAAAGTATACTCGACCTGCCGGTGGAGAAGCAGATATTTTATGCTGTTTTGGGATTTTCTTGGACGGTGTATCTATGGGAGGCATACCTTTCTTACAGACAGGTAAGTTAATGATTTGTTAGCATCAGACTCAAAGTTCCTGCTTTGTGCTGAATGTGTTTCTCGAGGGGAAAAAGACACGAAATTAACTCAGTAAAGACGCTAACGTTAGATAACTGAACATGCTTTAAACTAAAGAGTATTAGAAGCAAATTTAGCAGTTTTTTACAGTTCGGGTAAGACACTATATAACATGCATATTTACACATGAACCTGCAATACAAGATAAATGTACCTGTTTTCAGGTAGTTAGAAATGCACAGTGTATTGCAAGGTATTTTCTGTGGAACAAGAGCTGTGACATGTTAACATTTCCTCTTTACAAAGTACTTGAATATTAAATTTCATATCGGTATATATTAAATCAGTGTTGGGGTGCAGTTGGCAGACATGTTTATAATACAATAAACGTTGAAACAAGTATAAACTTTCTTAATCGTATAATCGGTGTCTGTGGCAACTTTGGTAAAGACGCAATGAAATACATCCTTCCGTGATATCAAGACCTCTTTGCTGGCTTATCTTAAATGTACTTGTTCTTGCTTTTGATTGTATTTGCTTTTGCTTATGAGCTCAGTATATTTACATAATGTTACTTAATTCTGATTTTTATTATTATTATTATTCTGTTAATTGTTTTCAGATTGTGTTGGTGTGGTTTGGGATGGGATGGAGGGAGAGCCTTTGTATGTCTTTGATGTTACAATTTTGTTTTTTTAAATTTATGTTTTTGTTTATTTATTATCATTATTATTAATGTGTTTAAATGTTTGTTAACTTCCATGTTTTGTGCCTGAGGACCCCCCTGAAAACGAGATGGTGCATCTCAAGGGGTTTATCCTCTAATAAATTTTGAAATAAAATAAACAAATGGCATCTTTGGAACGGCTTGCTGAACTGGATTTATTTCCTCTAGAAAAATGATGTTGTGACAGAACATAAATGCAGTCTGAATCAAAAGTATAAATGAGCATTAACCATATAGGTTTATTTGACACCATGAACAAAGAGGCAGGACAAATACGGCTTGAATTCAAAATAAAAAGGCATTATTATTTATTTCCAAACTTTCCTCTGTCTTGTTGAGTAATTTTAGAGGGAGATAAATCCCAAAACAAATCAACACATCAAAGAAACTAGGTAATTTGTCTGAGTTTGTAGCATGTGGTACCAGTATAAATGAACTGATATATAACATTGGTGCTGATCTCTTTCCCTTCACAGAGGAGGATATACAGATCAACAACACATGTGCCACAGGAACTGGGGAAGATCATGGACTCTGAAACATTCGAGAAGTCACGTCTTTATCAGCTGGATAAAAGCAACTTCAGCTTTTGGTCTGGACTCTATTCTGAGACTGAGGGGACGGTAAGACAAACAGTAAATAAAAAATAAACTGTATTCACAATCAGTGTAATTACTGATCATGTTTTAAGACACTTCAAATGGACATACAATAAGACAGGCCTGTATCAGAGTATGACTCCAAGATTGTAAAAGGGGTTTTGTGTATGTTAACATGAACATTCATTTATGTTTATGCCACATGTTTAATTTGATATGTTTTATGTAATCTTTTAGTTGATCCTGCTCCTGGGTGGAATTCCATTTCTGTGGGGTGTCGCTGGCTCCGTGACGACTCGCATAGGATTCGGTCCAGAGTACGAAATCACCCAGTCGCTCGTGTTCCTGATGCTCGCCACCCTGTTCAGTGCCTTTACTGGACTTCCCTGGAGTGTGTACAACACATTTGTCATTGAGGAGAAGCATGGCTTCAACCAGCAGGTATACTGACTGAACAGCACTCACACTGTGTTGGCCTGAAATGTAGCTGCTGGTTGTAGCTTCCTTCCTGAGTAAGATCAGCAGCTGTGATCAGCTCGATTTCATAACAGTTATAACAGATTGCAACAAGCATGTATAAAGAGATGTGTCACTCAGTCATTTGCTTATGAGCTCCAAAACGGCAATGGAAGTAGTATGTGTATTTTGGCAAGACAGTGACTATTCAGATGGGGATCAGTGATTAAATAATGTTACAGGACTTAATCATTGCGAAAGCTTGTCACCGTTAGAATCTAACTGATATGAGTTTGAGCAGATCACAGCAGCGTTCTCTGTGAGCTAAACTACAAAACATTTTACAGCCACATCTGAAGTCCAGTATGACTGTTTTTATTATATGATTATTTTAAAGAGCACCAATTTATGACTACTGTTTTTCATGTATACAAATCCACACAGATCTTTTTTTCATCCATTATTGTCTCATTTATATTAATGTCTTGTGCTCCTCTCAGACGTTGGGGTTCTTCCTTAAGGATGCTGTGAAGAAGTTTATTGTGACTCAGTGTATCCTGCTCCCTGTCACCTCGTTGCTCCTGTACATCATCAAGATTGGTGGAGACTACTTTTTCATTTATGCTTGGCTCTTCACTCTGGCTGTCTCTCTGGTTAGCACTGCATTCATCCTGTCAGTTGTTAAACAATTGGTTAAGTTGTAGAAAAGGCATCTTTGTGTAATAAAAGAAGGTGTAGTTTGTTTGGTGATTAGGGATTAACTCAAAAGTAATACATAGTCAGGTTGTACCCCACCTGAGCCAATCACGAGCTGAGTATTCTTGTTAGCATGAGCCACCTCGCTGCTGAGTTTGAGACACAACTAACCATAATATCTCTATAACTATTCATGATCAAAGTCACATATGTTCTTTTACAGTCTCATGACGTCACTCAATGCAGCTGTCAATCATGATGTCACACCCCTTTTTTATAACATCAAATAACTTATTAAAAACAAACTTATTAGAAAAACGAACACTTGAACATACATCAGCATGATAAGAACTACCTGAAATAAGAGAAATCATCTTTAGGGGAAATTTATTTGAGGTGTAGTTTGACCCATTTCCCATCTGTTGTAGTGACACTTTGGATAACAATTCATCATAATGCATCTCATGTTCTACTGTGTTCTCAGGTACTGGTAACAATCTACGCTGACTACATTGCTCCACTGTTTGACAAGTTCACTCCTTTGCCAGAAGGAGAGCTGAAGACAGACATTGAGGCTATGGCCAAGAGTATAAGCTTCCCCCTCACTAAGGTTTATGTAGTTGAAGGTAAAGTAATACTACTTAATCAATCAATAATCCTAGTTTTATGTTCCTGGTTAACATCTTGTAATTATCACATCATGAATAGTTTAAGATATGTTCAGTATTTCTACAGGTTGGTTGTAGATACACCACTCTTAAAATTCTCTTGGATGTGTTCCATATTTCCAGGTTCTAAGCGTTCATCACACAGCAATGCGTACTTCTATGGCTTCTTCAAGAACAAACGCATTGTGCTGTTTGACACTCTGCTGGAAGACTACTCACCGCTCAACAAGTCTGGAGAGCCACAGCCCGAGCAGCCAGAGACAGATGATGCATCCAGCGAATCAAAAGCCAAGCCCAAGGTCACATAGCCATAAACTTTATTCAGAGAGGTTTTTATTGCAGTTGTACAATTCAGGGTTCCTTACAGTCCTTGAAAAGGATTTTATGCCACTTTGAGTTTTAGGAATTATAGGTTTTCCACCACAGTACATGTTGATTTTGGAAAACAGCATCCAAACTAATCAACATGTGTTGGCCATATTTTCCCTCAGATTTAACACTTTTAACTTCTTGAATTTGATGAAAAAAAAAAGCCTTGAAAGTGATTGATAAGTCCTTGTATTTAAAGTGTCAGAACACCTAGCCCAAGAAGCCATTTTTGGTCATCAAGCAATGTTTCTCACTAGCTGTTGTAGGGATCCCTCTTATCTGACTGTCATGCAGTTGTTTTTGTGTTGTCCTTGTGTGTAAATCAAGTGTTGTTTCCTTATAAATGCTTTTGCAGAACAAGAAACAAGGATGCAACAACCCAGAGATCCTTGCAGTCCTTGGTCATGAGCTTGGCCACTGGAAGCTCGGCCACACTGTCAAGAATATCGTTATCAGCCAGGTGATTCATTTTCTCCATGTTTTTTCTTTCGAAATCTGCACCAAAACAAAGCAACAAGTTGGCATGATCAAATGCAAACATTCAGATGTAAGTTGATATGCAAATAACATTTGCTGACTGTTCTTTCTGCAGATGAATTCCTTCTTGTGCTTCTCGCTGTTTGCCGTTCTGATTGGACGTAAGGAGCTGTTTGTAGCTTTTGGCTTCAATGACAGCCAACCCACATTAATAGGCTTGATGATTATCTTCCAGTTCATCTTCTCCCCATACAATGAGGTGAGTCTGGGGTTGATGAATATTAGGGATGTCAATCGATTAAAATATGTAATCGTGATTAATCACACCATTTTTTTTTCTTAAAATGTACCTTAAAGGGAGATTTGTTAAGTATTTAATACTCTTATTAACATGGGAGTGGAGCAAATGTGCTGTGTTATGCAAATGCATGTATACTGTATATTTATTATTGGAAATCAATAAACAACACAAACCAATGACAAATGTTGACCTGAAACGTTGTCACAATTACTGAATTTAGCATAAAAAATATGCTCAAATCATTACATGGCAAACTCAACAGGCAATAGCAGCTGTCAGTGTGTCAGTGTGCTGACTTGACTATGACTTGCCCCAAACTGCATGTGATTATCATAAAGTGGGCATGTTTGTCTGAGGTCAAGGGACCCCTTTGAGGATGGCCATGCCAGTTTGTCTTTGCCAAAATTTAGTGCAAATTTGGAGAATTATTTAGCCTTCCTTGTGATAATCTGGTATGACATTGGCATTAATTGGTACCAATAGATTCCTTAGGTTTTCTAGTTTCATATACCAGTATTTTCAACCTAGCTTTGTCAGTTCTTTACATTATTTCACTACAGATGTCCTCACATTTAGATTTATATATATTTTGTCTTTGCAGCTCCTGTCCTTCTGTCTGACAGTCCTGAGTCGCAGATTTGAGTTCCAGGCAGATGCTTTTGCACGTGGCATGGGCAAAGCCTCCGAGCTCTACTCTGCCCTCATCAAGCTCAATAAGGACAACCTGGGCTTCCCCGTGGCCGACTGGTTGTTCTCCATGTGGCACTATTCCCACCCTCCCCTCCTGGAGCGCCTCAGAGCACTGGGTAGCATCAAGCAGGACTGACGGGGCTGGAAGGGGGAGGTGCGACCGCTGCCTCCTCCAAAGGGCCTCCGCAGACCGCTTCTAGCCCTGTGATGCACCCTGGTCTTTTTCTACCTATCTAACCCCCCACCTCTTGTTTTATTCATTCAGCATTTCTCTACTTGCCATACTTTGCATTTTATTCTCTTTGAAACTTTAAACAAAACCAAAACATATCAGCACAAGCCAGCCTAAAACAAATCTCAAGCCTGAACTGAAGTGTCCTCTCTTCTCTAGAGATACCTGATATGCACTTGCTGAGAGCAATATGTCTGGGCAATGTGTGTTTAACAAAAGCTACTGTCAGAGCACAGATCACATTTTGTAGAGTGACCTGGAGGTCTTTGAAATTATTTTATTTCTGTACAATTGGGTTATTACTTTTCCTTTTATGAACAAAAGAACTGAATTTTACTCGCACAGAATTATGAGTTTCTGTTGTGATGCATTTATGTCATCCAACTGTTAAAGTGTATAAGGTGGTTAATCCTACAGTATATAAACTTGTATTTATTTTACATGATGGACAACTCCAGATGTACTCATGACAATGTTTTATGCAGATACACAGGCCAGAATTTGTCTCTCAAGTGCAACTGTTGCTTCTTTAGAAACATCTCCAGGCAAGTTCAAGGGTAAAAACGTGAATCTAGTCATCAGCTCTGATTCTCAGTATTGCAAGAGGAACTTGAACAGTGAAAAAATGTGAGTGCCTCTAATTATTGCATTAATTCCTGAAAATTACATTTGAATTTAGGTTAGACTTTTCATTTTTACATTGCAGTGGGGGATCTTGTTTTATGTTTCTAAAGCACTTGCTTGCCACCAAGGTTACAACCATACCTGTACATATGTAACTTTAATGAGTAGAGTAATGGCGTATGATGTGAATTGTGAAAAAAATGTTGAATGTGGTTTGAAATTTTAAGTTGATGCGGTGTTTCTTAGTTTCTTCTCTTGGTTTTTGGGCTGGAGTAAGCCCAACATTGTCTGGCAAGCAAATTATTTATAGGGGACTTGGGGAAGGGGGTCTGCGAGGTTCCTTTCACCACATAAGCTGGTGTTTGGTTTGTTCAATGAGGGAACTGTGTACTTTCTTTGCTGCATTGAATAAAATCCTTCAAAGCATTCCTTATTGTTTCATTTTTTAAACAGTTGTAAAAATAAAAAGTAAGCTTGTGTTTCTAAGTAAGAGAGAGCATGGCTGCATCCTTGATGTAGGTCTTACCATGAACTTTCAGTAATAAACCGTGATGAGTTTTAATGCAGTAATTCTATGATATGGCATATCATTTTTTTAGATAATTTATGCCACTTGTGTGCATTTACAACTATGGACTGAAATAATCTTTACGTTGATTCAATGCAGTTTAAAAAGAAAAATCAGCCAGGGATGTTAACAGAAATTACACGGAAAATGTATCTATAAAATTGCATGTAAATTACAGACATATTTTATAAACAGAACATTCAATAGTTGTAATAAATCTGAATATACTGTTAAAAGAAATACAGTAAATAAAAAAAATAAGTGTTAACGCGACGTCATGACGTAAAGAACGTGCGGCATCACTGCGTCCACTTTTGAGACCATACCATTTCGAAAAGGGACACGGTGTTTTCCTTAATCTGTATTTTGTTATGTTATATATTGTAATAACAGTTTTGGTGGCGTACAGTATATTAATAAATCAATCATAATTTCCCTCGGTTTCCCATTAGACCAACGTGATGCTGGTGTCGTCACCCCTGTCTGGCTAATAATGGCGTCGTCCTGTGGCGTATTTTGAGGACAAGGACAAGCTCCTCTGTCTGTCAGTGTTGTTTTCACATGTGAACCAAACATGGCGAGGTTTCTGAGGCCTAACATCAGGAGTTTTGTCACCTCACAGCTGAGAATGGCACCCGACCAGGTAAAATCAGGAAACAAATCACTTCATCGAAACATTGCTTTGTGTAACCGCTGTGTGTGAACAATTTACAACCAATTAGCCTAATCATATTGGCTAACTGAAAGCTTACCTGACAAGTAGCTAGGTAACTAAGTGTTGATGACATGAGTGTAGGTCAGAAGAATTTTGTAGCAGTTCAATACAGACTTACATCAGTTAATTTTAATCAAATCAAGTTGTGTCTAACAAAAAGTTGCCTGTTAAACCACTTTATTCAAACATAATTACAGTTCAATGAATAAATAGTCCTCTGAGGTTTTGTCTGCATTGTTGTTACACAGTTTCTGGTCTGTTCCTAAAACGTCTATTATCACCTTGCAAACAAAGAATCCTTTTCCCAACTGATTGTTGACCTTCAGAACAGGGTCATTTATTTTCAAGAGTCCAGTTGACTACCTTAATATCCCATAGACATGTTTTAGCACGATAACAAAACCCAAAAAAGAAGATAACTTTGAAAATGTAATTTGAAGCTGCTGAGTCTTAAAATGATGTCTACAGCGCAAAACCCCAAAAAGGCTTGTATTTACCTCTGAATGTATATACTAAACATTTCCCCCCACCCTGTCTCAGCTGGGTGAGCTCGGTAAAGGTGCAGGAAAAGGTGGTGGCGGTGGAGGGTCCATCAGAGAGGCAGGTGGAGCCATGGGGAAGAGGCAGGCTGCTGAGGAGGAGATGTACTTCAAGTATGCATTTCTTTTACAGCAACCAAATGTGGAGTGTTATCAATCGTGGATCCAAACCTTATAAGTTTCTTTATATTATGATCTTCTACTGTACTAATTCGTCTCTGTGTCCCTTTGTCCAATCTGTATTCCCTCCCTCTCTTTTCTCACTGTTAATCATTTCGCTCCTCTGTCGTCACTCACCACTTTATCTGTCCATGTGCACATAAGGCGCAAGGAGCAGGAGCAGCTGGCTGCGTTGAAGCAGCATCACCAGGAGGAAATTGACCACCACAAAAAGGAGATTGAGCGTCTGCAACGCGAGATCGACCGCCACAAGGGAAAGATCAGGAAACTGAAGCATGACGACTGAGTGAGGCCCTCAGAAATAAAGCTCCAGTTTTCTCGCCAACCCAGCCAAACACCTGCTGCATGCACTGTCTCTCCGGGCCATTCATGAATGTATGGGTGATTGTTCTGTAAATGCATGAATTATTAAAAACTTTCATAAAATGAATAGTGTTTCCATGGCATGCTATGGCACAAGTTGTACAACCTATTCAACCCTTTCCCCTGTTTTGTAGTCGACGCTGTACAGTATGTTGCAGGCAAAAGCCCAAAGTAAGAAACCTAAATATCTTTAAAGCTTCACTTGGCAACATCAACCTATCTTTTTGTGTGATGTATAAATAAATTTGTAATGTAAATGGTATTGGAACCCCTATTTTTTAGTGCTGTAATGATTAGTTGATCAACAGAAAATTCAGTGATTCTGATAATCAATTAAATGTTAAGGTAATTTTGTTTACGTATTATGGAAACCTAACAAACATTCTCTAATTTCAACTAATCAAATGTTAGGATTTGCTAATCTTTAATATGACAAGTTAAATATTAACTGAGAAGGTATTTGGTCATTAATGTTAACGTGTCAATGTCACTTAAATTAGTGTAAATATATAGAAATTTTATAAAGTTTTGTGAATATGGGATTGTTCATCATTGTAGTTGATATTCAGCTTAAGTGGTGCATATATCCCCAAACAAATATCCAGCAAACATAACCACAAACCAGCTGACACAATGAAAATGGACCCCTCAGGCCAGAGAGGGCCCTGGGGTAGTTGCTCGTTTTACCTGGTTGGTAATCCAGCCTTGAAGGTCAGAGGTCACATTACAAACTAAATTAATCAGACAAAGTAATAACTCCAGCTTGCATGATTTCTAAATAAATGGGCCACTATAAGCGTGACATGGTAAACAGTAACAGCTTTTCCTGGAGTCAACATGAGGTCATTCTGAGTTAACATCACTTAAAACAGGAGTGTCAAACTCATTTTAGACCAGGGTCCACATACAGTTCAGTTTATTGTCCAGTGGGACAATAAAACCACTGCATAGTAACCTATAAATAACAACACCTCCAAATGGTTCCCTTCCTGTTAGTGTAAAGAAGTACAAATACATTCTGAAAATGATCACAATTAATAAAAAATACAACCCAAAATACAAATAGAAGTGCATTAAACTGCAAAATTGTAATTAATTATTCATTATGACTTAAAAAGTCAGAAATTCATCTTAATATCTCATAACTTTGGCTTACTATGTCAAAATTTGGACATTATTT
Source organism: Pterois miles (assembly GCA_947000775.1). Taxonomy (NCBI): domain Eukaryota; kingdom Metazoa; phylum Chordata; class Actinopteri; order Perciformes; family Scorpaenidae; genus Pterois; species Pterois miles. The sequence continues at coordinate 390,066 of CAMQGK010000030.1, forward strand.
ACATAAAATCTGGACTTAATTCCTATAAAAAGTCATAAATGTGACAAAATATCTCAAAAGTGAGCCTTGAAAAATAAAAATCTCAGTTTTCACATTAAATATACATAGTTTTCACACATATCTTTGAAGTCTGACTCCCCAAGTTTAAGTCAAAAGTTTAATTTAATTCTCTTAATTATGACTTTCTATGATAACTAATAATAAATTTGACTTAATAACTCATCATTTTGTCTTTCTATGTCAAAATTCTAATTCTAATATAGAATTAATTTATTTATTTTCATTTTATTTCTAATATTAGCTATACCTCTCCCTGTCCTCCATACATTGGTGGCGATACAACAGTTTGAACACACTTCCCACGAGAAAGAAAGAAAATCGTCACTTCCGCCCGCCCCTGCCTTTTAGCACGAGCAACCCCGTCTGTCTTTCTTTTCGCACATCATGGCGGACCGGTTCAATAAGGTGTGCAACTGCTGCGGAATCATAATCTCTTTTTTTGGTGTTTAGTGGAAGTTTGTACGGACGTTTTCTGGTTAATATTCAGGGGAAAACTACAGAACTTGCTGGTGTAGTCTTTATTTTGTACGGTGGTATTCTTAAGACTTGATTTTAAGACGTTTGAGACAGCTAGCCGTAGCTGAGTGGACATGCCTTCATCATGGCAGCCTCCCTCAACGTTAACGCTGTTAGCTTGCTAACTTACACCTCTGTCATGATTTAGTCGATCTGGGTAACATATGCGCTGATTGAGTAATTTAATAGATGCCTTTACTTTTTAAACATTAGGTTGCTTTGCTCACCTAAATCCATGTTGCCTTAATTATAGTTGATTTGACATCATGCTCTGACGCTGATGCTATGCTAACGTTATGTCCTCATCGGCAAGTTCCATGTGGCATTTATTACAACGCTCATGGAGGCAACAGTACGTTTCTCCGAGTCCTCAATAAACGTTTAAATGTTTTAAATATGCAATTGCTGCTCAGGAGTTTTTATGGTCTGTGTAAAATGTGACCAGTAATGTATTGACCTATATGTGAAGCACCCGTCTGATTTAGTTGCAGTTACCATGCAAGTTAACTGGAAAAGTAATGTTAGTCTGATTTTTTTTTTTTTTTTTTTTTTTTTGGGTCAAATATTAATAACATTATTCCTTTCTCAAACCTGCAGGTTCTGCTGCTTGATGGCAGGGGCCACCTACTCGGCCGGCTTGCTGCCCTTGTGGCTAAACAGGTTCTGCTGGGTAAGCTTTTTTTTTTTTTTTTTTTTTATATGAATTTTTAGGAGTAATATATGAATGCTAGTAATTACTAAAACCATGTCTAGTGGCTGCCACATCAACACATTAAAATACTCAGCAGCACAGTATTCTCTGAAGCTGCTGAGTTGCATCAGTCTGTCAATGATGATTTATCAGTCTTGCTTGAGTTTAACGACCATGAGAAAACTCACATGCACTACCATCTGAGACAGGATGCAGGTGGTCGTAAACATAACTGTGTTTGGGGTATCGTGGCTTGGTAGAGTGGGTTGTTATTTAATCACAAGGATTGAGATGTTGAACCCCAAGTTGCTCTGCCAGTGCTTTACAGCAGCCCACTTCTCTTAAAATGCTTAGGATCTGTTAAATTTTATATATGTAAACACTAAACTGTTTGTCTTCATCTTTTAGGACACAAAGTGGTCGTGGTGAGATGCGAAGGCATCAACATCTCTGGCAACTTCTACCGCAACAAGCGTAAGTAGGGTACATGTCTTAAGTTTCTTTCGTTGTGCCTTTTTTTACATGCTTGTTGTCAGTGATGTTTTATTACAATCGTTTCGAGTTTCAATGACCATGAGACTACTTTACATGCACTACCATCTGAGACATCAGCGTTGCCTGCTAAATTACCGTATACCACTGCATAGTGCCTTGAAGTATTTGTGACTCACTTTAGATGTCTGTATTATGTGCCCGTCTACAGTGAAGTATCTGGCTTTCCTGCGTAAGAGGATGAACACCAACCCCTCTCGTGGACCGTACCACTTCAGAGCTCCCAGCAGGATCTTTTGGAGGACTGTGAGAGGTGAAAATGCGACACTATTCTGGACATGAGATTATTTCAATACTTCAGAGATTCTTGCACTAAGAATGTAGCAAGAATATCACAGCATTTACTGTGAAAGAAATGGATATACAGTGTACATGTAATTAAGGAATTCACAATCACTTAAATTAGTAGATTTCGCTGCAGCATAATTTGCTGATCTTAGTTCAGGTAGCGTTAATAGCTTTTAAGTGTAGGCTGCATGTGGAAAAAGCATTAGATTTAACGTGCAATGTTTTCTTAAAGGACCAGTATGTAATAATTTGGGGGATCTATTGGAATATACTGATTGTATTTAGTGTATAATCACCTGCAAATAAGTTTTTGTTACCTTAGAATGAGCCATCAATATCTACACAGGGAGCGAGTTCTGTCTGTGGAGGCTGCCATGTTTCTACAGGAGCCTAGAATGGACAAACAAAACACTTAAATTTTCCTGCTTGGGCCAGACTCGACAATGTTACTCGCTCATTGCCACTGCTCTCTTGCTTCACCACTCACTTCCTACGTACACACACTCTAAGCACTCTACTCTTACAACAAGAACAACTTGCCCTAGAGAGGGCCATTGTGGGGCTTTCTGTTGGCCACCACAACAATCCTACATGCTTGGCACACATGAGAAGTTGTAATCTGAAACCTTACTGCTAGATCCCGCCAGCTCCTATCTTGTTCATTATGTAACATAAAAAGTTTTTTGCTGGTATTGCTGAGATGCCATGTTGGTCTAGTTAAGGGTCCTTAAACTCTGAATGATAAGAAACCCAACAAAGATCCAGTGTCGGATTGCAAAATAATTCAGAGTACGGAGTTGACATCTCGTAAAGTGTCATCTTTGTGTGAATTTGACCCAGCACGAGTTGTTCCTTGCTCGACAGTGATGAGCTCTTTATCCCGAAACTGATCATCGATTGATGAGACAAACATTTCGGATCTGATTGCTGAGTTGAGTTTGGATAAACATTTGTGCTTTGGCAAAGAAACTTTTGATACAGCTGCAATGGTTGGTAATTGTAAGTGAATTGACTGAATTTTTTGTTTTTCACCAGGCATGCTGCCCCACAAAACCAAGAGAGGACAGGCTGCTCTGGAGAGGCTGAAGGTGTTCGACGGCATCCCCCCGCCCTACGACAAGGTAAAGAATCTGTTAACAACAAAGGGCCACATTGTATCCTGTTTGGCCCGTACTTGTTTTCACACCGCTGTCTGTGATGTTTAATATAACCCTTAACAACCTTGTTTGAAAAGTAATATGTGAAAAGAAATATGTCTGAGACATGCTGTCCTATCAGTGTTTAGGCATGCTGTTTTCTTCTTGATCTCATTGTAACTTTTGTTCCACAGAGGAAGCGCATGGTGGTTCCAGCTGCACTTAAGATTGTGCGTCTTAAACCCACTCGCAAGGTGAGTCTCGATTATCTGATAAAGAGCTGAGGGAGCTGAGGATTTTAAGGATCACATTTTAAGGATCACACTTTTTGACTTGCATTGTAGAGTTTACTTGACTGTAGAATTTGTAAATGTTTGCAAACTCAAATCAAAGTGCTTCAACTTACCTGTCACAACAGCTTTTAACTTGACGGTGATGAGAACTTTATCCCGAATCTGATCATCTATTGATGAGTCAAACGTTTCGGATCTGATTGCTGAGTTGAGTCTAAGTTGTGCCTTAAATTGAAGCTTTAATCTTCACATTTTTAAATGGAATATCAAACATGTTTTATTTTAAATATATCTGCTGTAGTAAATTTAGACTCTCCAGTGATGAAACTTTGATATTTCCTTCTCAGTTTGCCCTTCTTGGGCGGCTCGCACATGAGGTCGGCTGGAAGTACCAGGCTATCACAGCCACCCTGGAGGAGAAGAGAAAGGAGAAGGCGAAGCTCCGCTACAGCAAGAAAAAGACACTGATCAAGCTGACGAAGCAGGCGGAAAAGAACGTTGAGGGCAAGATCGCAAAATACACAGACGTTCTGAAACAATATGGAGTCCTTGTCTGAGCTGGTTGTCTCTGGCCAATAAAGATAAATAAATGTTTATAGAAAGTGTAATGGCTTTTTTTAAAAATTCCTCATTGCTGAAAATTGCAGTTGTGTGAATTCATCAGTGATGCGCATGTTAACTAAGATCAGGGTTTGCAGTACAGAGTGGGGATGCTGTGGTATATGCAGATACAATTCACATGTGACCTGGTTTTCAAAGTGGTTGCAGATATGCTTTATATTTGACAAATTTAATATTAGAGTTGACATATGTACGGGATTTGTGATATCCATGTATAGGTTTTTGAGTAATTGTCAGTAATGCAAACCCTTGCTTTAAAGATCCTGCAGCACTTGGTAACTGCCTTTGCTTCTAAAAACTTATGTTGCATGTAATTGAAAAACTACAGAGGGGGAAATCTGAATATGCAAAAAAAAAAAAAAAAAAAAACCCTGCACAGAATATTTTATTACTGTTCTTCTGGCAAACTAAAAATTGGTTTATATTGTTAAAGCTGGTGGCGTTTCTCCCTTAGAAGCCTGACTGAACATTACATCCTCAGAAGTGTGGAAGGAGATAATTAGTATGAACATAATTGTTTGAGGCATGGGGAGGTTTAAATATGAACTTCAGAAAGTATTCGCTGTATGGTGAAGTAGACAAATTCATTTTATATGGAAATGATTCCCAACTAAGAGCTGCCTTCAAGAAGTTTGACACTTGTTCAAATAATTGTAATAAATGATAATGATTTAATCTTAATGGATCAAAGGAGTAACCACACATGAGGGATGGACTAATACTGTATTGTAATCATATCTGCTTTTATCTATGTTCCCATTTCATCCTTGTTTTAATCTTAATAATTGCCATCTGGGCAATCCAGCTTTCCACTTGTTTCACCATCTGCTACAGCTGTAGCGAAACATGACAAGAATTGAGTTCAGTGTAATTTTCCCTTTCCACTACTGTAGTAATTATAAGCTTACTGCTCTATACATTGTTTTATTCTACAGATGACAAGATAACACTGAGGAGGCATTCACTAATTTCCTTTTGTCACAATGCAATCATTTTCACTTGAGCTGAAGTCTTTCAAAATCAGGTGCAGTGTTGAGCTGCAGGTGAACCTTTCTACCAGCAGGGGGCACTGTTACACTGAACTTCATGTGGTGGGCTCAATTGTTTTGTACAAAGAAGTAAATTAAAAAAAAAATAACAGGTTACTGCTGTTTTCCTGCACTGAGGAGTTAAGGTAAAAAAAGAAGATACTTACCTTCTTTTCTGATTCTTGTCAAAAAACTTTTGAAATACTTGTAAAATATGAGTGAATGAGTAAAATACAGCAACTACACAATCCTGATGCACTAGATGTACAACAATAAAGAAATACAGTGGATCACACGCTACAGGTTAACAATTTATCCCTGTATCTCCACTTTTGTGGTGGTGCTACTGAATCTCCAGGGAGGGAATGGGCTGCCCTCTGCACCCTTTTGAACAGTTACTTAAAATAGGACAGACTTCAGATCAGTACAAACCAAGTAATTCCCTCTTTTTGCTCCAAAAGCAGCCGGTGAGACAAGTAAACTGAAGATGAACATTACTGAGCATCAAGTCATATGGATCCACTTAACCACATCTGCACTGGCCCCTGTGCTTTTACATGATGGCATTCATTAAATGTTTACTGAACTGACTCTGTAGAGCGTTTCTGCCCTGTAACTCCAGTGATTTTTCTTTTTCACGTTATTCCATTTGAAGGATATTTTGAAGGTAAAATTGAAAAATGTAATACAAAAATTTAGTCCATTTCACAAGAAATACAAGAAAATTCTTGAAAAGTCAAAGTGGATCAGAAATCTTTATCCTTTTAATGGTAAATGCATTTATATAGGGCTTTTATAGTCTTCCAACCACTCAAAGCGCTGCACACTACATTCATACACACATTCATGCACTGATGGCAGAAGCACCACCTGCCCATCACGATCCAGTCTAAACGCTCATTCACACAGTAATTGCACAGCATTCAGGTTTAGTATCTTGCCCAAAGATACTTCGACATGCGGACTGGAGGAGCCGGGGATCGATCCGCCGATCTTCCAATTAGTGGACGGCCCTCTCTACCTCTGAGTCACAGCCTCCCCAATCAGCTTGTGATTGATCTTTGGACCCCTTGAAAGGTCCAATAGCGGTGATGCCTGATGTTGATGTTTCATTTATGATGTCTGTCCTTGACCAGTGGTTCTCAACCGAGGGTCAGGATGTCTCCAAGGGGTCAATACATGATTAATGCAGAAAGAAAAAAAAATGTAGTCCTGCTGTACACATTTATATAATTTTTTTCCCCTAATTTTTGCTTTTTTAGGGATGGCAATGCTGGTCTACCACTTTGGTCCAGACTGACAACCACTGTATGGACAGTCTTGCACCTCCAGACCTAACTGCAAAACTAATGTCAGTCCCATCAGCCCCAGATATTCTTTGTGTTAGTATTCTCACAGCAGACATTTTGACTTATCATTGTAGGAAAAGCACCGGTGCTACTAATAACACCAATTATTCAAGGCCAATGCCTAACATTAACTATTCAAAGTCAATACCTGACCTTAAGATAAGATAAGATAAGATAAGATATTCCTTTATTAGTCCCACAGTGGGGAAATTCACACATTACAGCAGCAAGTGGATAGTGCAATAAAAGACAAGAAGCATAGATGTAAAAACAGTATTAATACAAATAAAATAAATTAGTATATAGATAATAGAAAAATAAAGCCAGAAATGTGTCCATCATATCAATGATATAGTTGTACATATAGTCCTTAACTATTCAAGGTCAGTGCCTGACCTTAACTATTTGAGGTCAATGCCTAACTAGTAGAGGTTAATGCTTGACCTTAACTACTGGAGGTCAATGCCTAACTTTAACTAGTGGAGGTCAATACCTGACCTTAACTATTGGAGGTCAATGCCTGACCTTAACTATCTGAGGTCAATGCCTAACTTTAACTATTGGAGGTCAATACCTGACCTTAACTACTGGAGGTCAGTGCCTAACATTAATTATTCAAGGCCAGTGCCTGACCTTAACCATCTGGAGACAGTTTGCATGTTAATTTCTAGCCACAAACTGGGCTTTGAAACAACAGTGGGATTACATCTTCCTGTTCCATCCCACCCACCAGGAAGTGCGCAGGTCATCGATCCCAACATGGTTGTCGTGGCCAGCGGTGGTACGACAACTTCTGTGCTCATCACGTGATGCCATTGGGCCCAAAATATTTTTTTCTTGTAGACTTACATTGAGAAAGAGACATCTGTAACTCACCAGATAATTTTTTTTGAGGTGAACCAGCTCCCCAGTATGAACACTCTCACAGAAACGTAATGTGTAGAAATCCTTAAGATCTGTTGGCTGTTGACTGTTAATCTGCATATAATGAGTATGTTAGCCCAGTTAACTCTGACTTCTTTTAAATTAATAATCTGTATTCTGAGGTTGCCTCCGCACTTTCCACTTTTGCTTTTTCTTTTTTAATCTCATTGAAGCACAATACAACGTGTGAAGACTTTTTTTTTAAATACATCAGATCATGATGCCTTCAGACCTACCGTGTAGCGCCTGTCTATTTGCTGAAGTTGGATTCTGACACTGAGACGAATACTTGAAGGACATCATTCAACAAAAACCTCTCCGTGCGCCTGCCTCATCACTTCATCCCAGCATCTTGTGATGTCTGAAATTCATTAGTTAAGCATGTGTGAGCACTGTGTTGTGTCATATAGCATTTCTATTTTAAGTGACTCCAGCTGAGGCAGAACGGTTATCTTTCTGCTTAAAGCCTTTAATGTATGGAGCATTTTTTTTATTAGCCTAAAGCTGACAAGACATCCCATACTTTCTATGTTTGTCTCCTCTCTCTGTCTCATACATATACTATAAACACACATGCCCTCCCTAAAAGCAGGCCCACCGAGGATCAGGCAGGAGGCCAATCTGACGCCTGTCTTGCTGCGTTAAGGAGGGTCTCCAGCAAACAGATGGAGGAATCACTGTGACGGTTCCAAAAATGAGATTTTTGGATGATGCTTGCAGTCGATCGCTCTCTAATCACACAATCTGAGACAGACTGAAAAGACCATGATTGTTTGAAACTGCTCCCGCGGGCCCAGCCTATTATGGGCTCCATCAATCATAGGCTAGAGACATTCTCCTGCTCCTTCAACTGGCTGGTGTTTGGTGTTCAGTTTCATGGGGCCTTGTAAATGGATGAAATTTAAATCCAAATTGAAAGTTGAAGGACAAATAAAGTATAATGATGCTGCAGCTACTGTGCAGCTCTATTTGTCGGAACGCCAGGTGTTCGACAAATAGAGCTACTTGCTCAATGATGTGTGCATGTGCAGTGCATTTCAGAGGTGCAAAAAAATATATACATTACAAAGGAAATGCCCGTAATTTTACCTACAGTCATAGTGCTACAGCAATGAGTCCTAAACCCCGTAAATGAGGGAGCATTATAGCCCTCCTGGTTCCCTCGTCTGGGAGTCAGTGGGTTGAAGATAAGTGAAATAACATAAGCTGAAGAGATTTTAAGGTTTTGTTCTACGACATGAAATACATCAGTAAATACCCAACGTGTGAATTTCTAAGCCTACATGTGTCTTAAATAACGCGGTTGCTAACAAGGGGTCTAAATGAGACCAAATATCATCATGCCATCTCGTCTGCTTTTACAGCCTCGTTGAGTTTACTCACGCTCATGCGACCGCGGTGTAGTTCGTCTAGCTTAACGTTCATTTTTTACTTTGCTGATTGCATTTGCATTTCAACATCATAAAAAGTGGTGTTCTTTCGTGAAGATTATATTGCTGAACAAAACATGTAGCACAATTATTATAAATGTGTGTTTGCCACAGAGTTTATTTTCAGCAATAACCCAAAACCCAATGGAAAAATCCCATTAACATTTTGTCGAGGGAACCAAGGCGATGCTAACTCCCTGGTTGGCCTACAAAAATACGTCATCCCCGGAGCGCTCTATACTGTGATTCAAATCATGACACTAAGTGACCAATGTGCGGACTCACAATAACGTCCAGGGCACTGTCATGACAGAAAAGTCAATAAAATTTAAATGAGTTCTTTTGGCCAATCAGGTAGAAGTAGGCTACATGTCAAAACAAAAAACAAACAAAATATATATATACTATATATATTTATATGTGGCTGCACGGTGGTGTAGTGGTTAGCGCTGTCGCCTCACAGCAAGAGGGTCGCAGGTTCGATTCCAGCTTGCGGCTCTTCTGTGTGGAGTTTGCATGTTCTCCCCGTGTAAGCGTGGGTTCTCTCCGGGTACTCCGGCTTCCTCCCACCGTCCAAAGACATGCTGTTTAGGTTAATTGATGACTCTAAATTGCCCGTAGGTGTGAATGTGAGTGTGAATGGTTGTCTGTGCCCTGCGATGGACTGGCGACCTGTCCAGGGTGTACCCTGCCTTCGCCCAATGCCAGCTGGGATCGGCTCCAGCCCCCCCGCGACCCCTAACGGGATAAGCGGTTGACGATGGATGGATGGATGGATGGATATTTATATGTACTGTTCCTATCAAAAAATAATTTTAAATTCAGTTTGACGTAAAAGTCTTTTTAACCAGACTTCCCTTTATTTAGCTGCTCTTGTTGGAGTGACACACCTGTAAGATTACACAACAGTCATCTGATGCAGCCCATCCTGGTGCGTGCATTCAAAACACTCAGCGTGTGAGTAATGACGACAATAAAAAGACTCCTACATGCCAGCATGCGCTGATTACTCCTTTGAGTCTGTCTTAAGCTTACGCTGCCGAGTCATTATTGAACCAATGATAGCTTGAAAATCAGATTAGTAAAGAGGAGCACTTCAGGGAGCACTATTTAAATAACCTATCTCATTTATTCCTGATGAAAACCTTATAAATGTTGGCATGTGGGTCTTTACAGAAGTGCCACAGTCTACCTCTTTGAACGGTTAGAGTGAAGGTTTTTCCAGTCTCTGCTGATGTCACCCTTGAATGGGAACAGATCTATTAAGGATCAAAGGCTGGCATTGAGAAAGTATAAGAAAAAGATAAAGAGCTAGAGAAAAATAAATGTAGCTGAAGTTTGGTCAATTGTATAATACCTCAGAGAAAAATCTGAAAACTGAAAGTGGAAGTATCCATAAATCAGTAAAACACAGACTGCCATAAAATTGAATTTAAGTTTTACTATTTGTCTACAGATAGACCGTCCACTATACACAGATTTATATTGTTCATTCTCCTCAGAATGGTGCCCTACAATTTATTCATGCTATCGATGTGCCGTAAATACCTCGTTCTGCTTTCCCAGAGACAGAGGATCGCCCTCATGGGTCACTGAGGTACAGCTCTTTGTCATTTTCTCATCTTTAGCCTCGATGTGATGGTGATGAATCGGGACCTCTAAAGTGTCTGTTTTATTTTCTTGTTGTTATGTTACACTCTTCACAGGTAACACAACACCTTAGAGAAACAATAATCTGATTTCCATAATGGTGTTTTTTACCACAGCGTTGTCCGGTCTGCGAGTGTGTTTTCAGTTCATGAATGTTAATTATAACCTTTTCAGTCACCTGAAATTGTCGTATTTAGCGTTCAGTTGTATTTAGCTCCATCCTGACACTTCTGGTTGCAAAGAACCAAGATGGCGATGTCCAAATACGGTGACTATGCCTACTTTTTTATATACAGTCTGTGATAGTGCAACACACAGTATATTCATCATTTCTAGTTTTTCAAACTATTGAGTCTTTACATGAACCTTCTGGCAACTGCAGAAGTACTCCAGTTGGGAATCAATAGTAATGTATACACAAACATATGCACATACATATGAGGAAAATGTGAAAACAGAGGTTGCTTATCTCTGCAATATAGACACATTTGTCAGCCCAGATGGCAGATCATAAGTACCTTTCAAAAAACCTTTCTAGATGATATATGCACTAGGTGTGCAGCACTGTAATGCATTTTTATAAATGCAAGATGGAGAAGGGTGTGACCCTGCCTTGCTTATATTCACTGACCTCTGTGTGTAATTGAAATAATTTAGAGTGACAGCAGTGCAACTGGATTCATTCAGTCATGCTGAAGTCATTATATCCATTTACTGACAAGAGCAGCTGTAAAATACAGACAAGAGAGACTGCAGCAGTGAGAGACTGTCGCTGGGCTCGCAGCGAAGGCACAAATTGGATTCAGAAAATTGAGATCCGGGAGGAGAGAACGACCAATCACAGAAACCTTTATCAAGTTCATTGTAATGAAGCACCGCTGACGCAAGCGCGCACACACAGTGCAAACGTTCATATAAGTTCATAACGCAAAGACAAGGGAGACTTTGTGAAAGGTGTCATTTCCATTCTCTGTGCGCACCAAAGTGTCCTTGAACAAAATGAAACCCTCCAGTAGCTGCAGATGGTCGACCAGCGCTTCTTCTGGTTAAACAGACATGCAGAAGTGTCTCATGGGAAAGCGTGAAGAAAACAAATCCATAATTACACTGCGTGTAAGACACAATCCCTTTCTGTCTGCTGCGTGTAAATTAACTTGATGCTGCGTTGACCATAAAGTGTTTACAGTGAGGATTACATGTACCAGTGTCAACAGACCCTGCTGGGGGCACGTGGTGTATAATGATCTAAAGGGCAAACAGTGTCTCTGTCTCTCCCTAGTGACCACTTTACAAAGGGTGATTGTGACAGAAGAGTGAAAAGCATGAAAACATGGAAAAGTTGGTTGGCAAAACAATGTCAACACGAGGTCCATTTAGTTCTAGAGCTCATTTTTTGGAGCACTTAAAAAGCAGCAGCCCTCAGGTGGGTCAGTTAACAGGATATAAACTGCAACCACATATGATAGATATAATGAAACCTACAGAATTAGAAATAATATATTAATAATTTTATTTATTAATACATTAAATTCTAGTGGAGATCCAAAGTGTCCAAGGGTGCCCGATATGTCTGAATTTAGGGGAAATGTGTACAAATGCACAAGACATCTAGAATATCACCATTTGATGAAATGGTGCTTGCATAAAAATGTGGATTCTTGGGTTTGAATATTTCACAATGTATAAACATCACATTCAGTGAAGAGCTGCAACAAGATGGTGCACAGTATATGTGAAATACGGTCACTCAGAGTGGAATAAGCTGATTTTAACATCAGTAAAAGTACTTTAGGCAAATAGGAGGAAGGGGTTGTTACGTGGTTGCTGAGGGATTTAAGAAGTTCTCGTCCATGTTGGCCTAAAAGTTGTTCCTGTCTAGAAGGTGACTTTTGCAGAAACATGTAAAAACTCTTGTGAGACTTTAGGCCTGTTGACCAATCCAAACCTTAACCATCTTCCCAAATTATGGGTTACCGTCTAGATATCACCCTGAAAATTTAAGAGACAGAAACCCCATTTTTCACCTTCAAAAAGGACAGAAAAAAAATCTCACCAAAAGGTCAATTTTGTAGCTTTTCTGGAGCTTTTACACAATCTCACAGCATCACACAGAGTTTGTCTTGTCAACTACCGTTTCCAAGGTCAAGAATGAGATTCAATCTCAATTAATTAGCCACGTTTTATTCTCTTGACTCGCATATCCAAGTTTTCATTAAAATATTCAACATTTCTTTTATTTTAAAGGAAGTTTCATTGATAATACTGTATGGGAAAATCACACGAATTTGCGTAATAATCATATTTGAATCTTTACAGCTGCCTTAAAATTGAACTTGAATATTAAATACGAATCATTGTGCATCAGAAGAGCTCATAAATCTTTAACTGTGTGAAGAGATATTGTCTCCAATTCTTTGATGAAGGAAGATACTTCTATTTCTACTAATACTACTCTGTGATTGTGGTGTGACTGACTTCATCCTGGTGGAGATGAAACATATCTGAAATTTGAATCACATTATCATCTTGGAGTACAGGCCCTTGGTGAGAGAAACAGTGTTGAATAACTGTAACTGTAAGTGCAACACCGGAGTGATCGGTCTGAATGACTCCCTTGTGATTGTTTCCTCCAACAGCTTCAAGGCATCCTTTGGCTTTATTTGAATGTAAACCCATTATGCTTGTGGAACTATAAGTTATTACACTATATTGTTTTTTCCATTGCTCAAGGCTCCAGCTTTTGTTCTGCTTACTCCAGGTTATCTGACTGTTTGCCTCACACAAATACTGTTTGCAGCAGCTTCGTGAAGATCACAAGGCATTTTTTTCCACAGATATACTGATTCAATTCACTAGTAATTTCTTTAGTGCTATTTATCTACTGTCATGCTAACAATAATATTTTTTTTAGTTGCTTTGTTTTGTCTCTCTACCTACATGGAAAGTGTCCTTGAGTTTCTTGAAAGGCACCATATATTGTAAATGCTGTAAATATTGTAAATTTATTACTTTTATTAGAGTTAAGTGTGTGTTTATCAGTGACTTGCTGCAGTCTTCTTGTTCTTCTCCATTAAAAATGGTCATTTTTAAAGAGCAATTTAGCAGCTTTTTTAGTGTTCTAACTCTAACTTGGGCATTGATTTTACTGCCTCTTGATGTCTCTTTATTGTAAATATGTTGGCTTTCAGACATGATGCTCTCTGATTCAGAGCTTGTCTAATGGTTGCAGCTGTTTTATGCACTTTTGTGATAACTGCTTCTGTTAAGAAACAGGATTTTCCACAGTATATTTCAGCTTTTTAGGAGTGGAGATTTTATTTCCAGGTTCCTTGCATTTGAGTAAACATCTTAATTGTTGTAATGAAACAATAGATGAACATTTGAACAACTGAATTAAAGTTAGCTATGCAGCTGCATTATATAGTTCTTGCAGGGTGAACCTTGGAGTTGACCTTTGAGGAACATGATTAATAATGGACACGTTATCCTTTTGAATAGATCTGTTGCATAACCTTATATTCATATTCAATGGGGATTATACCCCAGGAAAAAATATATATCAAAAGGAGCCAGATTTCCTTCTCTACCACAAGTTAAAGAGACAGAACAGATAGAGAGACAACACAATATGACATACATATACTATATGTGGCAAAGAAGAATGGAAATAAATAACCATTAGACAGAAGAAGACAAAAATGACTGCTGAAATGACCATCATCATGTCAAATCGCATACCGATGCAAAAACAAAGACAAAAGAGAGGCGAGACAAGACCATTAACGAGAGGAGAATAATGAAGATGGATTAATAGGTGCAAGGAATACCTTTGTCAGTTCAGCAATATCGGTACAAGCAAAAAAAAAAAAAAAAGAGGCCTGAATTGTTTCTGAATTCATCCGTCATCATTTGGCATCATTGATTCTTTTATTTGAAGGGGGGGGTCCATTGATTAAGCAACCTGATTTTCCACAGGAAGGTAGAGTAGTAACTAACTGTAGTATTATCAAAGTTGACAGGCAGAAGCTATTTTCAGTATTGGTCTTTGTGGAACAATAAACATTTGCTGTGTATTGATTCTTGGTTGGAGCATTTACTCTGTACTGTATATAACTATAAACACAGAGGCAATATAGGTGATAATACAAGCAAAAGAAGTGAATTCAATGGGTTTCCTCAAATACATATCCTTTTACTGTATGTGCTGTAAAAGAGCGCCATAAAGGGTTGATCTTCACACAGGAAGGTATGTACCCCGGAGCTACGTGAAACAAATGCATTTCATGTGGAGTTAATGCTTTTTTTTCCAGTGACGTCTAGAAGGCTTTCCTGCTGCCTTTTTCAGCTCCAATCAGCGTGAACTGGGCTTTAAAACTGGCATTTGAATGAGTACTTACGTTTGTCTGTCCAACCGTGCAGCAGACCACTCAGCAGCTCAGCCTGAACGCCATTAAGGTTTCAGATTTCCATCCACCTCCGAGCACGCACACATATACACGCATTACTAATGCAGCTCATCCAGGACAAATTCCATCTCTAATTAATCAATCTGAACCCTGCAATGTGAACTGTAAAATCATAAATGATTTATCTGTTGTCGCTGCTTTGAGGAGGCTGTGAGATTACCTGTAATGAGAGATATTGAGTGAGGCTGTTGATGTCACACCAGTATGTCCTCACTCACTGAAACCGCCATTGTTCAGATGAAATGTTGCTGAGGAAAGTAAAAAAACAAGTAGCATTTCTGCACATACAGTATTTTCATTGTGTGTGTGCCACATACGTATAAGCAGTCTTGAGAGATTTGTGGGATAAACAACCAGAACAAATACGCATCCATCCTTTCTACACTCCCCAACTAATCAACATACATGCACACACTTGGGAATATGTGCAAGATATGGACTTGCTCTAAAAGAAATCTATCAATGCAAGAATCCCCCTGAGTGTACTGGTTATCTGCTGCTGCGAGACCACGCAGGAGCACAGACAGTCCCAGCGCCAGCTTTTATACACCGAGGTCATAATAAGCCACAGTGAATATAATGATCTTCTTCATAAATTCCAGCCATCTGTTTTCTGCTAAAGCAGCCCACATCAGTGTCCACTGGATGGATGGGTTGATCGATGGATGGATGAAGGCTTCAGATGTTCTTCTGTGTAGACACCCATCTATATGCTACGTATTAAAAGTGAGACTTCTTTTGAAAGCTGAACTTAAAACGAAGTTTTATCCCTAGTGTGTGATGGATTCTGCCAGCAGATTGTAGCTGAAATGTTTGTATATGTGGCTTATATATTATATAAAACACAACAAGAGGAGTGATTGCTTAACTATTTAAAGACAAACATTTTTCAAGTTAAACCTACGTTCCTGTGTTAATCTATTTCTTGTTATATGCATATATGTGTAAACAAATCAAGTATTTTTATATTAAAATTCCTCTCTTTTCCTGTCAAATGTAAAAGTATTTCTAATAACTCATCTTGAACTTGGGGCAGTTGCATAAATGTATTCAGTTAAATGTGATTCAGGGTGAAGGCTAACCTCTGCCCTCTTGGTTTCCGGTTTGGTCCGTCTGTCCCTTTACGGAGGGAAGCAGGAAGTGCATCACTGTTTTGTTTAACGATGACAGCAATGTATCTTGAGTATGCTAGACCAGGCTGTAGCCTTTAAACCAGCTCTTAAAGCACTGGACAAAAAAATTAACTTGGTACCACTATTGTAACTCTGTCGAAAAATACAACTTATATTTTGTTTATGTTATATTTCTTTGCTTTATAAGATACTGCAGGTTTAAACAGTTTATTTAAACAGCTCATAGTCAGGTCAGACAAACGGCATCATCAGTGAGGGGAGAGGGTAAATATAAAACATTGCTCGACAAAATTTATATTATTCAGATTGCTTTTTCAGGTACAGAAACACAACAGTGGACTGATATCCCTACAGATATTAGAGAAATGTTAAAAAGGGTCACATTGTCTCAGCAGGTATTTGGTCTTTCCGTCGCCACTCTGCCGCTACGTCTGCGGGTGATTGTGGAGCTTTTCAACTCCAAAAAAGCACATATTCATTTATAGCACATGTTCATTTATAATGGACATTTGTGTTGTGATATTTGAACAAACTCTCTGTCAACGAGGATATAAAAGCCCCTCATCTATAGACCGGTCTCTTGAGAGAGCTCTGTGAGTATCACTGCTCAGGAGGCGAGGTGACTCTGGCAGGCGCTGGCTAGCTGTCACAGCAGTTTATGGAGCTTCTAAACTCCACCGACGTTAAAGCGAATGTTAGATTCGCCTTCTAATATTGTAAAACTGTACATATTCAAAATCTACACTTTCTTGCCTCAAAAAATTTCAGAAGTGAATTTAGTGATGAAATAGTTGCACGAAACATAAAAATAGCTATTTTGGCTGCTGTTGTAGGTGTAACTGTAGCCTGTAGCGGTCCAGAATGTTGCATTGTGGGATACAGTAGGCGACTGATCCAATGCATACTGGAGATTTCTTTGGTGATTTTGGTTTTGTTTCTGTATACTACATACTACATTTAGGCCAAATCAGTACATACTACTAGTATAGTATGAAGTTTCAAATACAGCCAATGTCTCTCTTTCTCCCTGAGTGAATGATTTAGGTTCAATAAGTGCTGTAGTAAATGCTGTTTTCTTAAAATATAGAATGTAAACACATTTTTTTCATAAACACTGATAAAGAAAAACTAAATGAGAGTTTATATTAAGTTGCGGAAGTCGTCGTGACTTTAGTTCTCTAGTCTGTTTTGCTCTGAAATCCATCATATTACTGAGATGCTCTAACTGCTGTTTAACTGTGGCTTAAAGGCATTAAAAACGTCACTAGACAGTGAGCTGTATCTGTATTCAAAACCTGTATGGGGTTTTAATGAGATTAGATGCTGAGGCACCAGAGGAGAAGAGGCACATTTCATTAACAAACCAAATATAGCAGCAAGAGCTTTCGCGGGGCTTCTGCAGTTTAATGAGAGGAGTTTAACTGACTTCAAGCTGCAGACAAACTGGGTTTTTATTTCTGTTCGCTGGATAAAGCTTGTCAGAGAATCTTAGATGACACATACAGAGGCAGCAAGAGACGTTTGAATACAGAAACCCACACAGTGATGAACATCTCTAATGAGGCTGTGTTGGAGAACAGCGGTGTATCCCTGCACTCGGAGCAAGGCGCTGTACTCCCACATACCCACCTGCAAGCTGGCAGAAATCACATTGAATGTACGTTTTGCAGTTCATTTTTCCCTCATTTATAGGAACATGATATCCATAAGAACAGATAAGGAGGAGTGACGGAGCACTCGGAGAATCATAAATTGATCATGATAATCAGTAATGAAACTCACTGAGTTGTACATTTAGTATTGATTTTCTCTCCTGTAACATGGTGAACAGAATCAGCTCCAGTCATATTGAAGCCTCTCTCTTGACAATCATTTATGATTGTACAAGCGAATAGTCTCTCTATCGCCAGTGTGTACTGCAGTACAGTCACAGGGGACCCTCTGCTTTTTCCATGTTCTGGCTATACCTCCATTAATCAATTCTCCAATAAGCACAGGGCTTGTCTCGCATCAGCCTTCAAGACCTACTACTTTTCCCTCAGTTCAGGTCTCTTTTCACTTTTTATCTTCATTCTTTTGTCCTCTTTTCTGATGTTCCTTTCCTCACTTTTACTTCTTTTTAATGATTAAACTTAGAGAAAAAAAAAGGACATAGCGTTGTAACATTTGATAAAAAAATAAACTTCTCTTTTGATCATTCACTGTAAAGGATAATGTGGGCACTTACATCAACCAGAGGCTGATCCACTATGGACGTAAGTGTTGGCCATGTGTTCATAGCACTGACTGGTTAACATGAAGAGACGTGCAGGCTCTGGCTCAAACTCTGCATGAATCATAGACTGTATATGAAGATGGACAACATGACAACTCCCCAAAAGTGAAGTTAAAACATCTATATCATTCCGTGGTGGCTGGCTGCAGTATTCGGCATAAATCACGCCCCTTTTTGCAGATGGGACATGGGCCAAACTAAAAAAATCAAATTACACATCAAATAAATTTTTCCCAAAGATGGTTTCTGTCATTTTAGATAGTTCGTAGCACGCTGATGTGTGTTCAAGTGTTCATGGACAAGTTGGAACTTCCAATTACAGTCACAATCTATTCTAGTCCATCATACTGTTTATGTAAGTGCCTTTTATATTTTATGAAAATATAAGTTGAATTAGAAGATTTAATTAGGAATGGAAAGGACATTTGTTTGCATTTATTTCAATATATTTCTATTATTTATAAAAGACCTATAGAGAGATCAACTGCCAGTAGATCGTCTGAGGAGTGCTACATTACGAATGCAGGTATCAAAAAAGTTGCTCTTTAATCCAAAAACGTATTGTGAGATAGAAAAAGAAAAATGAATGCCTAAAAATACGCCATAGTTAAAAAAATAACATGGCACTGCTAACTGACGGTCCGTCTCCCAGAGCTGCACCTGCTCTCCTCCCGGCGTTGGGAATCACAAAACGAAAACATGAGTCGTTTTATCATTTCTGACACTTTTGGTTTAATCCAATAAACAAACTAGCAACATGTACCTTCAACGTGACTGACGAGCCCGCAGGGCAGCTCTACTTCTTCCTCCCCTCGTGTTGGACTGAGGGCAGAGTGGACGCTCCACTGACTCACTATCGCCTCTTGAAGTACAAGTGGTATTATAAGAAAGGACGTGATGTAACATTATAACCACAGTATAACCTCTTCACATTCTGTTGATAATGTTTTAAACTAAAATTCTGTCCATATCTTACACATTGCACCTTTAAGGGCTCCGTTTGTTCGCACTGACTTAATGTTTTCCAAATCACACCGAGCTTGATGACGTTTGATGTCGTGCTCTAAGAATGTGCGTAGTTGTGGTGAATGCTTGAATTAGACAGCTCTAAACGGCTCTCTAAAGAAGTATTTGATTAATTTAAAAAGTAAATAAAAATGAAAAACCTCCAGTAAATGGTTTAGTGCATGTAAAAACACGTGTCAGCTCACAGATAGACCGAGGCTATGTCAGCTGCCAGCCAGTCGCAATCAGAGTCACACTGAATAATTGACACAGGTGCAGCCAAGTAGGTGTGTGCATGATTAGGTGCATTCTAACCAGGCATCAGCATTTTTAAGGTTAGCAAGTCCAGCAAAAATAATCAATAACACTGGATGTTCACACACATTCACAGAGAAAATACACTGAAAATTATTCATACTGAAATAGAGAATGTACATATATATATGGTACAATATAGATGATTCCTCAGCATAGGCTCCAGTGCTTCACTGAAGTTGGTTACCTGCAAAGGGGAGGGAGATAACGAGAGTGAGGGATTTTTTTGTCTGTGCAGACAGAGGATGTGTGATCAAGATCAAGACTATGAAGCTAAAGCAAAACAAATGCAAACACAGTTTCTTAATAGAAGCTACAAAACCAATATTATTAACGAGGCCTTAAGAAGGCTAAGAAACTGAGATCTGCTGCAACAAAACCAAAAGGAACCAGAACCACAATAACAGCTTCACTTCACAGGTTTAGTCAAGTCAAACTTTATTTTACACATTTAAAAACAACTGCAGACCAAAGTGCTGAACATATATATATATATATATATATATATATATATATATATATGTATATATATATATACATATATATGTATATGTATATATATACATATATATATATATATATACATATATACGTATATATATATATACATATATATATATATATGTTATATATATATAATAAAATGAATACTATGCAAACAACAATAAGAACATTGCAAAATCAATAACAATAATGTGCACATAACAAAGGTAAAAGAGTAGCAGCACAGCAGAAGATAAACGTAATCAAACGCTGCAATGATTTAGTAAAAACCAACATGGTTGGGCTGAAAATTAATACATTTTTACAGTGAAAATGAGACTGAATGTTGTGGACACAAACCAACAGCTGTGTGTTAAGCGAAAGGGAAACATGACGAGCAGTCTCCTGGATGAAAGCCTTGTTTGTTGGACCCATCCACCTCCCCTCCCCCCTGCCGTGTGTTTTTTTGCTCTTCAACGTACCTCACCACAACATTTTCCCTGTGCATTTAATACTGATGCAGATGGGTTTACATTGTAGTTAATGGAAAATCCCGTGCATCTCATGCTACTGAAAAACTGTGCTTTGTACGTTGGCTTCTTTACAAAACTTCTGTAGGCTATTTGACGCCCTGGGAATGAGAATGGGCTGGTGTTTCACAACTTGTGCCCTATAATTTGTGGCCTTTTTTCCAAACAGATATGCAGCTGTGTGCAGAGTCATGGCTAACTGTAGAAAGAGTTCGTAAACTTGTATTTCAAGTGTCCAGAAATGTTTTAACTCAGATGGTGTCAGCTCCCCTGTGAGGTTCACTTGCCACTCAGTGTGCTGGTTGGGTTAATTATCTCTGAGGAGAGGCAGCTGTCGAGCCTAATTGTCCCTGATGATGATCAGGTGGCTGAAGCCTATATCTACCCCCTGGTTTCAGTGCTCGGTGCTGACTCATTGTCCTGCTGGCAGAGGTAGAGAAAGCATGGGCCTGGTGTAGCTTTAGCTGTATAGGGGTGTGTAAACCTGCAGAAGAACCACATGAACCTATCTGCAGGATTTACTCACCATTTAGGTCCCTTTTCAGAGCTTCTTTGAGTGGGTTTGGTTGGTGATTTAGTTGTAGTCTTCATGAGATATTGAGTTTAAAGGAGCCTTCCTTTTAGGCCTGTTTTCATTTGGTGTTTCCCAGCTCCCTTTTAATCGCTCGCGATTTTGGTGGTTATCCTTCGGGATTAACTTTAAAATTCCCTTGG
The DNA here is from genome assembly GCA_947000775.1 of Pterois miles. Taxonomy (NCBI): domain Eukaryota; kingdom Metazoa; phylum Chordata; class Actinopteri; order Perciformes; family Scorpaenidae; genus Pterois; species Pterois miles. Next base: position 411,525 of record CAMQGK010000030.1, read on the forward strand.
TCCGCAATTGCGTCCCTCTCCCCGTTCCCTTGACATCCCCTCCATCAACCTGATAAAAATACAAAAAAATTAAAACTGTAATGATCAGTGTAGCAGTTATACTGTAAAATACAAGCTGAGATGAAGCTCAGAATAAAACATGCACATACTGTGAACAGCAACACCCCTCCCCTGAGCTTTTACCACAGAGTCAAGATGAAACAATCAGAGAGACATGTATGAATGCTTACTGAACTCTGAATTTATTCATGATGTTCCCCTGGAAATGCCTGGGAATAAATCACTTCTTTCCCAGAAACCTTTCTCCTCTGGCCCCTGTGCCCCATCATTTCTCTGGAGTTTTCACTCGGAGCAGGAGGAGCTCACATAGAAAATGAAGGAACTCATTGCCCTCGTAGGTGGAATTAGTTATCATACTCAAAAGTACAGTGCATTTGCTCAGGGATCCATTAGTATGTAGATGCTGGGTGACTTCTTTTTAAGTTATGGACATCTAACTAAAATAGGAGTCTCTGCCTATCTTTTGATTTTTCCTCAACAGTTCATCCAATCAACTTGACAGTATCCGGCACGCTGGGTACAGCTCGCTCTCCTTCAATGTTCATGTGAGCTTTTGCATCCAAACCTTGCTAAGGGATGCAACTATGTCATGGCAGGTGTATTGCTCAGGACCCAAGGAAGCACAGTGTCACGTGTCAAGTTGATTGGATGAGCGGTTCAGTAGCGGAGGCCAAGCAATCTGCCAATTTCTGAACAGGCACGTTTTGAACGGGCAGTGTGCTAGAAAATTAAAATAGATGTAGAGCATTCTGGTAAGAGAAAATGAACAGGCGCTTAGGACAAGAGACGCAGGCTGTTTTGTTTTGACTGGGGTGGAGAAAATGGCTAGATCACCAGCCTCTTTGTGTTCCAGCGCCTCCTGACTTACAAATAAAGCACTGTCTACGGTGTATATACCTTTAGTGCTGCAGGAATGACGTATTTTTGCAGGCCAACTGAGAAGTTATCATTGCCCTGGTTCCCTTAACAAAAAGCTGATGGGATTTTTTTTCATTGGATTTTGGATTATTGCAGAAAAAAAAAGCTCTGTTTTTGGACTATTGGGGTTTTGGAATAACGGGCCATCAGAACAATGGGAAGTCCCCTTTTGGGACACATAAAAGCTTAAAAATTCATGAGTCGGGTGTTTACTTCAGTATTTCATGTCGTAGAACAAATCAGGAAAATTTCTTATGTTTTTAATTCAGGTGTTTAACCAAAAACCCACTGACACAAAGGAACTGGAAGTGGAAAGATGCTAACTCATTTCCAGGTTTTCAGACTCCTTCCTGTAGCACTCTATAGCCAATTAGGAGGAATCAGAAATGCATCATTAAATTAGTGAAAACCCTTTTCTGTCATAACCCCCATTGGACCCATGGATGTATGAAGAGAACTGGATACAGCATTTAAGGCAGAGCCCTGTTGATTCATTTGTGAAAGTGGCTCAGTGGTGCATGAAGCAAAAAAAAGTTAAACTTAAGAGTAGAAAAATAATAAAGATCTTTCGGTGATCGTCTGCCCATAGAGCAGATGCAGTTTCCTTTAACCCCACCTCTGAGCCCTTGATCCAGCCTCGGTCTGGGTCTCATTCACATGAATGGAGGAACGGAAATAACTCTGGATTTGGCTATTAGTGCATTTTACAACTATTAGGACCTCATGATTTCAATAAGGGCTATTTAAGTGTTTGTACTGGCAAGTTGAAAAATTATCTGCTGATTTACAGACACCTCTTTCTTAGTGTACATCTAAGGGAAGGCTTTTTAGGGGAAATGGCATCATGTGATGAACCTGGAAGTTGTAATTTCACAGTTTGGCCAGTGTGTAAAATTTGCTTCAAACCCTGATGCTCTTCCTGGGGGTGTGGTTGGATCCAGTTATGTAAGGGAATGAGGAGTGTGGCAGATATTCAAGCCCAGAGGTGACAGATGAACAGAAATGAAGAGGTGTGCAGGTTTTCAAGATAATGGTAGCAGCAGATAATCAGATGTGTGTCAATGTGTGACTTGTTACCTGTCTGATACTTAGACTTCCCAGTATCTTCTCCATTTCCTCTCCATCTAAAATCCACTCTTTTCTCTGTCACTGTGTGAGTGGGATCTGAGTAGAATCTGTGAGAGTCTAATGACTTGAAACGCAGACCTTTAAAATCTGGGAACACCCACGGGAAGGAGGAAGCCCTAGTGAGAATATGAGAGATGGAGGCACAGGATGTGCTGGCATCTGTGAGCCACATGAATGCATATTTATTACATATGGTGGGAATACATATTTGTATGCTCAAATCCTCCTTCAGTTTCTCACACTTGCAGACAGGCAGGATATTCATGCAAGAAAAGCACAATTAAATTAGTTTTTCCAACTCATTTAGATTTACATGTTTTGTCCATCCTTCTTTTTTCATGCATTATGTCATTATTTCTGTGCTGCCAGTCTTTTCTATATGGATTTCCTCTGAGACGCTAATAGTTGACTCTAACAAGCATAAAGGCACAAACAGTACGCCAGCCTGAAGCTCCCTATAGGCCAACAGCGGCTGAGATCAGAAACAAAGAAAAGATCCCGGTTTGTGTAGCCTTGAAAAAGACAAGAAGGAGCACAGTACAAGCACGCCAGAATGACTGAGTCATTGAATAATATGTATGAGAAGGGACGCTCATGCTGGCAAACACATTTTAACACTTGTTTTATTTGTTTTCCAACATGTAAGTCAGGTACAGATGTTGGTGTACCAATGGACAGCATTTGTCTCATAAGTTAGTGACTGTAACTATAGGCTAAGTTTAGATTTCTCTGCATGATGAGGTGTACGCATTGCTGAAGTAAGAGTTTTACTTTACTTTTAGAGTTTAAGTTTCTGAGTTTCACAACAACAAAAATGTGAAGCGAGTGCTTGCAGGATCAGGAAATCTCACATTCAAAGAGTCTGGTAGTTCCAAAAGGCCTTGATATATTGTCTACCCAAGGCCAAAAATATCATTCATCAGTTACATGAAAAGTGATCGCACAGTCGGTATTATGCCTCTGTTCATCATTTCTTTCCAAGCACTTATAAATGCCATAATCTATAAGCTTATTCTGTATATTAATTAAAACACACACACTGCCACCATGTGTGTCATTGTCTCAGTCCAAAAAATAGGGGAAAAAATAGATGTAATTATATCCAAAATTCAGGAACATGTTTTTATCTAACAAAATATCCTGCTTTAATCTGTATTTGTTGGCGTTTAGCCTTTCAAAAACATTTTCACTGTGGCCAAAAAGGTATTGCTTTTGCATTTGCTGCCGCACATACACATTATTTTATTTGTTTTTTTATTTATTTCATAACTTATTATAAACGGACATTCAAAGCTTCATTTGAAAACCTCAACAGAAGCTTTGAATGCACAAAAAAAGACATTTGGTACAGCTCTGGTTTCTTATTTACAGAGCCAGAGTTGTGTGTGACTATTAGATTTATTTTTTTTTTTTAAATTTTTCTGTCAAAATGCAGATCTCTAAACTAATTGTGAGTACGTGGGTGTGGTGGTCAACCCTGAGTGATAAGTTAAAAATGGTATGTAGGCCAACATATTTTTTTTTTTTTTTTATATATCACAATTCATAATTAATCTGGAAAGTAAACTGTTTTTTGAGGTAGACATTTAAGTTTTTCAATGATCAAGACTACATGTAAATAAGGTGATGGAGTGCATACAATTTAGAAAAATAGAGATTGTTTATCAAACAAATTTTGAGGATGATCCACCCAAACCTCCCGATAGAGGTTCAGCCCTAATGTTCATTTCATGTTTGAATCACTCTGCAGGTCCAAACCCGTATCCACATCTTGACAGCTTAAGAAAAATAATCAGCCTCATCAATAGGCTACAGTCATTTGCTGGTGCCGTCTGTTATGCTTATATTGTGCCCACTCACAGAAATCCAATGCCTGCCCATGGATTTATGTCTGCCGCTGAGTCTGCCTAAAATGACAGAGAGATAGTCTAATGCAACCTCATTGCTGTATGGTGGAGAAGTCACCCGTTGAAGCTGTACAGATACTATATATTTTTATTTTGGTTATTTACAGTCAGTACTCAAGCATTCTTTGCTCTGGAAAGCGGTGAAAGGTGGAAAATGCTGACTAGCATCAGTTACATACACTCTGAGAACTAGACACAACCTTTGGGAGTTTCTTGCAAGCCAACAACTCAACTTCATGAAAAAAACTTTCCACAAATAACCAGCAGCAGAAGCCTTGGCATGAATGAATCTGCTTCACACTTTATCTTTCCTTTTTCTTCAATTCTGTGTCAAAGGCCCCTGGAGACATCAAATGTTCAGGTGAAAGAAGACAAAGAAGTGGGAGATAAATCTTAGGTGATACTGTGTGTGTGTGTGTGTGTGTGTGTGTGTGTGTGTGTGTGTGTGTGTGTGTGTGTGTGTGTGCTTGTACAGCTATCTTTGTGAGGACCAGTTTGAAATTTTCACCTTCAGTGTGAGGACATTTTTGTAAAGTGAGGTCCTAAGTTTGGGACTGACCTTCAATGGGCTGTTTGAGAGTTCAGATATGATTTTAAGGTTCAGATCAAGGGTTGATTTCATGTATTTAGTTGTGATCATAGACTGTATACAAGAGTGGGCATAGTCACCCTGACGTCACCAGCTGGTTTATGGAAGCCTTGAGTTCAGCATTTTGGCCGTTGTCATCTTGGGTTTTTTGCAACCAGAAATGACAAGAGGGTGGAGCTAAGCACCCGAATGCTGAATAAAATATTTTTAGGCGACCAAAATATTACAATTACCTTTCATGAATTGAAAGCTCAAAGAAAGCGTTCAAGTTTTAAGATGAAAACACGGACAATGCTGTGATAGTAAACTGTCAATCAAAAGGTAGCCACACCCTAAAGCATACCCTGCTTTATGGTCTATTTGACTCTAAATGGGACCATAATTTACTAAATGAACATCATGCTGTATTGAAGACTTGAAACTAGCGACTGAGACCATAAACTCCGGTTTATTTATTTATTTTTACTGAGGTAATGAATCAAGTGAGAAGTAGGCTCATTTTCTCATAGACTTCATAGGTTGTCCACTGGAGGTCATGGTTAAGGTTAAGGTAAGGGGCAAGGGAATGCATTATGTCAGTGAGTGGCCTCACAAAGATAGAAGTGCATGGTGTGTAATACTTGGCTAGTGTGTGTGTGTGTGTGTGTGATTGGAGAAGGGAGAAAGTAGGGTGCTCTGAGCATCAGAGGTGACTTTAATCCTTAGCTGCAGGGTGAAGAATTGAGGGTGCGCCTTGAATAGATCTATTGTTTATCTCTGGTGGGTCCAGGCACAAACAAATAAGCAGATGAGGACAGGTGCAGCTAATCATAGTGTCTTTTATGGATTTGTGTCTCTTTATCTGACAGACTGTGTGATAAGTTTTTTTTTTTTTAATGTTTTAACTAAAAATCTTCCAATATCTCACACATAGCAACTTTAAAAGAAGAAAAATACCATATTTGGATTTGTTGAATTTACTTTCACCCCTGGCCTGGAGAGACAGATGTGAGATAGAAGTGAAAGCTGGTTTGGTTCAGACGGTGTCATCTCATTGTTTTCAGGCTGTTGCAGGAGGTGATACATTGATGTGCTGTTTCAAGTTTCCGCATAAATTCTGAGTTTGTTTATGCCGGGGGATTGCGTCTTTTCTGGCCTTCATAAATTCAAGAACATCACAGTAAAGTTATTGTTTGTTTAGTTGTTTATGTGCACTATTTCACCTATACTGAAGAATGCAGAAGACAAATATGTTTACAAGATTTCAGAACAGTTTATATCTTCTTTACTCCAGCCTGTTTGCAGGATAAGGCGTATGAATGCCACAATAATGCGCAAGGCATTTAGCGTGCCTTTTGTGTGTCATTTGTACGCCATGTGCATAAACACATCTGCCACAGTCAGAGCTAATGATGTAGATGTACATTGCTAGAAAGACTGATTATGGTGAGCAAGAGTTGAGGTGGATGGGTCCAACAAACACAGGATTTTTAACCAGGAGACTGGTGTTTCATTTTGTAAGCTACATTAGTGCTGTTTGTTTCTGTTTCTGTATGTATTTTATGTACATTACACATTTATTTTAAGCCCAACCATGACATTTTCCTTAAACCTAACCAAGTGGTTTTGTTGCTTCAACCTAACCATGGACGTTACTGTAGTTTTGTTGGTGCAGCATACAAATGGCAAACGAAAATACAAAAAGGCTAAAATGCGTCTTCATGAATGTCCTTGTAATGTTTTATTTATAGGCGTCTAATTTGAAGAAATAAAAATTAATCCACGTATAATGTGTGGAGCATAGGCTGAGTATACAATTCTCCTTTCTCTATTCAAAAGACCTTTACTGGAATAAGAAGGCACTCAGAAAAATGAGTTAAAGCACATGTTGGAAGAAACCTCTACTGTAGGCCGACATCTAAAAACAACAATCCAGTATGGAAAATGTTACGTAGTGTATCAGAGTTACAGTCTCTTTCTCTGTGTGTTTTGGCATGTTGTCTTCTTCCTTGCTGCTGCAGTGGATGTGTTGGTTGGATGGACAAGCTGATATGTCAGAGCGTTCTTTTGATGACATTTAAGCTGTAGACGAGACCAGAGAGGAGTTAAGAGAAAAGTGAGATGAGGTGAGAGAAAAACAAATTCGGTCCATTAATCATGACAGCTGATTGTGGTCTGCGCTGCGAACATCTCCTATTGCTTTCCTGTCTCTGACATTCTCATTAGCACTGTGCTCTCTTGCCCGTCTGTCTGACTCTCGCCGTCTTCCTCCTTCTCTCTTGTTTCTCTCTATGTGACTTGATTTGGAAGCAGCCGTCACAGTGAGCTAGATTATCTCTTTCTCCCAGTAGAAACACTATTTTCCCCATAATACAATAAATCACTGTCAGTAATGCAGTAGTTAGAAAGTAATTGGAACTCACTCAGCAGGACTTTGGTTGTCACCTACATTGACGTAAATAATAGAGACGGAAGTACTGAAACTACAGTTGATGTTAACAAGCAAAAGCTTTGATGGTTTTGAAGCACACGCAGCATACCCCGGAGCAAGACACGGCTGAGAGCGAGATTAAACACAGCAATTTACAAGGCAGGGTGAAATCAAAGCTTAAGCACATGAAAAGAAAATGTCACACTTACTGAAGCTAATGAAAGATCTCATCAATTTATATGATAAAAGGAGTTACAATGAAGACAAATTTACTGAAACTGGGTGCGAGCACAATCGCCAGTGCAGCATTGACGTGACTGCAAATGTGACCAACATATTTGGTGAGCAGAGTTACAAACTGGACGCAGCACTAACTTGAAAAGAAGCAGAAGCAGGATGAAGATATTGTTAGCTCGAGGAACAGAGCGTCAACATGTGAGTGACCTTGACTGATGACAAATCACATTAGCTCCTCTCATCACAAGCTTGAGACAGTTTAATGGTCTGTGATGGAGAGCACTACATGCTTCAGAAATGACTGTCCCACACAAGCTGCAGATAAATCCATGAGTCCTACGGGGCTCTTGTGTGCTCATGCATTTTTATGATTTGTAAGATTTGCAAAAATCAGAGAGAAAATATTTATGCAAGACGCAAATTTGGTGAAATGCTTGCAGGGTTAGTTTTTGTTTGTATCTGAAGTCTTGGAGGCAAGAGACATAAAAAGAGGGATCTTGAAAACTACAGCAATGATCTTCACAGACATTTATCCTCAGATAGAGGACTAACTTTCTGACCTACAACTGCTTGTGAATTTCTCCACTGTGGGACCAATAAAGGAATATCTTATCTTAAATTTTTCTTTGGCAGTTTTTCAACTGGTCATTACAGAGCTTCTGGGTTAATTCACCTTTATTTGTTGTATTTGCCACTTTATTTTAGAAGATTATATCTGTGGAATTACTGTAAGCTACTTAATATTTCATTAGGAAATAAATAAAAGTTGGCATTTAATTAGGCATATTGGGCTATGTTCAAGCGCACAATAATGCTACTGCTGTAAAAATTGTAGGGAAAACCCACTGTATTAATCACACAGACATGACAAGAAATATTGTTTTAAATTATCAAGAAGAAATGTGTTTGGAGTCACTACTAAAGTAGATAAGCAAAACAAATGTAAGACTTGCTAAACTTAAATCTTCCTGTAACTGCGAAACCTAAAGATACACGAACTGTAACTGTACCATCATTTTTTTTCACAGATTACATCATATATGACAAATGGTATACAGGATGGCTTGGACTGTATATTGGAGCATACCTGGGATACCTGAATCACTTTACTTTTACATTTACATTCCTCCAGCAGCTTGTCTTACAAGAAACACATTACCACATTTCCTATCTTACAATTCAAATGATGGAATCAGTGACGGGAAGGACTGAAAAGAAGTAATTCAACTTTCTGTATCACTGCTGCCTACGAGGTTGAATGTTAACCACATCTATACTGTACATACATCTTGTCTTGAAAAATGTTAGCATATGAAAAGGGGAGTCTTGATATATTTTTAATGAAACTGTTCCAAAACGTTTTCTAGCATATAGGGTAGCCTAGATGATACTTCATGTTTTCTCCACTGGAGGGACAAGTCTGTTGTCCTTCCCGGGGTGTCACCAACGCTTTGTTACGGCTGTCAGTGTTCGATACTGCAGCAAAAGGCACCCTTTAGGGGCGGTATGTGATTCACCGGTTTGTCCATTAACTACAATGTCAACCCATCAACAGTAAATGCTCAGAGAAAGGGCGCTGGGAGTGTGGTGACGTAGTTTAAAGACTGAGGAGACACACCGAGAAAGGAGGTGGATGACTGCTGTGCATTTTTACCTTTCACATTACAATCAGCTGATTATTCGTGTCCTGAGCTCACAATGTTCAGTTTCATTTTCAAATTCCAAATATAGTAGTTTTAGGCCCAACCATGTAGTCCCCCCCCCCCCCAAAAGCTAACTAGTAGTAAAATGGATTTGTTGCCTAAAAGTGATCCCAAGGGGCATGACAAAGCAGCAGTATGTGACTAGTTGGATGGGAACGTGTTGGAAGGGCATGCTACAGGGCACCATACCATGTTTTCTCTACTGAAAGGAACCCTAGAGGGCAGAAAAGTTGATTCATTGTCTATCCAGATGATTACATAGCATGCCATCTAGCTGCAACTTTCTTTCTTTAAGGGAGACTTAAAACAAAAAAGAGAAAATATGAGCTTGATGTGAATTTTCAAAAATGTTTGCCTCTCTGCCCAATTAGCTTGCATGGCTGGGAGTCTTCCTCTTTGCTAAGCTCCTGACAGCCTGCAGGCTCATGAAATATCATGAAATGAGCATGTCTTAAAATGCAAATCATGTTCTCTGCATATGAAAGGAAGAGAAATGTGTTCCTGCACCATGAAAGAGGAGACGGGACTGGAAACAGACAGCAGACTGACATTGGAATAGACCGGGAGGATGTGTTTTTACATTTGCCAGTGACGAAGAGTCTTTCCCACTGAGTGCAAGACTTCATTTTCCAGTGAATACATTTTGAAGTCACTGTGTATGGAAAATTAATGAACTGAGGCCTTAATGACACTTGTTTACATGCTTGTCATGTTATAGCTCAACAGACATCCAGCTTTAGCCGTCAGGTATTTTCACAGCGGTAAAGTCAGTGTCTTAAAAGAAATTAAGAGTGGGGATGCCAATCAGACCTGCAGTATGAACCTGATCACACAAGGAGCGGAGACATGAATATAATCGGCTCAGAAGCTAGTGGTAATCCAGAGATCGGTGCAGACTGTAACATTAATACTGCTGTTTGGTGATAATCTCTTCTATTTAGCTTGATTTGTGTTACACTAATAGTGCTCACATTTTGGTGCCACTCAATAGCTGACTTTGCAAAGCCAAGACTTTATGTGCTCACATTGAAAAAGCAAGTCACTGAACGTCACCAGTTAACACCGTTAGCAGACACTGAGTCACTAGGACTTGTATCTGCGGTAATAGTAGCACCGCCAGATGGCGGAACAGACAAAATGATCTCCCGATTCATCTAAAATACCACCTTTCAACCCACTGAGGCCAGTATAGCTATAGTGTTTTTACTGCTTTGAAATCTATTGTGGAGTTACTCTTTAAAGCAACAAACAGTAGAATTTGTTTGTGCTTATACTATATAATAGCAAAAAAAATGTTTGGAGAAAAATGAGTTAATCCCAGTGAAAATTGCGTGGTTTCTCTGTTGCATTCAGTCTATTAATCTTAGCGACTCTGGGCTGAATGTAGGGCGGTCTGGTGGAGTTGGAGCAGTAGCAGTAATGGTGTGCATTGCATCTGTGGATGTGAATTTTGATTATAACACAGGAGAGTGCAGAAGTCCATAAAGTTTCATTCAGCTCCTTATCAGTATATCCTAATTTTCATCATTTCGTGTGCTAATACAAAAAAAAACAATAAAAAAAATAAAGAAAAGAAAAACTTCTCGCTTGAAGTACAAAACGCCTGATACACTTGATAATGTTTAACCAATCCAACACCCTGAAGACATTTTCCAATGCCTGCAGGCATAAACAGTAAGACACATTCCAGCACATGAAGGCACTAGCAGTGTTTTTACTGTTTATATAAATCCAATGTTAACCTTTTTTTGGAACCGTTATTTGTTTGATCCCTGTGGTAATTATGACAGCAGATTAATTAATTTTCCAAGGTACATTTTCTCTGTTTGCAATTCCCATTTTTGGCTTTGCGAGACAAATCAATCCATGATTTAGTTTCTTTTTACGTCAACATACACATCTTTTTATAGATGATGCATTTGCCAGCCCTTTGAAACATGTTTGGGTGTAAAATACATTTTCAGTGGCATCCATGTACCACGGGCATCTATATCTGTACTGCTATTTTTGTGTTTTCTTGCACTTTACCAGATGATCACCAGCTGTATGTGGTTGTTTTTGTCCCTTGCTTTTTGTAGCTATCCTCAAGGTTTGTCAGCCGTTAGACTGGTGCTAAATAAACTGTCGTCAGTATAAATAATGGTTGCCTTGAAAACTGGAATTTCTCTGCACAAAAATGTACACACATGCATTCACACATCTTTGGCTATGTTTAGACCAAAGCAGCAAGGATTTGTTGTTGCTTTTTAGTTTCAGCCTGTTTATGGTTCAGACCACCAAGCGAATCTAGAGCTGTAAATATAAAGTCACATGGACCGAGAGATAACTAATGAATTGGAAAGTTTTGGGTGACCTGTTATTCTGTGCTGCACAAACCCAGAGGGGGAAACAAAATTTGACTGAATGCACTTTATCTGTGCTGGGAGGATTTATTTAATCTTCTCTGGTTCTGACAAGCAGAGAGCTAAAGGACAATTACCTCAACAATTAGTCTCAACTGCAAATAGACAGCATCCATCATAAATAATGAGGAAAGAACATGATGTGGAGGAAAGTTCAATCAGGTAAACACAAATGTTCAAGAATTTAAAGAGTTTTAAAAACAACATAGCTGCATAGCAGAACCAAACCAAAGTCTTTAGGGCGGCTCTTCATACTGGGGCAGTGACATGCAGACGCTGTGTGCTTGTAAACACTATCGTAGTAGTAGTGCTGCTCTGCTATCGTACATCGTATCGTAACAGACAAGCACAGGAGTCACTTACTAGTAAAAAATAAAAATAATCTCGGAGCATTCCTCCCACCAGTAAATGGCTCCAGAATGTGAATCACAGTCGCAGGTGTTATTCCTCCGCAATCCCTAGCTCCCTCCCCTGGAGCAGCATCCTACACGATGTCGACCAATAACGGCACACGTTATTCCCACTTATTACAAGGCTTTGTTGAATACTTGATTCTGATTGGTCAATCACAGCGTTCTACAGTCTGTTATTTCTTCATAGCAGACCATTGCTACAGGTGCAGTTCTGATGTCGGACTCTGGCGGACCATTTTTGTGTCATATTAGAGCTATGTAATAAGTAGGATAATGTACAGCTAATGGGTCATTGTTGTGAAACAAACCGCTTCAGGGTAATGAAGGGGTCTCACCCAGCATCGCCTTGTCTGGGTTTCTTTCACAACCACCGGCTCGCTGTAAGTTATCCCTTATGTGGTACCTCATATGTCCCGGTGCATGTAGATAAACTGCTGTGATTGGCTTGTCCGAATCCAGACATAATGACGGTAAGGTTCTTAGCAGCTGCTCTTGCTGCCATTCTAGCGACAACTTTGCATTTATAAATCAGTCAGTGTATTTCAAGGCAAAATATTTAACTTGCTATAATAACAATAATAATAAATAACATTTTTTTTTTCATAGCACCTTTCATACAGGAGTTGCAACCCACAGTGCTTCACAGCAGCAAAAACAAATATAAAATGAGCAAATAAATCAATAAAAGGGTAATACTATAGTATAAAATAGCATCATAGACATTAATAAATATAGCACTCATTTAACACACAATCACAGTGTGTTGTGAAGTGGCAGAATGCATCAATAAAATAGCTCACATTTAATACATAATAATCACATTGTGAGCATAAACTAGCAGAATGCATGAAAAGCTAAGGTGGAGCCGCTGTTGTAGTTCACTTGGTAGAGCGAGCGCCCCATGTACTGTACCTGCGAGTCCTTACCGCATCGGCCCCGGGTGTGAATATGGCCTGGGGCCCTTTGCTGCATGTCATCCCCTCTTGTTTCCGCCTTTCACTTCACTTCTGGAAATATTTAGTAAGCTAACCTCCCTAATGTCTGTAGGTAAAGTGTTCCATGTCTTTAGTGCATAATTAGCAAAGGTTGCATCCTCGATTTTCTGTCGGCTGTTGCTGGGAGCCTTCATTAAACCAGGGGAAGATGATCGAAGTGTCCTTGCAGGCACATAGTGGAAAAGAGAATTAGCAGTGAAGGAAAATCCTTCCCAGGAATATAATTAAATACATGGCGGAGTGGGGAAGTAGTTGTTTCTTTGTTTTTTTCACACTTGCCGACCCTCCTGATTTTCCCAGGAGACTCCAGTTTTTCGTTCTCCTGTATTTCTCCAGATTTTTTCAGACAAATTTTGACAAAGACATATTTTCACACCTTATTTTGTTTTTGTTATCTCAACCTGTTCCTGTATACTGTACCGTGTGTATAAGCCAATCAACCACATAGCCTGCATGTGATGCAGAAGAGAGCCGCTCGCGACACAACGTGATTTGAGCTACACTCACTTCAGTTCGCATCGCAGCGCCTAAAGTTGGGCTTTGCTTGACGCAATGAAAATTTCCTCAGTGAATGAGATAAGGAGAAGGAAGAAAAATATGAATTCATGCTAGTTCATGCCTGGGGGTTGAATTATTCAGTTTTCTTTCCTGAGAATTAAAAACTAAATTAAAAGTAGGCTATTTAGTATAAAAAGGTTATTCCAGTGTGTGCTTATTATTTTAGTAGTTTTATTCTTTAAAAGTAAAAATGCAGAAGACAAAGTCTCTAATACTATTTTTTTTTTTTTTTTTTTTTCTGGGAGACGACCCTTGTAACATCCACAAAGGGTGAAGAAAATTTGGACTTCAGTATAAATGAGTTACTTCAATTCTGGTCCCCAGAGCCCCATTGGGAAAAATGCATAATTTATACTCTGACAAACCTGTCTGGGATTTTCTGGAGTGATGAACTTTAAAATAAATATGACTTTTGTATTTCTTGCTACAGCTCTGCATTGGTTGACAAGAAAACCTGCAAAGAAGTCCAAGTGAAATCATTGCATAATAACTGGAAGACTGGAAGAAGAATCTTCCTGCTTTAACATGCTCCCAAAACATCAAACACAAGATGAATCCACAAACACCAAGATTTGCTTGGTAGTGCGACCCACCTCTTCAAGGTGGTCTTATTGCACCAAATTCAAAACTTGAGAAACACAAATGGTTAAATAAACCTATTGAAAAAAGAGTCTTTCCTACCTCAGAAGATCATGACACAAAATGCCTCCTGAGCTTTACTGACATAGACAGTAAAGTGCCATTACCAGGATGGATCTGATTAATCTTTGATCAATGTGAAAGGTTAAGAATGTGATTTGTTTTCCTAAAGCCCTGAGCCATAAGGGATAAGCCTGCCGTCATTGTACTGTATTTAAAACAAACAATAAACCAGCCTTTAATTGTGCAAACCTGCTTATACATTTTATTGCGGTGAACTTAATAAGTCCTCTTGATTGTACGTGCGAGGGGAGCAGAGTAGTGAACACTCATGTTTCACAGATTGCATCACGTCAGCCTTCAAAGTGTCGAGGTCTGGCTTCGAAATGCTAATCGCCGTTGTAGGCAATCTGACGGAAATAAGACGGATTAAACAAAAAACAACTCATAAGTTTACAGTTTGATAATAGAAGACAAAGCTTTCATCCGACAGCAGTGTGGGTGTGACAGCGTGCCAAGTTGCCATGCACCAAGATTTGAGTCACGGTGATGGCCGAATAATCAGGTGGATAAGAAGAGTGGGAAGCAGGAGCAGCCTACATTCACCTTTGTGGGGACCATCACCAGCTGTTACATAATCGTCTTCTTCACCCACTGAAACGTCGAGTGGTCTCCAGTGAAGGAACTGATTGGCAGGACTTTGAGGATACCAATAACCAAGTGGATGAAGTGGGCACTTTTCCATTAAATGTTATTAACAGCTTCTTAATGTTTGATTTCAGTGTAATCACGTAGGAAATGCTGTGTTTTGTAGATATGTGATTCATAGTCGACACACAGTTTGAGCCATTGCCTCAAAACTCCTCTGGGCATTTATTCATTGAGAAGCTACTCCTCTGGCTTGTTTATTAAGTAATTAATTAGAGTGCTGTAGGAACTGGTGACTGGGGTTATCATTGTTTTTCTTGTTTGAGGCTTCACATCCTCGCACAACAAAGTAAATATGAGCTGTGGTGAATCGTTTGCTGTATAAGGCCAAAGGAAAGCGATTAAAGAGAAGTCCAACATTATGCATTCTCACATTTACATATTCCTGAAACATTGTGAAGAATGCCTTTAATCTTAATTTTTCCATTTTTTCAGGGAACATTTCAGGCAATGAGAGTTGCTTTTCTATACCAGACGATGGGGTGAACATGAAAACCCTCCAACATTTCTGTCTCCTCTGTGTGCTCTCTTTCTGTGGTGCACAAGGTTAACTACACTGAGCGTTATCCAGCTATCAAAGGTTCAGGCCAGGGGCAGCTCTGAGGCTTGAGAAGAGGAAAGAGGAAAAGTACAGACACATAATATAAATATTCTATTGCTGTAAGTGTTTTAGAGGTATTCACAATGTCTTTTTCTGCAGCTGTATTATAACAAAAACTTTTATTTTTACAGACTTATCTCATATGCAAAGGCAGGGAAAGTGAAGTTGAAAAAATGTGTTTGAAGTTTTAAGACTATTTAATCAAACGCTATAACAAATTTAAAGGCAAAAAAAGACAAATAGTAATTGGCAGATGAAATTAGACTGTAGGTTCTGTGGATAGAAAATATAAAGGACATCTAAGTTAGGCGGCGTTGCATACATCTGAGTTTCTCCGGGATTGTCCCACTTTCATGCTGGGTATCCCGACTCTCACAAGACATAGACATTTATCATGTATCTGTCCCACTCATTATTACTTAAACCAAGATAAAGACATAAACAGCTGATTTGCCTGTAGGTGTGTGAACAACACACTGTCATCCCACCTCGTCACATACTGACGCTTTGTCACACCGCTCAGCTTCACTCTTCGGTCGCAGTAAACATGCTTAATGTTGTGAATTAAACTAAGTACTAAAGTTATTTATAGGCCACAAAGATTTACACCTTGTTTTGTTACAAACAAACAAAAAAAAAAAAAAAACCTTGGCAGTGAATGCGTCACAGTCGGTCATTTGGCTGGCAGCCTGTGCACACTGACAAATACCTTGTGTTCAGTTTAAAAGGTATCTGATCAATCCACATGTTATATTACACCGATGTAATCCCTGTGCTTTTGTGTTTACTAGCATTATTATACAGTTTCCAACTATGTGTTGGTGGATTTTGGGTGACAAAACAATTTCTCATCTGCCGACGTGCTGTCCATCTTGTTAAAAGATGCTCTAAATTAGTGTACTAAGCACTAAAATCAGTGTCTCCCCAAACTGATGACAACTGATGACAACCGTACATAGCATATACGTGTGTGTGTATACAATATACTTCAAGGCTCTGGTTTGGGGGTTTGAAAATATGGTCATCCTAGTGTAGCAGGACTGGTTTATCTAGAACTACTTTATCCCCCGATTAGACTGAGGTATTTATTCTGCGTATATGATATAACGAACACAATTTCTAATATATTGGAACAGCAATATTGATTTTTCAATTACATACAAGTTTGGAATAAGTCTGTAAATTAGCTTTTTTTTTTTTTTTTTTTTTTTTACCTCTAATTGGTATTTCCTGCTAAATTTACATGTTGCATTTTGTTTTATAAATAACTACTTTCTTATCGATGTATAGATGCTGAAGAATCCAAATAGATGTTTCAGTTATTTGGACATGACCCTTTGCTAAGGATAGCTGTGACTGCACTCCAGGGAAGTGTTTTTGTTTTTTCAATTTATTGTGGTATTTTGTGCATAATTTACACTTTTTTTTCTTTCAAAATTTACACATTTCTATGGCTTGGCATTATTTATATGGTAAAATGGATAATCAGTGGAACACGTAAATACCATATCATGCTTATCAACTTCAGTCACTGTATTTCTATCCATTTTCTGCTACTTATCCAGGTTGAAGGTAGATATAATGTCCTTCACTCCAGTCACATCATGTAGCTCCTCCTTGGGGGATCCTAATGCATTACTAAGTAGATGGGATATGTAATCCCTCCAGTGTGTGCCGGGTGCCCTGGGGTCTTCTCTCCGCTGGGCATGCCTGGAATACCTCAACAGGAATGCATCAGGTTCCCAAACTATCTCTGCTGGCTTTGTTTAACATGCAGCGAGTGGGGAGCATTTCCTCCGATATCTGTGCGAGGAAAACTCATTTCAGCCTCTTGAGTTCGTGATCTTGTTATTTCAGTCACTGCCCAGACCTCATGGCTGTAAATATGTTGCGCTTCACTACAACTGTACATTACAAACGTCACTGCTAATCCTCCTGTCACCATTCAACACCCTCAACGTTAAGCACTGTTTTGTAGGTAGGCACAATAAGCTGCAGCCTTCACCTTTTCCATCTGCGGTCTTCCATTGTTCTCTTCTGTTTTGTTAGGAGTATTGTCTTTTCAGAGTTTTATTCTTATGTTTTTGAGTAAATATGTACAGAAATTATCTTTATAATTATAAATAATTTCAAAAACAACAGACATTTTGTCAGATTAACTAGTTAGTCTTCATCCTTGAGGTTTTTCTTATAAAACTGGAATAAACTGTTTGAAAACATTTCTGATCAATGTCACCTCAGTACTTTGTATGCAGTCTGCATATATGTAAATATGTAACCCCCTCTATGACTCTATGATGCACAGTCCCCACCATCAAATCTTTTATTCTGTATATGGTTCAGATCATGCAAAATAACATTAGTGAATATAAAAAAGCTTTTTTTTTTTTTTTTCCTCCTACCAAAAGTCATAGTGGATACACATTTTTTTCAGACTGCACTTTTAACCTGCCAAAAAATATATCCCACACTCAAACTCATCGTCAACTGCTTATCTGGGGTCGGGTCGCGGGGGAAACAGCTCCAGCAGGGGTCCCAAACTTCCCTTTCCTGGGTCACATTAACCAGCTCTGACTGGGGGATCCCGAAGCGTTCCCAGGCCAGTGTGGAGATACAATCTCTCCACCTAGTCCTGTGTCCTCCCTGGGGTCTCCTCCCAGCTGGTCGTGCCTGAACCACCTCAGCTGGCTGTTTTTAACTCAAAGGAGCAGCGGCTCTACTCCGAGTCCCTCACAGATGGCTGAGCCTCTCACAAAGGGAGACGCCAGCCACCCTCCAGAGAAAACCCATTTCAGCCACTTGTACCCGCGATCTAGTTCTTTCAGTCATGACCCAGCCCTCATGACCATAGGTGAGAGTAGGAACGAAGATTGAGATCAAAAGCTTTGACTTCCGGCTCAGCTCTCTTTTCCTCACGACGGTGCAGTAAAGCGAATGCAATACCACCCCACTGCTCCGATTCGCCAGCCAATCTCACGTTCCATTGTCCCCTCACTCGCAAACAAGACCCCGAGGTAATTGAGCTCCTTCACTTGAGGTAAAGACAGGACAATCCATCAATTTCCTGCTGACAACCAAAAAATGTATCCCTCCTTCTACAATTCAGATGTTAAATCAAACAGTCTACACATTGCTATTTTTCATTGACCTAATGAAATAAAAGTGTAGTAATGAGGCCCAAGGGAAGGGAAAGCTCAAATTACATTATGACACACTGATGATTTCTTCATAGATGACCTGTCATAAAAAAGCAGCGGTCAATGTTGGATTTCTTTCAGTCGGGTGGATTGCAGCCGTGGTGGGAGTGCAGAGAAAGACAAATGCACGAAATGGTTTTTCAGTGCATGCACTACAAAAGTATTTCAGACCCTGTAGGTTTTGCAAGTGCACGTCTGGTTAACTTCCCCACTTTCATTAAAGAGCAGTGCACAGCCGCTTCCCTGAGCTTTTCTATGGGAAGAGGCTCATGTAATGTACTGTAGAAGGAATCAACTCTCTGTAATAGAGTTGGATAAAAAAAAAGTATTTCTGGACAAGTGTTTGAGCCAACTCGGATAGATTTGGTAGAGCTGTCGGTGTTGCAAAGCTGCTTTCATTGATGATGTTGCCTTAACGTCTGCTGTTTACAGAAGACGAAAAAGTATTTTTTTTTTTTTCTATTTGCCAGCCAAGCCAACTGTCCTTTCTGATAGAGTAGAGCAGTGACGTGAAGCTGCAGAGCTCATTTCTCTCTCGACATAACTGACATCATTCCTGCTAGGTAATCAGATCACAGGAGATCACATTAGTTTGATACACAAACACGTGCACACACAACAAGGGAAACAAATGTCTATTTGAAATGTTTTAACCAAAATGAGATGGGAAAGACATAAACTGTGTGGCCTGTGCAGTTCAGTCCGGCATGTTTCTGAGTCCACCACCTGAAGCATCTGACACATTTTTAATAAGACAGTCATCTCTTCCTTTCCTGGATGTCTGCTGATCAGCAGTCGGTTAATTTCCTGTCGGGCGTGGAGTAAACAGAACACACACTAATGCACGCACATTCACGTACACACCTGTGTACACACTCACACACACACACACACAGGAACATAAATACACACTGGAAATGAGTCCAGAAAAAGCCTTTTCATAAACATAAAAGCACTGATTACTAAGCAGAGATGATTTTAGAAATAGTCACGTAATGTTCACTTGCAACACTTGATTCTGTTGTATATCCACTAAAATGCATAAAGACAGTTGAGTAAAGGTGAAACATCATATTTATCTTTTAGATTGAAGGGTTACTCATACAGTATGAATGTCTGCATCAATTTTTCACCGCATCTGTCCACTCCCAGCTGAGATCACACTCTGCTGGTCTGTTTCCACAGCTGATTTCACTGACTGCTCCAGAAATGCTCTCCAGCACCAGGTCACTTCAGTTTAATCAATTAATCTTTTCACCTTACTGTAGATTCAAGCTGTGGCAGAGGTGTTACAAGGTTGGAATCATTTGTAAACAGACCACACTGCATTTTTATTGACCCGAATCTGCCCAAAATTCAGAGGAAACAGAAACTTCAGAAACTAGAGTTGCAATACACAAGAAGTTTAATGCTTATTAGCAATAAAATATCGGTGAAAGTCAGACTGAAATTAAAGTATCATAAAAAACTGCATATCTCATACAATGCATTCAGAAAGTGAAAAGAGAACCCCTTCACCTTTTTCACATTTGTTATGTTGTAGCTTTATGCTAAAATCATTTAAATTACTTCCCCCCCATCAATCTACACTCACTACGTCATATTGACAAAGCAGAAATAAAATTTTACCAACGAAAAACTGAAATACCAAATTGACTTAAGGTGTATTGAGTGTAGTCTGAGGGGAAAAGGGGTTACTACCTGTTGCTCTGAAAATGCTCTTCTCCCCGTAACACACAGAAGCACATGTCTAATTATTAGGCAGAATGACAAAGTCAAACCTTCCCATCTGGTTGCCTTGAATGCCGTCCTTGGTTAGATTGTTTTTTTAGGTTTATGCATGTGGAGTGTTGTCTTCCCCCTAAATCTAAGTGGTTTTCTTGCCTAAACCAAACTGCGGACATTTGCATGGCATAAAAATGACACACGAAAATAATCACATAACAGGTGAAAAGGCTAAAATGTGTACTCATGATACACAGTATGCCTGTGTAATGTGGTATTTATATGCCCTCCTGTGAGACCGGGTCAGCAGCTCTGTGTGCACAACCGGACACTGTGGGTTCATGAACCCAGCAATGTGGCCAGATCGTACTCAAGTGTGCCTTGCCATGTGTGTTGGGAGTGTGCCAAATGCACTTTTGGTAATTTTGTGGCCAGGCTCCCTTGGTGTAGCTGTGGCGCAATTAAGCATGGGGTGAGATCAGAAAGAACACATTATTATAGGAGCATTATTAGAGCTATCCCTGTGATGCAGTAACAGTTTGGGAATCCTGTAGAGTTTTCCTCAGTGGAAAGTTTTTGTTGTCTGGGACTTAGGATGGAAATTATTCAAAGTTTAGTTTTGAACCCAAATAATCACTATAACATGTTGGCCACCACAGCCACATATCTACCTGCTTTATAATGAAAAATGTGGATCTCCAGGCAATACTTTAGCCAGACAAAAAAAAAAAAAAAAAAAAAAAAAAAAAAGGCATTACCCAGCGGGCTACACGGTGGTGTAGTGGTTAGCACTCCCGCCTCACAGCAAGAAGGTCACAGGTTCGATTCCAGCTTGGGACTCTTCTGTGTGGAGTTTGCTGTTTTGCTGATGTTCTCCCCGTGTAAGCGTGGGTTTTCTCCGGGTACTCCGGCTTCCTCCCACAGTCCAAAGACATGCTGTTTAGGTTAATTGATGACTCTAAATTGCCTGTAGGTGTGGATGTGAGTATGAATGGTTGTCTGTCTCTATGTTGTCTGTCTCTATGTGTCCTGCGATGGACTGGCGACCTGTCCAGGGTGAACCCTGCCTTCGCCCAATGCCAGCTGGGATCGGCTCCAGCCCCCCGCGACCCCCAACGGGAAAAGCGGTTGACGATGGATGGATGGATGGACGTTACCCAGCGGTGTTTGGGACGGAGACACCGATGAGAGTTTAGGGAGTGAGTTAGTTTTTCGTGGAGCTTTCACTGTATGTCTCCAACATGCCTGTTGACGTGCAGAAGAAACTGTAGAATAAGTGATCCAAACACATTTGAAGAGAACATAAGCATTGATGATGGCGGCGGTGGAGGGATTCTGTGGTTAATTTACAAGTGGTTGCACAAATTTTAACGACCACCAGATCTGCCAGGATTATTTAACTGGGTGCCAGTGCAGTAGCTCAGTCTGTAGGGAGTTGGTTTGGGAACCGGAGGGTCACCAGTTCAAGTCCCGACATGGACTAAGAACTGAGTGTGAACTGGTAGCTGGTTAGGTGCCAGTTTACCTCTTTACCACTTTACCAAACCCCCAACTGCTCGGGGCGCTTGTCAGGAGCAGCCCCTTCACTCTGACATCTCTCCATTGATGCATGTATATGTGTTTCGGGTCTGCATGTACTGTGTATACGTTACAACAGAGTGTAAAAATTGAATTTCCCCTAGTGGGACTAATAAAGGTAATCTAATAAAATAATTTTCTTCTTCTTATTGAGGGGTGGAGGTGATGTGCTCCCAGGACCGTGTGAGCACTCTTGTAGCTGAATTTTGAACATACTGTAGTCATTTTGTGGGTACAACCAAAGAGGGCATTATAAAATAATAAGCTACCGGTTTGTTGTAAAATGGTAAAAACAACTTTTGTAAACATTTATAGGCTCCGGTGTTCAGCACACCTACACACACCTACATCCCCTTGCTGACCATCAGTGGTCAATCACTGACACTCACCTTGAGACTTGTTTGCAATGGTATATCCGAAAAATATCCTCTTCTGAATAATGGAAATATATGCACAATATCTGCAGTATCACTATAGTTTATATTCCTTGCACACAAAGTGAGGAGCGTTCAGTTTTACTTGAAGTGTCAAAATGTCAAGTGTATGGACCACAAGTGCCAGCTAGCTATACGAATATTTATGAATCAATGAGGAGAAAGGAAAGACTGTAAACTGAAGCTAGTGTTGATACTCAGCCCTTTACAGTAGCTCATAAAGATTTCGGCTTCTGGCTGAATTCATCATCCACAGCAACAAGCTCCAAGAGAGCGGATGGAGTTTCAGTGTTCAGGATACATGGCTGCTGGTGGGTCTTTGTCTTAACCAGCGGTGTCAGCACAATGATGGCAGAACCATAATGAGTTTTTTAAAAGTGTCCTCCAGAGAACTGAGTGCACAGCAAATACCTGATGAGGCAGGTTTAGCATGGTGGATGTTGCTGAAAGGGACTGCAATTAGGAAATACACCATTATCTATCAAGCACTGGTGTTGTGATCAAGTGTTGTGATCAAGTTCTTACCCTGTAATTTTTTTGTTTCTGCTATAATATATTTGTATATATACCAGTGATTCCCAAACACTTTCACAAGTACAGCAGACCTGGGTATTATATGGCCTGTGGGCCAGAACCAGGAAGGTCTCAAACCACATAATTTTTGTTATGAAGCTAAAAAAAAAAAAAAAAAAAAAAGTTAAGAAAATAGCCTTTCTTTTGAAATGCTCCTGTTGTGTTAGTGTGCTTCTTCCTGTCACACTTGACATTGATGCAAATTGATGTGAAGTGTTTGAAGTAGTGTCACCTGCTGAGGCGGCACGTCTATAATAAGTCAGAGACTATTAAGTATTTTTTCACGAAGATTGCCAGTAAAGCTGTGTGCTTAGTTTGCAACAAACGTGGCCGTATTCAAAGAATGCAAAATGAGCTGCCAGTTTGAGACAAAACATGAAGAAAAATACAGAAACCTATCTGGAGATGAGAAGGAGAGGACAGCCGAGGGGCTGCTAGCTAAGATACAAATGCAACGAGGCCTTTTAACAAAGCTGCAGCAACCAAAGAAGGAAATGTAAGAGTTAATGTTAAGTTAAATATAAGTGTTAATGTTGAGTTAAATATAACTGTTAAGTTAAATGTTAAGTTTTGTTAATGGAAACATTACTACCTAAAACAGTCAGCCCAGTACGGTTCAAAGACTCCTGCATATAACACAATTTTCTTAATAACATGCTGTTGGGAGTGATTTTCAGCATAATAAATACTAAATAATAAGTGCCCAGTATGTTTGCTATAGTGATAAAATAGATGTTATGTTGGAGAGTATTATTAGGCCCCTGGCAACAATCTGGGTTTCTCATGTGGCCCCTCCGGACAAATAATTGCCCAACACTGCACTATTACTTCAGAGCAATGCTGTCTCCATGAAATTATGGTTATTTACAACTAAAAATTATGTTTTTAAATCAACATAATGAGGAAACATTGTTCCCCCTTTTTCATCTCTTTCATCTCTTTTATCTCATTTCTTCTCGCTTTCTTTGTAACATGTAAATGTATCAATATTTTTCTTTTATTGGTGCAAAAACAAAACATCAGTGACTTAACAGGTGGTAAAAAAAGGTAGAAAATACAAAGAAAATAAGATATATACAAGGAAATATTTTTAGTGTCCACTGACAATAGTATAGTACCAGAATAATATCTTTATAAATAAGGTTATGAAAAATAAATTGTGGTCAAATACTGAAAAGTCAACAGTGCATGAGAGGGGACAAGTTTACTTTACTGACATTTAACTGAAACCACAGTCAGGTCACAACCCGGTCCAGCCACTCCCTCACTCCCTGTAGCTACCTCTTTCCTGCCGTTTCCACCACCTGACCTTCATCGCCCACTCACTCACTCGCTCCTCATTTCCCCCAATTAGTCCAGCAGCATATATACCAGCCCATATCCATTCTCTCTCTGCCAGATTATCCAGTTTGTAACTGACCTTGCTTTCCAGCTGTGTTTCTCTGCTTGTTTTGGCATTAACTGACTCTTAGTGTGTGCCGCTTTTGGGTTTATCTGTTCTGTGCCACTATTATTACTTTACAGTACATAAACATAATTTCTAGAGAATTTGCCAGGAGGAGAGATTGTGGATTACCTCAACTAATTAAAATATATATATATATATATGATTTGACTCCCACAGTCCAAAGACATGCTGTTTAGGTTAATCGATCACTCTAAATTGCCCGTAGGTGTGGATGTGAGTGTGAATGGTTGTCTGTCTATATGTTGTCTGTCTCTATGTGTCCTGCGATGGACTGGCGACCTGTCCAGGGTGAACCCCGCCTTCGCCCAATGCCAGCTGGGATCGGCTCCAGCCCCCCCGCGACCCCTACCGGGAAAAGCGGTTGACGATGGATGGATATATATGATTTGGTTAGAAAATGTAATGTACATCAGCATATTTGCAACCTTGGAACCCATCAGCTACAGATAATCCTCTGGGGGCAAGGGGCTTGACCTTTTTCTGTCTAAAATAAACATAAATGCTTGCTCACATTGCCCTCTTAGCTTGTAAGAAGCACAAGTCTATTAGTGCAAGATCACTCTTCTAAGTGATGAAATCACCAGGGATCCTTCTGCAAAATGAAAGTGCTAAATATTGCTTTTGAGCTGAACCTGATTCTGGTGGTGGTTTTTGGTTGCCTGAGGGCAGGCAGGTTTTCATCTACACATGCAGGAAATGGACCAGCAAGGGTTTTATTCCTGGCTTAAGATGTTATAGTTTGTATCCTACACTGGTACCATCTGTCCATTACTCCACAGCAGAGATCTGACTGGGTATGACCTACAGCTACCTTCAACTTTGTACATCAATACAGCTGTAATGCATTTCTGTCAGACAGAGGAATTTGTGGCCTTAGCTATGTGATACATACTAACTATAACTGAAGCTACTTTAATGATTTTTCAGGGTAAGGCTTTTTAAACTGCTAAATGTTGCTTGCAAACATCCTCTACAGTATATTCTCATCAATTAACTTTGCCATTTGGAGTGAGCTTATATAAAGTTTGCATGTTGTTTCAAAATTCATAAATATTTCATGGAGCAAAGTGGGGAAAAAAAAGCATGAATTGCAGAACATACAGCAGTAACATACTGTTTGTTTGTTTTGTTTATTTTAAAAGATCCCCATTAGCTGCTGACCTTTCACAGCAGCTACTCTCCCTGGGGTCACACTTAAATCATCAACTTAAATTATAACATTAAGATACATAAACATACAGGCTCACAACAATTCAAACTGACAAAAGGACACCTGCTCAAAGTACAAAAATCACCACAATAATGTACTGTATCCATATTACATCACCTTTTTGTTTTCTTGTTCCAGTTGACAGAGATGTTTGTTAAAAAAAAAAAGAAGAAGTATCCACAAGCTTGTAGTCACATATCACTGTACTGATGCTTCATCTGCTTTTCTTATAGCCAGCCAATAGTGTGAGAAGTATTGAAATCATGTGCTTATCTTTTTTTATATTAACATTGGACCACGGGACTTAAACTGACGTTAAAGGGATGAATTGAGAGAGAATTATCACCACATCAGGTCTACAAAACATTTTGAGCAACTTTCAGTTTGTTGGTTTGGTTTCTAGCAACTTTGCTGTTCCGCATCGTATCGTTTTTGGCCGCAGCAGCTGTTTTCATTGAAAAAGCTTGGATATGCTAACTTGCTCGGCACCAAACGGCAGACATGTTATCGACCAGCTGGTGACCATAGCGGAGAATTTATCACATAAAGAGTCAGGTATTTCCTTCAGGAGCTGATGGAGACCAAAAACAGAGCTAAAAGAGAATGAATATTGATTTTGCATTGGTCGGGTGGCCAGAGACTTCACTGGAATGAATGATAATGTTGTTCTGTGGATACTTAATGTATAAATAGGAGCTCCATTACTAACCCCGCTATAACTGTAAATGTGCTGAAAGCTACTACGAGTAATTTTCATTTTGTGTTGATTTTGGAGGTCCCTGTGGACAAAAGTGTGTTTTTCCAACCACCAGAATCCCTTAAGGAAAACCTCTCATTTTACTGCAGCAGGGTCTGACATTCTGGACTGCCCAGCGGGCCCAGCAATATGGCCTGGGCCTCCAGCAGTGTGGTGTCAGTGTTGGCTCACTGTGGTGCATCGAGGTGAAGCTCTGATCTTGGCCAAGGAGGAACAACTGCTGCTGGGCGAGGGCCTTTCTACCTCACACCGGAACTCCGACTGCAGGCTGAAGGCAACAGCGAAGCCGGATCTGGGTCTGCCCATGACGGCTGGTTGCTGAGTCTCCGTTGGAGTCTGAGTTGAAAAAGTTTCAGGTGAACCTATGCTATTTCGTCTGATTTTGTGCGAAATCTGACCCAGCACCAATGACTAGCATCAACAATAACTATACAAATAACCAATATTCCCGCTGATGGTCTTGTTTATTTGAGACATCAGTACATTGAGACTGTATTATAACCAGTTTAAAGTTCCTCACAGTAACTTTAAGGTGGAAGCACATTGTGTTTACATTTTCTAAGTGGGACCAACTCAAAATAACTGAAGGTGTTAATTTTAGTTCAATGATAGTTTATTATCTTGTTTCTGCCATGATGTGAGTCACTGAACAACAGCATGACGAATCTGATAATTTATATTAGTGCAGTCAGTCAGTGAGGACTGGTGGAGACCTTCGTTTCTTCTTCTCGCAAGTGTCATAAATTTCAGGCCACTGCTGATTGCTCCGCTCACGGCCCACAAAACTTGGTGACGTGCTCATTCACTGAATCAGTCACTCTGTCTTACGAGCAGTTAAGATCTTCTGTCTTGCACAACAAATCTGCCACAGAAAATAACTAACACCCACCAGAGTCCTAGACTTCAGTCCTCAGACCCAACTTCTCTTGAATTTCCTTTCGATTACCTGAAGCTGGTGTAATATTTTGAGGCCAAAAGATTTCAGGCTTTAATAGTGCTCGATTGAAAGCTATACATCTAAATGTCACCAGAGGAATGAAGGATTAAGTCACACACCAGTGACCTTCCACTTAGTGAGAGTTATACGAGACACTATACTCATGAATACGATTTTACCAAAAGCTGATCATATGCTAAATATCTCAACTCTATCTACATAACCATATCATGAGATCATAAGTACAAGCTGTGTTAAACTGTACTCGTTTACTCCATTTTCCTAATGGTTTTCATTCTACTAGTGTATTTACGTTATATTAATGTAGGAGAAATGCAAAATACATGTTTAAATACAATGCAGCCTATAAATGCACATGCAGCACGCACACAGGCTAACACTGAATTGAGGCACTACAGCAATTTAAGGGCCGTTTAAATGAGTGTAGAACATATTTGTCCATTAAAAGATTAATATAAATGAATTGCAAACCAATTAAATCTCTTAATTGTTTAAGCAATTCATCTTCAGAAAGTGTTGCATAAACATTGAGGTCCAAAATTATTTTATTTTTCATTTTTTGTAGTATTTTTGGAATAAATAATAACTGTCCATGTTGTTATGGTATAATTCCATTAACTCCAAATGCTGTGCTGACAATAAATATTATTTATGTAATTCCAGTATTACCTGAGAAATCAACAGGTTTATTTTTTTCTACGTATTCATTATATTCAGTATTTCAGTTTAGTGTGTTTTAAGGCTGTCACAATATCAGATTTTCACTTCACAACTGTAGCCAAAAGAATTCATGATAACAATATTATTGAGATATCTGCAGTCAAAATATTGTGTAGGGAGATGGAGAGAGAGTCTGTAACCATAATTGACAAATGTGTCAACATCATGGTTGTCATCAATACTAGTATACTGTGACACACCTAATGTGGTAGCATATTAGCATTGCCTCACATACAAAGTAGCGCTAAATACAAAGTATTATCAATATGGTCAGTGTATTGGATAAATTAAATCTCCATAATCATTAAGGTACATTGTATGTGAACGATGAATTTCTGCACCAAATTTTAGGCCAATTCATCCAATATTTGTAGAGATATTTCAGTCTGGACATAAAGTGTTTAGTTTTTACAGGCTGCCATTGCCATCCCTCCAGGCGCTTCTGTGTGTGTTATATTACTGTAAATGTCATACTTGCTTAATCACGACTGGAAATAATCAATAGTTGCAGCCCTAATTACAATACTCCATAGTAATTTACAAACCCTGCTATTTTACTTCAACACAAGTACAAAGAACATACTGTTGTATTGTAAATGATTAAGCTAGTCTATTTGGAACGTGGTGGAGTTTGTCTATCAAGCATGGTTTCTCCGTCTCCTTTCTGTCCCTGGGCTCATTTCTCTGTGGCCTGTCCTGTTGGTGTTCGAGCAGAGCTCATTTGTCAGCAATCAGCTCACTCTGTTACGGATGCGTGTCGTTAGCCGGGAACGACAGGGCCTTGTTTCACAGCTGAATAAGCTTCTCAGCGTGGGATCCAAACCTTGATTAAAAAGTGAAAAGAAAACACCCTGTGGAAATCTTTCAAATGATGAATAGCCGAGCTCAGAGGGGGTTAATAGCATTTGAGGTGAAGCACTGCCAAGAAGAGAGGGACTGCATAAATGTGTTGGACGGCCAGCGGAAAACAAATGTCTAAACACATGCGCTCACAAATACACACTTACATGCATTAACGCACACATGCACAGGCACGCAGTATCACAACACTGTAGTAGGCAAACATGTTTTAGGTATGTGATCAATCTAAAGCTTATAGCCTTTTGTTTCTCCTCCCATCATTTGTCATGGCAGGAATTGAGCAGTAATCTGTTTCAGGCCTGTCGTCGATGCAGATATTGTCCTCCTACCATTTCATTTGGACTCCACTGCTCTTGGGAAACGTTCCACACATTCCTACTTGAACAGAGGGATGTAAAAGGTTTTTCCTCATAGCAATCGGCTTAAATCTCCTCCACATTTCCAACTTGTCTCAGCTGCTCTGAAAAGTAGTGAGCGTTCGCCTTCATGATAATAAAGCTCCTCTTCCTACATCTTTCATGAGGTCTGGTGTTGTGTACACCAGCCTCAATATCTTCACTTGTTTAAATTAATGCTGAAGGTTTGAGTCAATGTTACCTGAAATGCAACTTTGAGGAATTTTTGTCTTCAGCTTTGGTGCCACACCTCATACAAATTAATATATTGTGACCCAACAGTTAATGCTGAGCAGTGAACAAAAAAACAAAAATTTGGCAAGACATTTTCTGCTGCAAAATTTTACCAAGTATATTTGTCTAATTACTGGTTAAAATATCCCATAACACAATGAAACACAATCACCTAACAGCAAACATCCATCCATCCATTGTCAACCTCTTTTCCCGTTAGGGGTCGCTGGAGCCGATCCTAGCTGGCATTGGGCGAAGGCGGGGTTCACCCTGGACAGGTCGCCAGTCCATCGCAGGCCACATAGAGACAGACAACATAGAGACAGACAACCATTCACACTCACACTCACACCTACAGGAAATTTAGAGCCATCAATTAACCTAAACAGCATGTCTTTGGACTGTGGGAGGAAGCCGGAGTACCTGGAGAAAACCCACGCTTACACGGGGAGAACATGCAAACTCCACACACAAAAGTCCCAAGCCGGATTCGAACCTGCGACCCTCTTGCTGTGAGGCGAGAGTGCTAACCACCGTGCAGCCCCTAACAGTAAACATTTCAGTAAAATATAGGGACTTGTTTTTAAACAGTGCATCTTGAGTATCTTAAGTGTAAATATACTACTTTTGAGCATTACTGGTTTACTAGTGAAATAGCAACAAATCTCATGCCCAACTTGTGAAATACCGCCGCTTGGTCAGTGACCCCTCAGTGTAGTCTGTCATAGTGGAAGACAACTGACACAGCATCTGGGATGTCTCACGATGTCTCACAAAGACGAGCGTGTCTGAGTTTCTGTGTCTTCTCTTACCTTGTTTGTTAACGTCTGTGATGTGTTCACTGTAACATAGACACATAGGAGAACAGAGCGCTCTTAATCACACCTGTGGATGGGCTGTCATTCTGTGCACACATACTGGATGTATGCTGAGCATTTACCCTTGAGATCTTGGTTTTATTGTTTAAATCTTTCTCCACTGAAGTAGATCCAAAGTTCTTATGTATGAAATGTATCTGTATATCAATACTGAGGATACCTGCTCTGCTATTGTCATGAAATGTGTGGTTATCTCCAATCACTATCACCCCAACTGCTTCATCAATAAAATTGGATGTGGATGAATGTTTGCAGTATGATACCAGAACGTGTGTGCTGAAATATAGATGTAGGTGTTAAGCTAGAAGACATGAAGTGAGAACATTCGTCCATTCAGTGATTTTCTGAAGTGCTAATATTATTCGAGGTCATGGAGGACTGGGACAAGGAAATAATAATTACTGATGTGATTAAATTTACAGCAAAGAAATGTAGGCTGTAACTAAAAAAAATCACTGTAATTATATCAAAATATTATATTGAAAAGGAGAGAACGCATTCCCACTGAAATGTTTCACCTTCCTCAGAAAAAAAATCTCCCTTTTCTACGCCTTCTGGACTCTCGCTGCACCCGAGAAAACACATTTGCATGGCATATCTCTCCACGTGGCACCTCTATTACTGTTTTCGGTGGCAGGTCTTTACCTCAAAGCGGTTTTATCGTGCTGACACAGCCCTGCGACTTGCTCCACTTGTCTGTATAATGGGGGTGCCACCCCGCCGGCAGCATACAGCTAAAGTCTATTATGGAGTATTGTTCCAATACAGTTTTCTTAATTTGCAAGTGCCTGTTAGCATTTAGCCAGAATAAGATGACACACATGCTCAGGCTCATACCACAAGGGCACACCACATAGACAGACAGACAGACAGGTAAACTGCCTGAATCAAATGCAAATTGTTGTTTCTATTTATAGAGTAGAAAACATATTGCTACAAGAAGAAAATTCCCATCCAATATGACCCGCTGCAGTGGGAGAAAGGCACTAAACCATCTGTTTACTGTATGTGTCATCTGCTTACAGTCTGACTGGAGAACAAAACCAAAAAGGTAATGAGAATCTGTGTGCAAAAAAAAAAAAGCCTGGACAGAGAGACTGAGCAGTCTTTTTTCAGTGCATTCATCATCCTGAGCAGATCTGCTTCTTCATCCTTTCTTTTTCATTATTTCGGAGATGCTGCTTTGTTCCTGACAATGATTTTTTCTTTTCCCGGCTCCCCTCCTATCTCTGAATTAAAGGCTCCCTGACACTCTGTCAATAAGAGCTGGGCTGTTTTTTTACCCCAATGTACCTGCTACAAGAAGTGTTTTCCTGTTTTATCAACAAGTCTTTCAGGAACACAAAGCCACCTCGTCCTCCTCCTCTATGCCTTTTCTTTCTCTTCCTGTCCTCCAGTGATGTGCTCATGTTGCAGGCGGGGAGTGACAGGGAAGATCTGGATTCAAAATAAAAGAAGCGTCCCAGGGCTGTCCCAGAAGTAGCACTCTATTAGTGGGACAAGCCCACCAACAAAAGAGGGTCAGATCTGCAGAGACATTAAAATTCTGACTCTGTGCAAAAGTGAGAACGCTGAAAACTTGCCAGGGAATACGGAAATCAAGCAAGTCAAATGGAAACTCCCTCCAGCTCCACCTGTCAAAGCCAAAGTTGTCATCTGCCACATGAAAAGGTTGAGCAACAGTTTAAAAGGTTTGCTAAAAAAAAAAAAAAAACTTATAAACTTCAGGCAGTTTAAATGTTCCCTACAATTTGTTCTTTGCAGCTCTGCTTCTGCATGGCCGCATTATGAGACGAAGGGCTCATGGGCACAGACATGTAAAACACCCCCACCCCTCCTACATCAGAGCAAGACCAAGACTACGACAGATGCAAAATGACTCTCTCTGGCTTCTCTTTGTGGTCCTTTTGTATCTCTTTGCAGTCATTTTGCATTGCTCATTTTGGTCATTTTGTGTTTATTTTGCTCATCTCTGTGGTCATTTTAGATCTATATGTGGTTATTCTGCTTCTTTCTGTGGTCATTTTGTGTGTCCTTGTGATTGACTTGAGTCTCTGAGGTCGAGTTCTGTTTCTTTGTGGTCATTTTGCATCTTTAGATGGTGGTTTTGCATCGATTTGGGATTGTTTTGCATCTCTTTGTGGTCGTGTTGCATTGCTTTGTGGTCGTGTTGTATCTCTGTGTGGTCGTTTTGCATCTTTCTGTGGTTGTTTTCTGTCTCTTAGTGGTCTTTTTGTGTCTTTCTGTTATTTTGCACCCATGTGGTTGTTTTGAATCACTTTGAGGTCGTTTTTCATCTTTGTGGTTGTGTTGCATCTCTATATGGTCGTTTTGCGTCTTTCTGTGGTCATTTTGCATCCCTGCGTAGTTGTTTTGAATTGTTTTGTGGTCATTTTGCATATTTATGTGGATGTGTTGCACCTCTATATGGTTGTTTTGCATCTCTGTGTGGTTGTTTTGTGTCTTTCTGTGGTTGTTTTGCATCTCTCTATGGTCGTTTGATTGAATTTCTAACAACAAATGTTAAGTCATTTCAAATCGAAGCCGCCCTGACACCTTGGGCCCCATAGCCTGTGCCTGGTAGGCCCGCTCATCAATCTATTCAAGTGTTTCTGCTCTTTACCATAGATGTGTAAATATTTCATTTCTTGCTAAAAAGTATACAGACAGACCTGAAATTCACCTACAGCCAAACTTAATTGTCTGTCATTACGTTCAGCCTTTAGCTGAACAGCCGCAATTCTCCTCCTGCTGTGAGGGACAAGCCAACACGAACTAAGGGACAGCTTAGTAATAACACATCACATTACCCTTCAGGCTTTGTTCCTCACAGCTCTCCATTTTGAGGGAATGTAACAATTTTGATGCAGATGTTTCACATACCTCCCCATCAGGCCAATCAGTGCGTTTACACCCACACGATCACCAGTTTTCTTAACGTATCCATTTAGCTGCTCTGACTCTATTTGGCCGCCTGGATGCAGCTGCATCTTAAACCACTGCTGGACTTGACCTCGCCACCTTATCGACAGAAATCAAAGATGAGCGCGACAAGTGCTAATGAGTCTGTCCTCCCTCTCATCTGTGTCACGCTGTCACTTCACATCAGTATGTAGATGATTGCTTTCTTTTTCATAACTTGAAGTTTTATTGAGATTTATAACTGGAATATTCAGCAACAAAAATGTGGAAAAAAAAAACGAAAGAGCAGGCAGGAAACCTAACAGACATTAATATATAAAAGCCAGTACTATGTATGTAGATGATTGTTTCTGTTGAGCATTTATCATCAAACTGTTGAATAAGCCACTACTTGTGTCCGATCAGCTGTTTATTCATGTCTTGTGTTCACGACGTTCAATTTCATTGTCACTGAAAGGTAGTAGTTTTAAGCCCAACCATGGTATTTTTCCTAAACTTAACTACAGTGGTTTTGATGCCGAATCCTAAAGTGACACCGAGGGTAACTACAGTGGTTCTGATGCTGAAAATAAAGTGACGCCAAGGGATGTGACAAAGTGGAGAGAAATATTTTGAGAAACATGCTCATTTTCTTTCTGGTGGAGAGTTAGGGTGAGAAAAATTACACTAAAATATGTCAGAATATTCCTTTATATGTAGGACAACAATCACAGTAAATAAAATGAATCACTAAAGCAAGTTAAATCAAAGTAAATTATAAAAATGACAGAGTGGAGCCTGGGAGTGTTGTGAACGTGCAGAGTGTACAGTCCTCGCTAAAACTATTGGAACAACGTGGCTATATCCTTTATTTTTGCTGTAAACTGAAAATATTTGGATATGAACAGTGAGGACGTGGATTATGTTGCATGGGTGGTTTCAGTTCAAGCTGACCGTAGCTGCTGTTCCCTGTAAAGAAGGAATCTACCACCTTAAAATAATGAATCATTAATCACTCTGCTGAGAGGTGTCAGCACAATGAAAGACTTGTGTTAAATTGGCTGTTTTAGAAAGAACCTCTCGGGGAAATCTATGGAAAGATCGCTTTGTGCTTCGTTAGATTCTTTCATGACGGCATGAGAAGAAGGTCGGACCGACTTTTCTCATTGTGATGATCGTAAAGGACGACGTCGATTTGACGTTGCCCTTGACTTCAAGTGTGTCCTCAGTTGCAGAGAAAGCACACGGTTCCTTCGCTGCTATTACTGTGGCATTTACCCAGCCTGATGACGCTGACATGGTGATTATTGGAGCCCACGGCATCAATGGCTCTTAGTAATGTGGTCATCAGGAGCCACTTTCTCAAGAATAATCTCCTCCTGATCAATGTGTCTAAACAAACATGCGTACATGCCAACAGCCTATGCATTTAAACCCTCTTAGATACAGCGGCCAACCTTGTCTCCTACAAAATATATTTTATATGCTACACACATTTTGCCAAATTTCTTTTGGAGAAAGCAAACCAGACGTATGATGGTTGTTATTCTTATTACTTTATTCAATTATTTTATTGTATTTAAGTAAAACTGTATTATACTTTGATGTTTTAATAATCACCTATTTTGTTGTATTCAATTTGTAGAATTTTATTCTATTATTTTATTAATCCAGTTTTTACTTCACACTGTTTTACTACTATTGCTGTTATTATAACTTTTCATTCTATTCAATTTTTTTAATCATTTTGTTTCATTTTGAAAAACCTAACCTGTACGAAAGGTGAAATACAAATAAAGTTTGATTGACTTTTCCAATAAAGGACATGTGACGTCCTTATACTGTGGTGAAATCATATGGAGGATGTCACAAACTGGATTTTACCCCCAGAAAATCTGTATTTGTGTCTATATTCCACCTGATGTTAGCTTTAGGCTACCAAAAGACTTGGTTAGAGCTGCATTAATCAATGATCTCATATTAGCAATGCGTCAAATGACTAAGTGTAATGTGAAAGGGCTTCCCACAGAAAATTACATGAACCATCAGCTCTACAGACGGTTTTGTTTCAGCTTGTTATTCTACTTTTACATCATGCACCCTTACTGTTTTCTGTTCCAGATGGATGCCGATATTGCTCCATGTTTCCTCATTTTATGTATGTTTTCCCACGAATGTGTCATCTCTTGGATGCACACTGCTAGCAACGTATGATAGTATATAAAAATAGTTCATATGAGGCAGCGTTGCAGGGGAAAATCAAAAGAGGCAAATACTATACAATACAACTTTATACATGTGTATTTTATACAAAATAAAATAAATAAAACAGTAAAAGACAATTAAAGCCAGCCTCTCAAACTGAGTTAAAAGCCTAAGGGAAGAAATGAATTGCAAAAGATCATCAATTAACTTTTTCTTGTATTCTTGCTATTCTCACATTCCTTTCGGCCCTCCTTCGTCTCCTCAGCCTCCAGTCAGCAGATTTATAACCCTCCATATTTCTGTATTTAAGGACATCCTCCGTTGCCAAGGAGTTGAGTGACGTTTCCCCGAGGAGCATCTCCTCCTGGTCATCTGCTCCATATATTACCTCATCCTGCTGCTGGCTGTAGATTGTCAGTCCTCTGGTCTGCTGTTACGTTTAATTTCTCCAACCATTCGTTATTTGAACTCTAGAAAACTACATGAACACAGTGTCCATACTAAGATCTCTGATCTCCGCCTGCTGCTTACTCCAAACCTCAGTGTACTAATTTGAACAGTGCTTTTATGTGCCAGAGGGGTTGTGTTTATTTTATTAGGCTCACTTCACTGTATCTGCCTCCACCCACATGGATGCGTGAGGCAAAGTTATTAGCTTTGTGTTGCACATAGACACTCATTTGTAAAACTATCAGCAGCAAGTGACCTTTGTGTCCAGCCATCTCAGAACAACAGAGGCAGAGAGTTGAAAATATTACCTCAGCAGAATCAGGACTCCTATTGAGGCAACACATTGTGTAATCCATGCAAATGAATAGAGCAGCAGTCTAGGGCGCTGGATGTATTGAGATGCACGTTACAGCAGGTCAGCATCTGTTCCACATCATGAAAGCAATCAGATGAAGCAATCTGAGATGAGAATTAGTAAAACATGTTTTTTTTCAGTCAATTGATTTGTTCATTTCCCATATCAATGTGAGAGCCAAGACACGCTGTGTAGGTGGATGATAGGTACACCCTGAATTTCCCACTGCATTAAAATGTGATGAGCACATTAATTAATTTTACTGCTGTGGAGTCTCGACTGTGGAAAAGTATCCACAAGCTCCTCGATGATGATTCTCTTTTATGAGCTGAGTCATGGTATGAAGACTGTAGCTCTGGGATGACAATGTCCGCCACTTTGGCCCAGACTAAAATATCTCCACAAATATTGGATCAATTGCAAGTAAATATTGTACAGACATTCATGGTCCCCAGAGGATGAATCCTTATGACTTTACTGATCTCTTGACTTTTCTTCTAACACCATGATCGGGTCAAAATTTAAATTAGTCCAGTACTGGACTTTGGTGACCATGGTAAACATTATACCTACAAAACATCAGAATGTCTTTGTCACTGTTACAGCATGTTACAATGCTGATGTTAGCATGTAGCTCAAATGTGTTTAAGTAGTGCCTCAAAGAGGTAAGGGTGCTTTTATACGCCATAGTCCAAGTAAGAGTGAGATTCATACTTTTGGTTTGTTTTCTATTTGGTCTGGTTTCAAAATGCACAAATTAAAAATGTATTTGTTGAGGGGTGTGATCGAAGGAGCAGGGTCAAAGTTTTTTAGTTAAACTCAGCACTGATGAAATGTTTGATCAATCCCCTCTCCTCCAGTTTATCGCAGATTTTTTGGACTTTTTTTAGCGAACATCAGACTTATTCAGAAATCCAAATCAGTCCTCTCCCACTCATGTTAACCTGCTGTTTACTTGTGTCCATCTCAACAAATGCCAATGTATTATAGCCCGTAATCCCTGCGCTTTTCCCAGCTATTGAGTCAGATTATGTTCCCACTGCAATCAAACTGTACTAGCTTTGCTTGGAAATGGTCAAAGACCAGCTCTCTTGTTTTGGTCCAGGTCTGAAAAGTGAAGCTAATGCTGAAGTGCCTTAAACATTCTTCCTAATATCCAGCAGGGGGCGACTCCTCTGGCTGCAAAAAGAAGTCAGATTTTATAGACGTCTATGAGAAAATGAGCCTACTTCTCACTTGATTTATTACCTCAGTAAACACTGTAAACATGAGTTTATGGTCTCAATCCCTAGTTTCAAGTCTTCTTCAATACAGCATGATGTTCATCCATCCATCGTCAACCGCTTATCCTATTAAGGGTCGCGGGGGTGCTGGAGCCGATCCCAGCTGGCATTGGGCGAAGGCGGGGTTCACCCTGGACAGGTTGCCAGTCCATCGCAGGGCACATAGAGACAGACAACATATAGACAGACAACCATTCACACTCACATCCACACCTACGGGTGATTTAGTCATCAATAAACCTAAACAGCACTGTGGGAGGAAGCCGGAGTACCCGGAGAAAACCCACGCTTACACGGGGGGGACCTGCAAACTCCACACAGAAGAGCCCCAAGCGAATTCGAACCTGTGACCCTCTTGCTGTGAGGCGAGAGTGCTAACCACTGCACCACTGTGCAGCCCACAGCATGATGTTCATTTAGTAAATTATGGTCCCATTATGATAAATTATGGTCACAATATACTGTACAATATTAACTTATTATACACCTATAAGGAACTTCCACGGGCTCCACCATTTCTCACGTCAACAAACAAACAAACTTTCCACTTGGGAGGTCGTGAATACGCCATGAAGAGGGCTTTCATATGGACTTATGAATCTGAATGATGTAACGTTGTAGTTATCCACTTGTTTTCATGGGTGTCTCAGTATTTAGATGCTCACAATTGGGAGGCTGCATAGCTCCAACTATAAACCAGTGAACCCAACAATACACTGGAAACTGTTTACAGGCCAGTTCATAGGCTACTGGCAAATCCAAGCTAGCTAGCTTTTTTGTCATATTTGGCACATGGTTCATCCTGGTCATATTAAACAAATTACACTGTTTTCATGGGCCAACTCATGGGTAGCTCAGTCTGTAGGGGGTTGGGTTGGGAACCGGGGGGTCACCGGTTCAAGTCCCGACATGGAAACAAATTACACTGTTTTCATGGGGGGCCAACTCATAAACAGAATGCTTGAACGTACAATTTGCATGTAAATGCACTCAGTGATTGCTTTACTATTCAGTGTGCAAATGCAGTCTTACATATGCGGTTTTCACCTACTGTAATTAAAATGTTTGGTAAGGCCCAAAATATTATGTGTACATATATTAATGTTAGGAGTTTTTTTGTGCTGTTCTAATAGAAGAGCAACTGAAACGAGTGTAATTTAGTAGTGTAATGTTGAGCGTATTAAAATGCTTTCAGATCCATTAAGTTTAAGCCTCACAGAATGACAGTAAAAGGGTTTTCCCTTGGCTGATTCATTTGCTTTCATTTAGCTACGCTAGTTTAATCAATCAGACAGTAGCGTTTAGAGGCTGGCGAGCCAACACACTGACACCAAACTAATGGCTCACGCCCAGTGATGATAACAACGTCTACTTAATCTGTAATCAATATCAAGGCGCTACTTGACTGTGGCATATCTGTTTAGTTATGCATGAAATTACCCCGATTATGAGATACACAGAAGTTAAAGGAAAATGTTCCTTGTGATAATACCTGAGATTCATTATTGTTTGGGTTTGCATTCATAAAGTGAAGCCATATTTCAAACTCATCTACGAGATACTTTTTTTTTCCCAATGCTACTGTATGAGTCAAGGTGATAATGACAAGGTTACGGCAAAAGTACAGTTTCAATATTTTTCCCCCCAAAAGATGTAATTAATTTTTCAAAGTTTAATTCACTTACAGAAGAAAAGTGAAACTTTCTAAAGAGATTTCGATTTATAACACAAAGGTCAATGCTGCTTTCATTCAGCCTTTCAGAATAAACTTTAAGTTCAACTTTAATCAAAACTCAAACAGAGGGGGAAGATAAGTTCATATTTCAATCAACAGTTAAAAAGAAGGATAGAAAAACGTCACAATAGTCATGATCCAGTTTCAACGGCAATCTGAACATTAGTTTGAAGGAAGCAGAGCTAAAGAAAAGATTAAATAAAAACTGATTTACTGGTGAAGATATGTGATGTGATGATCCGGAAGCACTGTGCCAGTGTCACAAGTAACTCTTTCCTCTGCTTTGCTATCTTCAAGAAATGCAATAGTTATTATAGTTTGATAGAAACATTGCCCTGTGATAGTCTGGCAACTTGTCCAGGATGTACCCCGCCTTCACCCAGTGTCAGCTGGGATTGGCTCCAGCCCCCCCAGTGACCCTGACTGAGATAAGCAGTTATGGATAATGAATGAATGAATGATAGAAACACAAAAAGTAGTTTGACTATACAGTATGGAGTTTGAAATTCACCTTTGAATGTATAGACATGTGTTGAACATTGAAATTAATTAATATTTATTGATGCTTTAATGACTTAATTGACATGTATATGTACTGTGTGAACTGTCTGTGTGAACAACAGAGTGTAAAACTGAATTTCCCCACTGTGGGACTAATAAAGGAATATCTTTCTTTCTTTCTTAATTAATTACTGATTAACTTTTAGCAACAGGCATTTATTGTTCATTTCTGGCATAAATGAGTCGAGGATGGAGTGCTATAACAGACAAAAAAAATGGTGTGCTGCATACAATAAGTAAAATACAGAGAGAAAATATGTGATAACACTGATCATAAATGATCGTATAATAATACAATATGCTTGTAAAAAAAACAAAAATGTGTAAAAACTAAAGCTTTCAAAGTTCATGCATAATTGCAGATTTGCCATTTTCGAAGGGGTCCTCTGACCTCTGACGTCAAGATCGGTGAATGTAAATGGGTTCTGTGGGTACCCACCAGTCTCCCCTTTACAGACATGCCCACTTTATGATAACTGCATGCAGTTGGGGCAAGTCACAGTCGGTGTTGCCTGCTGGGCTTTGCCATGCTATGATTTGAGCATATTTTTCATGCTAAATGTAGTACCTGTGAGGGTTTCTGGCCACTATTTGTCATTGTTTTGTGTTCTTAATTAGTTCTAATAATGAATATATACATCTATTTGCATAAACAGCATATTTGTCCACTCCCATGTTGATAAGAGTATTAAATCAATAAATCTCCCTTTAAGGAGCATTTTGAACAGATGTGATTAATTTGTAATCAACTATGGACAATAATGCGATTAACCGTGATTAAATATTTTAAATGATTTACAACCTTAGAAACTATTGTTGATGCTGCATCCAACTTTTCACCGTTAGATAAAAGATGCTGCAGTGTTGATTGTTGTCCACACAAAAACACACAGATATCCGTGCTCAATGATGTGTGACTCAGTTTAGACCGAATACAAGCTGCTTGAACTTCAGCCTCCTGTGAGATAAATCCAACTGAATTAAAGTGGAGCGGCGGTGGACAGAGAAACGCTCGCACTGTTACTGAGAGGCCTCCGGCTCTTTTACTCGTGGCATTGTTAATAGGTCAGGGTAGACAAGGTGTTGCCTGAGGGAGCTACAAACCCAGAGGAATATCAGGCGTGCAGCATGACGTTATGAGTAGCAAAAGCTGTGAAATGAGAAAGATTAACCTTTTCTGTTTTTGTCCCATTCTATGACATTGGTAGCGGCCTGTCTTCAGATACATAAAGAGAGTGCTAAAGAGCATCCGGAGCTTAAAGACAGGCATGAAAAGAAATCAGGGGTATGCGCTGTGTTATGCTGCGGAGCAATATTAAATATCAGCAGCAGGATGTGACATTTCAAGCTCAAACTTATTTTTCACAGGAGCTCTAAATCACACACCGCAGGCAACTTGTTCCCATCTCCTCAGCTGGCTTTGCACTGACCTATCAGCCGACTCACTCATTACTATTCCTGAGTCTTGGCTGTCTAGCAGGCAAATAGTTCAGAACAAAATAAGTATATGCATAAAAAGTTTTCATTATTTGCTGTATGAGCAATAGATAACAGAATGCAATTATTTTTTATAATTAGTCCTTGTTTTTAGGGGGAGGAGACAATGAGCACCAATATTCAGTTTTGTTTACAACCTTTGAGTCAACCATGAGTTATTTAACAGTTATTACGAAGTTATTCCTCGTTTATCATTAGTTTTTCTCCTATGGTCCATCAACATGAGTCGATTTCAGCTCTTCTTTTTAAAATAAATTTCTGACTTCACAGGAAACAACTTATTTAGGTTTTGGCAACAAAACTGCTTGGTTAGGTTTACGAAAAGATTGTGGTTTGGTTTAAAATAATGCCAGAGGCGGTGAGTTACATGACAAATAAATCAGTGTTGATTTCTGGTTTCACTTGGGACACGGACGCCGGTCTCCTGGGTGAAAGGCGTCCTCCTTCCTATGCAGCATTCGCCGCTATTTATAATTCCCGATTCATGATTATGTGAATTACACACAAGTGATGAGAACAGCCTTTATAAGTTATATAATAAAATAAGCATTCATCATTCAAGAAGTACTGATCCAGGACAACTATAGTGAAACATATTTTCAGGCAAAGTTTGTACTCTGTAACCTGAAGTTGGAGAGACGTGAGAACGAGTGATAGTGAAAGGTCACAGCGCTTCAGACAGCTGCTCCGCTTGATCTCTTGACTCGTGCATGAGGGCTGACCACAGTAACCCCTGAAACACACACACAC
Organism: Pterois miles; assembly: GCA_947000775.1. Classification (NCBI taxonomy): domain Eukaryota; kingdom Metazoa; phylum Chordata; class Actinopteri; order Perciformes; family Scorpaenidae; genus Pterois; species Pterois miles. The sequence goes on from CAMQGK010000030.1 coordinate 453,518, forward strand.
ACACACACACACACACACACACACACAGGTCCATATGATTATGTGGTTGAGACTCAATTCACTGAGCTACGTTGACTTCCAGATCAATGCTATTTGTAGCCGGCATGACCTCAGATATGTATTATGTTTGGCTTATTGATCAGGGTATGATGACAGTGCTGCCTCGTCCTCCCTCCCTGATCCACCTGCAAATACAGCTCACAAAGTCAAGCAGCAATAATGAGTGTTCAAACCATACATTCTCTTTCTCCTTCAATCCTATGTATTTTATATTATATGATGTGGTACAGCATGTGTGTTGTTTCTATCAAAAATAACCATCAATAACTATCAAAAGAAATTATTTAAAGATAAAAAAAAAAATAAAGAAGATGACAGATTAAAGGAACAGTGTGCAACATTTCGGGGGAACTATGTTTCCTTTGGTGTGTAACCACATGAAAAATGAGTCATGTTTTCGTTACCTTCGAATGAGGGTCCGCCATGTTTCTACAGCACAACGGACAAACCAAACATGGGCTCCAGATGTTTTCACATCAGAGATCATAATTCTCCTGAGGCTTTGTCACGGCCGTCTGCGTTTGATACCGCCACACACGGCACCCTTTGGTGGTCACAGAAACAAACCGGGTGTTCCTTTAACTGCAATGTAAACCCATCACACTTCAAGAAAGTGGAGACGGCTGCTCTTGTCCCGTCTTTGACAATACAATCAGCTGTTTGTTCTTGTCCCATGTTTACAACATTCTTTTTAATTATTTTTATTAATTTTTTGGAGAACTTCTCCTTTTATTGATAGTATAAGATACGATAGTGATGATATGATAGTATTGGTAGTGACAGAGTGAAACGGGGACGCCAAGGGGTGTGACAAAGCGGTGGTATGTGACGAGTTGGGTTGAGAAACTGTTGGCTGGGCGCTCAAGAAAAGCTTCAGTTGGTTGCAATCTGCAACCTCGCCACCAAATCCAACACGCAGCACCTTTAAAAATGATTTCTTCCTTAATGTCATTTTAATAATTTCTGCAGCGGAGTGACACTAACTCAGGCTTCAACACCAAAGCAAAGCCTGCTGACACAGTAAGGATCTGAATGATTTCCATGCATTGAAATCAAGACATAACTGGTGAAACAGCCTTGTCAGAACATCTAGCCCTACAGCCTGTGTTGTGACATCTGAACATGTTAAATAAATAACTCTCCAAACATGATTGCAATAACTGTCTCATTCTGCCTCTCTGCCCCTCCCTACAGCCACATTCTTATTTCCCCGTTCTCTACCTGCCCACCACATGCCCTCTGACTTCTCCTCCTGTCCCAGTCACCTCACTCCCACATGCAGCCACTCCATCCTGCCCTGCAGTGACCCCTTTCCCTCCACTCCCAATCACCTGACCTTCCCCACCCACCCGCTCACCTGCTTCCTCCTTCCCTCATCAGTCCTGCATTATCTAACCAGCCCTTTTCCATCTGCTGTGCCAGATCATCAATTGCTTTGTTGCTTCATGGCTTACTTTCCAGGCTCTGAACCATGCAACCTGAAACCTAGTATTTTTACCAGAGCCCTTCTGTCTGTACTCGCATGGCTGAGAGAACTTTCCCCTGATACATTTCTGCTGTCCTGTGGACTCATTATATTTTGGCCAATAAGCTTATGTATCATACCTTAAACAAATCCCTTGACGGTTCCTGTCTGCTCAATTGTCTCCGTTTGAGTCCAATTCTTTGTCGTGTCACACCCACCTGAGTGACAATAACAGATTTATCTTTTCCCCGCCTAAAACTGAGGCACAACTACCCTGAGGTGATTTTAAAGGGGCTTTAACCTGGGGAGTAAAACAATAAATATAGTGTGTTTATTTACAGTAACAACATCATCACAAAGTGGCTGGAGGCGAGCGTGTTGAACACTAACATTGATTCTTGAGCGGGCGATTACTGGCATTGATTTTGGTGTAATCTGGCTTGTCGTTATGCTGGCACTGAGCTGTCATTCATGCTTACAAGCCACGAATTACAGCTTTCACCGGAGTCTTTTACAAGCCTCACAACCATAAATCCCATGTATGACAGCTTAATACATCTGTGCTCTCAGACAGAAATTTACACAAAGAGCAGTAATTCCTGAAGAGGAGTTAACAGATTTCTGGGACTCTGTTGTGTATAAATCTGTTAGGAGTGGTAGATAAATGACTGGCTCTGACTGTTTAAATCAACTGTAATAAAAAAGACTAGAGTTAGCCAAAGGTTTGCATCTTAAAGCTGCTATACTAAAAAAGGACATACTCTACTATAGATATACGGTGTGACTGACACCCACTCACACACTCAGGGATACATGACAGACATTAAGCTTTGCATCATTTACCAAAGGGGGCGGGGGCAGCTAACCTTCATGTGACTGATTGATGTGAACAGATGCAGAACAGATCAATTCAATTTATGAACGCTGATTCAACCTCATTTTAGATCCTCAAAGGGATAAAAAGGTGCAATAAATCACACACGCCTCAGTAAGATGTTATTACTGTGAAAATAAATAGAACAGGACCACATTGACAGTATGCCTGACTGCACATTCATAGGAGATAATAGCTGCTGACTTGATGACTGTGATGAGCATGCTGTCGTCAGATTTCAACGGTGCAGCGTTCAGTTAGACATATAAATATACCAATAACATGAAGATGACTACTGTGGGGATTTAAGACAATTATATTTCCCCCCTAATGGACTCAAACTCTGGTTTATCATGAGGCAAATGCCTGGGGATGTATTATGTTAATCTTTGTTTTGAAGCATGTGTAGATGTTTAATTAGCTCTCTGCTGAGTGTTTACCAATGCACATGTTACTTCTTAAAGTATCGCAAAATTGCTCTCTCTGACCTGTGAAGGTAAGTGTCTCCTGGTAATCTGACCTGCGAGACAAACTTGGCTGTAATTAACAAAATTCTATTAATTCTTGATTTACACTGATCAGCCATAACATTATGACCACCAAGTCCAGCACATCCCACAGATCCTTGACTGGATTGAGATCTGGAGAATTTGGAGGCCAAGTCAACACCTCAAACTCGTTGTTGTGTTCCTCAAACTGTTGTTGAACTGTTTTTGCAGTGTACATACGGCTTCCACTGGCTTTTCTTCTTCCCATAGTTTTCCTTCCTTTGACCACTTTTGGTAGGTCCTGACCACTGCAGACTGGGAACATCCCACAAGAGCTGCAGTTTTATAGATGCTCTGACCCAGCCATCACAATTTAGCCCTTGTCAAAGTTGCTCACATCTTTACATTTTCCCATTTTTTTCTGCTTCTAACTAACTTCAAGGAAAAAAATATTCACTTGCTGCCTAATATATCCCACCCACTGCCAGGTGCCACGGTAATGTGATTATTTTATCTTATTGATGACCAGTTCTTTTAGATTACTCTGATTGTTTTAGTCTATAAAATACCAAAATATAGCAGAAAACTTCTAAAGTGACATCTTCAAATTGCTTCTTTTGTCTAATACAAATAACACCTCTTATCCCAACTCACACTTTATTTTCAGGGTCAAAACCACTCTAGCTAGGTTTAGGAAAGAAATACAGTTGAGTTTAAAGCTACTGTGAAAATGACACTGAACGTTGTGAACACGGGACACGAACGAACAGCTGATTATAACGTCACCCAAAAGACACAAGCACAGGTCTCCTGTATGAAAGCCTAGTGTTTGTTGAACCATCCACCTCCCCTCCCACTGGTGTGTGTCTTTTTGCTCTTGAGTCTGTGTCACCACAGTCACTCCCGGCGCACTTTCTCGGAGCGTTTACTGTTGCCGTGAATGGGTCCCGAATCCAACGGCCTTGACAAAGTCTCAGTATTTAACGCCCTGGGAATAAGAACGGGCTGGACATGCTATTTACACGCTTTCTCATGAGATCAGGTTGGTCCATCCGATGCATTGAAGTCCAATATTCACTGTCTTTGAGCTGTGTTTTTGGATTCAACCAACTCCTGAGGGGAATATATGACTCTTTGGCTGCTAAATGCTCCACTATGTTCACCATCTAGTTGCTAACTGTGTCTGTCTGCTGTGATCAAAAATCATTTCAGCATTACTGAATTCCTTCACTACTGACTCTCTCCTGCCTGTCTTGTGCTAAAAAACACCACATTGCTTTAGACATCTCTGCCTCAAGGTGAAACATTTGCTGAATCAACAGCATCACTTTAAAAGGAGCTTTTCACTCACTTTCATGGTCCAGTACTTCAGGAGGTGATGTACGCAGGGCTCAACATCCTGGCAAGACCATTTACAGCTTCAGATTTTGATACCAAACTTTTTAAACTTAAAGTCTTTGCTGGGATTTCATTAATGCCATGCTTTCATGTCATCCCTCTCTGTAGAGTTGTGTAATGATCCTCCCCAGTGCCACCCCTGGTCTGTCAACCACAGTTAATGGTAGCTGTAACCTCATGTAGTAATTTTTATCACGGTACCCCACTGATGTTGCGGGGAGCAAAGCAGCCTCACAGGCTACGAAACCTAGAGAGGCGTGAAAAGAGATGGAGACCACCACGGGTGGCCTCAATCACTTGAATGGTGAAAGACATAGTGAGGAGGAGCACACACGTGAACAAATCTGCGCAGACACACACACACACACACACACAAACAGGTTGGTGGGGATAGAGTTGACAGATTGCCTCCAGAGTCTTAGACAGTAAGCAAGAAAATACACTTTCCACGTCTTCCATCTCATCGCTGGGAGATTAAAGACGGACTGGGGAAACACAATCAGCTGCTTTCTGACAGGGATAAGAGGTGGGGAAAAAAGAGAGAAATGACAAAAACCACTGATCCCTTTCATATATAAAATCCCAAACACATGGTGATCAGTCAGGAGAAGGCTCTCTGGCTGTTTGCAGTGAGGTTTTTAAGAGAAAGAAAATGGAGAAACAGGAACACAAACATCAGTGGTGCTTTCTGGCAAAAAAAAAAAAAAAAAAAAACAATGAAAGGGGCAGACTGGGCTGGAGTTTATGTGACCTTGAAACTCTGAACTTATTCTATATACCTCCTCCAAATGTACTTTACAAGTTGACAGGTTTAGTGTGGAGATGTCACAATGTGTTCAGATTTCTCATCAACTCTTTGTCAGACCAGCCAGAAAAATTCAACACAGATGTAATGGCGGCGTACGGGGAATCACGGTTGCAGAACAGGAGAGAACTCTCGCAACTTTCTCTAATTTTTCATCAGCCAAAAGTTTTTTCTTCCTTTATTTCCTGCTCCAAGTGCTGGCATTGGATGTTTGAGGAGACCATGGATATGCTGGATGTCAGTGTTAATGAACCAAAAGTACATTTCATGTCAGCCTCGTATCACGCTTGTAGAAACCTGATGCCGTGTGGTTCATGTTGTGAAACGATTGGTTAGGCCTAGGCAACAAAACTACTTGGTTATGGTCAGAAAAAAAGATCATGGTTTGTGTACAAATAATATTGTAACAACATAACAAAATAATGTAATAACTAACAAAACCGCTATAGTTAGTTTTAGGAAAGAACTACATGACTTGGTTTAAAACTACAACATTGGTACAGTAAAAATAAAAAAAAATAAACTGAACATTTGAGCTACTGTCCTACAGCTGCAGTTATACAGCAGTGATTATTATTAGTCCTATAATATCAGCCTGAGCCTGAAAACGGCATCAGACCTACTGTACCCGTGTTTTTACATAAACTAATTAGGATATAGATGATATAGATGATGATATAGATAGGATATAGATGTTGGAGCAACAGATGTTTTTCTCTTAAAATGTTCCTGTTAATCTTTTCTACACTGAGTGTCATGAGTAGTTCTACAGTAAATGAAGCTGGAGGGAGCGAGGACGCTCCATTTGGTGAATTAAATTACTCCGTCCTCGCATCTCCACAGGGAGGATGATGCTAGTATACCATCACTATTACATTTTCCAGTAAGATTTGCATAGAATAAAACCACAGGCTTTCATCTAGATGGCACTGAGAAGTCAGTTGATTGTATAAATGACAACCAAAATGATGAAAATACCTCTTTCTTGGCTTTTACAAGTCTGACAAGTATTTATTTATAAGCTACAGGGATCAGCTCTACTTTTCCCAAAGACATGTCATTCACCACCTTAACACCAAACATGTAGTTCTGATGGATTGAAGTAAGTAGTCCTGCTGGAGCATAAAGACCATGAGCCTCTGGGGGAGGCCTTTGAGAGGAAATTGAGTAGTCGGAGCTTCAGGTCAGCGACTGCTGCCATAGCAAATGGAGACGTGGACTCATGCCACGTGGGGTTAGATTCAGGGGCTTTGCAGTCCTCTCCATCTCTGAAGCCATGAGCAGTCTTCAGTATAGGGGAAGGGGAGGAAAAGAAAAGCCAACTGAAGCGTTAAAAGTACAGCCGGAGGAACAGTTAGCCACCAGGACACAAGCTGAGGCCTGATAAAACCTCAGCTGGTTCACCTGGGGGAGGATTTTCTGATGAAACGAGAACACCACTGATGAAGTGTTGAGGGCAGACCAGACAGAAACTGTACATTGTGTCCTCTCTGGAAACATGCAGAGCACTGCATGTGCTGTATGTGGAGGAGTGAACATATAGTGGGTGAACATACACACCGCATATCTGCAGTCTCTGATTCATTATACTGTACAGATGAGAAAATTAAAACTATGTGGAGGAGTTTGCTCTTTGCTCACCACTCGTCTCCTCACCCCACTTTTTGTTAAATATAGGAACATAAGCTGGAATGAAGCGTCATTATGTGATGGTATGTAAATCTCTGGAGCTGTATGTAGGGCCATTTGTTCCCTTCTTCTCCACTCTCCAGACATCATGTTCTGAAATAAAGTGCAAATGAGGCAGCTCCGTCTCTTCACCCTACATCCCCAGGCCCCAGGCCTGTCAGGAGAATGAGACAGGGACAGACACTAAGTTCACGACTCCTCTTTCACAGCAGCTCCAATTACTACCCATTCATTGATATCAATAAAACATAGACATCGCACGACAGTTTCAATTGTTACACTGAAAGCACACTGATGGCTCTCTGGCATAATGAATGGCTAAAGAGGGGCTTTATTGCTGCTCCAAGTTATAGACCAGACTAGCACTGTGTCATCACCAAGGCTGCGCTCCCTTTTGGGGATTTTTCATCCCTTTTTTGGCATCATCAATCCAGTATTGGTTGGGTTCTAATTACAAGTACCCTACTCTTGTTAGTCAAGAAGCTAATGTACTTCACTACTTATACTGAATTTCTATGCACTACTCAACTACCTAACCACACTTAGAAATGCCAGAATAATATTGAAGTATTATTGCATTCAAATGGGGATATCCATGTATTATTGTGTTAAGAGTGGTGTCCTCAATAAGGCAATCTTTGTGTGAGCATTTTTATGAAAGAAAGATGGCCACCACTTCACAGAAAGCTTGGCTGGTGGGATGTTTTCATATTATAATGGTTACTGTAGCTCAGTCTGTAGGGAGTTGGCTTGGGAACCGGAGGGTCACCGGTTCAAGTCCCGACACCGGTTCAAGTCCCGACACCGGTTCAAGTCCCGACATGGACCAAGAACTGAGTGTGAACTGGTAGCACTGTCGAGGTACCCCTGAGCAAGGCACCAAACCCCCAACTGCTCGGGCCGCTTGTCAGGAGCAGCCCCCTCACTCTGACATCTCTCCATTGATGCATGTATATGGGTCCTGTTTGTGCATGTGTGTGTTTTGGGTCTGCATATACTGTGTATACGTTAACAACAGAGTGTAAAAATTGAATTTCCCCTAGTGGGACTAATTAAGGTTGATCTTCTTCTTCTTGATGATATATATTTCTAAGTAACTGTGCATGGGCTTCAAAAAAACACTTCTATACAAATGACTAGCTTTCAGCACAGTCTTACCTCTACCTGAGAAACATTTAAATGAAATAGTTTATATTCAATCCACATCAAAGTGTGGGTAATCTTGGAAAGATTTAACAGCTACTTGAAGAAGATTGCTTTAAAAAAGCCAGCACATAGCATTTACTGCTTGTTCTTTTGCATCTTAACATTTCAGACTTTAACAGGGTCTGTTTGAAGACTGGACAGTTTTGCAAAGAACTTCATTCAATTTTAAAGAAAATGTGAAAAGACATCACTTAAAGTAATAAAGACAAAGAGGCAAAGAGTGACAGTAATCATATCCATCACCAACCATGAATGCTATTTCTAGGATAAACAAGAAAATCTAGTATCCTTCAGTTGTTTGGAGCCTCATGTCAAATCAGAATGACGTCTGCAGCAGGCAGCGGCACGTTGAGCCTTTCAGCACCATTCAAGGGCGGGGGAAGACTGAAGCTCAAATAACATATTGTATAATTCATGCAGTGTCTGTGCCCTCTCACCTTGCACAGCTTAATAATACATACACTCTTCCACCATGGCTCCACCATAAAAAACATACAGTACAGCACCTCAGAGCTGTCAAGTCTAAAGAGATTTAAATATATGTTGAATGTGAACGTGATATATGTAGATTGTTGTTTCTGTTTGAGAACCACTGTGCCAAATCAACCACATGGTAAACCAACATAACCAAAGAGATTGTCTTCATTCATTTTGTAGACATTTGGTCCACCGAGGATGGATCCTAATGACTCTGGTGATCCACTGACTTTTCCACTATAGCGACATTTGTGGTTTTGAGTGAAATATCTTGACAACTATTGGATGGATGGTCATGAAATTTGGTACATACGTTAATTTGGTTCCCTTTCTTTTCAGTGTGGATTGGTGTCATGATGCACAAATCTATCTTTTCCATCTTGAGAGCTGCCACTTCTATGCAAGGAATCCCGAAACTGACTCGACACTGATCTGCTGTGCACATGAATCTTTTCTCCTCTTGTTTGTCTTGAATGACTTTAGAAACGTCACTATTTTTGTGACCTTAATTTAGCATATTGACCAACATCAGACTCCCACAGAAGTCCATGTTGGTCCTCTCCCACTCATGTTAAACAAATAATCAACCAACGCTGGCACAGGTAGCCTGCATTTTGGTTGGTCTGGAAACGGTCGGAGACCACCTCTCGCAAGCGGTCTCGATCCAGTTGTTTTGGTCCACACCAGCGTACAATTAACTGTGTTCATGACCACCCAAACGAACCACAACAGAGTTTGATTAAAACAGACTAAACCCTAAAATAGCTAACATTTCCTCCTACTGAAAGATGCACTGCTAAACTTGAGGTTGAGTAGCAGAATGTAAAACCACACCTCTAGCCTTTACAGGTATCCAAACTGGAGTAGTAACTAAGGCAATGATAGTTATGGATCTGATCTGATTTTTCCCAGTGTTTCCCGGCGTTTTCCCACAAACCACCACTATACAATATACATTTTTGTAATAAACTTCCTTTTATTGAACTAGTTCTGGCCTACAGTGTTCTGCTTTTGGGTCTACCATTCGCCCTATCATAACAAGTTATTCACTACATTGATTTATGCACAAGATAAAGCACCACACTGTGATGTTATCTGTGATATCTCTATCTCTATAGAAACTGAAGAAAGACCATGGTCTCCCATGCACACTGCCGTCATCTAGAGGTTGTCCCAGCAGGTTTTTGCATGAATGAAACTGGGTGGTCTATTACTCACATAAGACTTCCATTTAATTAGGAGGCTAAGACGAGCATCCTCTTCAATGGGCTGCAGCTCAGAATGACTGATATGAAGTGGCTCCAAACAGCCAGTTGAGGGTTTCATTTTCAGTCCATTTGGTAGGTGTTCATGGTAGCAATGGTGCAAATTTAAAAGGAGATAGTATAATTCATATCAATTGTGGTGTTCATTTGGCTCAAGACAGTCCAATCAACATTTAATTAACATGGACATTGTTTGTTTAAAGGACCAGGCAGCAGCAAAGTACTGCTCGTTGGAATAATTATTTTTTTCTTTGGCCAGGAGGAGTTATATGTTTCAGGCAGGAAGAAATTCTTTGTAACACAGATCAATGCATAACCTGAGTCACAAGATCTGTTAACTGACTGGCTGCAGATCCTCTCTTGCCGCACTTCATCGCTAAAATTTAAATGTTTCTTGACTTTTAGTCTAGCCGCACATCACTGCAGAATCAAGTATCCGTAGCTTGCTGAGCTCCAGAGTGGCTGCCACAGGTTTTCATACACATTGCACGGCAGCTCGCCGCAGGCCGCATTTCGCCGCTGCTGTGGTGTGAATGTGGTGTCAGAGACTGGATGTGCTGTGATGTCCGACCGCTTACACAATGCAGTAAAATGTATGTTATGATAACATTAGTCAATCTGACCCTGTTTCTTAAAGGCATGAATTTTACCAACCATCCTAAGCTCAACGCATCATTTTTTTTAAGCACACTCATAGAAAGTATAATAGCTAAACAAACACCTCCTCCTCCCCACTCCTTGAAGGCTAAGGAGAAGAAATGAAAACTGTTTCCTTGTGTTACTTTGTTTTTGATTCTATTCATGTAAAATGTTTAAATTAGAAAATGAAACACAACTAAAACTTTGATTTAATGCTCAACAGTCCAGTATCATTGATGCAAACTGAAAACATCAATATATATATATATACAGTTGCAAGAAAAAGTATGTGAACCCTTTGGGATTACTTGGATTTCTGCATAAATTGGTCATAAAATGTGTTCTGATCTTCATCTTCAACAATAGACAAACACAGTCTGCTTAAACTAATACTGCACAAAATGTTTTTATTGAACACAACATGTAAACGTTCACAGTGCAGGGTAAAAAAGGGTATGTGAACCTTTAGATTTAATAACTGGTTGACCCTCCTTTGGCAGTAATAACCTCAACCAAACGTTTCCTGTAGTTGCAGATCAGACGTGCACAACAGTCTGGAGGAATTTCGGACCATTCCTCTTTATAAAAATGTTTCAGTTCAGCAATATTCTTGGGATGTCTGGTGTGAATCGCTCTCTTGAGGTCATGCCACAGCATCTCAGTGGGGTTGAGGTCAGGACTCTGACTGGGCCGCTCCAGAGGGCCTATTTTCTTCTGTTGAAGCCGTTCTGTTGTTGATTTACTTCTCTGCTTCGAGTCGTTGTCCTGTAGCATCACCCATCCTCTGTTGAGCTTCAGTTAGCGGACAGATGGTCTTAAGTTTTCTTGCAAAATGTCAATGATAAAATTGGGAATTAATTTGTCCATTGATGACAGCAATCCATCCAGACCCAAAGAATACATATATCGTATTGTGATGAAACTTGTGATTTACACCCCTGCTGCTTACTGTACATAAATGTTTTTTTTCATACTGACATTTCACAAAAACATTTTTATTATGTCTGTGCTTTGGTTTTAGTATAAAGCATGGCTCACAGACAGTTAAATATGTGTTACATGTTAGTTTGAGTATGTATGAAGCATCCTCTGCAGCTCCACAGAGAGCTGACGTTAAAGAGCTCTTAGCTGCGTACAGCACACTTGCTCTTAAACACTGCTTTGGGAAACATGCAACAAATGAAAACTCTTGACTTCTAAGCTGGATCATTATCAGGAAACGTTACAGTTAACGTCCTTGTTTGATCCTACTGGATGCCTCCGGGTAACATTTCCACTAAAAGATGCCATTTACTAGTAAAATGTGTTATCACGTCTCAGGCTGATTGATTCCTTTAATGACGCGGCAACAGAAGTGTGATTGTCCACAATGACGACTTTGACGAAGTTGTCACATTGCATCTTTCCCTCTGAGGGGATGCAAATGTGTTGTTCATAAAACGCTATTGACATATTTCATTATTTATAGATGACTACAGGCTATATAGAAGAACAAATAAGTTCTTCTAATTAAAAGAAATCATTCAATACAGAACTAACAGAAGATAAATGTGGGAGTAATCTGTTGGGGAATGTTTTGTAAATATCTATTTTAAGCCCTCATCTTCTCACTCTTGTGTCATTGTGAATTTGATGACTGTTTTTGGTTGTTATCTCGTTAAAATGGCCTTTAATAATGAATAGTCTCCTCTGTGATGTGAGCACTGAGGGGTTTGGGTTACTGAGCTCTAAGGTTTAATCTCCTCGCACTCCTGTACTGACTGATTTATGACCGCTGTGTAATCTGTGCAGGTACCCGAGGGGGAAGGAAACCTAAAGACGCATGTGAACTCCTCTGGATTGTCTTACCTGTGAATCCACTGATCCACTGGGATCAGTCGACAGACGTGATGACGGCTGAGATTTTCTGTTGGAAGAGTAAAAAAAGGAAGTTGGAAAGAAAATAGAAGTTTTAGATACATTTCCTCATGATTTATGAGTGGGAGACCTTTGGTTGTCTTAAGTAAGGTTACTTTAAAGCTTTATTCAACATTTTTATCTATTTTATTAACAGATGGCAAACGACTACTTTAGATGTGAAAGGAGTCGCTCAAAGTGAGAGAATAGTCATCTTACTCTGCAGTTCCCCTCAGCTCTATGGAGAGTTTCTTTCAGCTCAAATCTTTCAGCTTTGGTTTTATGGCCCACAACTTTATGGTTTTGGTTCATCTCACCACTCTCACAGCATTGTCAGCATCACTGGAGCATCAGTTGTTCACCCTCAAATTCTGCTCTATCCCTACGTGCATATTTTCCAAAGACAGAGCACACATCCCTTTGAGAGAGTTGCAGTGTGGGTACCTGTGCATGGCCAGTGCTCGTGAAGGCTCTGATTCAGTTTTGCCAGGTCGTCAAGCTCAACTTGGACATCAACACTGATGAAAAGTCAGAAAGTTGTTGAGAACTACCCCTTCCTAAATCCCGCCGTTTATTCACGCTGTGCTCCAATACAGTTGAGCAAGCCTGGAACATGGCAGAACCTTCAAATTTCTCCTTGGGTTGTTTGTGTACTATATGCTACGTACATACATACACGGTACGTAGTGTAGTCACAGCTACTACGAGGAACTTTCATTTTTGTGTTGATTTGGGCGGTCCCTGTGGATGAAAACGGGGGTGTTTCTGAGCACCAGAATCCCTTTAGAAAACCTCATTTTACTGCAGCAGCTTAAGATTGTTAAATTATTAAGTTTAACATCTACAGTTCCTTGGCAACTGAGCAAACTATTTATATGTAATCAAAAGCTCCCGAACAAGTGACCTTGAGTTGAGACTTAGTCAGCAGCTGTTTTCAAAGGCCAAGGTCGTGATTTATTTCTACTTGATATTTCAGAGCAGCATCCAAAGAAGTGAGTATAACTAGGTCATTTTTTTCACTGCTCTCACATCATTGTTCTGTGTATTACTAACATGACTATATTAAAGTGTTGTCTATTAATAAAACCCTCTTGACACCTTAAAGGTCATATAACTGTTCTCACAAAATATTTATTCTTAGGTGAAGACAAGCACATGTAGACGGTGCCCAAATCAAAACCACTTGCAGCAATTACCCTTAAATTACTGTGGTACTCTCTGAAAGCTACCACTAAGGCTGCTGTCATTGCTGTAATGGAGGTATTGTTATCTGCGAGTCGGGCGAGCGAGCAAAGGAAATGGTTTTTCGATCCTGGAATCTTAAATCAGATCAGAGGACACTCAAATTAAAAAGGACTCTTCAGGGCGCAAGGTTTCCAGCCTTAGTGGATTAGCTTCACACATGAAGCTGTATGTAATTTACACTTGAAGGAGGGGATGAAAGAGGGTATTTACTCGTGAAAAGCTATTTTCAAGGGTTTGTGTGCATCATGATTTTGATTTGCATAAATTTTTACAGTGAATGAGGAATGACAGCACTTTTAGTTTGAACAACTGAACAACAAACACATGTGCAAATTATCCCTGCAGCACAAATGTACAGTTAATAAAATGAAATGAAATTTTTTTTTGAGTGGACTAAACCAGCACACGGTGCAACTTTACTAGCACACATAATTTGCAGGGTGATCCCTAAATAAACTGGCTGTGATTACAGTGAAATCTAATCAGAGGTTGCCTAATAGCCTTTGGCAGACTTACTGTATACACCACACCAATATTTTTCCAGAGCTCTCTTTGATCATTATTTAAGGCTTACTATAATTGCTGCTCAGTCAACCATTAACATTCAATTACTGCTAATGATTTTTGCAGTTTCTTCACATCATCACTGAAAGAGCCCAATCAAACTAAGAAAATGCGCATGGGCGGTTGCTCTCAGCTAAATAGCCTACAGTGAAAAATGCACAGTGGAAGCTGAGATGATCTGTATTCATTGAATCACACAACTAAAATCCCTGAGAGCTGATGAGTGAACAGGCTTTTATATGGTTCACGGTCCTGTCTTTTGATCTTGAAGTGACTTGCAGCTTGCTATTGACATTTCTCAGTGGCTCCCAGTGGATACTTAGACAGCAGAAACCATATCGACCTCTTCATGAGACAGATAAAGGCAGGAGCAAGGTCACAGGGTTACTGTACATGTGTGTGAATTCTGCTGAAAGCTGGATGATTTTCAGAAAGATAACTTAAAAGGAGCGACGGCCTTGGTTTTGACAAGCACAATGGAGCCGTGTATCTGCTGTGTATCCTGGCTCAATAAATATGTTAAATAAGCTCTGTGTTTTCATGGTGTTGTCACTTCTGCAAGTGGCAATACGGCCAGTAATGTTCTTAAAAACCCTCCAAATACTATCTGACTCATTTTTTGTTGATCTGAAAATCATCTACAAAAGACACTGGAGGGATCATATCTAGGTAGGTAAGATTAGGCATTGACCTCAAATAGTCAAGGTTTAGGCATTGACCTTGAATAATCAAGTTTAGGCATTGGCCTCAAATAGTCAAGGTTAGGCACTGACCTTGAATAGTTCATGTTAGGCATTACCTTGAATAGTCAAGGTTAGGCACTAACCTTGAATAGTTCATGTTAGGCATTAGCCTTGAACAGTCAAGGTTAGGCATTAGCCTTGAACAGTCAAGGTTAGGTATTGGCCTAGAACAGTCAAGGTTAGGCATTACCTTGAATAGCCAAGGTTAGACACTGACCTTGAATAATCAAGGTCAGGCAAAAAATTTGCAAAATTCAACTGGGTCTATTAAACAGCTCATGAAGCATAACGTTGATAATGTGAGGCATACTGACTATAACCACTGCAGCCTTAACACCAGTAACCGTAGCATCATACCTTCAGGTCTTGTACTGTTCACACATGAGCCATCACCAAGGGAGCATGTCAGAATGAACAACGAGAAGAAGTGTCTTTTCTAGAGAGAACGACACTGCTTCTTTACTAGGCAGAGAAAAGAGACGAATCATTCTGCTGCAAACTGCACAACTGAAAAGACAAATCTGCAATTTCTTAGTATTAAAACGGACTGATTGCTGGTTCCATAACCGTTTGCAGCTACTCCTCCTTTTATATTCGCCATCCCTCACTCCTCTCTGCGCTCACAATTCACTCCGGTTTAATATTTTATTACCACTCAGTGTGTTTAACAATGTGCTGAAAGCCAGCATTCAGTTAGAGGAGTAGCATCTTAGAGTGAGAGATAATAATGATGCTTCATCTTTCAAAAGGTGCCAGTCAAAAAGGATTTCATAGGCTGCAGTGTGGACAATTAGGTTGACGCTGAGACTGTGATAACACTGGAGACTGAGAAGACACTGAATATGGAGTGACAGTATTTCAAAGTTTGATGAGCAGGAGGAAATACTGTGGAAGTAATATTTCATTCACTTGTTCACTCAAGTTTATCTTTTGCGAGACATTTAAAGGTGCGCTATATGATATCCAGAATCTTAACAGAGGCAGCAAACAACATTTTGCTATTTAAAGGTATAGAGGAGTAATGTCTACCTTCAGAGAATGAAGTCACTCTCCCTCTGGGCGTACTTCTCCATGCTTACTTTACATTAGTGTTTGTGCATGTGAGCGTGCCCCACCAGCGAGCTGTCGATGTGTCCTTGAGCAAGACACTTAACCCCAAATTGCTCCCGAAGGCATAGCCGTCAGTGTGTGAATGAGATGAATGAGTATTTAGATAAGTTCATGGTCAAAGTTGGCACCTTAGCAGCCTCTGCCATCGGTGTATGAATGCTGACATGTAGTGTAAAGCTCTTTGAGTGGTCAGAAGACTAGAAAAGCGCTATATAAATACAACTACTACACTTGCAAATGCACTAATACAAATGCACCACTTTATTAGGTTCAGGCAACAAAACCTCTTGGTTAAGTTTAGGAAAAAAAAACATCATGGTTTCGATTAAAATGGCTTGGTTTCACACAGGACATGAACGGCAGTCCTATGGGGATGGTCTGGTGTTAGACCGATCCACTCTCGCTTTTTATACGTTATTATTCAAAAATGTTGATATTTAAACTAACTTTATTCATAGTCATTTAATATATTACGCCAACTGATCTGTGCATAATACTGTCACTCGCTGCGGCCGTCCGGACTTACAAAGGTATTTGTAATTCGTCAAAGACAAACATAATCCGTGAGAAAATATGTTTCCTTCCAAATGTAACTGAGAATACAATTCTGTTGTATGGGAATGTCATTTTTCCGAGACAAGCTTCTGGTGGTGCTGTCACATAAGTGTAGCATCCTCCCTCCGGTTAGGTGACCTGAAAGACAAAAGTACAGCAGGTGACGATTGTCATCCTAAAAGGTTGAGAAATTTCAGGGGTGAATTCGTTCAAGTTCTGCTACTATACACCTTGCAATTCATCCCTATACTCTGGAATGGATCTACTGTATCAGCTGCTTTCACACAATCATCTGCAGAGTCAGCTATTTTCTGCGAATTGAGGCTCAGCTTCCAAGTTGAAGTCCCGTTCATTTTAGATTACACAAGAGAAACAAAACCAACTGGGATTTCTATTTTCTATTTCTCGGGGAAAACCTGATAAATTTCTGCCTAACTGTGTTTTAAAACAAATTGCAGGAGCTTGAATATCAAATCAGTGAAATAAACTGATTCCAAAGCTCTATCAAATCTTTCACCCTTTGAAAAGCTTATATCATTATCGTAACCTGCTGTGCTGTTGTCAGCTTCAGTCACACTCTGGTGACGATACTGAGGACATGAATTGTGAGCTGTTGTGCCTCCTCCTGCAGTGTGCCAGCAGTAACATCAAGCTCCGTCACATCTCCTGACAGCCGCCTTCACCGCCCTCAGCCACAGCTCCAGGTCTCAGTTAACTTCTAGTGATGATTTTGATAGCCTTTTCCCTCCTACTGCCACCTGCCTGCAGTAACACCAACCTCCCACGTGTTTCTGTTCTCTGGAGGAAACCAAACTGACTTCACCGCCCTCAGACACAACTGGGGAGTTGTGTCACACTCATTCTCCAGCTCTGTCCTGAGGGGACAGAGGTGTTCAAGAAAGGAAAATGGAGACAAAAGCGAAGGAAAGAAAGGACTCCCAAGTTTTTTTTTTTTTTTTTTTTTTTTACAGTAACAAGCCCTTAGAAAAAAGAAACATGGAAGGCTGATCAGCAAAGAGCTGGAGGATGATACCTTTCCAAAAGACAATGAGTCCTCCAAACTCATTATTGCCTTTAACCTGATATTGCTTTCTAAAATGTCACATATGTATGCCAGAGACTGTTCAGATGATTGTTATGTGCTTGGTTATGGTTAGGGATAGACAGCAGTAAAAGAAACAAACATTGACTGCTGGTAGAAAAAGGAGAACTCCTTTGTGGCTCTATACAACATCCCACCGCTTCCACCTTTGGGATTTAATAAGGGAAAATAAATATGTATTAATACATAATATGCTCTGTCCCAGTTGTGTTGATTTGAATCTGTTGTGCAGAACCTGAATATCTGGTTAAGAAATTAGATGTAGCGTTGCATTCTAAAGATTTCTGAAAATGAAAACATGAAATCTGTAAATATCAAATTAGTTTGTGAAGATGTCTGATTAACTTGGTTTATCTGGCTTTTTTAATTTCCCCTCAGTCTCCTGTTGATTTGCTCTAACTTATTTTATTTTTTGCAAGATTCTGCAAAGACACAGTGAACATGTTTGCATCGTGTTCCTTCACTATATCACTTTTATTATACTGATTATATTTCAGTTAAAGCTGAACATTAGAACTTCCCTGAAAGTCTCTCAAAATCTCTCACGATCAAATTATTTAGTATTTTAAACCGGTGCAGCCAGGATGGACTTACGAGCCAGTCAAGGATGTGAAAAACACACCAAATCAGCTTGATTGTCATGTAGTGAGTACCGGGAATTAGACTCCATTAATTTGATTGTTGTGCCTAATATACTGACAACTGTAGTCTTTGTGGGATACTAGTTAAGCTTTACTTTGATAGACTAGTGATAACCCTTTGTTTACTTTGTGTTCTGAGGAACGGTTGCATGATTCATAAGCTGCTCCATGTGGCGTGGATGCCAACACACCTGCAGTCACAGTAAGTATTTATGTGTCCACAGAGCTGTGTTTAACTGACATCCTGCAATTCAAAATGGGAAATATGTTGCAGCCTCTACAGTATGAATAAATGTGGGTATTTGTGTCTATCAGGAGGAGATGTGGTTAAGCTGGCTCTGTAATTTCTTTGCTGAATTTGCAAGCAAACTAACCTGTAAACAATAATTAGTGATAGTTGCAGGAATGGTTGAAACTGCTCGACGCTGTCAAGCATCAAACGCTCGGCCAGCTCTGCCTGCCGGCCTGACATGCGGCTGCTGACAAGCAGAGGGTGTCATTGTTATAAATGGGACCTGAGTGGATAACCTCTGATATCGCTGAATTACTGATCAGGCTGGCAGAGCGAGAGCACACCTACCTGTGGCGGAGGACTCTGCCTCCCACAATCTCTCTCGCTGATAACTGGATGCATCGCAGGGTGAGAATAGAAGGTGATAAATGTGCTGTGGGAAATTAAGCAAGAGGAGGGGACTGGAAGGGAGGGGAGAGTGTTGAGTCACATACACTGAGGTACAAATGAAGGCATCCGTGTGTAACAATGTGGTCTACTTTTCAGTGATTAAAATATCATTTCTTCTATGCTTTTTAGTCACACTAGCAGCATGGATGGCAACGTCAGTCTCTGTTCGTCACTGTGGTCCAAACCGAAACATTTCAACAACTACTATATGGATTGTTCTGAAATTTTGCACAGACATTCATGATCTCCAGTGGAACAACTAACTACTACAAACTTTTGGTGAACCCTATACTTTATTTAACATTTCTGCTTTTGAGTGCAAAGTCTCAACTACTGGCTTGCCATGAAATTTGGGACAAATATTCATTTCCCCCTTAGGATGAACTGTAATAACTTTGGTGACCCCTTAACTTTTTCATCTAGAGTCATGGTCAGGTCAAAATCTATCAAAGAATATAATATAAAATTTTAGCATGCCAACATGGTCACAGTGAGCATGCTGTCATGCTATAGTATGTACTAGTATGTACACTTCATTCAAGGCACCACCTGTGTAGCCTCACAGTGTCGCTAGCATGGCTCTGGACTCTTTGTCATCTTTCATTCAAAATACTGTGAAAATAATTTTTTAAAATAAAAATAACAATAATGGTTTGTGTCCACGGGGGCGTTTTTGGACTCGAGGGATCGCCTCGCCTCCCAGCATTGGAAGCTCAGTGGGATGCCCCGAGACATTAGGCACCTGATGCTATCACTTGTGGGATGCTGTTCCCAGCTTTCACACAGGAACCAACATGGTGTTATGATTTGGCAATGAGTGGACCCAAAAGCAGAACATGAAGCACTAAATGAATTTAAGGGAATTGATCACAAATAACCAGAGTTAATATTGCTGGGAGTGTATCGTGGGCAGAGGGGCTTCTGGCTCGGGGGGATGAGCAGTGGGTGAAGCGGCATGTGGCGAGAAGCAAGATCCAAAAAGATCCCTCTGGAGGCTGAGCACGGTGTGGTGTAGTTGTCCGGAAATGGTGATTGAATGGGAAGCAGGCAGGCGAGTGGCAGATGAGTGGAGCCGGAGTGGCTGGCAGGTTGGAGAGCTGGACACAGGAAAAGGAAGAGTGAATTCAAAAACGTCAAACTCGAAAACGAGGCAAGCAGCAAGGAAATGGCCTGGGACGAGCGTTACCACAGAGGGTAACTGAACGATCTGGCAGAGTATGGTAGGAATCCCAGTGTTGATGTACTGCAGAGGTTGTGAATGATTGGTGATCACGCTCAGGTGTGCCGCCCTGAGGGGGAAGGTCTGAAACCACGCCCACCTGCAAACACACCTACACTGAAAGACAGACCTGCTGACACAATACAAGAAACAAAAGTGCAGAGAAATACCGGGGAATCTGGATCAGACTCTAAGACCATAACACATGGTAGCTCATTTGGACACTTTTTTTCTCTTATGTATTACGAAAATAGTTAAATGAAATGTGTTTCTGAAAGCTTTCAGGCTTGAACTAAGCCAGTTGTCTTCATTTTGGGTTGACAACACTTTTTAAAAGTTTTGGATTTGGTGGTGACTCAGACTGGATGCCCATGATTTGCATAAAATAGCCTAGACCTCAAATGTATGCAAATGTGGAGCGGCCAACGTGATGGTTCATCTCTTGAAACTTAACACGTCACTATCTGAATGCATTGCATGGCTGCTTATATAGACAATGAATTGGAAGTGTGGAAAGGACGGATCCTGGGGATGCATAAGTGGGCTGTCTTTACAAAACTAAGGTGACGCATGCCCCACTCTTGCAGATTCAAAAATCCATCACAGCATGCAAAGCAGCATGAAAGTCAAAAAAAAAAAAGAAAAAAAAAAGGGAAAAAAAAAATCATTTTCTCAAATAACAGCTGGCTGAAAGGGGAAGGGAGGGGGGGGTAGGGGGTTTGGTGCGGGGGCCCCGGGTGCAAGAGGTAACGGCCCCCCGCTACCAGTTCACACTTGATTCTTGGTCCATGCGGGATTGAACGGTGACCCCGGCCCGCCCCCCACGCGGCTACGCCGCCCCCTTGTGCTGTGTGCTTAAACCTGTAATCTTTGCTGCATGGCACCAAATTACAAGTTTTATTACCTTCTGAATCACTTGAAGGAGACATTTTGTTGGTGAAATTGAACTAATTTATTTGTCACTGAGCTGTGATTCTCGTGGCACTAAGTCTAAGCTTCAAGACAGCCTGGGTAATGGCAGGCTGTTGGAAACATAGAGATCACCGACATGAGGCAGCACATGACTGAGCTGACTCACTGAGCTGATGCGACACTTCAAACACTGAGCCAGAAAGCAGCGCACATGTACAGAGGTGAAGAAGAAGACAGTGAGAGAAGAATGATTTCCATAGAAAGAGGAATTTAACAAATACACAAACAAGATGGGGACAAAGGAGAAAAAAGATGGTGAAATTAAATGAAATCTGTGAGCACTACAGAATGTGCCAAGAAATAAGCTGATGAAGTAGAGTTGTGACCTTTTCAGTTTTCTTCAGTTGGTTAGTCAAACTGCGACACGAGGGAGTGAAACTTCACAGTAGTGACACTTGAGAAACTGTATTTGAACCTTGAATCTAATCTGATTCTGCATGCTCAAAGGTTTTGAATTAGAATCATGTCAAGAAACTCTCACACATTATGTTTCACTTACGATCACGTCACTTGGAAAAATGTCATTAGGGTTTCATGTCCCAAGAGCATTCTGACTGATTTCAAGTACAGATAGAGATATATATCCCCGTCAGTAGGAGAGGACAAAATCATCTTTCCATTTTTACCCTGGATCCCTGTGGTGGCTCAGTTCTTCAGAAAGGATGTGGACTGAGACCAGGACTTAATTTGTGCTGGATCATGCCAGAACACAATTTGGACCCTTCCAGCACCGTCAACATTTTGTAGAATCTGGCACATCCTCTGTTACTAATAAAATCTGTGAATTGATTTTCTAAAAATAAAACTGCATTCTAATTTCCAAATATATGCCCCGACTGGGAATAATATTTTGGCTAGTTTGTGTTTTATTCTACCTTCTGTGGTGATTAGCACTTTTTATAGCTATGAAAAGGAAGTTTGAATCTACAATTATTACCACTTGTCCCGTTTTCTACAGTATGGAACAACTGAGTGAACAACAACAACAACTGAATGTTAATATTCATGTAAATGTAATGTCCCTCTCCAGTCACAAACAATATTTGGATGTGCTAAGGACGAACTGCTGGTGAAGCAGATGCTCTCTAGCTGAGGCTAAACACCATTACCTGATTCATAATTTGCATGAAGTCAATAAGTGAAATCTTGCAGCAGGTGTTGGAATACATTAAAAACAAATTGTTCATAATCATATGTGCTGCAACAGTTACACGGCTCCATATAAACAGACCTCTGCCCTGAAGATTATTTTAGACTGCTGGACCTACATATTAAAATGATAGCAATGCTTTTCTGTTGAATGAATATACAATATTGAGACAGGAGCAAGTTCTCCTGCATTCAGGAGAAGTCTTGCTTGAAGTCTAATAACATTTGCTTGAAGTCTAATAACATTTATTAGATAAATCCATTCACTGTGACTTATTCCTTCATTTGCAGTTACTGGCTTTTCAGACTGCATTTATAATAGTGAGTACTGCTGAAGTCTTGTCGGCACCGTGAGGTTGCCAGTAGGGCTGTCAATGTTAACGTGATGATAACGTGTTAACGTGATAATAACGTGTAACGTGATAATAACGTGTTAACGTGATAATAACGTGTTAACGTGATAATAACGTGTTAACGCAAATTTGTTTAAACACCACTAATTTCTTAAGGTATTAACACAATTTATGCTTTATATGTTGTAGTGTGCTCAGTTTTAAATATTAGCAAGGAAAAACTGTCATGGCCACTTTCAAAAGGGTCCCTTGACCTCTGACCTCAAGATATGTGAATTAAAAAGGGTTCTAATGGTACCTATCAGTCTCCCCTTTACAGACATGCCCACTTCATGATAATCACATGCAGTTTGGGTCAAGTCATAGTCAAGTCAGCACACTGACACTCGGACAGCTGTTGTTGCCTGTTGGGCTGTAGTTTGTCATGCTATGATTTGAGCATATTTTTTATGCTACATGCAGTACCTGTGAGGGTTTCTGGGTGATATGTGGTGTTAATTGATACCATCGCTCAGGTACTTTTGTGTGAATAAATAGTAGTATGTATCTTTTCGA
The DNA here is from genome assembly GCA_947000775.1 of Pterois miles. Classification (NCBI taxonomy): domain Eukaryota; kingdom Metazoa; phylum Chordata; class Actinopteri; order Perciformes; family Scorpaenidae; genus Pterois; species Pterois miles. The sequence goes on from CAMQGK010000030.1 coordinate 476,670, forward strand.
ATGCACGCGAGTAGTAATTCATGTCACTTCCTGAGGGCCTCCTTGCTAGCTAGAGATGTGTAACAATGGTAACCTGTACCAATCCCATGCAACCAAAGGATAATTTGTGAATTCAAAGTCTGAACTAATGTATAATCAATATCACGCCTCTGAAATCTTATATACTCACACTTAAATTGAAGAATTATTGACGTTACAGAGCTGTCTGCCAGTGTAGGTTTAAAACATACATATGCCAGCGTATGATGACACTGCTGATGTAGTGTCCAGTGTTTGCACACGGTAATATTTCAGTGGAAATTGTATGCAATTCATGCAACTATTGGTTTCACGCTTTAGTACAGAAGGTTTCGGACTTACTAAAAAATCTCACATACTGTTTAGTGTAGTAAAAAGCATGTTAGTATGAAATTTCAGACACAACCATAGTCTGGCCCCATAGGAATGTTTTCATCTAGACTGATCAAATGAGAAATGGCATGTTAATTATTGACATGGTAATGGAAGAGATGCTTTTTTTATCCTTTAGACGGAGACATGCTAGCTGTTTCCTCCTGTTTACAGTCTCTATGCTAAGCTAAGCTATAGTCACCAGCTGCTGGCGGTAGCCACATGTTGAATAAACAAATGAAAGAGTGGTATCAGTTTTCTCATTAAACTCTCAGCAAGTGAATGCCCAAAGTATTGAACTATTTCTTTAAATATAGCATCTTTTATGTAAACGGTAAAGTAAATCACAAGTCAGTCCTTTATGTTTTATGCCTCACTTTAGAATCGTGGAGTAAAACATAAGTACAGGTAAATTACACAACTCTGTCTTAAAACATTATTTGCTTTCTTTTTATTCAGTATTGCAAAATCTGGCTTTTAACTGCTTTTATGTTAAGTCTCTGATGTGTGTATATATACAGGGCTTCCTGATGAAAAATGCTGTTTGCTATTTCCTCATTCATCCATCAATCTATCACTTACTGATGCATTTTTATCTTCCTCACATTTTCTCTCTCTCTCTCTTCCTCTTGTGATTGTAAGATCAGACAGACTAAACTCAGGAAGCATATGCTGATTTATTCGCCCACCCCTGCTGTTAGCTGCACGCTGTGCCAACAGCACATTATCATGGAATTACAATATACGGTAATTATTCATTCACATTCATAAAATCAGAAATCCCTCTCTCCCTGTGTTTCAGTATAAACGCTGTGACTGTGGAGGATGGTACAGTCGATGCTGTGCTGATAAATGATTTGACAAATGTGTTGCACAAATTACAGATTTTTAGCCCATAGCACCAACTATATTGACGTATAAAACTATAAGAAATTTGACACATGGGAACCAGAACATGGTTGTCCCATTGACACTAATCATATGTCATAATATAATAATAATAATAATAAGAAATAATAAGAATTACAGGGGATCACCAAAGGCAGTGAGATTCATTGTCTGGGAAGCATGAATATCTTTACCAACTTTTGTGCCAATTTATCCAGTAGCTGTTGAGATATTTCACAGGATAAATTACAGTTTTTTTGGTTGTGTCATGATAAAAACAGCATGATTAACTGCAGTTGTAAAGCTTTGAACATAGACTATAGCTAACTTATTTTTCAAGCCCTGAACAAAAAGTAGGAGGAACTTTATTGCGTCTTTGAACGGACACAAAAGGATTGTCTAGATGAGGGTCAATGCTCTGCTGTGACAGTCTGTCTTGTGCTCCAGCTATTCATCAAACTCTAGGTGACACTTTTGAATGTGCATATTACACCTGTCTTCATTCATCTATAGAGCAGCGGCGTCTCCCCTTGAACTCAAAGTCACATACAGCCAAGTATAAAACTGCCATGTCATGGGCCCTCCTGTTGGTATAGAGACCAGTGAAGCCAACACCAAAGTGCCTTAAATTTGCATTCTTTGTATTAGCCAGCAGGGGGCGACTCCTCTGGTTGCAAAAAGAAGTCTGACTGTATAGAAGTCTATGAGAAAATGAGCCAAAACTCATTTGAAACACAAGTTTATGTTGTCAATCACTAGTTTTAAGTCTTCATCCTTACAGTATGATGTTCATTTAGTATTAGTATTATGGTCCCATTTAGACTCAAATAGACCATAAAGCAGGGGACGCTTAAGGACGTGGCTACTTTGTGATGACAGGTTGCTACCACTGTGTTGTCCGGTCTGGGAGTTTTCCAAATATCGCAGCATTTACGTTGTTACGCTCCATGGACACAGGCAGCAGAGGACTCAGACGCAAACACAAAGAAACAGGCTTAAAGCGATAATCGGTGTCTTTAATACAAGCAATAGTCGGTACACAGTAAGGCAAGAAGAAGGGCAAACACATCAAAATCGACAGGCGAAGGGCTAAGTCAAAAACTAGAGCAGAGGGTCAAAAAGCACCGGTAATCTATCAAAACTCACAAGAAGAATGCTGGAACACTTGACGCAGAGGAACAAGACGATCTGGCACAGAAGGGCTGGGGAGCACACATTAAATACTAGTGACGGAGTGATTAACTATTCACAGGTGGACACAATCAGGGCGGGGGAAGCACAATAGGATGCCGGTGAATGGAGTGGAAAGTAGGTCAGGAGCTCTAACGTGAAGGCGGGAAGCATGCAGGGCAGGAAGTGCACCTCACTTCCTGCCCTGCATGCTTCCCTGAAAGGAGAGGGAATATTAGAACTCCAAAATAAAACAGGAAGTGTCAAACTAAAAGCATGCACATGCAACATGAAACATAGACACAAACACAGACTAAGACCTCACATTCCTGACATACGTCAGGTAGCTTGATTTCGTCCATATCTGGCTTTGTTTCGTCAAGCGCCGGTTTCACTTCGGCCCTCTACTGGTCGTGTCTAGAAGATAACTTGCAAACTGCGAAAACTTGCACAAACTATCATGAGGCTCAAAGTGTGATGACCTATTTTAACCTGAACTATGCCTAATTTTAAGCTTCTCGTGAGAGTGTCACAATTTGTGTGTTACCTTCTAGACACGACCCTCTCTAATGGCAGTTTGTTTGTTGGCTAACATGATTAGCCAGTCGGTTTCCCCAGTAAGTATAGCCAACTGTTTACTTTCATTTCATTTCATTACTTCATTACTTTCATTCATATATACTGATTTTCCACAGTTATGTTTACTGTATCTCTATGAAATTTCCCTTTAAATTAACCAATTATGAGCTGAAAGGATACAGTATCCATGCTTTTATATATTTACAAGCAGAATAAAAGCACTTTCAGTTGCTGTACTACATCCTTTTGTTGCCCTTCAGTGAATATATTGTACTTACAGTAAAGCAGCCGTCTAATGAAGCACACACAGATTATCTAATAATACTTGTGACTCATTTTATTTGCCCTCTGGTGTCAAGTTGAGCTCTTATTGCAGCCTCCTCTTAGACTATAACAGCACTGGAACCGAAGCGAGTCTGAAGAGTGGAAAACAAGGAAAGGTGTTCCAGGCCAGTAACGTCAAGAAGAAGAAGAAGAAGAAGAAGAAGATCTACCTTTATTAGTCCCACAGTGGGGAAATTCAATTTACACTCTGTTTAACTTATACATGGTACATGCACACAAACACACACACACATGCAGTAATGGAGAGATGTCAGAGTGATGGGGCTGCTCCTGACAAGCGCCCCGAGCAGTTGGGGGTTTGGTGCCTTGCTCAGGGGCCCCCCGGCGGGCCCCAAGAGGTAAACTGGCACCTCTCCAGCTACCAGTTCACACTCAGTTTTCGGTCCATGTCGGGACTTGAACCGGTGACCCTCCGGTTCCCAAGCCAACTCCCTACAGACTGAGCTACTGCCGCCCCCAAGACAGATCTGTGATTTCACCTTGATGAGATTAAATGGAAAAAAACTAGAAAACCACTGATCATCACAAAAGTGCTTGTGTATCACATTTAATGGTGAAAGTCATGTGACACTTTCCTCAAATTGGATGCACAGTTCAGAGCCAAACTGGCCATGACAGGAGGTTGCATACCGCCAACTGGGGTAGTGAAGCATTTACACCAGTGTGTGTGTGTGTGTGTGTGTGTGTGTGTGTGTGTGTGTGTGTGTGTGTGTGCTCCTACACATCCATCTTTATGAGAACCAGTTTGACTTTTAGACAGTGGGAGTGAGGATATCTTTGCTGATCTTTTTCCAAAGGCTGTTTGAGGGTTAATATTTGGTTTTAGTATTAAAGGATAACGTTGCAGATATTTAATATCTTTCTCACTGTCAGTAAATCCCATGAAAAACCAAAACCAACACCAGATTGATCCAACTAAGAAGTATCATGTAGCCAAGGCGTCATGATGTCCAAAAAGTAATAAAAACGCTTCAGTGAGCCTAACAGTTCAGCACTGAAATGTTAGTTCACTATAGTGAACATGGGCACTGTAATTTATTTTGATTAACAAACATTAGAGACAGACAACAATTCACACTCACATTCACACCTACGGGTAAGTTAGAGTCATCAATTAACCTCCATGTCTTCAGATTGTGGGAGGAAGTTGGAGAAAACCCAAGCTAACACAGGGAGAACATGCAAACTCCACACAGAAGAGCCCCAAGCTGGATTCGAACCTGTGACCCTCTTGTTGGGAGGCAACAGTGTTGCACCACCGTGCAGCCCCAAATATGAATATAGTATATATTTATTTATTTGTGACTTGTTTTTACAGTTTTTGTGGGAACAACTGAGAGCCATAGACAAGGTAGAGAAATCAACTTAGTATCTACAGGCAAATGAAGAAATTGTTAGTTTTGGTGTTTTAATATTACCTTACATGATAACTGGATTCTTGGGATATTGCATATCACAAAGGAAAATCCCTCTTCAAGGCTTCAAGTAAATGTGTTTGTTTCCAGACTAGGGATGCTAATTTAAAAAAAATATACTTAACCGATAACCGACCTTCGTTAACCAACGAGGATTTCCTCACATGCAGCGGTGCACCAGCTGCACTATATGAGCACAAGAGACAACTGAGTCAACAGTTCACCATCAGGAGAACTACTACAGGAGTTTTAATCAATTTTTTATTTGTGAAGGGGACCTCCTGGCTCGGTGCATCCTGTTCCTAAATATACATCTTTCTCGACCCGCCTAGACACTTGTGATCACAACACACATGGACTCACACAGACTAACCTCTGCTCCTCTCTAACGGCCTGCAGTGAATATTATAGCAACTGCTGAATAATTACATCGTCACAGCAGGAAAGTGTGCTGTTTTTTTTTTTTCATGCATTACATAAATACTCATTAAAGCATTTTTCTATCTCACAGGGAAGAGGTGAAGTGAAAATGAAGAAACGCTATTAACTGTTTTAATTTGAGCTCACACTGAGTTGCTGGTTGTAAGATGAGTCTGCTAATGAAAACAGGAGTGGAAACCTTTTAATTTGACTAATCTCATTTTGCTGACGTGACCATTTTGTACAGGCTGTTAACACAACCTGAACTAAAGCTACAGTGAAAAGCCAGATACTGTATCTCAGCGGCATTAAACTATATCTTATACAGTTTTTCTTCACTCACTGTGGATTTTTGCTTTGTTATATCATCTTATCTTGACTGTAAAGGATAAGAACTACTTTTTAATCAGACGTTTTGGCGGCAGGCACATCCCGGGGGAGATTATAGGATTTTCCAACTACAGTAAGTGGTGAAACACTTTAAGTGCACTGAACTCTGGACACAGGATGATTTATGAAGAGAAACAAACTTGTCCATTAGAAATCTCATATATAAGCTTACTCACCATGTGCCCAGTGTCCACATCTGTTTTCTTGTCTCTAAAACAAAGAGTTAATGAGGAAAACTGGGATTTAATCTCAAGGTATTAGAAGGCAATATGGTTAAACTAGACATTGGCAGGAGTGAAACATTCTATATGTTAATTTATACTGAAATGACAAACAATAAAATTAATATACAGTCTTGGGAGTGAAGAGGCTTTATTTCTCTTTCCTATGTGGCATTGACCCAGTAAAATCAATGTCTTTGTACTTCTACATACTGTACATCAATCAGGTCCTATGTAACTCTGCTATTTTCAGACATGCTCAATACTGATTAGCATAATAAATGCATGATACATACAGCTGCAGAAAAAGCAGCAATTTGTTGAATGTACACAATTTCAGCTCTGATCTGCTGCACATGTTGTTATTAAGCCTCTCTGAAGCTGCTGCCAACATGCTGCTATGATGGTCCTGCAAATCTGGATAGTGCTACTTAGCCTACATGGTCTTTTTTGTACACACATTTTAAGGAGAAAGAGTTATTTTTAAATTTGTATTATTAACAGGTTGATGTTTATACCAAATAGGCCATATTTCATAACTACATTTGTTTGACAATTTCACTGTGAGATTGGCCGTTGAGTCAGGCTCCTCGGATGGAAATGTTTGGGGTCACAACTACTGGAGTGAATATATCTTATATCTTCATATCATTTGATAGCTCAGTTAACCAGCAGATAGTAGCCTAAAGCAAAGTACACAGTTTTTAACTCGTTAATACCGTCTGCTTGTTTTTGCTGTGTTACCATGTGGGATATGCTAACTGAGGAGTTTTAAGTAATGTATTTCTATTCATCTTTATCGGTGAACATTTTAGTCAAGCTTAAGAGATTTTAACGTTTTGTTCCATAAGATGCAACATCCGACATGTTTCCTTCATTTCTATGTAGACTTGTGTGTCTATGGTTTACGATGGCTATCACCCATAGCTCTTTGTTCTATTGTCCCTTTTTTTGAGATCATTTTTGATCCTCTTCTGAGATGTTTTTTTTTTTTTTTTCGAATCGATCTGGGGATCCCTGATTTATGATGACTTAAGCCTGATGCTTTTCATAGCCCCATTATTATGTGATGTATATGTATGATATTATCATTAGGTGCTTTGTGATCTCATATACGTTGTTTTTCCTCTTCACTGTGTTCCTCCCCTCTTTGTGTTTTGAAAAAAGGTTTAGCCTGTACCAATAATACTACCAATAATGAGAATGGGAGCAGTTATTTCTACCAGCCTGTCCTTTGTTGAGTAACATTTGCTCTGATGAAGGTCTGACAGACTGAAAGCTTTTTAGTGAAATGCTGCGTTGATCTAAGTGTGTGGAGATCTTTTCTACTTTCTATTAACGTTTTGTTTCACAACATAAAATATATAAATGAATATCCCACACCTGAATTTTGAAGCTTTTGTGTGTCTTAAAAAGAGGTGGTTGCTAACAAGTGGCTAACTAAACATCATCAAGCCAGAAACTAGTGCACCTTTAATTTAATGGTGGTCATTTGACTGTGGTGTAGTTTGTTTATTGTCTGACCGTTAGTTTTTTTTACTTCTGGCAATTGCATTTATGCTTTAAAAAACATGAAACATGAAAGTGGTGTTCACTTGTGAACACTATTTTGCTGAACAAAAGTTTTATAAACATTTCTGCTTATTTCTGCAACAATCCTAAAGCCAGTGGAAAAATTTGAGATGCTAACAGACCTGGTTACAAAACAATAGCCAGTCTCAATGTTTTATTTTCTTCCATTGCGAAGGCCAGCCTAGTTGTACAGCAGTTTGTGAAATAGTAACAAAACTTCATGTATTGATTCATATATAGGAATTTCACTTTTTTTTTTCATGGTGGTCAGCACAAAATCAACTTGTATGTAATCCATGTAATTGGAGTGTATAAATAGTGGTGAATGCTGCATAGGGCAGGTCAAAAAACACAGGACTTTTGCCCAGGAGACTGGTGTTCATGTCCCATGTGATACCAGAAAAATCAAAGTTTATTTATTGGCTTTTTGTTGTGAGAACCAGAGTGATGATAACTTCCTGGCTGGCCCACAAAAATCCGTCATTCCTGCATCACTTGGCTGTTGGCTCAAATTTTCAAAGTACCCCTCCCCATTAGTTAACATTAATGCTAACTTCCCACATGGCACATTTTACATGTTATGTAGCCTATTTGACAATTGAATGGATTTATTTGGTAAATTAATGTATTATGTCTGTTTATATTTTGCTAAAAAGTTTATTTTGTTTCTATCTGCATATGACATAGTGAATATAGCAAAACAACTCCCACATTTCCATTTTATCATTATTTCTTGTTAATTCACATTACTTCCTATGAAAAGTTTCCACCTTGAATACGCCTGGAATTTTACAACCTGAGTCGCAGCAGAGTTCTTCATGTTCAGTCTCCTGGATGACAATGTGCTGTAATGGTGATTTTGGCTGTTTTCCTTGCTGACTGTCTGTGTGTGTGTGTGTGTGTGTGTTTGTGTGTGTGTGTGTGTGTCAGCTGAGGCCTTTGTCAGCAGCTGTTCATTATATCAGCGAACAGCACTGGGCTGAGCTGTGTGTGCAGGACATTTACAGAAACAATCTGCTCTCAGTAAACACTCTGCTGCCGTTTTTTGTACCTCTCCAAACATACAAGTGAGCCTGAATTAGTAGCTGTTTACTCTGTATTTCCATCTGTCCGGTCAGTGTATTCAATCAGTTGGGTTAGATGGATTTTGGAGAGCTTGTAGTTGATGCATTACTGTTTGTTGATATCCACAGTGACACTGTGTCTACATTGTGTGTGCAGTCTACAGGAATCTAAAAGCCAAAATCTGAGGCACTCTATGGAGATCAATTTTATTGGCACTATACTAGTGTTTTGTTTTGTTTTTTAATTTTAGGTCATTATTACAAATGAAATGCAGTTAGTGCGAACCATTGACCATTCTATACTTGTAAATTAATTAAACTCTTCACCTATTCAATGAGATATTGATATAAATTCAAGTCAAATTACATAAAATAAAATTTTGTAACAACATCCAATTCTGTCCTTGGTAGACAGTGTTTTGACTTTATTTATTTTGTCAAAGATGTAATTACCAAAAAGAGTGACTGAAAATGTAATTTATTTTTCTACAGTGATAGCAGGTAAATATGATATACAGTATACAGAATGAGGCAGGTTTGCCAGGTACCTTCAGGTATCTACCGCCTACTTCTCACATGATTTGTTACCTGAGTAAACATTGTAATTTTATACAGAGTTTATGGTCTCAACACGAGTTTCAAGTCTTCTTCAATACAGAATGAGGTTAATTTTGTAAATTAGGGGCCCATTCATCTGTCCATTTTCTTCCACTTATCTGGGGCTGGGTTGTGAGGGCAGCAGGCTTACCAGGGAATTCCAGATGTCCCTGTCTCCAGCAGTGTTTACCAGCTCTTCCTGGGGGACCCCGAGCGTTACCAAGCCAGATGGGATATATAATCTCTCCAGTGTGTTCTGGGTTGACCCCGGGGCCTCTTACTGGTTGGCTGTGGCCGGAAAACCTCCAAAGGGAGGTATCCAGGATGCATCCTGATCAGATGCCCGAACCACCTCATCTGGCCTTTTTTGATGCCAAGGATCAGCTGCTCTACTCTGAGCTCCCTCCAGATGTGTGAGCTCTTCAGCCTATCTCTACCCAAAGACCATGACCATAGGTGACGGTTGGATGGTCAAATTATGGTCCCATTTAGAATAAAATAGATTATAAAGCAATTGACAGGTCGCTACTGTTGTCTGGTCTTGGAGTTGTCCGTGTTTTTGTCTTACAACTTTAACCCTTTCATGGTATGTTTTCAGTTCATGAACATTAATTGTAACATTAGTCAGAGCTCAGTTGTACTTAGTTTCACCCTCTCATGTCACTTCTGATTGCAAAGAAAACATAGCGACAAATACCAAGTAAAGCCAAATACCAAGATGACGATGGCCAAAATGCCAAATTGGTGGCTACTGGTCTGTAGTATCCACAGAACATTGACAGAAAAATTGTATACTGTACGTTGAAGCTGTTTTGATCACTACGAAGGGTTGAAGAAGCAGCTTTGGGTTTGAGCTGAGATAACAACTATGTTAACAACTGCAACTGAGGCACAAAAGACAATCCCTGTAGCTCTTTGGCTCACAATCCCTCTCACGGTTTTCAGCTCCCTGCAACACGCTCAAGAACTCTTGGCCATCCAATCCCTTGTCTAGTCAGCATTTAAAGGTTGGTCTGCTTGGTGGGATTTGAACCGACAGACCTCGGGTAAGGAGCCAAATTCCCGGAGCTTTCAGTGGCAGCTGGCGTGAGGATTAACGGGCTGATCCTGATTCCATCATTTCCACTAGACAACACAGCTGTAAGGAGCAGGAGTTTGACTTGACTTAATGCCTAAGTGTGGTGTGTGTATGTGAGCGCAGGTGGGCATATGTATGGGTATGTGAGTGAGTGGACTTGCTAGTGCTAACTGCATCAGACAGGTGAGTCATGTGGAAACAACATTATCCAGGGGCAAACTGAGGGGGGAAGCATCCCGCTGGAGCTCAGACTCATACATAACTCAGAGAGGAAAGTTTTTTGCACACACAGGGGTCCATGTGTGTGTTCCCACTTCCCTCATCAGAGACTCCCCAAAACTAGATAGTATTGTGCTACTTTAATTTCCACAATAGGTCCATGAGGGACCTTTCCTTTTAGCCTTATAACTGTGTTTCAAATCAGAGCAAATTAGACCAAATAATATGGCTCTGGCACTCACCCAGGTCTCTAAAAAAACATGTTCATTACTTCAGAGGGGTTTAGTTAATGGGACACGCTCACAGTTATTTATAATCCACTTGGTGAAAGAATAGTCATTAGTGTCTTGCTGTTGGAAACAGATCCCACCGTGCATGCCTGCGGTCAGAGAGGGCCTCGACTCCATTTACTGTAGATGTATTGCACTGCACTGCCCTGATTGCATTCATCTGGGCACAACTCTTAAGGGAATCTGGGATCACAAGGGCTAATTTTTATCATTTCGGAAACCGACTATTGATTGGAGGTCTACCTCTGAGCTGCTGAATGAATGCTGTTGTGATAGAGGGCCTGCTCAAGCTGATAAAGTGTTTATATATTGTATTACTGTACCAAAACAATATACTGATTAGGTTTTCCTTAATGCTGTACAGCAGGAGATATAAGAGATGTGTCACAACAGCAGCTTGATTCATAGTCTGCTTGTTTCTCTGAAGCACCACTCTTCGGTCATTTCAATTCACTCCCTCCTGACCAGCAGTAACCCCTGATCATCACCTGACTGCCCCGCCCACCTGCTCACCTGTTCCCACTTCCCTCATCAGCCTCTCAGTATATATATCAGCCCATTTCTGGTCCCTGTAAGATCGTCTTTTGTGTTCTGCTTTAAGCAGTCCTGCATGACTCTGCCTGATATCCTGGCTTTGTTTGATAATGTCTAAAGACATGTATTTATACGTCTGGTCTCTGGGCCATGCTTTTTGGTCTGAAACTACCTTTACTGCATCATTACATGATCTAGTTAGAATATTCATTAATGTCCACAATCTACTCTGAATCCGTCCTCAAACTAAACAGCCTGTTCACATATTCAACACACTACTCCAACCTTGCCTCCTAGAAATCATGTTTATATATCCTTATATTATGTTCTGATGGGGAACACAATCACTGCCTGCGTTATGTTCCCTTCTTTCCAGTGAAGTGCTTTTTGTGTACTTGTTGCGGAGTGGAGGGGTCTCTCATCGCCCTGAAGGGGTTTCTTGAACAATGACCTGCTAGCTGTACTCTATCCTGCTTATTACTTACCACTTAGGTTTAGAAAAAAACTACATGGTAGGACTTAAAATTACTATGTTTTTACACTGAAATTGACTTTTTGAACATTGGATATGAATGAACAGCTGAGTGTAAAGTGAAAGTGAAACGTAACACACGGGACATCAGCGGTCCCCCATGAAAGCATTGTGTGTGTTGGATCTGTCCACCTCCAGTCCCATCCACTCTGCCTCTTTCACTCTTAGAACTACATCACCACAGCACTTTCCCTGTGTGTTTACTGTTGCTGTGGATAGGTTTACATTGTAGTTACTGGAGAGCCCAGTGCATCGTATACCCTTGTGTGGCGGTATTGAGCACCGCTGACCGCATATTTGACGCCCTGAGAATGGACTGGGGATCTGCATAAGGTCGAATATCATCAATCAGCAGACCTCCTTCCCTAAGAGGTCTTATGAAGCAAAAAGATCTGTGTGATAATTAATTATTAATATACCAACAGTGGTTGTGGAGTTCAGACGTACATGTTGACAGTAAAGAGATTATCGCACTGTGCAGGTGTTCCTGTGTGTCACTGTATACTAGAGCATGGGGATGACCATCATATACTTTTATCATAATATGCTAAGCCCTTATACACTTTTATGATTAATCTTAAATAATTCATTCATTCATTCATTCATTCATGTTTATTTATGATTAGAACAACTTGACGCACAGTGCTAAGATGCATCTCAATCTCCAGGTTCCCAGCTCTCAGATGATGTACACCACTTCTACGTGACATCTACTGTTGACCTGTTGTCTCCCCCTGATGACCCCATATACCCCACTAAAAAAGACAAACATGGGTCTATTGTGGGTCTCAGAGGGTTAAACCAGCTCTGAAATATTTCGGAGCCTCTTGCAGCCAGATGTAAACTGATGATGCGTTGTTTGACACCATGCTGTGCGTGAATATTTAATGTCCATGCGGGCATGTATCAAGGGGAATCATTACCATAAACAAGAACCCAGAGGCTATACTGCTTAAATTACAGTGAAGTGAAAGTCCAGCATATGAAGAAGTGCAGTAACATGCTGTGAAAAGACATGAATTTACTGTTATCATTGCAAGTTTTAAAATATTAAATATATTACATCAACAAACTCTGACCACAGACACTGATGGTTTGGTTGTAAGTGTATCGTTATAGTAAAGTAGATCCAGTATATAAGTTTCAGTAGTTGTATAAGTGTAGGTAAACACAGTATTTCACTTCGTATATGGCTGATATAAAGTACAGCCTGTACTAGATGGCAGCGTTCCCAGACAAGTTTCAGTAATCTGACTTCATGTACAGTAGACATCTGAAGAAACTCAGTACTGTGTGCTGAACTGTCTTTCAACCTGCAACTGAATCAATAGCAGGATTCAAAAGTGGTTATTCTTCTGCTTTTCAGTAGATTTGACAGCACAGTATGTGCACAGTACATGTGTGTGTTTATTGGTATACTGGTGAATTAATGAGACAGATAGCAAAATAAAATAGCATATTTAAAATTGTCCCCTTTCAGCATTCAACTAAAGCAAGACTATACCATGTTTGCTCACAGTCTACACAGTCACAGCTTACAAAGAATTATTTTCTATTATAAAAAAGCATTTTGTTGGGAAATAAAATGTATCAACGTATCAAACAAAGCATTCATACTGAAGATATCTGAAAATCTTTCACAAAATATTGAAAACCTGTGAATCTTTTGTGAATCTTTTGCAATTTGTGAATTATTCTTTATCTGCTCATAGCGAATAAGAATAGTTAGGATAAGGCGTTTAGTCAATTAAAACAACATACTTCAGGTAATTGAAAGGTTGTATCCTTGGTTAAATATTCTAAATGTCAAGTTAGGTTTCTGATGTCAAAGTAAACCACTGTGTAGTTCTAGTTCTTGCATTATGATTCAAGGTATCATCCCAATCGGGGCCACAGGGGGCTGGATCCTGATCCCAGCTGACATTGGGTTAAGGCAGGGTTCACCATGGACAGGTTGCCAGTCCATCGCAGGGCTGACGCATAGATACAGACAGCCATTCATGCTTACATTCACACAACCAGGAGAAAACCCACGCTTACACAGGGAGAACATGCAAACTCCACCCAAGTTGGATTTGACCCTGCGACCCTCTTGTTGGAGACGGGGCTAACCATGCAGCCTATGATTAGAGGTAATCACTTTATTTTTCCTGCAGGACATCTGACGTAGTCGTCCAGGTTACAAATGAACATAAATAATCAGAAATTGTTTGTTATAATCATTCATCTCTGACTATTGTGAGTATATTATTTGAAGTATTGTGTTCCTATCTCTTCTTTTTCTTCTTTTTTTATCAGTCTCTCTGTTTACTGTGATTTTTCTCCTTTGTATCTCATCACTTTGGCCTTTGTACCTCACCAGTGCTGCAAAGATTTTTTTTTCATGGTGAACAATCAGGAAATAAAACACAGCTCTGCAGCCAAATTGCCTTTGGGTTATCTTTACACTGTGTTGTGATGTAGTGAGCAAGACATTTTCAAGATGTTTTCATTCTGTATCTTGAAACTGTTAAAACTAATTAATTAAATAAAAGTCATTATATCTCTTTATACTTAACAAAAACTTGGTGACACAGAGGGCTCTTCTTTCTGTATATTAATTAACTCCTCCAAGCTGTTGAAGGTGCTCCAGAGGGCGTTTTGTTTCAGACAAACAGGTAGTGAACTCATACAGTCAGAAAGATATTGTTGTGTTCAAGGCTCCGCTATTACTTTATTCCTACAGGATAAGGCTGATGTTATTCTGTGTTTTTCTTACTGTCAATAAATCCCATGAAAAGACAAGAAACAGCAACGTGTTAGCCTGTCTCTTAATACTTTATGAAGCTGAATGTAATAATGTTTCCATATCATTTTCATCAGTGCAAAAGTCTGAAATGAATGGTGTTGGCTCAACATACAGGCACCTGCACAAGTTAAAACATGCAGAGGGAAATATTAAATGGGTTGCTCCACTTTCTAACATTCATGTAATACATTTATTATCTCAATCATCATCTCTAATATACAAAATCAGTTTAAAGTATGAAGTAGCAGACTCCATGACAGAGCGCACAGTTCTCAAATCAGATCAGTGTTAAAAAAAAAATCAATTTTCCCCTTGTGTGCAACTCCTGACGCCCGATCTATATTTTCATTTTTCATTCATATCAACTGTTGGATAAATGAGCATCCAGCGAAACACTTTGGCATGCATCTAATAAGTTTAATGATGAATGATGATGGATTAGAGTCGAGCATCCATTGCGCCCACTGTGGTCGTTAATTAATACTTCATAAGTGATGTGAATGAATGAAAAACATTCTTCCTCTGATAACATATTTAATTCACTGCCACAAGCTCATTCACTCCTACTGGACACCTAAATCTTTAAAAGATATATACACAACATCGCAAATATACGGTATTGTCACGTTTTAATTTGACATATTGTGTGTAAAACTGACATTTTGACTATGAGGTGAAAAAACTGAAGAGGGATCATCCTCTGGGGACACAGCAGGAGATGAATACTGATTCTTTCATAATCTAAGGGCCTGCTGATCCAACATACTTCATTCATCTGTAGAATTCCCAAATGTAGTTAATTACCCTATCATCTCATATTTTGGTGTCTAAGTGACTAATGGGTACAACAATTTTTGAAATTGGTCCAGGATTGAGCAAGAAAGCTGCAACCAGCAGCCATGAAATCAGAGCTGTTAAAGGGGACCTATTATGCTTTCTGCTTCTTTCCTTTAGTGTTATATAGTTTTTTTTGCATATAAAAGGTCTACAGGGTTATAAAACACAAAGTCCACGTCAAAGAGAGAACACAGAAACACAGAAACATTGCTTCTGAACTACCTGAAACACCTCACCTGAAGACCTGCCGTTTCTTCTGTAACGCGACGATGTCACCAAGTAACAGAGATGCACAACGGCTAGTTTGGCACGGCCTCAAACAAAGCTAGTTAGAGTGGAGCTGGAGCAAAGTCTGAAGACTTTGGTTTGGTTGACTAAACACACCGAATTGGGCTAGCTGACCAATCAGAGCAGACAGATGTTTTCGGGAGGGCGGGGCTCAAACAGAGCGTTTCAGGCAGATGGTGAAAAGAGGAGCTGCAGCACAACCGGTTTGAGAAAAATAAAGTGTTTTTTGAACAAGCATGTAAATATTCTGTGGTAGAAACTCAAAATACAAATATGCACCTGAAAGTAAGCTTAATAGATCCTCTGAAAACCTGCTATTGCATTTCCCCTTAATGTTGATTTTTATAAAGCTATTTTATGTGTAAAGTTTTGAGATACAGGGTTATAAAAAAAAAACACTGAGCGTTGAGGGACATGATAATAAGACAATAATGCCTTTGTTCTGGGCTTTACAAACAGGGAGGGGCTGTAAGTTTGATCATTTAAGTGTTTAAATTGTAGAGGCCATAAAGATATCTGGTTCCTTCTTGGTAAATCTCCAGGAGACTAAAATGTGCACACTCATCCTGCTCCACCTCCCACTAAGTCGTATATAACTGTC
Source organism: Pterois miles (assembly GCA_947000775.1). NCBI lineage: Eukaryota > Metazoa > Chordata > Actinopteri > Perciformes > Scorpaenidae > Pterois > Pterois miles. Next base: position 492,888 of record CAMQGK010000030.1, read on the forward strand.
AAATAAATATGTGACAGGATTTATTGGAGTCTCTGTGACCACATGGTGCTACTGTGACGGCTCACGAGTCACTAAAAGGCAAATGAAGACCCGCTGATTTGGAGGAGAGTGATAACCTGACTGCAGAGTATAGTGAAGAGTTCGTAGTTATCAGGAGTTCATGGTTTATGGTATTTGAGTGTTCACATCTTGGTTGCATTCTTCAAACGCTGAATACATTTCTTTTTTTTACAAAGATGACTCAGTTCTTCAGTAATTTTCATTTCCCTGATCAAACACTTTGATAGGAATCAGTGTTAGTCCAGGATTTAAGATAATAAAACCAGTTATTTTTCTACAGTGGAAGCAGAAGAATCTACCAACCCACTCAGTCCTGTTGAAAGATGTAATGTGGGGTGCCCTGGTTACCTGGGAGCCGACCATAAATTATATCTCTACATACTACTGTATACTTTATACTCTACATACAGTATGTATCTCCCCTCATCTCCTGTCATCTCTCTACAGTCGACTTAATATATATGTTTTCTTTGGGTGCTCTGGCTTCCTCCCACTGTCCAAAGACATGCAGGTTAGGTTAACTGGTGACTGTAAATTGCAAATAGGTGTTAATGTAAGCGTGAATGGTTTTCTATCTCTATGTGCCACCTTCGCCCAATGCCAGCTGGAATCGGCTCCAGATCCCCAGATCTCTAGATCCAGATGATTGTGAACATCTGTCTCCTGAGCAAAAGCATGGTGTTTTTTGACCCACCCATCCATCCCGAATTCCTCCTTACACTGCTGCTCCTTATACTTCCTGGTTCACAATTACATGGAATACATATGAGTTGATTTTGTGAGATATATATAAATTACAGTTCTTTTTGTAGGTTTCGCACAAAATACAGTATGTAGGCCCTTATTCTATATTTTTCTGTGTTCTCAGCTTGTTTTTGTATTTCCAACAGACACCTGAAGGTCCATATTAGTATTATTATTAATGTCTATCTGCTCTTAATGAAGTACAACACAATCCGTCAGTCATTGAAAGAAAGACTAGTAATGACTGTATAATTATATCTCATACACTTTCATGGAGATGTAAGTGGCAGGTTTAAAAAACAATCAAACTGCATATGATTTATTTTGTCTTTTCATATCAGACTCACTGGTTGACCTGTCCAGCATCTACTGAGGATAGAAAAACTTTAAAAACTCAGAATTGTTGCAAAAGTCACAATGTTACGCAAAAGAAGAATCAGACAAAAAAAAAAAAAATAAGTCATGAATTGAACCTTTAACTGAAATATCAGAACATCCTACCGCTGCCAGAAAAACTCAACACAGACACATTTCTGACCCTCATTCAGAGAGAAAGTATTTCAAAGAGCTGAACTGCAAAACAATGCTGCACTGTATTTCATTCCCACGTGGGCGCTCCATTTCCTCGGGATGGAGATGATGGGATCAAAGACAAATCTGTCAATTTAAAGTCCAGCAGTTTTTATTTCCACTTTAAAGCGCCCATAAAATGTGTGTGTGTGCCTACGTGTGCGAGGGATGTGCTCCATTTCTTCATTAACAGAGTCTGTTAATTAGCTTTCAAGGAGCTGCTATTGATTCAATTAAAGATAAAATATACAGAAGATGGGACAAGAAAAAAACAGCTTAATCAGAGTATTTAATGAACTAACAAGACCGCTCTTTCTGTGAATTAGTATGGAGCATGTAAAATAATTTTTAGGCGCTTTACTCGTGCTTGAAAGTGGAGCTTTTCGGAGAACTCTCTTGAGATTAATTCACTGATATCCGAAGGAAACAGAGCAGTATGATGATGTAGTTAACGGAAAACATCAGTTTAAGGGAAGGTGATTGCTGACAGACATATACATGTTTAACTGGGTTGTTCAATAACAGCGTGACTTATGTATTTATTTAAAATTCATTTGGGGAACACAGAAGAAACTGTGTTTACGGCAACATTCAGTACTCTCCTTAAGACATGGTAATGGCATTATTTAGGGGACTTTAAAGAAATGTTTTGTCATTTTTCCTCAATTCAAGTGGTGTTTCTCTCTTGCCAGTTTATGTTGGAGACATGTACTATATGTGCTTAAACATTTATGTTCAATGTGTGTCCCCTAATCCTCAATTTCAGCCACGTTTTCCAGAAAAGGCTGTCAAAGTCTCCAGGAGTTAAAATAGTTTTCTTATGGCAGCTGCTATTATTGCTTATTATTGCCACCATTGCCGAAATCTCAGTAAATATCTCAGCAGTGTGATATAGTTAATATAAGAATGGCTGAGATATGGGTTTATCATCAGTGACAATTTCAAGGTTTCTCTTTGCAGGTAGCTTCCCCAACTTTTGGAAATAAGTGGCAAATAGCTGTCAACAACCATGTCTCTGCAGTCTCATAAACAGCCCTCACCTCGAGAGACATATCAGCTGAAAGTTGCAGTTTTCTTCATTACTCTGCTTGAATCTGTGACATAAATTTGGCATAAAACTCAGCAAAGTTAATATTTCTAACTCCCCACAAAGACTATTGTTGTGTCAGGAACTACTTTATATTAATCTGTATGTTAAATATACGTCATCATTTCAACGCTGTTTTCATATCAAAATGAACTTTAGGGTAAAACTAACCAATGTTGGTTTTAAAGGAGCAATGTGAGGGATCTGACGGTATCTGAGGTTGCAGATTTCAAGCAACTGAAGCCTCTCCCGTTTGCCAGCTGTGTAGGAGAACTACGGTGGCCAATGCAAAAATGTGAATGATGCCTAGACCAAGTTGCTGTAAGAGTAGTGTAGGGCATGTGGAGCAGATCCAGAGTGTAAAGTGTGTATATGAGGGAAGTGAGTGGTGAAGTAAGAGAGAGTGAACGGTGGCGACGCAAGCGAGTAACGTTATCGACTCTGGCCCAAGCAGAAAAAGTTCACCGAGTTTGGTTTGGCCATTCTGGGCTACTGTAGAAACATACAGGAGCAATATGGCGGATGTCGTGAAGAAGATCCGCTACCTGTGTAGATATAAACGGCTCATTCTGATCTAACAAAAACACAATTCTCATTTTCAGGTGATTATACACTAAAGAAAACATAGTTAGGGATATTATATTTCACTTCTGCAATAGATCCCCTTTACACGCTGTTCCTTTAAAAGAAATCATTGGCTGTTTGGGAACGTTTTTCACGGAAAATATACGAATAACTACCCGGTGAAGGTGTCAATGGTTTTGTTCCGTTTACATTGCAATATACAGAGCCTGCTACCTATCTGTAGTCATGCTACATTTCATCAGTGAAAGTGTGTGTTACTGACGCATGCACTTTCACTGTAAAACTATGCAAACTCAATGCCTGCTGCTTCAGCATTATGGCAGATATCACATCAACACTGCATCAACATAAGGGTAATGTGTGTGCATGAGACTTTAGATATGAAATTTTAATGAAACAAATGCATGATGCAACAACTCTTAAACTCAGAAAGGTTTATTGGTGTAAATTTATACAGAGCAGAAGCAGTTGATTACACTGAGTGTTTGGCATTATGCTGTAGGAATGAGTTTATTTGGTTGTTTTTATCCAGCTTGCCAGCTTTGAGTCCAAGATGATCACCACTGCGATTTCCTGTGAAAAACTGCAAACATGGAGTCAGTGTTTGATCCTCAAAAAAAAAAAAAAATTTGGGTGCAGTATCCCTTTAAAGACAGGACTAAAATAAATCTGGGATTATCTCAGAACTCATTCAGTCTCAACATTTTCCCAAGATATTCTTTAAAAATAACCATTCTACACAACTGACCATTTTAAACTGCCAGGGGCCTCTGAGAGGTCCCTGGACCCGATCTTGAGAACCTCTTCCCTTGTAACAAATGACAAGAAATGGACAGTCAAAAAAATCCTCTGAATTACTTGGAAACACTCGCCTGTGGTTGCCGTCCATTAAACTCACTCGCAGTGTGTGTGTGTGTGTGTGTGTGTGGTGGCGCACAGAGCATCTCCGCCGTGCAGTTAGTCCCATCAAAACCTCCCAGAAACGCAAATTTGAATGCAACTTGCTGACGTCTCTTCTAGTGATCTCTCCCTGGAGCAGAGCGGATCGCATCAGCACCGGGAAGCCCCCGTGTCTCTCCCCGGGGGGCTTAATTGTTGCTGGAGACAGAATCCAACAATGAGCTGCGCTTTGAAGCGTCAGAGCTCCGCCGGCATCACACTTTTTACACTTTTCACACATTCTGGCGATTGAACTCTGGAAAAAGACATTTTTGAAGCAGAATCAAGTCTCAAGTCTCCTCTCGAGACAACTGAAATTACTTAACTGTGTTTATATACCGGCACGCTCTACCTTTTAGATGTGATGTGAAGCAGCCCTAGCACTGAAGCTGTCCGCTGGTTCCCTCTGAATGTAACCAGTCTGTATTTGTGCTGGTTTGTACTGGACGTGCGTAAAATGAAGCACACCGCTGCTGCCGGGATTTCCTGATCGCTATTGTTCTCTGTTTTTATCAGAGACAACGAGGAGGGAACATGAAATGAAATGAAGAAAAAACATGGTAAGTTTTACGATCTTTTCTTATTTAACAGAAAATAAATAAACGCACCAGCAGTTCGCGTGTGTTGCCATTACGCACGGACCTAAGAGCGCAGAACAGATTACACAGGCTTGTATTCAAAGTCGATACAGTGGAGTATTATCGTTTCACTTGCAAAAATAGCTGCAAATATCACAGGTTCAAACAACTTGGAAAGGTCAAACAACTCTGCTGAGAACCCTGAATTAATCCAGAGATGCAATAGAGTAGTGATAAGGTCACTGTGGTCACCACTGGCACCTTTAAGTCCCGATAGGACTATTGTAGTAACACTATAAGCGATGGAAGATGTCAAAAAGTAGGCTATAGAAAGGTCACTGTATAGACACTATATACGAATCCCTATGGGGAAGTAGCAAGATGAGGAAAAAAGGAAGTCCGCATGGATAAAACCTGCATGAATCACAGGGTGAGTAAACAACTGGAGGATGCAGGAGGCACATTATGTTTTAAAGCTAAAAAAACACACACCATTTCAGTTCTTTTAGGTCACTGATTGCAGCTTAATAAAACTTTACAGAGCTGTCCATGAGCTATTCCTGATTTATATGAAAATAATGATGATATGAAGGTGTTTCTTATTTATTGTTGTTTGGATCCCTGAGTTGACAGTTTAAGGGTTAGGTATATTGCAGGTGAGCTTAAAGCTTATTTAATTTCACCATAAGGCTTAAATTCCTGTGTTATTTCAGTATAATATGCTACTGCATGTTTTGGAGAGAAGCCACTGGTTGAGTGGCTGTGATACTCCTGACATTATATTGCCTCTAACCCAGCACAGTTGTGGCACATGCAGCTGAATTCATTAAAGAGATGTAGGGCAGGAGAATGGGGCTACATGGTCATATTGGTTATGGCTAATGAGCTTTATAGGCTTTTGTGAGAGGCATTAAAAAATCATGTATGTTGTGTTATCTCATTGAATGAGGCACTATGCAAATGAATATAATATTGTCATTGGTTGGTTTGTGGACAGTAATTTTAAAAATCTGAATTTTTTAGCACCATTTGGTTGATCATCTTCACAGGAGGGAATTAAATTATTTGAATAACATGAGAAGATGCTTCTTTCGCCGTTAGTAGCTGCTGGTGAGGAGGAGCAGCCCAAGCATTAAGCCCATTTCAAGTTGGAAAAAATAGACCTGTCCTCTGTGCTCTCAAGCTTTTCAGAAACCCAACTCAGGCTCTTTTTACAGATAGTGTTGCATATTTTTTGCTTTGAGTAGCCGACTGATGTGAGAGATCCTCAGCAAAATGAAAGGGAATCACCATCGTGGTGCTCTGATGAGAAGTATTCAGCACACAATGTACCTCCATTTCGTTCGGAGAGTTACACGTGGAGTTTCCTCTCTCACACCCTTTTCTCCCCTCACACACACACACACACACACACACACACACACACACACACACACACACACACACAGATCTACACACACACACACCCGTGCACACACACTAACAATCTGGGTGATTGAAGACAGAAAATGTAATCGACAACCCATTAAAATCAGCTCCTTCTGTGTTCATATCATTCCATCCCCTCTCCCTCCTAATAATGACACTGAACAATTATAATACTGAAACACTATAACGATACTGTTGAATATGTAATTTTCTTATACAATGATGGAGGAGGTTTCTCTGCTCATCTGGGGCACGAGATAGCATATCACAGCATATCACTCGTTTGGAGCTCATTATAGACAAAGTATAAAAATTCGGGTTTAATAATTAATGTAGGAAGAAGCAGTTAATGACGGATGGTTTCAAGAGTGCAGCACACAAGCAGTCCTCTCTAATAACATCTTTTTATAGAGGATGTAGAAGTAAAAAAAGAAAAAAAAAAAACATTTATTCACTCTGTCTTGCTCTCTTGCCTGGAGTCATATTGTTTTTACTCCTATTGGAAAAATCCCACTAAAGGATGGTCAGTTAAAGGGACGCTGAGAGTCAGGGTGTAGCCTATAAGATGAGGAGACTCAACACATCTCTTTTAAACATCCGAACAGATGATCACAAAACCTTATGTGATTGAGAACACTGTTCCCATCCCAACTTATCACGTACCTCTGCTTTGTAACACCCCTAGGCGTCACTTTAGGTTTAGGCAACAAAACCACTTAGTTAGGTTTAGGAAAGAACTACATAGGTGGGCTTAGGTTTGTAAAGGGAAATTGTGAATTGACTTGATACAAATGAACAGCTGACTGTAACATGGAAACTTAACGTACGGGACATAACCAGCAGTCTCCCGGATGAAAGCCCACCTGCCCTGTGCGTCTCTTTCGCTCTTTAAACCATGTCACAACAGCACAGTCGTTTACTGTTGCCACGGATGGGATTACATCGTAGTTAATGGAAAGCCTGCTGCATTTCATACCGCCGCGAAAGGATGTCTTGTGCGGTGGTATCGAACACCAACGGCCGTGACAAACTGTGTTGGTATTTGATGCCCTGAGAATGAGAAGGGCTTGTTTTATCAAATGATCTCTGTGTTTGGTGAAGTATGGTGGATTTTTTAATCACTAATCTCTTCCCCAGTAAAGTGACATATCAATAGGTATATGAAGAATTTGGAGGGTAATGTGTTATTATATTAAAGGGATTCATGTAAGAATCATGCATTGCTTGTTAATAGCGACACTTGTGGCTGTTAAGTCAACGTCAGTTAGCGTCCTGTTGCTCGCACTACATGGACACAAACAAGCATCAGTAAAAACAGTGAGGCAACTTACACCTGATTGACAGCTAAAACCACAATATCACTCTATATTTCTTTTATATTTCACCTGCTTGGCAGTAGTGTTAGCTGACCAAACCACCCTCCATCGATGCTGATCCTTGTGTTAAGTCTAACAGCTTCAGCCTCCCGACAGTGGTCAGAAGGAACAGGGGCGACACCAGAGTTTTAGTTGGATATGATAATGTCACTCGCTCCGGCGCTCGGTCACTTCACTCAGCATCAGGGAACAAGACACAGGAAACCGAAGGCGAGCAATCAGCAAATCAGAAGAAAGTTGTTTTTCGCTTTGTAAATATCAAGAAATAAATGCTGCAGCTCTTCAAGACCAACAGTGGTTTCCTGTGTCTTGTTTCCGTGCTGTTGAGTGAATTGATGGGGTTTAACTCTGGAGTAAGTACAGTACCGACTCCGACCTTGGAGACCAAAGCTACGGTCTCCACTGTGTCTTCTGACCATGGTCGGGAGGCTGAAGCAGGAAGAGCTAACACTGTTTTTGTGAGACAGGCTTCACTAGATATAACTTTGCAGTTTTGGTTCCTCCGTGTACTTTGTGTTGGAGTCTGATTCTGAAGAGCGTAGCCACACGAGTGCTCATGGGAGAAGTTACAGTACCGTTTACTTTTACTACAGGTTTTTTTTTAAGGGTAGCATTCATTCAAATTCATTCAAAACCAAAAATGGAGTGGGTGCTGTGTTGCCAACACGACAATTTTCTCGCCTGATTTAACAACTTTTCAGACATTCTTTGTGACTTTATTTGTAAAAAGCAACTACTAAAGAAACACCAATCTTAATGCAAATTATGCACAATGACATCACCAATATGCAAATGAGCATATGCCATCATCTGACGACTTTTAGTGCCTTTTGAATGAAGTGGTATCATATTCATATTTAAGAGCCTTTTGTAGCATTCTTGCATTAAAATGAGTCATATTGAAACATTAAAAAGTGAGCCGGTTACAACATTTTCAACCGTCTCATGTAGTTAATGTCAGCTTAATGAACTAGCTAACTACAGATGATCAGATGTGGCAGCTACAAGTTCGATGGTCACTAGCTAGAAATGAGCAGGCTGCATTTGTCTACAACAGTCTGAAATCACGGATCGAGTGGCTTAGCTGTCAATTGTAAAATCCTAATTTCCTTTATAGATATGATGCTCAGTGATGCAATAAAACCAATGAGAGCATCTTCGTTGTAATTCACAGATGGATATAAACAGCAGTCTCTGATGTATTGCATGTTTGCTTACAATGCATGATGGGAGTTTAACATGACTGGAGGTATTTTATTTGCAGTACTGTGTTGAAACTAGAAGAAGCAGATGTATGCAGTTGAGTTACGGCGTCATTCCACAATTTTTTTTGCACATTTGTTACTACTTCTACCTCCAATATATCACTTTTTTTTCAGATTCTGCTACATGACCTAACATAGCAAACACACTAAAACACTTGAGTTAATTTAACAGTGTCATCACTACATTGTTTGTCCTGCAGAAGACTGTTTACAGTACTGTGCAGCACGTGAGTTGGCTGAGCAGCAGCTGAGCAGATGGTGGAGCAGCGTCTGTGGAGACGACTTTACCGTTCAGCTGTAAACACTCTGCCTGACTACATACCTTTGTGATCATGTGCCAAAGAAATGTCAATAATAGATTAATGACCAGGAGATACCGGAGGTGCAATGAGGAAGAGCAGATGAATACTGACACCGTACTCATTAATTGGCCCAACTGCTGACATGAGCAAGTTAACTACTGTCAGACAAACCAGAGTCCTTAAACTCAGTGAGAAACAGTGGGACAGCAGGTCTCAGCACAACATTACTTACATTTACTAGAACTGAAACCAATGCCTAATATGCCACAGCAGCAATAATACTATGTATACTATATAGAGTATAGATAATAATACAAATGGACGAACTTGGCAAGCTTTAGACAGTGATGTCCGATTAAAGTAAGATAAAGTAAACATCTAAAAGTGTTGGGAAGTTGTATTATCAAAAGCTGAAACTGAACAGTACGGGAAGAGCAAGTAGAGGAAATAATCATCACATAACACATAACAACCAATCACCAGTGGCATCCAGAACAGGAACCAGTCATCGTCATCAGATATACTATGAGTCATAAAAACAAAAACAGAGGGTACTACTAGACCTCTTCATCTAGACTAGGTAGGGAGTCTTTACCCCAAGTAAAGGCTTTCAAGTACCTCAGGGTCTTGTTCGCGAGTGAGGGGACAATGGAATGTGAGATTGGGTGGAAAATCTGAGAAACAGGGGCGGTATTGCAGTCGCTTTACCGCACCGTTGATGAAAAGAGAGCTGAGCCGGAAGGCAAAGCTCTCAACCTACCGGTCAGTCTCCGTTCCTACTCTCACCCATTGTCATGAGGGCTGGGTCATGACCGAAAGAACTAGATCGTGGGTACAATCGGCAAAAATGGGGTTTCTCAGGAGGGTGGCTGGCGTCTCCCTTAGAGAGATAGGGTGAGAAGCTCAGCCATCCGTGAGGGACTTGGAGTAGAGCGCTGCTTCTTTGCATTGAAAGGAGCTGGCTGAGGTGGTTCGGGTATCTGGTAAGGATGCCTCCTGGGTGCCTCCCTAGGGAGGTGTTACAGACACGACCAGCAGGGAGGCCCCAGCCCCTCAATGATCCATCTCACTGGGATCTACTGCCATAATATCAAGATGTGACTGGGACTGGAAATACGTGGATGGATGGTACCAAAGCCAAAAGGGATAAACCAGAGTTACATGAAAACAATGAGGAGGAAAAGATAATGCAGTAACAACTGAGTACCACCATAGATTAATAATGTGTACAGTGTAGTATAGTACAGAGTATATCAGCTGCTAGAGAGAGTTACAGTATAGCACCATATCATACAAAAGCTGTTCTTGTGTGTTTTAAAAAAAAAAAAAAACAACTAAATGTGCAAAAATGTGCAAATAAACAGAGATATTACATAAGAATGCACATAAACAAGCATAATGTACTGTATAACAGTCAGCCAGGAGAAGCTGCTCTCATTCCCCAATAAATAGGACACCACTACAGTCCAGCCCTAACCCTAAATCCTGCAGCAGTTTTCTAGTGGAAGCTTCCTGCCAGCAACTAATGATTATTTGCATTATTGATTAAGGTATATCTATAAAATGTCAGAAAATTGTGAAAAATTCAGATCGTAGCCTTAACTGACATTTTTAAAATGCTTGATTTGTCCAACCAACAGTCCAAAAATCACCTCTGGGCTAAACGCCAGGCTGAAGTTGGCTTGACACTTCAGGGAGTTGAAGTTTAGACTTGTATCATCAAAGTTGGTGATTAGATTCAAATTTTCCTTTTGGAAACCTTAAAAATCTGAGATTTTTGGCAAGAAAAGTGCAGCTGTAAGAACAATAATCAAACAGCTCTCAAAAAGTACATCTATACTCTTAAAATTTATATTTACCGGCCCCGAAAATCCAGTGTTTTATGTTGACTTTCACATGCACTGTTAAAGTTATCCAAGTTTCACAAACACAGGTTTCAGAATTTGAAAATATCAAGTGATGCAAAGTTGCATCTACACAGAAAGACTATAGACATTTGCAAACCCCGTCTCTAAAACTGTACATCATGGCATGCTTCACTTCCAAATCCTCTTGTCGCTCTTTACGCTGCTGTTTCCTCTTTACACTGGAATTAAAGCAAACCGTAAAATTGACACTGTATCAGTGGTAATCCCATCGGATTTACAGGCAGGATTATTCACATGGGATTGGACTCAGCGTAAAACAGCAGTCTTTTACTCACAAAATAAAATACCCCTCTCTCTCTTCATCACCATTTTCTACACAGCAGAGGGGACAATCCACTACATTGTATGGTCTTGGGGATATGTTAATCATGCTTTGTCTTTACTCTGGATAATTTTAACCTCAGGGACATTTGTCTTATTTGAGCTCATTTTTGTTGCATTACTCAATTTGTTTTCTTTCTCCACTCTTTTTGTACTCCCTTTCTTCACATTATCTCCCCGTTTTGTGTTTTTTTTTTTATTGCCTTATCCTTCCATATCTGACTAATTTACAGTCAGGCTACCCATGTAATTAGCGCTGAATCCTAAGATTGGGCCCTTCAGATGAAAGTCGTAATTATAGATCCTGACAAATTGTCACTTACCATGAAAATGACAGCAGGGGTCAGAATCCATATGAGCCTGGACTCTCCACTCAGCCCATTAGTGGTCAATGTTTCAAGATTGACTACATGTTGAAAGATGCCAGTTTCCATTACTTGAAGTCAGTTGACTGTCTCGCCTTATCTGGGAGTCTGTAATTTGTTGACTCAAAGCCTGTAGGGAGGAATGTCGGAGAAGTGGAAGATACCACAAGGCAGCAAAATACAGACAGATACAGTATCTGTGCTGTAGCACTCACCTGTATCTGCACAATTACAGTGTATAGATCAGATTAAAACATCCCAGTAATCATACTGTAGCTCTTTTGCTATCCTACAAATGTTAGTGTTTTTGGATGCCACATGGAGAACAATCGGCCTCATGCAAGAAGCAATATATGAACAAATTTCCTCTTATTTTTGTGTGTATCCATACTTGCCAACCCTCCCAATGTTCCCATTTTTCATCGCCTCTCCCAGTTTCTTCCAGGGGTTATAATTGTCCCATTTTACTCCCAATTTATGGTAAATTTTTACACCTTCTTTCCTTTTCGTTATCTTATCCTGTTTCTGGAACTGAACAGTGTGTATAGTCCCTACTGTTTCCACCCAGACGACAATAGAGCTAGATAGAGAGCAGTCTATGCTCTTGACACAGCGCAGTTTGAGCTCATGTTTAAGCTGCACTCGCTGGAAATAATGTGTTTCTGAGCCCAGTCGTGCCATTGTCCAGTTGTGTCTGAAAGAAGACCGAGAGAGGGAAATGTAGAGAACTAAGAGAAATAAATGCTCAAGCAGGTGCAAAAATAAATTACAGGATGAGTATTAGTTTATGCCCAAGATTCACATGCCAAGTTCACACCAGATGGGTGAATTATTCAGTTTTCTTTTCTGGAAGTTAGAGGTAAAATCAAAAGTTTAACATAAAAATATCACTGCAGTGTACTTATTTCACCAGAATGTAGGAAACAAAGTCTCTGAAACTCAGTTTTGGTTTTGAAGTCCTTTCCTCTTTTAAGGTCTCAAGGTTGGCAAGCGTGTGCGTATCCGAGATTTGTTCTCACCAGTGTTTTCTTAGTTTTCCTCTTCTCTTAGGTAAGAGAACATTTCACTCGTGATTAAGAGCGCTCTTATTAAGATAAGAAAGAAACAGTCCACAAATTGCTTCTCCTATGCAAAGAAACATTTACAATTTGAGGAATGATGATTTAGATTACAGTACTTCTAATCATTGTATTATTAAATCTCTAGACTAAAGAAATACTATTGAGATACTATTAGTCCATTGACTTCTCTCTCTCTCTCTCTCTCTCCCTCTCTTTCTCTCTCTCTCTCTCTGGTAATAGTATAAGCAGAATTACATTTAGCAATAATGGCTTAAAAGGCCTCATCCGAGACCCACTCCTACTAACAGATTTGTCCTTAAGTGGCCCGTTCAAGTGATTTAAGAGACTTTCACCAATTTTCTCATACTTATAAGTATTCATTCAAGTATTATCTTCTTCATCAACATCACCTATGAATGCTGTATTACCATCCGCCTGATATCTCTGTGAGTGTGACATCACCACCTCTTTTATTAGTCATGGACTAATCATGTTAAATTATTCCCTCTTAATTTCTGTCACAATATGCAGCTCTGTTCTGATGACGCGTCAGTGACAGCTGTAGTGTTGTTTCAACATGTTTTCGTCCTAACTCGCTCTGTCACGACCCTCGGTGTCACCATTACACCATGATAGTTAGGCTTAGGGAAGAGCTACATGGTTGGGCTTAAAACTACTACGTTCATACCGTGAAAATGAGACTAAATGTGAACACAGGACATGAACAAACAGCTGATTGTAACGTGACACACTGGACACAAACAGTGGCCTCCAGGATGAAACTCTGTAAACTACATCATTTACTGTTGCTGCGGTTGGGTTTACATTGTAGTTAAAGGAACGCCTGGTGTGCCTCATACCGGCAATATGGGTGCCTTGTGCAGCGTTATTGAATTTTTGTGAATTAAACTTGCAAAGCAAAACAGGCAGCAATGATGAAGGGTCATGAATGTGCAGATAATTGAAGCTCTCAGCAGAATTCCAGGAGCAGGACCACACCTGAACGCACCACTTCCTGTATTTCCTATAAACACCTGCCTAACCCACTCCTCCTATTCTGCTCTCGTATTCCACACCCCTCCTTCACATTCTGCTCTTCTTATCTCTTCATCTCCTCGTAGGATCCCTGAGGGGGTCCGTCACGCCTGGCTGTATTCTCGATCAAAGCTCCCCAAACCGCATCCGACTAAGTGGTCAAACCACAAGCATCATCTGTATTTTCGTTCAATAAAATCATTAAATCGGACCTTGTTGATGGTGTGGTCCTCACTAGTGAATAGTGTGAAGTGTTGCACTACTAAATCTATTGAGATTGGTGAGGCAGGTACATACATCATGTAAAACAAAGTTGTGTTCTTGTGTTTACGACTTCACAACGAGTTGAATGTTGTATTTGATCTGCTTTATTGAGCTGAGCCACTTTGTTAGGACTCTGGTCTCTTTTGTTAAACTCATTAGCACACAACAGAGGTTTCAATGTCCAGAGTTGTATTTCAGACAATCCTCTGAGCGCAAAGTTGTCTTTTTTTTTTTTTGATCTTGGTGTTAATTGACAGCCCTGTCTCTCTGTCAGAAACTTGACTCTAATTTTGTTCACCACTTCTTCCTAAATTCAAAGTCAAGATGTCAGAGTTTCTCTTCTTTTTACTTACAAATGGTGCTTCCATACACTTTGGGGATCTACAATGCTATATGGATCCATCCTGCTTAATTGACAATAAAATCAATACACCATGCATCTCGATGAAAGTTACAGCTGTCTGAGCAGCACAAGCCAGCTAGCCTTAAAAATATTCAAAACTGGATAAAGGCGCATTTTTAAATAAAATCAACTAAATCATTGACTATTTTACCAGAAAAGGACCATAGTATAAATTGTTCTGATGTAAGAAAGACGTTTATTTGCATGTTTCAACCACAAAGGTTTCAAGATTTTAAAGAGCTTTTAAATAAGGCATAGAAACACAGTATGAGAAAAAAACATTGTAAATCACAAAGAAGAGGAAAACAAAATAAAATAAGAGACAATGAATGTAGTTTCCATGAAATTATAGCCACCTGCACTCTTTAAAAACAGTAATTAAGTGGTACATCTATAACAGTGTCTGTAAACTCACATTTATGTGAACAAGTCTTAACAATGAGTGTACCTTATTAAGCTGATTTTGCTTTATAATGACATTTCCAAGTAATTCAAGCCTTTTAATTGAATTCCTGGAGTTATAACCATCATGTTTGCAGTGCACAAAGCAAACAGAAGTGGGTGCCCTTGGCACAAACCATACAGTGGATTAATAAGATTGTGCAAAAGCTGCACAAGATCAAATCAAACCACATGTGAACGTCTCTGCAGAGATCACTCTGGATCATCTGCTGCTGAAACTACACAACAGTATCTCACTGCTGCAGCTCATCTTCTTCACACCATGCACAGAGCTGCAGGGCTCAATATGCGGTCCAGTTTCAGCATACATGCTAAACCTCGGACACGCGAATCTGCCATGTTGATGACACTCACATTTCATTTTCTGTTAAATCTAAGGATTAAACTAAATCCCTGAAGACATGTCCTTTTGGTGTGTGGTATCTTTACATGTGTAGCCTGTCAGTTTTCTATAATCCAGACGATCTATTTATGAGTGCATGAAAATGAAAATTTTAAGGGTCAAAAATCACCCTGTCATGGGTTTAAATAGCCTTTTCTAGCATTAAATTTGAGTTAACTTGATAATTTGTTTAACAAAGCAAGTACCAATTCATCGTAAAGAACGCAGATGAGTAAGAAAGAGCAAATGAAAATTTATTGTGCATGTTTGTCAGTTGGTTTCTGGGAATGTGATTACTTGCACATTTGACTTGAATTTACACCATTAAAGTACAATATCAGCTCTTCCTGTTAGATAATGTTGTGACCCTGTCTTGTAACGAGTTGCTGTGTTAAAACTTTAGATGCTGACATCTTTTTTATTTCACTTTATATTGTGCTCACTTTGTGCTTTTCCCAGTAAAGAAGTATTGGTTGGTTTCTTGGTCTCACAATGTAATAAAGCTGCTCTCTACAGTGTAGTCTGCTGTGCTTCCAGAAAAACTGTTTTTACATCTAATTTTCCTTTTAATGAAACAGCAATTGATCCACCGGCCATTAGTCAGGCTTACAATACATGAGTTGGCCAGGATTTACTGTAACTGCTTGTTGTTGCTTATTTCCCGTCTTCAGTATTTCTTCCCATCACTGTACTCCCTGTGTCTTTTTGTAAAACAGTTTGTACCTTGTTATTTTTTTGTCATGCGATCTTTCTTCTTCTTCTCCACATTCTTTGTATCATCACTTTCTGTCAGTCTGGGAAAACTGTCTGGGAAAAGCTTCTGTCAGGCTTTCTCAGACAGGGCATTCCATGTGTGATGATGCATTTTAAGCTTTTCACATATCATTTCATGCCACATGGTTAATGTTGTGAAAAGGCTTTGTGCATGTCATTTAACGCCACATGGTTAGTGTAAAGCAGTTGTAGTTGTGTAACAAAACCACCTAAAGCTTGTCCACACCGGGAATGTCAGGAGTGCGTGGTGGTTGTGTTACCTGTTGTTTAACATTTTGGCATCCATGTTAACAGCTTATAGCAGCCACACAGCCCACACGGGACGCGTGTCTCACGCAAGGCTTGGCTGCATGTCAGCTGCATCTCTTCTAGATTCGAAGTCTCACCTATTTTTAATGCGAGCCGCATACGGTTCAAAGTAACAGACTGTGAAAATGCTAGTTTGACAGTATACTGCATCATACCAGCTACATTACTACAGTTTCAATGTCTAGACATCTATAGAATATGTCACAGAGCATGAAGGTGATCTTTTGACCGTATATAGACATTACTACACTTTCAATGTCTATATCTGTATAATAGCATTTTTTTTCTGTGGACAGAATTCCTACATTTGTTAACAGGAGGCTTTTATTCTGAAATATTTACAGGACAGAGTTGTAGATAATGCAGTAACTTGCAGGGCTCCATGAATGAATATAGGAAAGCGTTTTATTTGTGGATTGTTATATGCCAAACGGATGCACAGGATCGCTAAATGATCCGCGTACTTTATCACTCTGCAGTCGAGCCATTTTGGCTTCATGCATCGCTGAGTAACTCTCATAGGAATGAACGAGAGCCTGTCTACAATGCTGCAGTTCTCTTTATACATCCATGCTTACATTGCAGAGTGTGGACTACATAGTGTGAAATGACACACCATAAGCAAGAACGGCATTGTTATTGCACATGAAATGATTTACGACGGCCAAACGCCATGTGGCGAGACAAGGCTGGCTTTCATGTTGTGCTCTTCAGCGCTCTTGTCAAACATCCGCTGTTGCCTCCTGGATGGATTTATTGTTTCCCAACCTCTGTTGCACTGCTGTCCCTTCATCTCATGACTCATACACACACTCAAACATAGAGGATAAAGATAAAAGCCTTCCTATTTGTTATCATCCGGTCATATGAACTGCAGAGCTTATTCACTTACACTCATCAAATTTAGATATTGTCGGTCAAATGACCCTCATTGCTCCCGTCATGGTATCCAAAGAGAAAGCGTGGCTTTGGTGAACAGGTGTTTCTGTAGAGATAGCAACTCTATTTAATGCCAGGCTTTGGGACAGATTACCTGAATAGTATGAAAAACACAGTAGGACAAAGATAGAAACAGGCAGAAAGCTTATTTTATGTAAAGTAATTCTTTGTGAACATGCGTAATTTTGTGGCTCCGCAGTGATGTTCACAAAACTGCAATTTTACACTTGAGTCTGTAACACTTTGGAAAAAAGGTACCAATCATGTACTTATGCTGATTTAATGCAGGATGTATCATGAATTCCTGTTGCTCACCATTAACAAATGATTGAGTCACTATGGCTTCATGTGATGATGTGATCACACTTAATAGATAATCTGTTAAGGAATGTTAATTCACTGTTACTTCATACATTAAGTGAAATGTGACCAAATTAGCTGGAGTTCAAGTTCATTTGCTCAGCCTGTCTGAAAGCCACATCTACATTACAGATGACCCTGCAGCGCTGCCTGTTCTCACCAGTCTGTCTTCATATAAAAATGCTTTCTTGGCAGGCGAGCAGCAAGTGTACATAACTGCCTCGTTTCTCAGTAGATTTCTCTAAAAGCGGTGGCTAAAATATTATGTTTTTAATTATGACAAATATGCCTACGGTCGCGATGAACAACATTAAATGATTCCTTTGAATTAGTGTATTTATGGGCCTGATTTCCACGTTTTCATGGATCATTACCTCAGAAGAAGAAGAAGAAGATATTCCTTTATTAGTCCCACAGTGGGGAAATTCAGTTTTTCAGTTTTAAGCAGGATTGATACGGGAAGCTCTGGCACTTGAAAGCCTGAAACAAAGTCTACGACGTTGTAATGCAGTTCACATCCATGTTGTGATATTTTGCAGCACTGTTTAAAAATGCAAGTCAGCAGGAAAAACTGTGAAATCATTAACACTTAAGTAGAAATTAATCCCTGGAAGATTACAAATGGCCTTCAAAAGTTTTTGTGTTTAGTTTTACTTTGTAAATGTGAGGTAGAGTGCACAGGTACTGCAGCCTGTGCTCCACTGCAATAAAATGATAAATGGTAAATATAAGGTTGGTATGAGCAGAGGTATAAGGTTTAATTATTCAATATAGAAATGATTAAAAAAAATATCTCGTTGAGACGAGACTTAGTGGAGCTTGTTGGAGGCGATTCAACACCTGAGAGTAAGCACTGTGTGTGAAGATGAAACTAGGAGAAAGAAGGTTTCCAGGCATTAATGTGTCTGCAAGGAATTTAGTTTGTCAAATGTGAGGTTTCATTTTGTTCGTGCTAATAACAGTGGGTGGAAATTGGATTCCTCTATATATAAAATGGCTGGAATTTTACTGCACAGGAGCATTTTTGGACCACTTGGTTCTGTGTTAACTCCTGTCATCCTGCACAAGATCACCCATTTCAAGAGGGACTACCTAAAGCTTATCTTTTGTTTTGTTAATACATACTGTAGTTAGCACTAACATTGTTCTGATTGCAAGCTGTGTCATCATCACCCCAGATTTAAACCAGATCCTCATTTGTCCAGTCTGTGTGTGTGTTTCTAACACACACACATTTCCACACAGCCGGCTGTGACAGATAATCTCTGCATCAGTTCATCCTGGGCCCACTCTCAATGAAGGGCCTCTCAGGTGTCCTAGATTTGCACTGGACCTGTTCCACTTTCTAAGGGTCATGAACACACAATGAAGAGTGTATTACTGTGGAATGGTGTGGAAAAAAAAATACTGGTGGGAAGGTTGTTTTCTGCAGTAGGAGGCTCTGATGTGTTGATAAAGTTTATTCTAGGAAGGAAAGATTAGAGGAGATGCATTTGAAACTGTTTGTTAATAAAATGGAGGCTTTCATTAACGGCTTTCATGGTAAGATGCTAAATTGTCCCGATTTCAACAATCTGCTCCCGTTCTATCGGCTTACAAAAGAGCTGAGATTATCCTTCCCAGCCTCTATAATGAGTCCTGAGTTTGTACCCAGAGGTTTGAGCAGACCGCTGTCACTGTGTCGCTGGGTAAGCTGAGCTTCCTCGCAGTCCCTCTGCAAGCACAGGAATCAGTCACCATAAATCAACATGAACCTGTAAAGTTCCCCTATTAATTTTGTAGTATTTGTCTATGCTTGTGTGTGGGTGGATTTGCTGGAGGGTGGTGCAGATGGTCCATGCATGTGTGATTGGACATGTGCATACTCATGCGCATGTGCAGCCCACGCAGTTTGAACAAAACACCCACTCTCCACGCTCCCAGGCAGCTGCAAACAACAGCGATAAGATAAACCCCAGAGCCCTCCAGTAATAATGTGATTTCATTTGCCGCTTCCTGAGTTGAAGCTCGACATGCCAGCACGTTGCAATTCATGCGTGCCAGCCATTCATGAAATGTGTTTCCAGTCTGTTCTTCATTTCATACTGGTATATTGCTGTTGTTGTTTGTTAATGACATTTTATTCTGCAGTGATTGAATGCACTTTAACCTTTATGCTGCACTTCTGTTGACTGTTCAAGCATTCCTCCTAATCTACATACAGTAGTTTCATTTTCCCCGCACATGATGCAGCTCATCTATAATTCAGTATCTGCATGGTGCTACACAAACGGCATTGTAAAAATGTATTTCCGTCACTAATTCAAACAGCATCCTGGACTGCATACAGGCTGTAATGATGAGCAAAATGAGCCAAAGACTTTGGCAGAGCATGCTTGGCTATGGGACAGTTAAAAGGCAGTTCATCTACTTGCACCAATTGAACAATGATCATTGTTCGAAGCCAAGGGAATAGGTTGTTTTCATAAGGGTGCGTGCAAATAAAATGTGTTACTGTGCTTTCCATAACATATAACAAAACTGCATTGCTAAATCTCTGGAATATTAATGCACTAACCTACTTAAATCATCCTCAGTTTCCTATAAGTGATACTTTGTGATGGATAATGCCAGATTTGCATATTTATTACAAAGAGAACTGTGCTTTGTTATCTTATCTCTAATTCTGGCATCTTTTTAGGAGAAAATTAACTATAAAGCAAAAAAGTATTTTTTTAAGGCCCAAGTAGTGTCTTCAGATATCTTTACAGGCTGCAAGCCCCATGTCTTTTTCTGACTACTTTTCTTTGACCTCAGTAGAAAATATCATGAAATCAAGGAAAGATTCATAAGGACTTACAAAGAGACAACCGCGGTGTTAAGAGAATGTGAATGCAATTACACCAGGCTACGTTTTGGTTTTTCTAAACAGCTTTTTAACCCTCGTATAGGCTTCAAATTTACTATACACCTTTTATCCTCCCGGGTCAAATTGACCCAAAGACCTTACAAGGGTTAAAAACACATTGAAAATGAGTAGTGACAAACTTAATGCTGTACAACTAAATTAAGAAAAGTAATGCACTGCAATTCATTTCCTCTATGCCAAGGAGGTCAGGGTGGATGGATGCGCCACTTCCAGAGTTCTTTTAATCCAAACCACAATCTTTTCCTAAACCTTGACTAAGTAGTTTTGTTGCCTAAATTTAAGAAAGATGTTTCCTATGAAGATGGAAGCTTATTTTTGAAAAGACCCTATGAACATAATGAGCAGATATTGTCATGTGTCGCTGGACATTTGTAGGAAAAGAACGAAAAAGGAATAAGTATTTTGTATACTATCATACAAACCCTTGCATGAGGATATGTGAACTATTCAATGTTAGTGCTTAACCTTAACATTTCACAATAGTTTCACAAATTGTGGGTTACCTTCTAGACACAGCCTTTTTCTTTGGTAAAGGATGGTTCAGTATATAAGAATAAGAAGAAGAAGTAGAAGCAGACACATTTTATTGATCCCCTGAGGGGATAATAAATCTCCACTCTGTTGTTGTTTTTAACACAGTACACACAGGCCCGGCCCAAAACACATGCACAAACAGGACCTATATACATGCATTAATGGAGAGATATCAGAGCGAGGGTGCTGCCCCTTACAAGCCAAACCCAAGCTGGGGGTTTGGTGCCTTGCTCATAGGTAGCAGTGTCCAAGAGGCAAACTGGCACCTCTCCAGGTACCAGGTCACAGTACATGGTCCATAGAGGAACTTGATCCGCTACCCTCCGGTTCCCAAAGCAAGTCCCCACGGACTGAGCTACTGAAACCTGTGTTTCCTACGGTAAAGGCGATAATAAAGGAAACACTGCAGCACCTTTGCTTAGCATTTAGAGAATTCAACCAGCGCTTGTCGTTGGCTGCCACTTAATATTTCTGGGTTGTTTCATTTCTTTAGGGACCTTCTAAAAAAGTCTATTCAACCACAACCCAAGAAGATAGGCCCGTATGCAGCCTGAGAGGCAAACCCATGGCAGTGAACGTCTGCAAATCACTCCCACCATGGGAGAAGTTTGCCATCAGTGCTTTCTGCCATAAATCTCCTTAGGTTTAGGCAACAAATCTACTTGTTTAGGTTTAGAAAAAGATCATGTTTTTTGTTAAAATAAGGCCTTTCTGGCAGGAAGCCCTGAAGGCAAACCTCTCATATGTGCCCCCACCACTGATGGCAATGACGGTCTGGTTTGAAGCTGATTCTCTGATCTGATTACAGAATTGTTCATAACATGATTCACTGTATAGCTGCTCCCATGACTCCTTCTATTGAAGCATTCTTCCATTTACCCCATATTCATTCCCCAACCTCCCTATTTATTGATGTAAACTTCAACCCTCCACCCACACACACACACACACACACACACACACACACACACACACACACACAGTATACCCCTGCTCACCTACCGTTGAGCGCACGCTCGAGTAAACACCAGACATTAGCTGACAGTGGGGGTAGCGATGGCTCTACCTCCTCTGAGCTAAATCAATTAGCCTATCTCCAGTGGGGCCGTGCAGTGTTTGCAGGCCTGCTGGGTTCAGAGAGTATTACTGTTTCACCCAGACCAACAAACAGGCTGCCGCACGCGCTGCTGCATCTGCTTGGATTTGGCTCAGGCCTGAAAGGAATGAATTGGATTTGTAGTGAATGGGTGTGTGATGCAATGATGAGGCCAACTGGGCAGGGATGCGTGATTATATATACGGCTCCCGTTCTGCTCTTCGTCATGAACAAAATCAGACATTTTTATGCTTGTTTTTATTGTGATCTTACTTTGTTATACACACTTTTTACTTGTGTTTTAAGGGTGATAAATGACAGATGCCTCCCTGTATTAGATCTTCAATTTCAAAGCCAGATGTAGGAGCTAATATATTTCACACAAACTGTACACAGCCCAATTTAGGCAAGGCCTGTTCTTGATTGAAAATCTTTTTCCTCTCATCCATTCATTATGAACCTCATTACCTCATTGTGCTGTAAACCAGACCCTTAGGAGATAAGCCTTGTCCTTGACTTGCTTGATGTGTAAACAGATAAGCTATTCAGCCATCTATCAAACATGCTACTGTATGTGTGTGTGAGTGTGTGTGTGAGTGTGTGTGTGTGTGTGTATGTGTGTGTGTGTGTGTGTGTGTGTGTGTGTGTGCAGCAGAAACATATCGCAGAGACAACTGAATGAATAAGTTGATGCTGTCCGTGACAGTCTTCTTACTTAGCTCACTATGGGGTCCATTCAATATGACAACACAATGACTGAGCATTTACCAAATCAATCTCTTCTCCACTGATGCAACGAAGCGTAACTGTAAGATTGTCATTCTGTGTAATGCTTCACCCATCAGTGGCCACAGCTATCTCTTACACATCTGCACCTCATGTTTTCTTCTTGGAATCTACAACACATGCAAAACAACAAATATTCAGTGTTTTAAAGGGCAGATTTTACACTGGAAGTTTAGTTTATTCATCAAGAGTCAGTCTCAGAGGGCTACTTCTGGGTCTGAAAAGTGAAGCCAATGCCAAAGTGCCTTAAACTTGCATTCTTTCTAACAGCCAGCAGGGGGCCAACTCCTCTGGTTGCAAAAAGAAGTCTGTTTGTATAGAAGTCTATGAGAAAATGAGCCTACTTCTCACTTGATTTATTACCTCAGTAAACATGTAAACATGAGTTTATGGTCTCAATTGCTAGTTTCAAGTCTTCTTCAAAACGGCATGACATCCTTTTAGTAATTTATGGTCATATATAGACTCAAATAGACCATAAAGCAGGGTATGCTGTAGGGTATGGCTACCTTTTGATTGACAGGTTGCTACCACAGCATTGTCCAGTCTGAGAGTAGTGTTCGTCTTACAGCATTAACCCTTTCACAGTGTGTCTTGTTTAGCATTCAGTTCTACTTAGCTCCATTCTCTTTTGTCACTCCTGGTTGCAAAAGATGACGACAGCCAAAACGCCAAACTTAAAATTCATAGTCCACAAACCAATGGGTGGCGTCATGGTGTACATTTCTTACATACAGGTGAATACGACACAACCTGTGGAAACAGTTATGTCTTTCTGGTTCTGGAAGGAGCTTTCTAAAGCCTGAGGAAATAACCCTGAAGGTGTCATTGTGTTGTTATCAGGGTTATCTCCTTTTTGGCATCAGATGTTTAAATACAAGGGATTTAAGGTCACGACATTGTGGCCTCTACTGTTATGCTGTTGATTTCTTTTTTAAATGTGTTTCTTACATGCTGTCCTGTCTTTATTTAAGTGCAACACTTGAATTGCTATTTTAAATTCTACCTTGTGTTGCTGAATAAAAACAGCACAAAAGCATAATGTGTTTAAGTTCAAAATCAAACAAACATCTTCATTATGTAATTTACTATGGCTTAATGTTGTTAGCTTACAGTTCTTGACGTCTTTGAATGCAAAAAAATAGCATGCAGAGCACGGGAGGTGTCACCGAGAAGACAAAATCTATTTTGAGTTCTCACATTCATAATTTGTGAACTAAATGTACCATTAAATATTGCCTTTATGCCATTACTCTTGTCTTGTGTGGAGCCTTCAAATTCACACTATGGATTGGATTACACATACGTTTTTCATTTGGATGTAGGACTGAGATATGTGGACGTACTTTGGATTTGGGCTGTTAAACACAAATGGCCATTACAATGAGCTACAAAGGAAATGGCTCAGGGGTAAAACAGATTCAAATAAATAAATGTTATTGGTTAAGCACTTATAGGGATCTCAGCCTAATTGTCAGCGGTTCTTAGTTATAGTCCTTTAGTCCTAACAA
Organism: Pterois miles; assembly: GCA_947000775.1. NCBI lineage: Eukaryota > Metazoa > Chordata > Actinopteri > Perciformes > Scorpaenidae > Pterois > Pterois miles. The sequence goes on from CAMQGK010000030.1 coordinate 517,260, forward strand.
TGCAAATAACACACAAACTGCTTTTCCACCGTTTCAACATGCAGAGCGTGAAGGAACCTGATCCTTGATAGCAGATTCCTCTGCTTTTTAATAGTTATACTTTGACACAGTTACACAGCAGCACAGCACTGATACAGTGGATACAACAGTATTACAGTAACCATCACACTAGCAATAAAGAGCTATTACTGTTTTGCAGCATCATTAAAATTCATAAAAGCTGCACTGCCGATCAGCAGTTAGACCATCGTTTGTGTGGATGTTAAGCACATGTTTGCCTGGGTGGCTGCCACCAGTTCTCTGTGCCCTTTGCTGTTATAAACAGTATGTATGTGTCTTTGATGGAGGGCAGCCAGCAGTCGACCACCCTCGGGGCCATTTTAATGTCATGGTGCTGGACAAAGTCGAAGCAAAACATATGCTTCTATACATACTGTTCTGATTCTGTTGGTTTTCAGCTCAGATGTGCCAAAGTACAGCCTCAAAGAGCTGCTAGAATGGCTGTAGACTCTAACGTTTAAAATCTAAAAACAAGTCATATCCCCTTTTTCTCAAGTTTATTTATATGTTTTATACATTTAAATCAGTGAAAGTAAGTTATTTTTCATGTGTGACCAGTGGGCTACATCTGGGTCTGAGGCGTGAAGCCAGAGTGGAAGTGTCAACTTGCATTCAGTCTACGACTCTGGTTGCAAAAAGAAGTCTGGTTGTATTAAAGTCTATGAGAAAATGACCCTACTTCACACTTAATTTATTACCTCAGTAAACATTATAAACATGAGTTTATCATCTCAATCACTGGTTTCAGGTCTTCTTCAATACAGCATGATGTTCATTTCATAAAATTATGGTCCCATTTAGAGTCAAATAGACCATAATTCTGTGTTGCTTTAGCGCATGGCTACCTTGTGACTGACAGGTCACTACCACAGTCTGGAAGATGTGCGTGTTTTCATTTTACAACTTCAACCCTTTCACAGTGTTTTCAGTTGATGAAAGTGAATTAAAACCACTTTGGGTCACCTAAAAATGTCTTATTCAATGTTCAGTTGTAATTTGCTGCACCCTCTTGTGTCACTTCTGGTTGAAAAAAACATCTAGGCGACAGCCAAAAGCCAAGAGGATGACGGCCGAAATGCCGACCTCGAGGCTTCATAATGGCAGTCGACATACCAGTTGGTGACATCACTGTGACTACGTCCACTTCTTTTATACAGTCTATGTGTGAAGCCCATAAAGCAAGCAAAAGGTATTTTCCTTCGGTGACTCACCACTGAGAACAAACATCTCACATTAAGAGCACACAATACTCCAAACTTAGTTTAGTCCATAAAAATATTTGTGCTCACCCGAGAGTCAGTAAATGAGTGTGTTAAACAGACAAAGCTGTGCTCATCTCCTATTTAATAAGCATATTTATTGTCACAGCCGAAGCACAATAATCCCCCTCGAGGGCCTAGCTGCCAATCACAACCACTCCGTTAATGGAGGTGATTTACAGAGTTGTATCAGGAACAAACATGAACTCAGAAATCTGTCTTGACACTCTGAATGTGCCGGCAGAAGGATGTGTTGACTGTGAAAAAGCAAACATTTGTAATTACTGTGGCAAACACTGTTTCATATTTTTCGGCAGCTTTGTTCCTTACTGTAATATTCCAACATCACTTCATAGCTTGCTGATGTGAGAAATACAAAATAGTCCTGAAAAAATAATTAACTACCACACAAACCTTATTCCAGTCGTCAAGCCTTGTACATTTCTCTCCCTAATTCATTAATATTTTTAATGTACAAAACCCACCTCTTGTCACTTTGGCTGTTGTAAGGCGTAGAATATTTTACAGTGCATAACATTTTAGTAAAGTATTTTCCATCCAAATTCATTACGGTTTATATTTCTGTCAAGTCTCTGCTGTGTTTGCTCTGACAAGTGCTTTAGTCATAACTATTGAGTCCATTAAATGTGTCACTTCATATATGTGTTTTTACTATTTTGCCCTGAATTATAAGTGGTCTGTACCCATGTTGCCGCTCTTAAATAATAAATGAAACCAAATCTAACATATACTGCAGATGGTAAGCTGGAGGGAAGGAATGCCTTCTGTGGTGATTAACGGCCTTCATCCCCACTGGGGCATAATACCACATTTCCACATATCTCTTTGATTGTACTTGAAAGTAAGTCGGCTCGCCTTCCTGTGATCATTTTCTGTTACCTGGAGGCAACATGGTCAGTGTCTCTGTATTTCTGAGCACCAACAATAGTAAATGAGAAGCAAGTAGAGTTTATATCAGTCCAGAAGTCTATCTGGGGGCAAGAGAAAAAATGCTTAATGAACTTTGTGCTTTATAGACAAAAAAGAAGTTATTAATTGTTAATAAATTTTGTCTTTTGTCTCATTTTAAAATATTTTTATTATAATAATATGTATATTACAATAGAATATATTTATAGTGAATCTATTTACAGTCAGTTCAAATGAGAGGTAGTCAGATTTTTTTTAAGACATTAGTGACAGGAAATGATGAACCAGGGATGTTGTAATATATATGGAAATTATACCACAGTAATCTGAAAAAAATATTGTTAGTATCAACACCATTTCTTACTAACTGTGTACACCAGGTCCGTTGCAAATCATCCGTTTTGCTGTGTTAATAGTACCAATGTCCACTCCACACAACAAAAACCCATCCAGACAGAGAATGTCTGAATCACTGACGTTAACTACACAATATATAAACTAATCGGACCCCAAATGTGATGCTAATGCTAGCTGTTGTGGCTAGCTCCATTCTGGGAACATCATATTTAGCAAGTGCATAATCAGCAACATTACCATCTTCATCTTATCCCAAGCTATATATTGTCCTGTACTTGGCTGTTGAGGTAGTAGTGTTTGTTGTGCATTATTGGGTGTTCGGAAGAAGTTTCCAAAACACCAGTAGTCTGAAATATGTCCCATTGGGCCAAAAAAAAAAAGCCTGTTTGCCCAACAGTCTGGTAACCTTGAAAGCAAACGCCCACATGGCTAATTTTTATGCAGAATGATGGCAATCAGTTGGAACAAAGGATTTAAGTAGTCAAACATATATTTCTGCAGGTAAAAATTTATTGAAATCGAGGTCCGTCCAGATATTTTTTCCCCATCATGAATGTTCTGCAGGGGTGTGCACGCATTCATAAGAACCCACAACATCAGAAATCTGTGCTTGGTGTGAAACAGCTTTTAATCGCCTTAATGTTGAGAATTTACATACATTGGATACCTTCATAAAGTGCCACCGATGTGATTGTGTTATTATGAATAGCAAAGCTAAACGTGTATGACTTGGTGAAATGTTTTATGTTTATCTCGCCTGGAGATTCCAGTGTCAGTCTTACAACAAATGTAATAAATCAACACAACGGCTGGATGTGAGTGGGTGTTAAGTCAGTGTATCAAGTCATAATGCTCCATTTACAGGTCGAGGTTGAGTTTACAGATTGTTCATGTGCATTTATTGCACCTTATGTGTGGGATTTTTCATGTAGGAGGTTTGTTTATGTTCAGTATGGGGGAGGGGGTGATGGTGAAGCTGAAATAACTAATCTTTTTCCCTCTCATCTGTCTCACCTAGGATGCTGCAGAGGAAGCATCAAAACCTTGACAGTGAAGAGGAGAAGATAACACACAAGCATTTAACACTGGGAAAATTATAAAAGCTTTGTGATTACACCATCTCAGCAAACCTCTATACAACTGCCAAAAGCTATATGTGTATCGAACAATTATCCACAGGATGACTAGATTTTTTCCTCATCTGCATCATGTAACTGCAACATTCTGGCTGTCCAATATCATCAAAGACACGAAGCACAGCCAAGTTTCAGTTCAAACCTCAATTTAGACGGCTTCCCGTCGACTTTAGAACAGATAAGAGAGAGACAACAAGTGAACCCTGTGTATCTGTCATCATCATCCTCCTACATGCAGCTCCCTGCATAGCTTCATTGCAAAGGAGGAGCCCATTAAAGCATTTGACAGATAGGAAGGTTTGGGCAGAAGGTGCAGTTGCCAGCTGGCTGCTGGTTGGAGATGAGATAAGAGCATTGGGAAGAGAGGAAAGGAGTGCCTGCCCTGTCTGAATACAAATTAGGATTTGTCTCTCCTGCAGCTACACCAGTGAGGCAAATCAATACCAGAGGGGCGAAATGGACAAATTAGCCGGCTTCAGTTACAGGAACATTAGTTGCGGCTGGAGTTAGATGTTTGCTGAAGGTTGATATGAAATCACGTTGGAATATTGCAATGTGAAATAAAGAAGACAGGCTTCTGCATTTTCTAAACCAACAGTGCCACGCCGCTGTGCAGCCTTCTTTAGAGCTATGCCTGAACTGATGTGACGAGGCTGGTTTAAACCACGGAGAAAGGTTAAAAAGGAAGCGAGATGGATCTTGATAATAGCTCACTGGACTACTTTACCAGCAACTTCACAGAGATTCCCGGCACCGTCACAACTCCACCCTGGAGCGAGGCCACGCTACTCGGCCTCCAGGTCTCCCTGTCCGCACTGCTAGCCCTCGTCACCCTGGCTACAGTGCTCTCAAACGCCTTTGTTATCGCCACCATCTTTCTAACCAGGAAGCTCCACACGCCTGCCAACTTCCTGATTGGCTCCCTCGCCGTCACGGACCTGCTGGTGTCCATTTTGGTCATGCCTATCAGCATCGTCTACACCGTCAGCAAGACCTGGTCGCTGGGGCAGATCGTTTGCGACATCTGGCTGTCGTCCGACATCACGTTCTGCACGGCCTCCATCTTGCACCTGTGCGTGATCGCACTGGACCGCTACTGGGCCATCACGGCCGCGCTGGAGTACTCGAAGCGCCGCACCATGCGCCGGGCAGCAGTCATGGTCGGGGTGGTGTGGGTGATCTCCATATCGATTTCCATGCCTCCACTTTTCTGGCGTCAGGCCAAAGCCCACGAGGAGCTAACAGAGTGCATGGTGAACACAGATCAGATCTCTTACACCCTGTACTCCACCTTCGGCGCCTTCTACGTCCCCACAGTGCTCCTCATCATCCTCTACGGGCGGATCTACGTTGCCGCCCGCTCCCGCATCTTCAAGACGCCATCTTCCTCGGGGAAACGTTTCACCACCGCACAGCTCATCCAGACCTCCGCAGGCTCCTCACTCTGCTCTCTTAATTCTGCCTCCACCCAAGAAGCACACCTACACTCCCTGAATGCGGGAGGCGGGGGAGGAGGCGGAGGGTCACCTCTGTTCATGAATAGTGTGAAAGTGAAGCTGGCAGACAGCGTGCTGGAGAGGAAGCGTCTGTGCGCGGCTCGGGAGAGAAAGGCAACCAAGACGCTGGGCATCATCCTGGGCGCTTTCATCATTTGTTGGCTGCCGTTCTTTGTGGGCACACTCGTCATGGCCATATGCAAAGAGTGCTGGTTTGATCCAGTGCTTTTTGATATATTTACCTGGCTGGGATACCTGAACTCCCTCATCAATCCTGTTATCTACACTGCGTTCAATGATGAGTTTAAACAGGCTTTCCAAAAACTCATCAAATTCAGACGGTTCTCTTGAGAGACAGGGAGTGACAAAGACAAAGAAACAAGATAATAATGATAATGGAAGTACTCTAAATGTACCATCCTGTAAACATGCTCATTGTGATTTTTGTTTTTTATATGAAACAGCTCCGTGCCATAGCTCTTTAGATAGTATATCCTTCATATAGACTCATGCATGCATGCTAAAAAAAAAAAAAAGAGAAACTCTTGAGCCTGAAGAATTATGGAAGTCATCTTAAAAAGATAAAGAAAGAAGATTTAAAGTATATTTCATGTCACAGGGATGCTGCTGTTATTTATTGGACAAAAGCAGAGATGAGAAACAAGGATTGGTGTAACTGTATGGAAAGGGCAAACTCAGAGAGACTGGATTCAATCCAGTGGAAATGGAAGCCATGAAATGTATGTTGTCTTAAACTCTGTGTCATTCTGTATGCTGCTGCCCCATATAATGTTTCTGTGGTACAGTAAAGTACTTAGAAAGACTGCACAACTCTAGAGATTCAGTATATGTTGCAGTACAGTAAATGCAATTATATTTGAAAGTGATATGTCTGTTTGTGTGTGTATGCGTGTGTGTAAAGGTAAAGTTACTTTACTGTAATGTATGCGTGTTTGAGGAAGGGAGGACTGTCAAGTGTTTGACATTTATACACGCCACTCTGCAGCGAGGCTGGTCTCGTCGTTACAGAGACAGAAATGGAAACAGCATTTTCACTCTGCCTCTGAATTTCAGTAACAGCCAATGCCATAGCAACAAATACACCCTTTCAAAAACGTTATGAAATGATGTGCTCCAGCAAAAAGGACAAGGTAAGAGCAAATGATCCCGGTTCTGGCTACTGAGGGAAAATTGAGAACATTTGTTTTGCAGTTAAATGTGTTTGTTTTCTTTAAGCAGGGAAGCTGATTGACTGGTGTTGAAAAATGGAGGCATTTCAGAGAGTAACTCCCTTTGAGCTTTATAATTTTACACCTTTTACGTGCACAAAATAACCATGAACGTAAAATGCACTAAAGGAAAGGGAAAAAGCACAAAAGCATAATAGCCCCCCTTTATTTAATAGTGTCTTCATGAAACTGCTGTCTTACAGGATGCTACGAGAGATGGAACTCAGAGTTGAGGTCAGTTATTGTGTGCTTCAAATTAATTATGAATTAATACTAAAATTTTAGTTCCACCCATCAGACACATGCATCGTTAACACAATGAAAAACGCAGAAATCATGATGTTTATTCTCTCAGGTGCCTCCTTTCATCCACTTTTGTGTATACGCTACAGAAACAGGCTGAATAATTTAGCACCGTAAAGTGAGTTTCTACATCAGATATGAACAGCAACTTTTAATGCAAGAGACATTCAGTGTCAAATTAACTTTTTTATAGCCCTCATTCTGATTGTCAGGTAAAACACGAGGAATGCAAATTCAAAGCGATTTCTTCAATCAGTGTCAGACAAGATGAGAAACCACATGGTGGGTCACTCGCAGCATATTTCCTTGAAGATGTATGGTAACATGAAAGCCTCGGTCAACTTTTTATGTGCGACAGGCAAAGGGAAATTCCCTTAAATGAAGTAATACAAACAAGAAATTAATAAGAAATGAAACATGAAAGACAGCTGCCTCATCATACATGAGCTTTGCTCCACAGAGAAACAAGAGACCCCATCGGTGGTGAAATATGTGACCTGAATTGCTATTACATTTACTGCAGGTCAACATTGGAAAATGTCTTATTTACATCCCTGATTTCCATCACTAAATCTTAACAAATGTAAAACAGAGAGACAAAGCAAGAGATAAAACAGTGGAAGTTAAGGACCACAGTAAGGACCATTGGAGTGGTCACAGTTCAGTGGTCAAGAGGCTCAACTCAACTCAATGAGTCTACAGCTTTGAAATTAGTTTGATGATTGTCTGTTTAGTCCAGTAAGATGCATAAATGATGAAGTCACTGAAAAGACATACAATTGTTTTAGCTTAAATAAGAGATGCAGTAGCCTATAGTGGTAGCGTCTCGCAAGTGATCCAGTTCACAGATGCACATGAGAGCAGAGTCAACCACATCTGGATCGAGAAGAGTGACCTAATGGACCTCCACTTGTCTCTCAGAGTGCCTGCTGTATATAGCCTGTATATGCAGTATACATCTCTATTCTCTGTGCTGTCACTCTCTCTCCACTGGTCTGAAAATGACCGGCTGGATGGCTGATAAATTCAGTCCACAGGAAGCAGAACTGAAGAGCAGCGGAGCCACTTAGGCTACAATAAATGTATTATTAATGTGCAATTTGTTTGTTTACATTTCCAAATAGAGCTGCGATTGAACCACTGGTTCACTTTACTGAAGAGTCCGACTCTCTCTAGATCTCACAGATGTCATTAGAGATGTCCAAAGTATTGGTTTATTTTTGGCTCTATGTCGGTCAGTCCATTCACCACTTTGGTCCAAACTCTCAACAATCACTACATGGATTGTCATGAAATTTTGTAAACATATTTGTGGTGCACATATGATGTATTCTACTGACTTTGGTGACCCCCCCTGACTTTTCCTCTAACGCTACCATGAGGTTGACATTTGTGGTTTTGAGTGAAATGTATTGTATTGTAATGAAATCTGCAACGCACATTCATGTCCCCCTCAGGATGAATTGTTATAACATTGTCAGCAGGATTACAAGAAAACTACTGGCCTGATTTTCGTGACACTTAGTGGACGGGTGCAACATGGGCAAGGAAGAACCCATTACATTGTGGAGCTGACTGGCCTTGGCAGAGGTCTGTGCTCTCCAAGTGCCCTTCTAGTTAGTAAATGAAGATGGTGAACGTGGTAAACATTATACCTACTTTATCAGTCAATGACTACGTTTACATGTACACTAATATTCCACTATTATGTGACAATATTTCAGATTTGATATGGGTCATGTAAGCAGCATATTTTGTTTGGATGTTGTGAATTAGGACTTAGGACATTTTCCGATAAAGATGTTGGATATGCACAATATTCTTCAGGTTTTGAGAGCACATGTATAACATGTATACAGAGCATTCAGTGTGTCTTAACTTTGGTTTTTATGGCAGTTTGCGACATACAACCCTGCAGCCTCTTGTCTTTTTTTGGCCAGCTCTGTGCATTGTACACACACCAACTAGCAACACTTTGCAGGGATGCATGCCCAAAAGGAAAACCCATTTCTGGACGAAAGGAGAAACACACCTATTTTTAAACAGTAAAGATTTACTGATCTTAAAGATTTGGATATCTGCAGGTTTTTGGATATGTGCAAATATCGCAACACTGGCCTTTTCATGAAGGTGACTGAAGGAATGAAAGAGGGAGGTCATGTTTGTACAGTCAAAGAAGTCAAGAAGTCAATTGGATTATACATGGCTGAATGTAAGGGAATATTAGTAGAATATTACTTTTCATTACCCATGTAAACAGATTAGTGGGAATGTAATATTTTTAGGAATAAAGGCAAAAAAACGGATATTTATGCATGTGAACAGTCAGTGTGATCACGATAGTGTGCTGACATTAACACACTGATATTAGCATGCATTAGCATTTAGCTCTAAGAACCATTGTGCCTCAGCACAGCCTCACAGAGCCGTTAGCAGCTGTAGACTCTAACAACTTCACCAAATCTTTACTACAATCTGATTCTCAGCAGTTTTTGTGTATGAAGTGAGTTTACACAGGAAAAGTGAGTATAGAGTATACAATGAAGTATGCATTAAAGTATAATCAAAGCAGACTGTATGCATACTCAACAGTCAATTTTTGTGTGTGCTTTTGATGCACATAATTTTCCCACAATGCAATGAACAAAAGAACTTTAGGAGCTCACAGCTGGAGAGGAAATCAAAATAAATTGTGGGCGGTGGGGAAACAGCTCTTCAAAAATAAATTCAACTTAAAAAAATAAGTTAAATCTCAGACAGAAAACATTGAAGTTTAATTAGTGACACAACCGACAGCCGCCATATTGTTATTCCCTCAAATAAAATGGTAATGTTGAAGTTTTTATATAGTGCTAAACCAGTATACCATGATGATTACTGTGTAATACATACTGAATAGAGTTAGTATGTAATATGGATTTGGGATGCAACTGTAGTCTTATTTTAATCAGTTCGAAAGTCATCTTCTCATTGGGTGAATATTAATGTGTAATGTACGTTCCTGAAATCAGCTTTGGTCACTCAGCTGGACACTGCTAAGTAGTACAGAAGTAAAAAGAGGACTTAGCGCATTCATACTTTTCCTTTTAACATACCAACTACATTTCTAAATAAATAATTTATCGTCATTGAAACCAATGGCTAATGTGGCCATTTTTTAGAAATATAATTACACTGTGAATATAAACATGCTCTGTGAAAAGAGGCCACATTACCCTTTTAACAGTGTTAGACAAATAAAACCTAATTATTCAGGGTACAGTGTTAAATACACCATAATTAGCCCATCAGCCATTGATTTATGCCTTTGGGACTCTCTGGCAAATGTGTTTTAAAAAAAAATGTTTTTAAAACAAATGTGTTTTAACTAATTAGCATGCAGAGAAGAAATTGAAACTAATTACAATAAATGACTCGAGATAAGGCGCAGTAGAAGTATCCTAACAACCGGTTAAGGAAACGCCACACAATCACTATATCTTGGGTTTTAATCAGGCTGCATGTCTGTGAACTCACAAATAAAGGCTAAAATGCAAAAAAAAAAAAAAAGGAGGTAAATAGTTCTGTCACTCCAGATGGGCGTTGATAGGAGATGGCTTCAGTCATATAATGTTATCATGTCTTGAGCTCTGAAACCAAAAGGCTCAGGATACACTTAACCTGATGGGATGAGGACTGTCAAGTCTCAACTCATTCTCCACTCAACAAAGTTAGACCCTTGAGTCCAACAGGCAGTCTTTTTTTTTTCATTTGCATTAATGTTGGTGTTGTATATTTAATTTTATTCCAGTGTTAACACAAGTAACATGTTTTTCTATTTCATTACCATGATGTTTTCTTTGTGCCTTCACAGTCCATCGGATGGGATTTAAATGTAAGGTCTTGCACAAGGCGTGAACTGTAAAATATGTATGTTGAGTTAGCGAGGGTGTTTTATGAGTGTGTTTAGATGTGTATACATAGAGCACACCGAATATGTATACTGGTGTGCTGTCTTGGCTCAGGTCTCCGTCGGGAAAGAGATTCTATCTCAAGAGATTTCCTGGTTAAATAAAAAATAAACATAAAAAACAAGTCAGGCATCGCATTAATAGCCAGCTAAAAATATTAAGCCCAACCGATACATCAACCAGATTTGACCTGCTTTAAAAAAAATTGGAAACACAAATCATTTATGCAGAGGAATGTCAAATTGAGCCTTTTTTTCAAGTTGAGATGAATAATGAAGAAGAAGAAGAAGAAGATGAACCTTTATTAATCCCCTGAGGAGCAGACAAGACACTATTTAGGAGGAAACTCGTTGGGCCTCAGTGACAAAAAAGGCGGATAATTGTGTGGTCGGCATGCAGAAAATTTGCCACATTTTCACATTGTACAGGTGACAAACTGCTTTCAGTCGTTAATCTAACATTCACGCCATCTTACTTTCTCTATCTGAGGAAAAGAGTTGCAGCAGGCTAGAAAGAGAGGATACAGTATATAAATTATGCAGTCATTCTTGAGAACCTGAGAGAGTGCTGTCCACAACGGTTTCACATTTTGATTAACAAGCACATATGCAATCTGACAAGCATCTCTCCACCTACGCACAGTCACTTAGACTGCACTCTGTCCATGCATCTAAAACACATGCATTTCCAGTATGGTCTATGTATACACATCCTTACACACTCGTAGAAACACCCTCGCTATCTCAACATACATGATTGTAAACATAGGAGATAAATCATTGAAGAGGTCATATGAATATTTTACATTTCATGTCTTGTGTAAGACAGTGGATTCAAACCCTTTCATATGTTCTATTAAGGCACAATGAAAACACCATGGAGGGGTAATGAAATGGAAAAACATGCTGCCTCCATTGACATCGGAGTGAAATTAAATATATAACCCAATACTACTGCAAAAGAAAAAAAAAATCTTTCATCCAGAAATGTTTTTCTCCAGAGAGACAATGAACGAGACTTACTGAAGGATAAATAAAACCGCCCTCGCAACAGAAACTGAAGTAATCAACCCTGTTAATTAAATTCCTCTCCCGATCTCACAGGGAAGCTGTGATACTTGAAGATTCCAGACAATCAAACTAAGTCAATACTGAGATCAGTGTCACCTGTGTACACTTGTACCCTTTTTGCAGTATTCACAATACAAATGAATAAGTAATGCTGATAGATTGTTTCAAAGATTACTGTGACCTTTCCCCTCTCAAGTGTGTGTACATACACAGCCGACACCACACAAGCTGAGAATTCATATTTGATGTGTTGAGCCAGAGCAGCAGGGGTCCTTAAAAACATTTGTTTAAAACATGCATGAGTGTCAGACACACTAGACTAGACCCATGTCATATGTCATCTACAGCATGGAAGTGTGATGTAAAGTATAAGGCATGTCATCACTAAGTTTACAAGCAACCTTTAAGCCAACTTACAACCCAGACTGGGGTTTGGATTTTGACAGGATGGTGAGGCAGGATAAGAAAGAGTTAAAATCAGGGAGCATGGGGGGAAAGCATTGAGCATTTGCTGATTCCACAAGAAGCTGGACTGAAGCTTAACCAAGCAAGAAGAGCTTGGTTGGGAGGCTGAAGGACTAAAAACATGATAAATGGCTGGAGGGGCAGAATTCAGATGTCAGTAAATCGGCGTATAAAATGAGTAACCACCTCTCTCTAGTTATCTCTGGCCACTGTAAGATATTATCGGTTGCTTGGATGTCAGAAAAACATCCAGACAGAATCAAATAAAGCCTGGAGTCAGTGAAGTATGTATAGTGTGTTAGATATTTGTGACCCCCAACAGCTAAGCATCTTGATTTAAACTCAGCGCTGTACTTGGTCTACCAACAATGCCTCAGACCACAGCAGCAACTTTACTGAAATTTGTTGGTTTGCTTTGCAAAGCCAGTAATCTTTTGTTATGTTTTTCTGTCCCAGCTGTACACCTGCCTGAGAGGATTTCAGCACATAAACAGAGCAGCAGTGTCCTTTCTATAACAGTCTGAAAATCTGATATCCAGCAGGAGGCGAATCTGATTGTATAGAAGTCTATGAGAAAATGAGCCTACTTCTCACTTGATTTATTACCTCAGTAAATACTGTAAACATGAGTTTATGGTCTCAAACATTAGTTTCAAGACTTTTTCAATACAGCATGGTATTCATTTAGTAAATTACGGTCCCATTTTGAGTCAAATATCCCATAAAGCAGGGTGCTTTAGGGTCGCTACCACAGTGGGTTTCTGTTCATGAAAGTAAATTACAACCGTTTTAAATAAAATTGTCTTATTCAACATTCGGTTGTACTTAGCTCCACCCTCACTGTGTCACTTCTGGTTGCCAAAAAACAAGATGGCGACGGTCAAAATGCCAAACTCTAAGTTTCAAAATGGCAGTCCACAAACCAGTGGGCAATGGCAGCTGAATAGACTGTTGTCAGGCTATTAAATAGGCATTATCAGTCACAATAAGCCCCATAGATGTGGGTCAATAGGGGCCTACTACACCCATGAGTTGGTATTATCATCTATTCACAACGTGTAGTATAAAGAGTGAGAAAGTCCACCGAGGGTGGCATTCACCCAGGAGAGAGCAGTTTCTATCCACAATGTGTATTTGTCTTTGCATTCATAGTTATTTTAACCCAAAACATGATGTTTTTCCCTAAACCTAAAAAAGTTGTAGTTTTGTTGCCTAAACCTAAATAAGTTGTAGTTTTGTTGCCTAAACCTAAAACGGTTGCTGTTTTATTACCTAAACCTAAAGAAGTTGTAGTTTTATTGCCTAAACCTAAAGAAGCCTGTTTGTTTGTGTTCAAAACATGACGTTTCATTCAGGTTAACATTTTAAAACAAGTAGCTTTAAAGTTTAATTTTCACTTTTACAACATAGTAGGTTCGTAAATGGATAGACAACTTGTAACTTGTAAACCTACTATTAGTTTATTAGGCCCCTATTAGCCCATAAAGATGGGAAAGATGTGTGTTGGTAATGCCTATTCAATAGCCTGATAACAGTCAGATCAGGTGCAGGAAAAGGGAAACATTCACATTTGGGGCGGCAACACATTTTCTTATGTTCAAATAACAATCCTGATCATTTGTATTTTCTTGTATTTTGTCCTTCACGTTACTTCATGTGTTCAAATATCCTTTCAGTTTCAATACGTCATTAGATTGTTCTGGTTTCAACATGAAACCACTCTGAAAATATTAGGAACGCAGGCCCTCATGCAAGAACATTTTCATATTGTTATGCTAACTCTTGCAACCCTTTCTTTGAGGTTTGCTCATACAGTTGTTCTTTGTTGGACTCACCAAAGTCTTTTAACTGGACAAACTTGTTGTAAATAGAAAAGTTTTCGATAGTATGCAGGGCACTGTTAAACAGAAACGATATGTATTTCGCTAAGAGGCTTCTCTCTTCTATCCAATTTCTATCTCTGACACTTTCAACCCACTTTCAAAGCAAAACTTTCCAGGCCCATTTACAATCAATTTGGAGCCGTTATCCTTTGAAATGTGTTCCATTAAAGCTCCAAATCTTCGAGTGAATATTCAGTGAGCGCTCCCTCAGAGAGCTCTTTGTCCCTCTTTCTCCTACTTCAAATAGATCTGTGATACAGCAGTTTAGACTTGTCGTATACTTTCCACAGTCAGGGAGAAGTCTCATGATGATGTTTATGAATCTTTAAAGCAAGAGCGGTATGAAAGCAGATAAATACATACATGGGGATTTTTAATGGAGAATTTAAGAAAATCATTAATCAATCACAATCCTTCAGTTAAAACCTCATTTTGATACAAAAATTACTCATGTAAGTAGTAACAGATAATATCTTAAGGTTTTATCACAGACTTTACCAAAACCCACCAAAAGTTTACCGTAACCTTGTGTAACCAGTGTCTCCGATTTTTGTGCAATTAGTTGATTTAAATGACTTACAGAGCAAAACTGAAGCGACATTCGAGTTGTATAATGTCAGCCTTGCTGTTTTACATTGCCGTGTCACAATTAGCCTTTGATATTCTCTTCTTTGGGCGACTGTGAGGTGCTGGACAGGAAAAGGTCAGGATATTAAAGGTGACTAAACGCCCCTGTAACATTTTGGTCACCGCGGCTTCAGCAATTAACAAACATGTGTCAGGTAAAGCCTTTCATAGAGGAAATGGGCGGGAGGAACAAATTAACCTTATAACCCCCCCTTTTGTAAATATACCCGCCTGTTTACTCTGTACGGGCAGGTAAGGGACTGGTTTTGAAAAGGAGGAATGTCAGCTACCATAACAACAGAGACCTGAATCCACCTTCAAACAAGCACACGCTTCTGTTCAGAGCAGACGAGCCGCATGCTCAGGTCACAGATATAGATGCACATAGAAACTGATGCACAAACATGGCCACCGTAACAACTCCTTCTCCTCACAACAATGTTAATCATGCTGTGGAGCTCTTGGCAGAGAAAATGTAAGGTTTGAAAGTGGGGGAAGACGTTGTCTGTTTGTCAGCGATCGTCCGCGGCTGAACCCAAATAGAAGAAGAATTTATTGTTCAGATTATTTAAAGCAGATATTTTCTGTGCATCCAGAGTGTCAAATTAAATAACCTCCCATTTTTCAGTTCTTTCATTTTCCTGGACAGGATGAGCTGTGAACCCGCGAGAATACCTGTCATTTTAATTATGACCTCCAGGTACGTGCCTTTTATGAATAATAGTAAATGCTCACACACTAAAACACTGAACTCCTGGGACTGCAAGAAAACAAATACATGGCTGTCTTAATGTTTTTCTGTAATTAATGAATGGAAGTTGTGAAAAGGAGACATCAGCTCCACGACCCTTATCTCATAAAAACAAGAAAAGATCCCCTAATAAGGGGGAAATATTACATTAATTATTCAGAAGCAATTTGATTATAGACAGACCCTAAAATCAAAAGCTCTAGGGTGTCATACTAGTTCACCTGGTAGAGCAGGTACCTTATACAACAAGGCTGAATCCTTACCGCAGTGGCCCGATGTTCGAATCCAACCTGTGGCCTTTTGCTGCATGTCATCCTCTCTCTCTCTCTCCCCCTTTCACTGGCAAAAGCCAAAAAAAATGATGATGTTAATATAAAATATACAACTCTCAAGGATAATTGTATTACATTCCTTTAGAATCTCCCTTTAATAGGAATAATTCATTATTAATAAATTCTAGGAATATTCATTTAGCTATTAGTTTCCACTATGCTGCCTGTATATGTTCATGTGTATGTGTTGTAATATGTTTTCCCAACTGTAACACAATGGGAGAATCCATCTTTGTCTGTCTTTATGGACACTGACAGTAGCCGCCTCAGTTGCAGCTCAGTTACAACAGGACTGATGCCATCAGTGGGCTGTAACTGCACTGCTGAGTGGACAACCCAACCTCAGTGAGCCTCCTACACTGTCCAGTGACAGCTCCAATAAATACTTAATAGCTGCAGCTCCTCCAGGAATAAAAAAATGCCTTGTTTTTCAGACCTACACTGCAGCAGTTTTGTCAATTGAAACTCACAACAGTGCATATATGTATATTTTAAAGCAACAGTGTATAACGTTTAGGGGGATCTATTAGCAGAAATGGAATATAATATTAATAAGTATTTCTTTAGTATATAATCACCAGAAAATAAGAATCGTTATGTTCCCATTACTTTAGACTGAGCCGCTTATATCTACATATGGAGTGGGTTTTCTTCACGGAGTCCACCATGTTTCTACAGTAGTACAGAACAGACAAACCCAACACTGGCTCTAGATAGGGCCATTTGCGTTTTCGCGTCCGCCAACATAGTTCTCCTACACGTTTGGTACACAGGAAAAGATTCAATTGGTTGCAATCTGTAACCTCACCACTAGATGCCGCCAAATACTATACTGCACCTTTAAGAGTTAACAAGTTCTCACCACATTTATCTTTGCATAGCATGTTTAAAACATGATTAAAAGTCTATATTCACGCTAGCAGCTCTGTAGTGTGTACTTGGATGTATGAAGGTGAACTGAATACAGCATTCAAAGATGGCTTCCCATTCATTCTTGTAAAAGTTACTCACTTGGCACCATAGACTGTATATAAGTGGATGCACTCACTGTGACCATTGGTTTGTGGATTGTCATAGTGAAGCCTCTGGGTCAGCATTTTTGCCATCGCCATCTTGTTTTTTTGCAACCAGAAGTAACATGAGAGGATGGACAGTACAATCAAACACTGAATAAGACATTTTTAGGCAGCAAAAAAGGTTTCAATTAACTTTCATGAACTGAAAACACACTGTGAAAGGTTAAAGTTGTCAGACCAAAACATGGACAACGCCAACCTTTCAATCACAAGGTAGCCACACCCTAAAGCATCCCCTGCTTTATGGTCTGTTTGACTCTGAATGGGTCCATAATTACTAAATGAACATCATGCTGTATTGAAGAAGACTTGAAACTAGCGATTGAGACCATAAGCCCATGTTTACAATGTTTACTGACATAATAAAAGTGAAAATAACATGATTGTAGTAAACAGAAAAATACATATGTTATTAGTTAAGTAAGTTTGTTTTCTTCCTACCCAGCCTCCACAGACAACTTTAATTAGAAGAAGAAGAAGAAGAAGATCTGCCTTTATTAGTCCCACAGTGGGGAAATTCAATTTACACTCTGTTTAACTTATACATGGTACATGCACACAAACACACACACACATGCAGTAATGGAGAGATGTCAGAGTGAGGGGGCTGCTCCTGACAAGCGCCCCGAGCAGTTGGGGGTTCGGTGCCTTGCTCAGGGGCACCTCGGCAGTGCCCAAGAGGTAAACTGGCACCTCTCCAGCTACCAGTTCACACTCAGTTTTTGGTCCATGTCGGGACTTGAACCGGTGACCCTCCGGTTCCCAAGCCAACTCCCTACAGACTGAGCTACTGCCGCCCCCAAAATAGGACCAAAATAACAACAAATAATCCTGAAAATCTGATGTTCCCTTCTGGCCAAGTTGTGCACACATGGGGAGCCATCAGGACGTCGCTCTACCTAAAGGGCACCAGAAATCCTCCAAGAATTTTCTCTTCCTTTGCCAGAAAAATAATTTCATCCCAATTTGCTATCTTTGTAAAGCACTGCCATACAACCATGGGGCGAGACAAAATGGTTAAAGTCATTTCCATACTTGCTAAAATGCCTGCAAAGTAACAGTGGGACTAATTAGCGGGGAATGGCAAAAACGAGCAGTCTGGTTTTCGGCACATTTTTGAAATACCCCATTAATTTCTAATTATGCGAATCCATACCTGGCAGGAATTACATTTTTCATTTCTGAATCTGCGCCTCGAGCTGAGAAGCAGAGCCCAAAAATTGCTCATTGCCGTAATAAAAGGTTTTAAGCATGAATTAACAAAACCCTAATTAGCAATATACAACTCCCACACGTACAGCAACATGCAATTATGTAATTACCCATTCAAAAAGATGTTTATTACAGGCAGATGATTGATGTGAAAATGCTTCAAAGTGTTATTCCCTTGTTGATGATTTTCTTTCTTCAAAACTGCCAATTCACAGCATCATATTTCCAATCACTCCGAGGTCTGGATGTCAAATTTAAATTTCTCCTTCTGCAGGGCGATTTTGAACTTCATGTTTGGCGATGGAGCCTCTCCAGACATGAAGCTGCATTTCTTTTTCTGTGGCGTTCCAGTACATTTATAGGTCAAGTTGGATGGTATCTGATTTGAGGCACAAGCACAGCCTTTTATCGATGTGGAAAGCTGGCCTTTCTGTCAACCTCTGCCTTGGCCTCCAGCCGCCTGTATTCCCCAGATTAGCCTGGACAGCTGGCTCATTTTCTGACCTGAGTAACTCACTGGCAGAGAGGAGCTGAGAATGCAGAGGATAGAGTAAGGAGGAGATAGGATGAAGAAATGTGAATAGGACAGAGAGAGAGAGAAAAGCCGGTCTGAGATAGAGAAGAGAGGGGTCAGAGCTACCACTTTCTGGCAGTGGGAATGAGCGTTATTTCATTTCAGAGGCTTTTCAGTCGGACTTTATCTCTGATGAAATGTGGTGTATCGAAGCAAGGTGAAAACACTGAAAGTTTTAAAAGCTGCCGTCATAATCCACCAGTTTCCCAGTTTCATGCTGCTGTGGACTTTTAGTTTTAGAAAACAGGACAAAAATATAAGCATCCAGAACGTCCACCTCATACGGTACTCAGAGACAAGTCTTATAGTCTATGGCAGCAAACAAAGTCTCACATTTCTCATCAGCACAGCAGACACCGCTGCATCATCACAAGCTCTCTCTACTGGGCAAAGACGTTAATGTACAGGAGATCACATGTAGAAAACATATTTAATACTGAAATATTTAATTATTTTAATATGCCTTAAAATAATACTTACATTACACTGAGTGAAAGGGGTCATTTTAAGTTAAGATAAATAATTTTCATTCAGCTCGGACTGGTGATAGCCTAATCGATGTGGTCATGTGATCAATACAGTCGTGTGATCAGTACAGTCGTGATGCAGAGAAGACATACTGAGTATACTTCAGTGTGAACAGTCATAATGGCATACTTGGCATAATGGCTACAGAGAGCTACCATGCAATATCTATGAAAAGATTCGGCAGCCGCTCCGATCTCAGTTTTGATTTTGCTGCAAAGTATGACAAACTAAAAGTTGGGTACAGCATAACTTTTAGTGCTGAAGTGCAGCCACGGAGCAGCCAATCAGTAAACAGAGTCTTGTGACTTCAGTGACATTTTGACCTATAATATATTTCTTCATGCCTGAAACACATGAACACTCCTCCCAGCCACAGAAAAATGAAATTATTGCGGCGAGCTGCTCTTCGCCTCTGCCCGGTGTATTTTCAGCATAAATCATGAATTTTTTAATACATTAGTGTGCGATTTCAAACACTAGGCTAGTGGCTCGGGGCTACATTAGCTGCTACTAGCCTAAGACACCTGAATCTCCCATGGATGCATTAACAGAACTGGATACAGCTTTGGAGGCAGGCCCTGTTCATTCCAATGAAAGTTGCTCGGTGGTGCATGATGCCATGATCTCCTAGTAGAAAAGTACCCAAATCTTTTGACTATCCTTTGCATCCATTGGGCCCATGAAGCAGGCGCAGTAGCATCCGCTGGGTCACAGGGTCACCGTCCTCATGCTGTCATCACAGCTTGCTAACCCTGCCTCCGAGTGCTCAGTTCAGCCTCGGTCTGGGTGTCGTTCACATGGATGGAGACTCTGGATTCAGCTATTAGTGAATTTTACAACTAATGATTTAAATATTGCTATTCAAGTGTTTTTACTGGGACTTTGAATCACCACAAAAAATTATCAGCTGAGTTACAGACGTTTTTTATGCAGTCTAAGTCTATAGTCTTTTTGGGCCTAATGCCATCAAGTGATGGATGCTGACCAGGGGGCTTGGACTCTGAACCGTTGGTGATCAAGTTGCATTGTGGGCATGTAGACGCTTAGTTTTGACAAGAAAAAAGAATATGTGGAAATAAAAGACAACCTATCTGGTTCTGCTGTTTAACTGTCCATCGTGACTCTGACAGTCTTTATGGAGTGCAATGCTGACTTCTCCTTCAGGAACTTGGTTTTGTTTTCACACCTGAAGACAGAAAAGTGCTGTCATGAGATTTGATTAAATGTTTAACAGATAAAGCGGTAAAAGCATAAATCAGCTGTCAGGTCTTAGATAAAATAAGCCAGTGTTTCCTCCCATTCATGTAAAACATGACAACCATTCAACCATTTTGTAAACAAGCAACAATAAATATGTGTGGGAATTAAAACACTTTATTGTCTGTGGGGTGTCAACCAATCAATCACAGCAACCGTACAAAGCAAAGAAGCTTTTATATTACACCATTGCTATTCTTTTGTAATCTGAGGATATGTACTATTGTACTGAAACTCTAACTTAAATGAATCAACATAGAAATGCATTTTTGTGATATTTAAATCTGATTATTACGGTAATGTAGATCCTCTCTTAAGTCTGAGCTTCTCTTGCTCGTCCTCATTTTTTGATGTACAGACAGCTGCAGCTGTGACAAGCCTTTTTATGATAGATAAAGGGAGGGAAAGACAAAAAAGAGAACTGGTCTGACCCCCATACAGAGGAGATTCACTTACATTGTTGAGCCTGTAGATTTCATCGCAGCAGCAGTAGCAGCAGAAATAAGTCTGCTCTGCTGCTACAGGGACCTAAACTCCCAAACAAGTGGTACCTCATAGTGTCTCCTTCGTTACAACCAAAGACTGACAAACCAGATGACAGCTGTAGCTGCAGACTGTCAGTCCTATGACAGCAGGTAGTGTACAAGGTAACTTACTGCTCTGACCCTGTGCATATTGCACCTACTGTCCAGTCACTGAGGCTTGTCAAAGGGATTTTGTTTTGTTTGAGACGATGTTTGTGGGTGCATGTGCTGGTCCGTGTCTGTCCGTGCAAGCATGAGTGGGCATGCAGATGCTAGAAAAGATGTTTTATCTATCTTGTGGTTCAGAGGTTACCATTTAAATACTGCTGGAAAAAATCTATTTAAAAAAAAAAAAACTTATACCAGCAGCACGGTTCAAGCAAAATAAATGGTGGTTTTTGTTTTTTTAGTTTTACATTTTTTCACAACTTTAACCGCATTTGTCAACATGAGCTAGAGGTGAGGTCCACTATAATGAAGAAGCAGTGTGGCTGATATAAGGCTGTTGAATTCAGTGTTTTTAGGAAACTTGCTTTTTTCCCTTTTTTGCCAAGAGTTAGATGAACATGGACTGCTCTCATATCCGTCTATTCGATATGAAGCTGGACTCTGGTTAGCCTCAATGCTTTAAGTGGAAAAAGTGCTGGTACTCTTATTCACATGTTGCCATGTTTATCAGCTGGTATCAGCAATTATTATGTTCAGTGAATAAAATAGACTAGATATTGGGTAAGAGGACCTATTTGGCTTATTTCTAGATTCATACTTGTGTTTTGGGTTTCTTCTAGAACATGTTTATGTGCATTAATGTTCAAAAACACTTTAATTTTCTCATACTGGCTGCAGCACCTCTTTTCACCCTCTGTATGAAACGCTCTGTTTGAACTCTGCAAAACCTGCTATAGTTAAATAATTCTACATTCTTTTACAATTATCACAGCTTTCGTCTGAACATTTGATACTTCAGGAAATGTTTGTCTATAAGATCATATTCTGTAAATCAAAAGAGCAGATACAGAATGCTTTTAAACAGTGTTTCAGTTAAGTTAGTTTAGTTAAATCATTCACAAATGATAAAAGTCATGATGAAGACAACAGGTGAACATTGATAAATTACAGCGCCCTCGTTCTCACCAACACAGCTGTTATGATGCTGCCATGATTCAAATGTGTGTGTTTATGTGCCTTTTTCTCCTGTAGCTTATCACATACAGTATATATTTAATATTTAAAGCTTGTGTATGTTTTGCGCATATGTGTCCAGGCAGGAGGGGACTACAGATGATGACAGTCCCCTTTAATTTTTCATAACCGTCTGACATCAGAGCTACAGGTTTTTCTTTATTCCTGTAATCTTTGACTCGCCTTCGTCTCCAGACACAATGCAAGAAATATCAGCGGTAACATCATATTATCACCTCAGTCCAAGCTCAGGGCTCGGGGGGGAAAGCTGAAATCTCAGGTTTCCCCACAAAGGCTTAGCAGAGCAACAATGATTCAGCCAGAGAACACTATTTCATTTAGTATGGGCCTGATTCACAACTTGATTTGAAAAAAATTAATGTACACTTCACACAAGTCTGCGTTACTTCAAATGTCCCCCTGTCAAATCATATCGTACTGTCATTGCATGCAGTGTGGGCATGAGGTGTGCCAGATGTTTTCACATTTATATGCATGTGTGTGCTTTCTGAGAAAGAGATGGAAAAAAAAACTGAGGCTTTTCTTAAAAGGCGGGCCGTCCTGGCCTCCCACAATCCAGGCTGGAGTCTGTGAGAGATGCTGTTTGTGCTCTATGGATAATGAAAGAATTTAAGTTGAAGGCTGAAAACCTGGCTTTCACAGAAAAATTTTCACAAATTTGAAATAGTTTTCATTCTTTACCTACACTTGGACTTTAATAGAAGAATTAAAATTGACAAACTTTTTTTAGCAAATGTCAATTATCTAGATTGCATTGACCTTAACATGCTTATTTCAATGACTGTGTAGTTCCACTTGCTTTATATTGAACAACAATTATAGTTTTACACAAATCAGTTTTTATCTCAGCTACACACAGAGGAATCTTTGAAAGGTGAGACTTTCTGTTTCTCTTCCCAATTTTAAGATTGGCAAATAGATAAAAAAAATAAAAATAAAATAAAGTCCCATTCCACAGACTTTAGGACATAGCCAGCCCTTCAAAGTACATTTAGGACATAATAGTCGTCTCTGTGCCTTGGTGCTGTGAAATAACTGGGAGTCAAGTCAGATCAAGTCAATTTTATTTGTATAGCCCAAAATCACATTTCACAGTTTTGTCTCAGAGGGCTTTACAATCTGTACAGGATACGACACAGGAACAACATCCTGAAAATGCAACATAGACAATCCATATGACAAAACTTAATACGTATAATGTGAGAAGGTGGAAGAGGAGGATGTCAAGCAACTTCCCTGCATTGCCAAATAGACAGAGTCAGAGCAACACAACCTCCTCTCCATCACAGAACCTAGAGAGAGGACCAGATTTTTGTTTTTATTTCACAGTTGCTTGATAATGTAAACGTACGTCTATCTCCTGAAGGACGGAGGTCCAGGTCTGTCATGTGGAATGAGGCACCACAAGCCGGAGAGGCTGAGAGGTCACCGAACTGCACACAGCAGTCATTGTGGGACATAAACAACAGAGGCTTACTGAGAGGCAGTAGCTTAAAATTAATAATATTCTCGTCAGATACTCAGCTGTATTCGATGCTGATTCTGAAAAGGCCTTCATTGCTTCAGCGAGACAGAGCTGAGGATGATGGTAGTATGAGTCGACTGAAACAAAGTGTAACGAGTCAGCCAATCAATGGTCATTACGTCTGTGTCAGAGCTGAATGGCTGGCCTAATTGTTCCTAATGAAGTCCTGGATTAGAAGTGACTTGTCTGGCATCAACCATAATGACTTGTAATGGATGGAAGAGAAAAAAAAAAAACTTAGACTCTCAGGATCGTGTGTTCATATTCTCTCTGTTAACTTTTTGCTGTATAGAAAATGAAGAAAGACATGAATAACAGCTGTGAAATGTTTATATGAGATTGGTACAAACATTTGACTCCTTTGAACAGCTTCACCCATTTACGCCTGCAAGAAAATTTTTTAATTTCCTTTGGTGGAAGAGTTCTCCGGGCTTGACTGAGCACAAATGTGTACCATATTTTTTGCACTATGAGGTTCACTTAAAAGCCTTTAATTTTCTCAAAAATCGACAGTGTGCCTTATAATACGGTGCACCTTATGTATCAGTTCTGGTTGTGCTTATTGACCTCGAACCAATTTTATTTGGTACAGGGTGCTCAAAATTCTGTCAAAATGTTTTATTACGACTTTGGTAAGCTACGAAGCCGCACCGCTGGATGGACTGTCGGAGATATCTGTTAAGAGACCAAATGGCTTTTTCCACAAATTTCAGTCCCTCTTGATCTGCGACTCCATGCGCGCCCATCTCACCGACACTGTCAAAACCCAAGTGAAGAAAACTAATTTGGAGCTTGCCATCATTCCGGGTGGATTAACTGAAGAACTCCAACCACTAGATATTGGTGTCAGCAGGTCGTTCAAAGTTAAACTGCGAGCTGCATGCGAGCGTTGGATGACAGAAGGCGAACACACATTCACCAAGACAGGGAGGCAACGCCGGCCGAGTTACTCCACTATCACGAGATGAGAGAAAATAGACCCGGTCATTGATAGTACGCCTTATAATCTGGTGTGCCTTATAGTACAAAAAATACGGTATACATTTTCAAAATCAATCAAACCGTTTGGCTGAAAAGTGAAAAGTTTGTCTTATCATACTATCATTAGTATTTGGTCACATGATGGGACTACTGTTTTTGCAATAGACTCCATTAGATTTTAGGAAACAACAATAGTTGCATGTGCACAAAGACTAGATATAGTATGAGAAGAAAATGGCTGTATCTCAGACACTACAAGGAGTACAATCAAGTATTTATGCAGACATATGCTGTGTTAAAAAAAAAAAATCAAATGGAAACATTTATTAAATAAAATTTTAGCTTTTTTCCAAATTTTAAAAAAATCCTGACTTTGATTATTGATAAAAAATTTTCATATTAAAAATATTTTAAAAATTGAGGTGTGAAACCTACTACAGATAAATGAGATATGAAATTACAATATGAAAAGAAATCTGAATATTCAAAAAAAATTGTACTGTTGACACTTGTCCAAAGTATGTTCATACCAAATTTCAAGACGTTTCACCAATCGGAACAAATGCTGCCATGGAGGCATTTTTCCCCCATCATACCAAATATAGTCTTTGGACAGTATAATGTAGGTTTAATTTCCTGGGTTTTTTTTTTAACTTTTGCCAAATAATACAAAAATCTTCACCATGGCAGTGCTGTTTTTTGTGATATGTGTGTAGGCTGTGTTTACCAACTTTGTTGCCATATTGTATTACCATTACCTTAAAGCCCCAATCAGACTATATACATTTGAGTAAACCAGCATTTTGAGTATTTCATAAACCCTCCTAATTCAATATACTGGTCTGTTTTACTCTAAAAAAATACAAATTAAATTGACATGGCATTAAAAGATGAGTGAGCTAATTTGAGAGTCAAAACACGTCGTGCCTTTAGATTTTGGTATCAAAATGGGTGTCAACATTTCAAAATCAAGCTTTTTTTTCTTTTAATTGCAAGATTTATTTCTGAGAGCTAAATGTGCTTAGATGTGCAATCAACCTAAATCTTTTCAGGCTGAATGATAAAAGGTGTCTGAAAGCACAACATCTCTGTAAAAAGCAGGCTGCAACACAAATTCAAAGGGTAGAGCCCGTGAAGGGAAGAGCTATCTGGGGAGTGCTCCAACACCCCAGGGAAAGGAAAAGAGGTTGAAGCTGGTGCAGCATCAGCCGTAGGTTGTAGAGCACGAAGTGAGCTCCAGTGGAGTTGGCATGCAACGGCAAGGTGACTGCAGAAAGTAGCTACAGGCAAAAAGACTATAAGGTCACCTTGAAGGAATTGGAAAGTTGAATCCCAGAGGGCGATGGTCCTGAGGCAGGCGGTACATGATGTTCTTCCAAGACCATCAAACAAGCCATCTGCTGGGGCAAGGTGAGGGCACCTGGATGCTATCTTTGTACACAGAGTGAGAGCGCTCCATCATGCTAAACATAAGCATGTCAACATCCTATAGTTGCTAATGCATGCATGTTAACAAGCAAAGGATAGCATGCTGGTAACAAGAATTACTTTTTCTTTTGTCCAAAGATGAAGATCATATGATATGACAGAACTCTAAGCTACTAAATGGACCTTGAGGTCCGCTTGTTTTGCCAACTGCTATTTCCAAAGGTGGAAATAACTGAAACTAAATTTGGATAAGTCCTTAAAGTGCTCAAGAAAAAAGTGAATTTGAACATCTACTATTCAGCGATGAATAACATGTGATACGACTAAAAGCTCCAGAACCAGTCACTACAAGCACCATAGATGTGGGTCAATAGGAGCATCTATTTACATGGTAGATCCCCAAAAGAAGGTATAACAGAAGATAACAGTGATCTCTAGTGACCATAGTATGGTATAGATAGTGTGAAACTCCATCTAGGGTGGAGGCCAGCAGCAATGGATGAGACACAAAATGTAGGGCTTTCAACCAGGAGGCCGGTGAGCCAACAACATGTAGTTGTCGTTGCTTGTACACGTTTCACTTTCGCTTTTAAAACGTAGTTATTTTAAGCCAAAACATGAGGATTTTCTCTAAACTTTTTGTTGCCTAAACCCAAAAAATCCTTTTTGTTTGAGTTCAAAACGGAACCTTTCATTCAAATTTTTACGTTAGAAGGTGCTACTTTTAAATTTTGCTTTCACTTTTACAGCACAGTAGGTGTAGTGAGCTCCTATTGAGCCAGATCTATGGTGCTTATAGTGGCAGATAACGCCTACTTAACAGCCTGATAACAGGCGAATCGGGTGTGACAACAGCTGATAAATAGGCCTTGGGGTGAGACTTTGTCAAAAGAAGAGCAAAGTTGTTGTTAATCATCTATCTAACATATATTTTTGTGTAATGAGACCCTTAAAAGGACTTATAGCATTCTTAAGCCCGCCTGCTAAGCTCTGATTGGTCAACTGTGTCTCTGAACTGGCAGAAACATTAGTCACTGGACACAACAAAAATCGATTTGACCTATTTTGCTGAAAAACTCGGACGTGGTGTGGTCATTCACAATTCAGAGGCCTGTAACTAGGCTAAGTGATGCTCTAAGAATAGCAAGGCTTATTGTATGTTGATTTTTTTTTGCTTAAGAAACTTAATGCAACCCACAAGGACACCTGTGATAAAGGACACCCTGAACATGATTCATTGAGAGGTATTTTGTCACGAACTGAGCTGTTGGACAAGTGGAAATTTCAACCAAATTCGTTCGTATTACCCTCTATATCTATCTGCCAAGTCATGACAGTTCCCTTTCACAGTGAATGCAGGCAAACAGACAGTGTGAGAGCTTGCATGTGACAAATTGTGTCACACAATCAATACACACTTATGTGCTATCATTGAGGATCGTGCACCTGCGATACAGTGCAGTGATTACTGTCAAACCAAGCCATCTTTCCCCTGTTGTACCTTCGGGTTCTCTTTTGTTCTCTCCAGCGATCTTCTTCCATTACAACAAGCTGTCCATTTCTGTCTCCCTTTAACCCCCTTTCTCTGTCTCTCTCCTGGAAAAATAAACAAGCTCTTGTTGAGCAGCCCCTCTCATTAGCCCCATTGGCTGGACAGCTTTCACATAAAACAAGCTGGTGTTATGGCAACACACTTCACTGACTGTGCTGCACAATGCTGCGCGGTGTGGAAAAGGTTCAGTTGTTGTAGCAAAGGTTAAAGAGTTTAAAAGAAAAGCTAAAAACTCCAAGATAATTAAGAGTCTGGAAATATTTAAGAGATAAAATTGTTCTCAGCCTGAAGTCGATAAAAAAGGACCATTGGGCAGATTAATGTGGAAAAAAGATTTATTTATTGAAGGATGGTAGAAACAAATCTCCCCTCACATCACTGATATTCTACATCACACCAGCTGCCTGTGAAATTCATTTATTGCATTTCTTTGTGAAGAAAGGACATATTGTGCCACCTCACACACACTCATCCATCCACCCAACCGTATACACACAGAATATGAGCACACAAACTTCTCCCCCCCACGTCGTTGCATTCACTGCTGTTGCTGAGACAGGAAATGAAGGTAGCCGTATCACCCAGTAATAACGCCATGTTGATGATGAAGCTCTGGCCGTGGATCGAGGGAGAGATTGAAACACGGTGATTCAGAGAACAGAGCGCTCTCTCTCTCTCACAAGCTGATCAATACACACCAGTGTGCTGCATCGACAGCCAGAATAGAAAACAATCCTGCTCTGCTTGTAGCCCACACATGCATTCATTGCACATGTCAATTTGTACTTTATTCTCCAATCAGTCTTGATGAAACATGTACGCTCGCTGTAGATGTGAATACAAGGGTCAAAAGGACAGGTAGTCTAAACTCAATAGTGTGAGTTCATTAATCTTTGAACCAGGCAGAGGTAAAGAAATTCAAGAAGTCTAATCTCACTGAGGCTGCTTTAACGCAGTTGAGTATTAAAGGATCACAATGGTGGTTTTCATTCAATTTTCTGAAAAGAAAATGTGATTTTTAGTTGTATGGCAATCTCATTTGACAGAATTGGCCCCTAATGTAAGATATATCGATTCCGTCATGTACGCCTGCCTTTAGGTAAATGCAAACCACAAGGAATCAGTGTGACACAAAGTTCAAAAGGATGCAACACTGCCACCACATGGACTGAGTTATATATTACAACAATATAACAACTATATGGGGAAGAGAAGAAGAAGAAGAAGAAGAAGAAGAAGAAGAAGAAGAAGAAGAAGAAGATCAACCTTTATTAGTCCCACGAGGGGAAATTCAATTTACACTCTGTTGTTAACACACACATGCACATACAGGACCCATGCTTCAATGGAGAGATGTCAGAGTGATGGGGCTGCTCCCGACAAGCGCCCCAAGCAGTTGGGGGTTTGGTGCCTTGCTCAGGGGAACCTCGACAGTGCCCAAGAGGTAAACTGGCACCTCTCCAGCTACCAGTTCACACTCAGTTCTTGGTCCGTGTCGGGACTTGACCGGTGACCCTCCGGTTCCCAAGCCAACTCCCTACAGATTGAGCTACTGCCGCCCACCCAAAGAGACAAACGCCAGGAATAAAACAACCACATCCCATTCAAGGGAAATTAAATGGATGAATACAGATAAATATAAAAAAGGAGATAACACTTGAATGAATCAAATATGGATTTGTAGTTTCCATGCATGGGATTTTTGCTTCACAATACAATTTAGTTACTGTATAATTTGGATGGTGGTTATATTCAGTGTACAGTGGAAACCTGTTATAATATTCATGTTTGTCTAGGTCAAATTGATTATGTGATAAGTGGATGACTATTATAAACATGTTTTCTTTTTCTTGATTTCTCGTGCAGATTACCACCTAATTGTCAAATATACAGTAATACCGTACAGTACTGTATGCAAAATATAGTTTACTGTAGTTCAAATTGAAATCAGTCTATAGCCTAAAACAGTATTGTTTTGATGCATATATGTGGTTCATTGCTGTAGTTGTAGATTTGAGGATTTTGGAAATTACATCAGGATAGACAAAGAACATTTCTGCCTTTTCATTCTTTCAATTTGCCCCATTTAAGCTTTTTCAGCCATGTGTAAAAATGGTCACTTGACACCACCTTGGTCCAAACAAATGTTAATATTACCTTCCAAACTTTAAATCTAAGTTTGTTCTTTGTAAATCGTGACCAAAAAATCGACATATTGCTGTAGTAGCTCTTTTTGTATCATAGCATTACCCACATCACGTCAATGAACTTTTAATGTCCACACATGAAATCCATGGGGACGTCATTCATCGTGGAAGTATGTCCAATTGTCAAGTAAAATAATGTGACCTAAAGTACTTGAGTTTATGATGTTTGTAGTTATTACAAGCATGGATGGATACATATTGTAATATTGCACATATTAATGCTATGTGAGCTGCTCGGTAGCGCTGTCACCACACAGCAAGAGGGTCACAGGTTCAAATCCGGCTTGGGGCCCCTGTGTGGAGTTTGCATGTTCACCCCGTGTTTGCATTTTCTCTGGGTTCTCCGGCTTCCTCCCACAGTCCAAACACATGCTGTTTAGGTTAATTGATGACTCTAAATTGCCCGTAGGTGTAGATATGAGTGTGAATGGATGTCTGTCTATATGTTGTCTGTCTCTATGTGCCCTGCGATGGACTGGCGACCTGTCCAGGGTGAACCCTGCCTACGCCCAATGCCAGCTGGGATCCCCCCCCCCCCCCCCCCCCCATATGATACAGAAAGCCATAATGATGAGATATTATGTCAAATTTATTATTAGCTATCATAAAAAGTCAGTATTAAATTATGAGAATTTAGTTACATCTCAAAGCTATCTATACTTAATGTGAAACCTGAGATTTTCAAGGCTCAATTTTGAGATATTTTGTCACATTTCTGACTTTTTATAAGAATTAGGTCCAGATTTAAGTAAATAATGTCCAGTTCTTTAGATAGTCAGCCAGAGTTAGGAGATATTAAGTTGAATTTATGACTTTTTAAATCAGTTAATAATCACTTCCAATTTTGCAGATTAAATGCACCTCAGTCTGTATTTTGGGCTGGATTTTTCATTAATTGTGATGGATTTCAGAAAGTACTTGTATTCTTTAGACTAACAGAAAGGGGACATTTGGAGGTGCACTCCACCTCTTCACCACTCCAGGACCCTGATGATCTACTATGACGGCCCTGAGTCAGACCTAGAGACCCCGGTCAACCCTTCACCTCCGTCCTCCCATCGAGATCCAACACCACCCTCCTGTGGCAGTCACTGAATATTACAAGCGGCGAAAGGACACCCATCTCCCGCTAAGGCTGGAGGACGCAGCGGGGGTACCAGAAAGTGCATCCACCGGCAGCAGGAAGTTCAACGCTGACAGCGACCATCAACGGTATTTTCCTCCATTCTGATCATCCTTTTAACAGCACGTGAGTTGTGATATGCAGCCACTGCGGAAACGGGGTGACATCTTGTTATGGCTCGGACTCAGTCACATGGTGTTTGGGTGGTCAGTGGTGAAAACCACATCAGTGCGTTTAGCCTGCAGACGCGTTTAACCGGACTGTCAGTGTGAGACCACAGTTTGACCTGCTGACACCGGGGATCCCCATCTTAGCATGCCTCACAAGAGCAAAAAAGAAAAGGTAAAGTGAACGTTTGATGCAAATGTACTTCATGACATGTTAGCATAATATAGCCTAAAGCATTTTGTGCTTAGTTTAGTTGTGGTTTGCTCACTCTGTAGGAAACTAAACCTGGAAGATCTAAAAAATCTGGAAGTAAAAATGGGCCTGCAGACGATCAAGATGTAAGTATTTCTGAACTTTTCACTGTCAAGAGATGACCTTCATTACCTACTTTATAAAACTGTACAATACATATAAGAATCACATTACTGGCATGTAGACAACAATATAAACTAAGCTAAAAACACTAGAAGCAAGTATTGAGTTTTAATTGTTATAATAAGGATGTTGTATTGGGGCACAAACTATTTTTACCATTGTGCATTTTAGGAAAATAAATTGTAATCATTTTGTTTGTTTGTTTTTATTGTTAATTGGTGTCATAATGAGCAAACAGCCCTAATAGCCAGAGGTGGTTCACTGGAAACTTCTTTTGGTCTTTACATAGAAAATATTTAGAGTGAATGAAGGTAGCATTGCTCATGTGACATCTCAGCATTATGTTATGAGTTTGTTTTCTCTGAGAACACTCGCATTCAGTCCCTAGTTGTCCCTATCGTGACTTGTTTGGACTCTGTATAGTATAATGAAAGCCATTGTAGTGGCTATTTTTGCCTTCATCATTTCTGGTGTGCATCAGTGATTAGGTTAGGTTATCTGTATTGTCCCATGAGGGGGAATTTGTTCTGCTGCCAGGAACCACATAGAAATAGAACACAGGAATACAACGTCAACGACACATCAACACAATACAACACAGAGCTAGAGCAGTGCACAAATACAATAGTGCAAATGTTGAGTGCAGCTGTCCTGAGGGCTAAAGCTTAAACTCCTTCAGCAGTGGGTGGTCCTTGCAGTCTAATATAGCATTAGGCTTTCTAAGGACAAGACCTGATTGATTGACTTCTGGACCTGCTTCTTGTTCCCATTGACAGCTTTATCAGCTCCATCTGTGCTCAATTATTCTGTCCGCTGAGGTCCATCACAAGCTCTGTCAACAGAGGCAGTACAGTACACCGCCGGCTGTGATCAGGTTGCTTCGCCGAGAATCACCTGATCTGATTCGGAAAGGAACTTGACCCTTAACCACAACACCCTCACTCCTTCTCCTCTCCTTTCGTGTCCTCTCCTTCTCCCTACCCTCACTTATCCTTCTGTCTTCTTTCCTCTCCTTCTATCCTCTCCACTCCTGTTCCCTCCTCTCCTCGTTTGAACTCCACGGTGACATTTGAGTAAAGTGGTTCCTGTGCCATTTCCTTTGGGGGCAGGAACTACCTCGCCCTACCCTGCCCCAGTAACGGGAGCTCTTCCTTTGCGACTCTTGTTTCTGCAGGGCTCCAATAAGAAAGTGCCTCCTGCCACTCAGGTAATGAGGGTGAAGCAGCCGGGGTCACACTCGGCCATGAAGAGGGAGAAGAGGTTCAGCACTTCCTCTTTCCCACTCAGTGCTAACAGAGAGCTACAGAAACTACCTGCACTGGCAGGTATGCCTTCCTCAATATACAATATTTCTATCAGAAGCTATAACTCTTTTCTTCAAATGCAACTCCACTACATATTCCTCCACTGTAATAACTCATACCAGTGTTATAGTACTCAAGACTGGTCTCAAGACCAATTTTTCTGAGTGGACTACATTTTTAAATGGTCTTATTTTGGTCTCAGATCAAATGAGGACCACAGTTTATCACTGAATTGCCCGTGCATTGTTTGATTTATTTGCTAACATCATAATTGTGACTGGATGTAAAAATTTCAAATGCAACCAATAGTTTGAGTTATTTCTAATTTGAAATTTGTGTAACTGTCTGGGATGCCAGCCAAATCCTCAGTAATAAAATTTGCCTACCTGTACTAAACTACAAGGAGTTCATCTGCAAAACAGCATCCGAAAGAAATCATACAGAATTATGTAAATTCTGCAACGCAGCGCCAACTGAGATGGCTGGGACCGTCACCTTTATCGGCACTTGGAAAAGAAGGATGACGTGGAAAAGGAGCGTTGAATGAAGGTGGTTAAGTTGATTTCAGCCCATTAGTGTTTGCTTTCCTTTGCTTTTTTGTATGGGAATGTTGGTCTGTCAGATCAATTTGAGGAGTGATCAATAGTTTGTATGTTCCACATTTTATCGCAAGTGTGTCATGTAGTGTGGGACTAGCACTGGTCTTGGTCTTGACTCAGTCTTACCTGTAGACTGTATAAATAGATGTCTCCACTTCCTCCCACTGTACAAAAGTGACGCTAAAATAAAATATCAAATATCCCAGATACGGGAGATACCATTTTGGTATTTTGAAGTCATTTGGAACCAGAGTCTGTGCGGTAGTGATCGGGGAGCTGGACCATGCTATCGAACGCCACCCTTGTGACGTGTTTGTTGACGTTGCGAGAAATGGTGGAGCCCATGGAAGTCCATGCATAATAAGACACACATATACCCGAGCCAGCTTGTTAGCCTGAGCCACCTAGCTGTTACATTAGTACCACGGTAGTTGTTTTGCAAAAAACGCACAACAGACTAACCATAATTACATTGATAATCAAACGGACACAAGCCCTATTACACAGACGGTTATGGAAAGTTAAAGGTACAGCTCCTCTCTCGTACAACTCTCGACCCTCCGGCTGTGAAAACACTCCTCTCAGTCAATCTGTTAATCACAGCTGTAGAACATGACGTCTCATCCCTTTTTAATAGCAACAAATTGCTAATTAAAACCAAACTTCTAAGAAAATTGAACACTTGAACATCAGCATTGTAAGAAGTACATAAAATGGCAGCAACCGACCATTTTTAGGAAGAATGGATTTAACGCTAACATAGAGGAGGCAGGATTTATGACTTATACTGCAGCCATCCACCAGGGGGCGATCAAGATGTTCTGGGGAGCTGTCGCGTCGTCCATCTTTACATACAGTCTATGATTTCGCCCCTCCTTGGTTATTCTCTTGTCTTGGTCTAGATACAATCTGGTCTTGGTCCTGACTTGGTTTAGGTGGTCTTGACTACAACGCTGTCATATGCATAGATAAGCTGTTACTTTTCCCCTGGAAAATGCTACTCTAGGTGACCTTTATCTAAGATTGCATGTTTGGCCCATATGGATGAAGGGAATCATATTAACAATTCATAGCCTCAGTGGATCCTCATAACTGCCTTTTTAACCTTGAGGCCTTTACTCGCTACATAATTTATAGCTGAGCAGACCGCCCATCAGCTTTATCTGTAATGCAAATGATGTGCAATCAGCTGCATCTCCAGACGAACCTGGAGGAAACAGATATTACCGTGTAAGATAACTCTGACTCATGCTGAATGGACAGTGGTGGAATCTGGGCCATCCAGTCCATAATAACTCAAAATGTAAGCCTGAATCAAACAATAACTGTAAACTCTGATCAGGCATCTTAGAGTCCTGTGAACACTTCAGTACTACTTAATAATGTATGTAATACAGCCTGTCCAAGCAGTATGAGTAACTGTGTTGGATTAGTTTAGCTATCAGCAAACTAACCACAGTCACTATAACAAACCAGCTGGCTGCATGGTGGTGCAGTGGTTAGCGCTGTCACCTCACAGCAAGACGGTCGCAGGTTCGAAACTTTGCATAGTTTGCATGTTCTCCCTGTGTTAGAGTGGGGTTTCTCCGGGTTCTTCAGCTTCCTCCCACAGTCCAAAGACTTGGAAGTTAATTGATGACTAAATTGTCCGTAGGTGTGAATGTGAGCGCGAGTGTAACCAGCTTTTTGCCCAACACCAGCTAGGATCGGTTCCAGTCCCCCGCGACCCTAACAGGATAAGGGGTTGCGGATGGATGGATGATTGCTAAGTATATATCGCGCTGATGACGATTCTGAGACGAGACACTAAGTTTGAGGTTTGAACATTTACATCAATCTTTCATGGCTTCTTTGTTTACACACACATTACAGGCAGGATCTAGCCTAAGTGGTTTCCTGTAAACTATACCCAGCTAGGCTTTGTTCTTATACCCGGATGAGCCGGATGACACTACAGAGAAACAATAGAGGTGTACTGCCCAGAGGATTTGCAAGTTTGCGGAAGACAGGTGACAATATGTGACAATTTCTGTGAGTTTTTATTTGGAGAGCTAAACCAGAACACAAGAGAGGTCAAATGGATTTTTGTTAGTTGCTAAAAGAGCTATCAGTTTTTACACATACATCTCAAAATGGCCAATTTTCTGCCGCAAATTTTAATGTTTTTTTGTGCTCTCTGTATCTGTGTGTGAGAGAGGAAACATGGGTCTCTAAACGTCTGCCTTATCCAAGTATCTTGGATCAAATATGAGACATTTCATCTCTCTTTTTTGTCTTTAATATCAAATGACTTCAGTTGACAGAGTCTTACTTGCTGGTGTGGGCAACATGTTGTCAGTAGGACAACAATACATGTTTGATGAAGAGGAGTTAACAGTATGTTGCTCCAAGTGTTAGTAAAACATTTAGAGGTGGGCTTGTGTTACAAACTTGTGTCAAACTTCCTGGTCTGTGCTGCCATCTTGTGGCTGAAAACGAAAAATCTGTTATTTCCTTGGCTGAACTGATCTTTTACAGTAAAATGTTGAGCATTTTCACACCTTGCCTTTTTGTTTGGTTAAGCTGTTGCCATGTGGCACTCTGTTTCAAGACTGTCTGTGTTATTCTGTATTGTTTTCACTGTCAAATCCATTGAAAACACCAAAACTAAAAATGTGTTTGTCTCCCAACTCTGTATACTTTCTGATTTCCCTACGCTGCCTGTGGATCAGCTGCAAGACTGTTTGTTCCTAGTGAAGACATGAATCTCTGATTGAATGACGTTTTTTAAAAGGCTCAGTAATTTCCTGAAATAGCTGGTCAGCTGTAGTTTTTAGCAAACGTTACTCAAACGGCAGTAAATGTTGCATGTTGGGGACTATTTTTGGTGCTTCAGTGAGTATTTACATCATCAGGATGGTGTGTGTGGGTCTGACTCAAAATAAAGGACAATGTGTGTGTTCATTGTACTGAAGGAACATGTGCAATAGTGTTGCTCATTAATGTGGTTTTGACAGCCTACTTCTCACTTGATTTATTACCTCAGTAAACATTGTAAACATGAGTTTATGGTCTCAGTTGCTAGTTTCAAGTCTTCTTCTATACAGCATGATGTTCATTTTGTACATGATGGTCTCATATAGGGTAAAATAGCTCATAAAGCAGGGTATGATTCAGGGCGTGGCTACCTTGTGGTTGACAGGTCGCTTGTTCTCGTTCGTCGGTGTTTTCCTCTTATAACTTTAACCATTTCATGGTGTGTTTTCAGTCCATGAAAGTTAATTACAACCCTTTTTTTTTGCCTAAAAATGTCTCATTCAGCATTCTGTTGTAGTTAGCGCTACCCTTTCGTGTCACTTGCAACAAACCAAACCAAGATGGCAATGGCTAAAAACCAATATGGCAACGGCCAAAATGCTGAACTCGAGGCAAAATGGCAGTCCACAAACCAATGGGTGACCAAGCCCCCAGGAAGAGCGCCGGTTGTTGATCCTGAAATGGTGGTAGTGGCCAACAGTGGTACTACAATTTCTGTGTCCGTCATGTCCGACATTGGGCCCAAAAAGACTTTTTCTCATAGACCTACATTGAGAAAGAGATGTCTGTAACTCAGCGGATATTTTTTTTTGGGGGGGGGGGGGGGTAAAACAACTCCTCCTTATTTAAATCATTTGGTCCTAAAAGTTGTAAAATGCACCAATAGCTGAATCCAGTTATTTCTTTCCTCCGTTTATATCGATGGAGACACAGATCATGACGACAGAGCAAGCCATGACGTTAGGACCCCGTGAGTTATGTGACTGAGCGGACACTACTGCGCATATCATAAATGTGCAGTAGGGCCCAGTAAGACCCGGAAGATCCAGAAGATCCAGGTACTTGTCTGGACCCAGAAGTCTAGCCGTTGTCTTCCTGTGCCACTGAGCAGCTTTCATAGGAATGAACGGAGCCCCGCCTCCAACATTGTATCCAGTTGTCTTTATACATCCATGGTGACGTCACGGTGACTACGTCCACTTCTTATATATAGTCTATGGTTTTGGTTGTTTTTGAAGAAGAAAAAATGCTGGGATCTCCCAATGCAGTGTGCTAACACTGTTTTCTGTTTTTGTGTTGATCCAGCACCTGAAAAAAAAACTTTCAGATGTGCGTACCCCACAATTTTTTTGTTTGTGATTGTTTGATCACACTACACAGATAATACTTGATAATACCTTCATGTTGGTTTTTGATTTGTTGACATTACAAAAAAAAAAAAACAGAATAATGCCAACCCGAATATTTTTTTTTTTTTTTTGCCCAAATAAAAACCAGAAGGAGTCCCTGGGGTATTTTTGAACCGGTACACACTGCGACCCGGCCTGTCCTACCAGTAGGAAGTAAGTGGCAGCTTTCAGAAAACACCGGTGCTGGTTGTCATGGCTGTGGAATGTAATGGCACCTCTTGGAGAGGTTTTGGCCCCTCAGTGAGAGAATGCCAACTGAGAACTGCTTAGTGATACACTTGGCCTTCCTCTCCTCCCCTCCTTTTTAAAACAAATGAGAATAAACACAGTCCACAATGAAGTTATTACTACACCTGCTGAGGGAAAAAGTACTACTTACTTGCCAAAATAATCCAGACATTTCTGGTCATAGAGCTGCTATTTTGTGCACAAGACACCACAGAATTTCAATAGGGAGGACTTTAACATGACATACAGTAAATAACTCTCTCCTCATTGCTGCACTCTTAATTAATTAGGTGTTAAATAATTATCTGACAGCACACTCCCTTCGTTATTACATGAATTAAAATGGTGGCGAAACCAACTTGTTTTGAAAACTGTGCTCAGCCTTGTGATGTGAATGTGGTCCTCTGATGAATCACATGAGAAGGACAGCTTCTTCATTATGTAAAGATGAAAAGCAGATTATATGCATCTGTTGCCTTGGAGTAGGACTTATTTTAGTGTACAGATTCTTTAAATAAGCGTTAGTCTAAATGTACGTAATTGAAAGTGTGATATACTATAATATTCAACTTGTATGATATTTATTTTTCTAAAACAGATATTTAAAGTCACTAGGTAAACTTTGAGCCGGGCTGCAAAATGCTGCATGGAGCTGCAGCAGTTTCCTGCGTTGTGTGCTGGCGGTGCATTTATTTTTCTGTCCTCTCACTTTCATTTCCTGTTTACAGTTAATTATGAGAAGCTCTTGTACGTCACTCAGAACATAATGCAGCAAATTCTGCCATTGCGCAAAATATTGTGTGAGCCATGAAACCCTTTCACAAATGTGAAAGCCAAAGAAAAGGGTAGGTCAAAGCTTTGTTTTGTTCCTATTGGAGAGTCTATTTTATGTCTTTTTAAACTGGGTCTAATAATTTATTTTATTTCATATTATTTTTCTATATTCGGAGTGACACTCCGCCATTTGCATGGTCTTTCATCTTGTGTAGTGAATAATTACACCACAGCTTTCTGCTGGATTTCTTTGGTTTCCCTTGCTGCAGAGCTCTGAAGTCCCCAGTCGTCCTGTCCTCAGCCCCTCATGTGGTTTCTTCTTGTCTCCTTCTGTTCCTCATTGAATCCAAAGATTTGAGGCCCCCTCTGACCCTCTCTTCCACCTCCCTTTGATAAAGAATCAAGCAGAGATGACAGGAGGAAACAATGAGAGACTTTGAAGATTTCAGCCAGGGCCTCTCTGTCAAAGCACACTCAGAGTAAGTTATTTCCATCTGCTTATCCTAAGTCAGATTATACTGAAAACTCTGCTAATGGTTAAACTGTGGAAAGGATTTAAGTCAATCTGATCTAAGATCTGTAGCAGGGCCTGAGCGTCACCACAGACCAGTGAGTGAGGAGGAGGAGCCGCACCAAAAATTCCAATGCATGTCCCGCCCAGTGCATCCTCTCGGCCAATCACCCTCCCCCTCTCCCAGCAGTGTTTGCCTTCATTGCTCCAGAGCAGCCCGGCCTCAACCAATGAGCTGGCTCCTTCACTGCTTACATCACTAACTAGCCAGTTCCCTCCAGCAGCAGAGAGCTTCATTTTCTGATCTGCTTTTGTGCTAAAATGGAGGCTGGCCTCTCGCCCTGAGTGGATCGCCTTCCTGGTTGAGGTTTAGATGTTGACATGCAATAAATCTGGAGACAGGATGGTTGTGGATGCACCTAATTCCAATGGGCCTTTTCAGCCGGTGGCTCTTATGCACTTCAGAGGTACGTAAGGACACATTATTCTTCCTGTATTGTCCTAGGGAATTAAGGAGCGAGAGAGCTGTGTGTTGCTGTTCCCCTCCACTGGTTACTGCTTGGTTAGTCAGCATTCAGACATTTGAGATAACATCATTGTTTCTGTGGATTGGGCAGCACTATTTGAAAGGAAGCCGAGGAATGGTGATTTGCAAGATTGTGTGCATTACTGTGAGACACGGGAGCTACATAAAAATCAGGTTTTACTAGCTAGCTGCTCTTTCTGCCCATCCCCCCGCCAAGCTAGTGATGTCAAAGGAAGTGAGGTCATAGCCTAGGGAAGGGTCTTCTCCTCAGTTTTTCATGTGTTTGACTCCAATTGTGTGTTTCTGTGTTTGTGCGTTCCAGTTATTGATTGCAGCCTTTGAGGACGAGCTAAAGAGGAGTCAAATATTGTCCTCGGCTCCTTGTTAGCTGCTCTACCCAGCCCAGCATTTTTGTCACACTCCAGTTCATCTGGGCTCAGATTGGTCATAGTGTGTAGGCTGTAGACAGCCACCGCTCTGCAGCAAGCAGCCCCCTACTCCGTCTCCCCACCCTTCTCCCGTGTGAGTGACATGCTTGGGCACCTTTTTAGAGACGCTTTTCTCCCAACAAGACGCAAGAAACAACAGTAAATCTGAATGGGGCTCTCTGTCAACACAGCGCCGCTGTCAATATGAGCCAGCCATAGCAGTCATGTTTTAGGATTACAACACCAGGCTCGGCCTTTTAATGTGTGTACAATGCACTCAGTCATGTTTGAAAGGCCCAGCCTGTTACCACTGTACTTGGGTGCAGCCTCAGCGTTAGATGAAGCCTCGGGCAATTATTGATTACACTCTATTGAGCCACAGAGGCCACTGCCTTGAATGACAACTCAGTGTTGGGGAAAATCAGACTGTCTCTTCCTCTTTCCTCTCTTTTGTGTGCCGCAGTCATTCTGACCCCTTTCAGGCCAAATGTCTTGTATTCAGATCTTTCCTGATTGTGTCTAGATGCAGTTGAAACCGTATTTGTCTCATTTTAATGTTTGTGTGACCACTTATGAGAGGTTTTCATTTCCTTTCTCATATTTGAAAAAAAAAAGTATTTGTATGCTTATGGATATTGTATGTACAGGTCACGATTGTATGTACAGGTCACGATCTGTTTAGTTTAAATTAACCATGTTTGGGATATTTTTCTGAGTTTTACAGCACTGTTGTGAATTTGCATTTCCACTACGCTACCAATTGCGACACATGAACCCCTAGCCACCTCTGAATCAGGCTCCACATCCCATCATATCCCCAGTATGTTTAGGCATTCATGCATGCCTGCATTTCGACCCATGTTCATGTTATAAGAATAATTTGAGAAACAAAATCTGTCACCAAAGATGCATATTTGTGTGAACAAACAGGGCCTGTGAATCTCTTACTCCCAGTCTGTGTCTTTGAGATGCAAGACATCATTTTAATAAGGAGCAATCGCAAGGCAGCCTCTAAAATTGCAGCTGTGAATGAGTCTCATGTGTGGCAATGATGCTTAGTTTTAACTATATCCAAACAACACATGAACCACAGTTCACTGTGAATACCCTGGATGCTCAGGTTTTGCTTACAGTGCAGCCAAATTACTTTAATGAATGAATGTGGCCAACATGCCTTCAAAACTGCAGCTCACTGTCCCTCTACATAGCTATAAATAGCAATCAGTCAGTGTTTACATTGATCATACCATACTGTCGATAAAGCAGATTGCCAAACCAGTCCTAACCCCAGACTCGACTAGCAGCTGTTCATTCATTTGACCCATTTACAGAGAAAAAACAGAGACTGGTTCCAATGTGTCTCCAGTTATTTACTTGTCTTTGTTTTGAGCAGGGGGGGCATTAAGATAAATCTCTCTCTGTTCTCCACAAGACACGATACTCGTGTGAGTGCATGCGCATGCTTGTCCCCCTCCTAAGGCTCATGTTGGCTACATTAATAGATGCTACATTGTGGTTAAAATCAATTTTAGGATCACAACACTGGGCCTTTATCTGTTACACAACAACCCAGCCGATATCCTAGGAGTGTACAGAAACTTTATAACACAGGCAGACAGACTTATGTAACAGGAGCAACAGCAAGTCGGACACGGGTCAGGGGTGCAAGGCATGGCAACACATTCCAGGGCAGCTTCATGTCCCAGTGCAACCAGCTAAAAAACACAAAACACAAACCTTATTCCAGGGGAGAGAGACTGTTCTCTACAGCAGTAGTACTGGAAATGGAAATACAACAGAATAACTAAATGGTAATTTAATCCTCCTCCTTGTTGCTGTTCCAGTTGTCTCTGAAACAGGTGTCCCCTTTGGAGGCAATAATAGTAATAAGAATGATAAATGTCTTGGATGAACCTCTCTGTCTTATGCGTTTTTAATCAGGCGCACTGGCACTCGTAATGTTTTTTTTTTTTCTTGTTGTGACAGTGACGACGCTTTTGGCCGTCACATCTTCATGGAAATGGCCGTTAATGGCCGCTCACACACTTACCCTCTCTCCCCTGGAATTCCCAACCTCTCACTGTCATCAAGATAAATTGGCCGACTTGAAACTAACACTGCAGAAGTGTGTGTCTGTGTGCGTCCGAGCCAAGTCTCCATTATGTCTAAATAGGATATCTCTCCTCTTACCTAGAATCTGCCTATTTGCAAGAATGTCAAGCGCTTGTGTGTGAGTGTGTGCACTTCTCTGGCCTTTGTCACTCATTGTGTACATTCAATGAAATTAGGACAAAAACAGTCACTATATCCT
The DNA here is from genome assembly GCA_947000775.1 of Pterois miles. Taxonomy (NCBI): domain Eukaryota; kingdom Metazoa; phylum Chordata; class Actinopteri; order Perciformes; family Scorpaenidae; genus Pterois; species Pterois miles. The sequence goes on from CAMQGK010000030.1 coordinate 559,727, forward strand.
GACAGTAGTGCATCAGGTAATCTGAAAGGAATCATGTGCTTTAGGTGTCCTCCGGTGCTCCTGATGGCGTCTGTAAGATTTCACATACTGGAGGAAAACAACCGATCAGAGCCAAGCTGAAAAATGAATCAGTATTCTGTGATTGTAATGTCTATTTCTGGCCTCCTGCCATGAGAAAGTTTGTGACCTGGCAGCCATGTTGAGATCAGTTGAGGAAACACCAAGCACCAACCACCAGCTGGAGAAAACTTTCCCATTTTATAGCTAAACAGTCATCAGCCATGACATCCGAGTCAAGAAATAAGCTTAACAGCAACAGAATCTTGATTCATATTTGATCAGCGCTGCCTAGTTTGACTGTTTGAGTGACTGACTGGTGCGTCTGTTTAATGAACAGCCAATCAGAACGCTCTCCCTCTGAAATGACCTGTGATTGGCCAGAGTGTCCCGTCACTAGATTTCTTTAAAGCCTGAAAACAGGTACGGAAGTCCAGTTTTCACTCAGAACGCCTGAATCAAAATATGCTGAAACGTTATGATGTTTTTTCGCCCAATAATGCCAAAAACACTGCAGGTTTAAGTGTCTGCATCAACTTTTCCAGCAGTGTTTTCCTTATTATACACCTGCATGAATGAATTTGCTCATTACTTCAAGTCTAATTAAAACAAGATGGATGGGAGCAACACAACACAAAGAGACCAAGTTAACTAATCTCAGAATAATTTGGTTTTATATACATTTCTTCATTCACATGGTGTGTTTGAAGCACTGCATCATCAATTGTTTTTTATATATCTGTTTTCTTTATCCCTTTGCCAAATTCTTAAATCATAATTTGTCTTGCAACCTAATTTTCCTATCTCGGTAAATGCAAGTGTTCTGCCTACAGCTTACAGTACACTCGTGAAAGATGAATGTGATTCTGTTATTTTGTTTTTGCTTCCATGTTGTTCATAGCATGTGATGTCGGCATTTAACTCAAAGCACAGAGCTTACTATTATTCATTTTTTAAAGCCAGCAATGCAGTTTAGCTTCAGCTTTTCGACATCCAGCATTCACAGCACAATTCCTTCAGCAATTTCCTTCTCTAGTTGGTCTGAGAAAGTCTCCTCACTGGTACAAGGGGTGCAATGAATGTCTTCAGCAGAAGCAACAATGATTTATTTGACATTAGTATAAAATTTGCCTCTTATTTGATTTACAGCTAAACTTCACCCGCAGAGAGTCCAAGCACACCAAACTGATCATGATGATTAATGTCTGCTTATCATCTCATCACCGTCTTTAGTGTGCAGAGATACAGAAATGAAGCCATAAACATGGCGAAGGATGAGGGTCTTACTAGACTATAAACTATCTTTTTATCACCAGAGCCAACAGAATTGATATAATCTCAGTTTCCATTGTGGAGTTAGTGCTTTTGCCTTTTTTTCCCTTTTCACCTATATGTCATGTACATATCTGATCTAATTCAGTTCACTCATGGCGCCAGCGTCCTCATTCATGTGCAGACGCCGCTTCTGAGCCTCAGTGCCAGCCTATTGTTAATGCCACACCCTTTACTGATTAGTAATTATGGGGTATAGAAAAGTGCTGCTACTCTATCGGTATGATTTACTGAGGTATAACACTATAGACAGCACGTAGGCTGTATGTGTCCTTCATGTGAGGATGTGAATTTGCTCACTGCTCTCCCAAATATCCTTCTGTATTTAGAGTAAAACTGAATTTGAGAGAATACCTGTCTAAATGTAAAGCTACTGCAGGTGTCATGTACCGCGTGTAGGCAGTGATTGTATAACTCCTCATCTTCCGTCAGATACAGGACATAGGTTACCAGCAAGGACACTGACGAAAGCATAAATAGGAGTCTAGCAAACTAACCACATTTAAGTCTGCTTTGTTGATTCATTGGAAATCACTAGAAACATTGATCTGACAGACATCTCATCTACGTGGAAGCATGCAGCTGCTTCTGTTGGTTAAATAAACCCACACCTGAGTCAATCGAAGGAGTATACTGCCATTATGAATTTATCTATTTTATTACATCTGTGGCTGGGTTTATACGCAGTCAAATTCAAATGAGTCAGGAAAGAAACTTGAGATAACAAAATGTCCTTCTAACGAACCATAAAATCTTTAAAGGGAAGTGAGAGGTTATTATATTGTGAAATATGATTTTTAAACCATGTTGTGCTTTATTTGCATCACACTATACAGCACCATGAACTTGATTGTGTAGAAATAATTCGGGTGGCGGTTGCTCGAGTTACTCTTTTCATAAAAACAGTAGTTGGGCAAATTTAAATCAGTTTTAGCTGAATATTTTTACTGGACTTTAATAGTTTGATATTTTGATAAATACACTAACTTAATTTCTTGCAGAGAGTTAGATGAAAAGACTGATAACACTCACATCTGTCCATTAAATATAAGGCTGCTTAGCTTAGCTTAGCTTATCTTAGCTTAGCTTAGTTTAGCTTTGCATGCATACAAGCTGGAATTAAGGGAAACAGCTAGCCTTACTCAGTCCTGTGATGAGACAATGGTATCATGTGTTAGTGAGATTTAGAGGTGTTGGTAGGCAGATTGTGACCTTCTGACGGCGAAGCCAGCTGTTTCCCCAAATGTCCAGTCTTTATGCTAAGCTAAGCTGTTTGGAGCTTCATAGCTTAAAGACCAGTGTGCGACATTTCAGGGCATCTATTGGCAGAAATTGAATATACTATTCATAACTGTGTTCACTAGTGTATAATCACCTGAAACTAAGAATCATTGTGTTTTTTTTATTAGCTTAGAATGGGCCATTTATAACTACTCACAGAGCGGGCCCTCCTCACGGTCGGCCATGTTGTTCCTCCATGTTTCTACGCAGAACAGACAAACCGAACACTGGCTCTAGAGAGAGACTCTCCTGTTTTTACATTATCCATTCATTGTCCAGCAGATCAGAAAACGTGTAACTTGTTGACATGTTGCTAAAAGACACGAGTCTCCCAATATCTCAAAAAATAAATAAATAAATAAAACTAAACGGGCTGCACGGTGGTGCAGTGGTTAGCGCTGTCGCCTCACAGCAAGAGGGTTGCAGGTTCGATTCCGGCTTGGGACTCTTCTGTGTGGAGTTTGTATGTTCTCCTCGTGTAAGCGTGGGTTTTCTCCGGGTACTCCGGCTTCCTCCCACCGTCCAAAAACATGCAATTTAGGTTAATTGATGACTCTAAATTGCCCGTAGGTGTGGATGTGAGTGTGAATGGTTGTCTGTCTATATGTTGTCTGTCTCTATGTGCCCTGCGATGGACTGGCGACCTGTCCAGGGTGAACCCCGCCTTCGCCCAATGCCAGCTGGGATCGGCTCCAGACCCCCCGCGACCCCTAACGGGATAAGCGGTTGACGATGAATGAATGAATGATAAAACTAAACAGGGGGGGCATGTTTGCTTGTTTGCTTCCACAAAATCCAGCTCTCAAGTAAGCGAGAGCTTCTCTTGTGATTTTGAGGTTTCTCGTTAATTCAGAAAAACAGAGCAGAATTATTTTTTTTCCCCTGAAAACTCTTCTCCGAATTACTGAGCTAATTATCTCATTAAAGGAACATTTCGGTGATGTATTAGCAGAAATCGAATATAGTATATGTAACTGGTTTCATTAGTTTATGATCACCTGAAAATAAGAATCGTTGTGTTTTTCGTTAACTTACAATGAGCCCTTCATATCTACATAGAGAGTCGGTCCTCTTCAGGGTCCACCATGTAGCCCAGAACCGACAAACCGAACACTGGCTCTAGAGAGAGCCTTTCGTGTTTTTGCATTATCTAAGGGTGCACGGAGGGATGTTTAGTTGGTTGCAGTTTGCAGCGTCACTGCTTTATGCCACAAAATCCTACACGCTGTACCTTTGTAAAAGACAAATGAGCAACTAGTGTAGATTTTCTCATCTGACTCTCAGTCAGAAAAACAATCAGCGTTTTTCCCAAAATGTTCAACCCTCCCTTTTAAGCAGCATAATAAAAAGTAACTCAAATGAAATCAGCCATGTGCGTGTTAGATGTCCACATCCTGATTTCATTTTTAATTAAATGAATCTTGCCATAATTGAGATTATTATGGTGGCTGAAGAACGTGTAGATTTTCCTCTAATGTGACTATCAAAGATTACAAGAAAGAGAGAAACATGCTGCATCAAAGTTGTGTCACACAGCTACGTAATTATGGTGTCGCTATGTGTTATTACTGCGCCACATGAGCAGGTAGGAATTTAGAGCAACTGAAATGGATGTCGGATGTTTGTGTTGTCATGTGTGAAGCGTTTGTTTACAAGCCCGTTCTGTCGAGTGCTCGCGTGGAAATGAAATGAAAAGAGGAAGTCCTCAAACCACCATGGACGAATATCATGATTGACTTAAATAGCTGGGTTTCCTTTTATAAAACTGTCTTTTTTTTAATCCTCAGCTTGTGTGTCAAATGGCTAGACTGTGACCATTCACCTAGTTCCCAAATCCTTCGCCCTCCTCTCCCTCTCCATCCTGTCTTCTCTGCTCCACTCTGTCGTTATCCTCCCCCTGGGCTCTAACCATCTCAGCCTTTCTCTCGGTGCACTTTAGTCTTCATGACTCATTTGCCACTCTTCATCACTCTCTTGCTGCCTCATATTTCTTTTTTCTATAGCGTTGCTGTTTTAACTGTCATCCTTGACAGTTAAACCACCCCCTCATTTCGCCTGTGACCCCTCACTCTTTGAATATGGCTTCATTCTCTTTTATTCTCAACCGCCTTATTTCATCACCACTTGCTACGCCTTCAACTCTCTTTCGGTCGTCCTTGGACTCTTTTCATCCCTTCACAGGCCTCACTTTCCCCCCTCTTTGTCTCCTCAGATGTGGCCCCCGCGGAGCAGGAGAAGCTCTTCATCCAGAAGCTACGACAGTGCTGCGTTCTTTTTGACTTCCTGTCTGACCCGCTGAGCGACCTGAAATGGAAGGAAGTGAAGCGGGCGGCGCTGAGCGAAATGGTGGAGTACATCACCCACAACAGGAATGTCATCACAGAGCCCATCTACCCGGAGGTGGTGCACATGGTCAGTGAAACTGGAGGGGGTTAAGTCTGCGGTTAAAAGCTGAAGATGGGGGTAAAACTTGGGCCAAGAATAGGGGCGGGCTGTCGCTGCGGGGCAGAGCTGGTAGGAGTCGAGCACAGCTGATGTTGATCAGGTTTTGATGAGGCTGCCTTGAGGTGTCTGTTCAGTCACATTTTGAAATTTGTTCAGTAAGTATGCTTGCTATTGCATTTTCAAGCGTAAAGTGGTTTAAAGCCAAAGAGGAGGGGAAAAATGATGCATTTGTCTTCCTTGAATTCTTGCAAAAGCTGTAATGATTTGCAAGATTTGTTTTTACTACTGAACTGGACTTTTCCATCTACTGTTGAGTCGTCATCATCAGGTCAAAATTAAATGCGTCCAATACTTTGGTTTATGACTAAATACCTGCAAAATTAATTACAGCCCCATCAGCCTCCGCTGTACTTTATTTTAGTAAATGCTAACATGCTGACACGCTAAACCAAGATGTGAACATGGGATTAAAATGTGCTAAACATCAGTATTTTATCATAGTCGTTAGAAGGACCATGATGTCACTGCGTATGATGTTAGCATTTAGCTCAAAGATCAGAGCTTACTGTTTTTCAATTTTAATAGCCAGCAACAGAGTGCTGCACGGATGACTTTTTGTAGGCCAACCAGGAAGTTAGCATCACCCTGGTTCCCTCGACAAAAAAAACAATGGGATTTTTCCATTGGGTTTTGGATTATTGCAGAAATTAAGCTTTGTGGCAAACAAACATTAATGATACTATACACGTTTTGTTAATCAAGATAATCTTCACAAATAAACACCACTTTTATGATTTTTTTGCGTGAATGCAATCAGCAGAAGTAAAAAGTTAATGGTAAGCTATAAATGAACTACACCACGGTCGTATGAACACGAGTAAACATGATGAGGCTGTAAAGGCGTGATGATGTTTTGTAGTCTCATTTAGCCACTTGTTAGCAACCGGCTTTTACAAGACACATAAAAGCTTCAATATTACTTCATAATTACTTACGTATTTTATGTTGTAGAGCAAAACATTAAAATCAGTTAAACTTGTGTTAAACACGGACCTTATTTCAGGCATCTAACTAAAAACCAACTTCCAGATGAGAGAACCGGATGTGCTAAAATGCTAACTCATTTCTGGGTTTTAGGACTCATTCCTGCACCAGTCAAGCTTCAGTCTTCTTAAGCACAAGTCTTTAACAGGAAAGTCCCCTCACTGGTACAAGGGGTGTGATGAATGTTCCAACTTCAGCTGAAGCAATAGTGATTTATTTGAAATTAGTGTAAAGTTTTCCTCACATTTTGATTTACAACTACATTTCACCAGCAGAGAATCTAAGCAAACCAAACCGATCATGATGATAGATGTTCTGCTTACATCTCATCACAGTCTTTAGTGTGCAGAGATACAGAAATGAAGCTTTAAAGAGCGTCTTACTAGACTACAAACTATTTTCCTTTCATCATGAAAGCCAACAGCAGAACTGCTATAATCACAGTTATGACATTTCCATTTGCAGTTCCCATTGTAGAGTTAATGCACAGTCATCTTCACAGCATGTTCTGGGTTGAAGTGCAGTACAGTCCAGATAGTCTATCTACCTTGTAGCCTGTCTCTTCAAACAAGGCTCCCAGTGTTTTAGTAGGCCACCTGCACTGTCCCATGATCTGCCTGCCAGGGAACAGTAGCCCACAGGGGAGTCAGTTGACACTGCGAGAGACCAGACACACAACACACTTGGATTATTGTGGGCCAAACCCTTGGAGGCCGGTTGCAAGGACAAAGTTTAGCATTAACTTCAAAAGAAAATTTATTTTAGAACGCCCTAAGATAGTACGCTTCATAGACATTTACAGGCACAGCTGAAATATATTTTAACTAATGATACGCTTTGTTATTGTTTTAGATTTCTTTACAGACTTCTTGAGCAGCGAGAAATCAAGAATTGACAGATTTTTGCATAATACATCACATGTAGAAACTGAATTAATGAGCCATACTCCTCATATGATACCAGCCTATATAATTGGCCTTTAAGCTAACTTTTTGTGCTCCAGACTGTGTGGCGACTTGTCCCAAAGGAGGCTGTGCTGTAGGCCTCGGTAACAGAAATGCCGCTGTTGCTTTGATTGTTTATGAAAAGGAAGATTTATTTGTCACATACATCCCTACAAAGTGAATGGTAAATGGACTTGCATTTATATGGCGCTTTTCTACTCTTTTCACCACTCAAAGCGCTTTCACACACACTTTCATAGACTGATGGCAGAGGCTGCTAAGGTGCCAGCTTTGCCCACGCATCCCATTCACACACTGATGGCTATGCCTTCAGGAGCAATTTGGGGTTAAGTGTCTTGCTCTAGGACACATCGACATGTGACCGAAGCAGCCAGGGATCAAACCACCGATCCTCCGGTTGGTGGACGACCTGCTCTGAGCCACAGCCGCCCCGGAAGTGCAGTGAAATGCTTTAAAAATTGGGTGTGATGAAAATGATGCAATCTCTCGATGTGGTTTCACTGTTGGTTACCACATGTGATGACTGGACAACTCTGACAGGATGTCCAAGTCTAGCTGTGTGTTTTTTAATCTTTTTCTAAATCCAACCCATTCAAAGTAGAGAAAATTGGCACGAACTATAAACTTTGGGTTATAAAAACAACAAAAGGAAGTTAACTTCAATAGCATACTGTCCAGTGGAATAAATATTCACTGTTACGTTGAATGGGGAGGACTGTATGACTGGTTGTGTGTGGTACTGGAACAGAGATAAATGACAATAATGAGTACAATCTATATATTTCAACAGGCTGTTACATACCTCACAGCTAAACAGTGCAGCACGTAGACATGACTTCAGTGTAGGGCTATAATAAAATAATACAAAGCAAATATAAACCCAGATATGAAGTAGTAACTGAGGCCATATTTCTGACATCTGTTTAATTTAGTTTCAGTTTATTACTTTATCTGACAGTGAATGTTAAAAACCTTTTTGAAAATATGCCAGAGTTGGTCAGAATTTTCATCTGTAGTCAGGCAACAGTTAAAACACAGACGTCAAGAAAGAAAGCACTGGAAATACGATCTACACGCAGATGAATATTGATGTTAACAGGGTTCCATACTGAAGGAAGTGAGGATGGAGGACCTACAGTTCTCCAGAGGAGTGCCTCTTTTCATGCATATGCATATACTGTATACTGTACATGTATATAAAAACTGGAAAAAGATGTTGGATACAAATAACGGAAAAGTTTTGTACACACTGTGATATTGCTTCCCCAAATAAAAATCGAATTAAAAAAGAAAACACAATCAATGATATAAGCAGTGAAACGACATGCAGATATAAACAGGGCCTGTGCTCCATAGAGACACTGTTCAAACATTAATTTGTCACCTACAATACGCTAAATCCCTAAATCAGATGAACATCCTCTACAGTATTTCCAAGCTACAGAATCCCTCTTTTCGCCTCTTTTTCCCTTAGCTAGCAAGGTTCTGTACGTGATGCATCCATCCAATATTAGCAACCTCACACAGAAATAACTGTTGCCTACACTGTGCAGAGACCAACAAACTAATAATTGCTTAATTGAGACACTTAAGACAATTACTGTACAGGGTTAGTTATGTATACATTAAAACATAAAGGGACAGAATGCAGGCAGTAATGTCTTGGAGATGACTACGCTCATCATACATCAGGCTGAAGGAACTTGACTTGGGAGCTAGGATGTCGCTGTTCGTCCCCATATGGACCAAGTACTGAGTGTGAACTGGTAACTGCCGACGTGCCCTTGAGCAAGGTACCAAACCCCCAGCTGCTCGGGGGGCTTGTCAGGGCAGCTCCCTCGCTCTGACATCTCTCCGTTAATACAGGTCCTGTTTGTGCATATTTTGGGCCTGTGTGTACTGTGTAAAAAAATAACAGACTGAAAAAATTCAATTTCCCCTCAAGGGATCAATAAAATGTGTCATCATCTTCGAGCATCAGGTTTATTTACTGGTTGTTTGCACGCACACACGTCGTGAAAAAGAAACCCAGAACGAGCCACAGCAAACAAATTATTTAGATATTTCAGTTAACAATCTCTTTACAGACATCGCAGCCGTTTCACGCCTACCGAGGGGGGCATGCATTTCCTGCATGGCTGCTTCTCCAGTAGCCAGTCTGATCAACCTGTCTACAGAGGTCGCCCTTCGCCACATTCACGGTGTCATTTTCACTTCTCTTCTACCAGTTTGCGGTGAATATGTTCAGAACATTGCCTCCATCGTCCAACCCCACTGGAGCAGAGTTTGACCCAGAGGAAGACGAGCCAACACTTGAAGCTGCATGGCCACACCTCCAGGTGACATTTAAATCATTTAATCATTTAATCATCAGGTTATTATAATTACTGTAATACTCTAGTTATTCATAATGTAACGGTTAACCTAGAGGAGCTGAAATTTTCAATTCTGTAGTTTTTGTAGTTTACAAAACATCATGTCTGTATCATCTTTTAAATTGTGCATTTTGATTGAACTCCTTCTCAGCATTCATTCATTCATTCATTTGTGTTTTTCTGTTTCTGTTGCAGCTCGTCTATGAATTTTTCCTTAGGTTTTTAGAATCGCCTGACTTTCAGCCTAACATAGCGAAGAAATACATCGACCAGAAATTTGTTATGCAGGTAAGAAAAGAATATTTTTCCCCAAACTCTGACTGTGTAGTATTAAAAACAACAATTACATAACACAATTTGTCATTACAGTAACATGTCACTTCTCTTGCATTGTAGCTCCTAGAACTATTTGACAGTGAGGATCCCAGAGAGAGAGACTTCCTCAAAACTACCCTCCACAGGATCTATGGAAAGTTCCTGGGCCTGAGAGCGTACATCAGAAAACAGATCAATAACATTTTCTATAGGTCAGTGCAGGTCTCTTACTGCTCTGCTCATTTTTAAAACATATATACCAAGATAGATGGTCAACATATGACTCAGTTGTTTTGTTAAGTTAATATAGAGTCTGTGTATTGGGTTTGTTCTTACAGGTTTATCTATGAGACAGAGCACCATAATGGTATAGCTGAACTACTGGAAATACTTGGAAGGTATGACCCTAAGCTGAAGTTACAAGCTTTGGTGAATGCAGCTGTAATGTCTCTGTGGCTCTCACACAACTTTTACATGGCATTCAGTGCTTCTTTTTCATAACTAACTACCTTACAGGTCTCCTCATAGTACGTTTGTATTTCTTTTACAGCATAATCAATGGATTTGCCTTACCACTAAAAGAAGAGCACAAGATTTTCCTGTTGAAGGTTTTATTGCCTCTGCACAAAGTTAAATCACTCAGTGTCTACCATCCACAGGTGAGTTTGTCGAACACAAAATGAGACACGAGACACTTGATTATTGCATAGTGAATCACAAATTAATCACATTTATCTGTTCAAAATGTATCTGACTTCTGAGTATCCACAGAACCCATTTTCATTCCCATGTCTAGAGGTCAAAGGTCAAGAGACCCCTTTTGAAATGGCCATGCCAGTTTTTCCTGGCCAAAATTTAGCATACGTTTGGAGCTTTATTTAGCCTCCTTGTCAACAAGCTAGTATAACATGAAGCCGCGCTAGCTTTTAAAACTGAGCCCACTACAACCTCTGCCGTAATGCGTTAAAAATGTGTGGCGTTAAAACGAGCTTGCATTAACACTTTGTTTGTGAAGGTACCTTTTATAATCCAAGTCATGGTGTACGAGTAAGGGTTACATCAGCAGCAACAGTTACGTGCTTGGTGGTGCAGAGTTCTGATAACTCCAAGCTTGTGTTACAGTGGATGGTGGGAGTCAAAGAGTGACTTGGACACCAGCAACACCTTAAAAAAAAAAAAAAAAAAAACGGTCGGGCTTGTACTCAGCAGTGTATCTACACCTGAAGGATAAGGGACACTCTTTTGAGGACAATAACGTACATATCCTGCTAATGAACCCACACTTCTTGGGTTCCTTTGCCAGTTCGTCAGACCTGAAGTAGCTTCTGGGATCAGAAGTGAAACATCTTCAAAAATCTAAACCAAGTCCGGTTGCTGCTGATTTAACCCTTACTTGGCATTAACATGTTATTAGCGTGTTAACGTTGACAGCCCTTGTATTTAAATAATCTTGTCCAAACCTGCTTTTGAGTACACACCTCCTCTTTTAACGAGAGCAGCAGGTCATTTTGCAAGTTTTGTCATAAACTGGTCTTGCATGTTCCAGCCATTCTGTCCCTCAGGCATCGACCTGTCCCCCGTCATGTCACCTCATGTTTGCTTTATTCAAATACTTGGACAGTTTTACAATTATTTGTTTGCGTGTTTTACAGCTGGCCTACTGCGTGGTGCAATTTTTGGAAAAGGACAGCACTCTAACTGAGCCGGTAGGTCAAATAAAAACACGAGTGAATCATTTTCATCTCTTTCCATGGAACTCCTTATTTGATGCTCACAGTGATTTTAAAATATGAAGCTGTGCAAGAACATGAATTGTTAAATTTTTTTTTATCCAATTCATTGACTTTTTACCCTCAAAGCTGCTATCCCCTTATCCTCCCTTATTAAACACTATCATTATCTTTTTTTCATCACCCCAACAGGTGGTAATGGCTCTACTAAAGTACTGGCCAAAGACTCACAGTCCCAAGGAAGTGATGTTCCTCAACGAGCTGGAGGAGATCCTGGACGTCATCGAGCCCTCTGAGTTTGTTAAAGTGCAGGAGCCTCTTTTCAGACAGCTTGCAAAGTGTGTCTCCAGCCCGCACTTCCAGGTAACCGATGGGGGATCACAATCTTCCCTTCATAACTCAGGGACTAAGTTAAGGTAGTGTTCTGGTGGCTGTCAGTATGTGCCTCACAGAGTTTTTCTGTTTTTAGGTGGCAGAGAGAGCTCTGTACTACTGGAACAACGAGTACATCATGAGTCTGATCAGCGACAACGCAGCAAAGATTCTGCCGATTATGTTTCCTGCTCTGTACCGCAACTCCAAAACCCACTGGAACAAGTAAGATCCTCCACACAGACTGTACTAATATCCTTTAAAGCTCCGTACTTCACACTGCATGTAACACCAGTTTGACACAACAGCTCACATTAGTGATAGCTCTCAAGCGTGTGGAGATATTTTAGCTCCCTCTTGTTAGCTTCACTGGATTCTGGTTTATCAAACCAACACTTAAAGTGCTTGTGCTCATACATTTTGGTATCTGGACTGCCTACCCACACACAGTGTGAAATAAGACAACCCAGTTTTTTGTCTAGATCAGAAACATGTGATTCAACAAGACATTCAGATTTGGCTTCCCTTCCTATGCCACATGCAGGCTTATTGGAACATACCGCCCACTGCTTGAGAACTACCTTTGCAAAGGTGCAGCATATTTTTCTTGCAAGCCCATTAGAGCAGACAGCTTTTTCGGGGGGAGGATTAAAGAGACAAGTTTAGGCTGCATTCACACCAGAAAACGTAAGTTCTCCTGCTCATTTTGAATGGGGGTAATGTGTTTGGGCCACTGGGGGTGCCAAAAAAAAAAAAAAAAAAAACATGGCGACCTGCTGTAGAAAAGCAGAAACGGCATCAAATTTTAGAGAAACGCGACCTGAAGTAAGGCTGTGATGGCCAATCACATAACCGTTGAACCAGAGCTGTACAAACCAGCCATGAGGGAACAAAAGATGTTAATCGTCACACTCAATGGACCATTAAAGTGTCTCTCTCCCACACGCCGCACAACCCTGCAGCAAACTGCCACAACACTTGATCTGGTGTGAATGCATCCCAAAACGCAGAGTTTGAGACAGAAGGTTAATACAAGTATATTCAGACACAGCATGAGGAAAAAATGTTCTAAGTAAACATGTTCTAGTAGAAACTACAAAATACAAGTATGAACCTGGGAATGAGCATGATATGTCCCCTTTAATGCACTTTTTATCGTATGTATTGCTGCAGATCACCTGCTTCATGCACAACAAAAGACGTTCAATTACTTCAATATCTCAAACATCTTTACGTTTACATGTAACATACAACATCTTTAATATAAAGTGGAAACAATCAATTAGCTGATGAACAGAAAAGGAAACCAGCAATTTTTTTTATAATGTATTAATCGATTAAGTAATTTTTTAAGCAAAAATGCCAAAAACAATCCTTACTTATAACTTTCCAGTGTAAACTGAGTATCTTTAGGTTTTGGACTGTTGATGGACAAGAAATAGAAGATGAGTGCTTCACTTTAAAAAATTAAATATGATAACAGTTCGTAGCTTTTTGTAGTCATTTTGTTAGTTAGTGATTTAGAGATGCTCAAGTTATTGGCCACATGTCAAGCCTGGTTTTTTAACCTTATTGTCAGTCTGTGATATTCATGACAGCAGCATCCTTTCCAGTAATGTTGCTTGTGCTTGTAAAAATTTGACTCTTGACCGACTTCTGCTTGCGTTTGTGTTCACAGGACCATCCACGGCCTCATCTACAACGCTCTGAAGCTTTTCATGGAGATGAATCAGAAGCTCTTTGATGATTGCACGCAGCAGTTCAGGGCTGAGAAAAACAAGTAGGCACCACAGACTTTTCTCCCACTCAGTCACTCCCCCTTTTTTTTTTTTTTTAAACGATGATGTCTGAGTGACACATAATTGCAGTCAGAATTAACACTGCAGCTAAATGAGTGTTGGGTTTCACATTCACCAGTGGAGCGGCACAGATTAATGATGTGATGTTTGGTTGTTCAACAGAGAGAAGGCAAAGTCAAAAGAACGCGAAGAGGCTTGGATCAAGATCGAGAACCTCGCCAAGTCAAATCCACAGGTGAGCAATGCGTGCAGTCATCTAACCTCACCCGTTTTTCCCATTACTGCCACAGTATGAGTGTGTATATGTGTGTGTAGCACTAAACTTCATGAACTATGTGTCTTGTGTTTTCTGTAAGCCAGCTTTGTTGTTCAATTGTAGTTCCTTTTCCATCTTATCCCATTAAAGGTGCAATGTGTGATGTCTAGCCACATGGGGGCAGCATTTCTCCTCCATACCTGGTACATACAATCAAAAATTAGTCATAAGCTATATAAAAGTCCAGCTACTAACTTAAACAGCAGGGCAAGAATATGTGAAATCTGACTGAACTGCCGAGAGCCGGTCAAAACAACACTGCTATCTTATAATCTTCACGTGTCGTCAGCCTGCAGCTCACATTAACAATCTGTGTTTACTGAGACACTAACTGGGGGCTGAACGGTCCGTGTATGCTTTGATATACTGTTTATTGAACTAAATCCCAAGTGACAGAAACAAAAAAAACGACCCACACCTTCATCTGTCCTCCCTACGTCCAGGAGGCCACCCTGCCGGGAGGACAGCATTCGGGGCTCCAGGAGACGGACCTCCAATCAGCAGTTGCAGCAACTCAAACCCCAGCGCCAGGAGTCACAGTGGGCTGGTGCCGCTAGGTCTAACCTGGCAGCAACAGAAAGTTTGCTGATCCGGCAGGGAGTCCCGGGATCAGACCCCCGACGCTGGGGTTTGCGCCGGTTGAATTTGAGCTAACTGACGGTCCGTCTCCCAGAGCTGCACCTGCTCTCCTCCCGGCGTTGGGAATCACAAAACGAAAACATGAGTCGTTTTATCATTTCTGACACTTTTGGTTTAATCCAATAAACAAACTAGCAACATGTACCTTAAACGTGACTGACGAGCCCGCAGGGCAGCTCTACTTCTTCCTCCCCTCGTGTTGGACTGAGGGCAGAGTGGACGCTCCACTGACTCACTATCGCCTCTTGAAGTACAAGTGGTATTATAAGAAAGGACGTGATGTAACATTATAACCACAGTATAACCTCTTCACATTCTGTTGGTAATGTTTTAAACTAAAATTCTGTCCATATCTTACACATTGCACCTTTAAGGGCTCCGTTTGTTCGCACTATGACTTAATGTTTTCCAAATCACACCGAGCTTGATGACGTTTGATGTCGTCGTGCTCTAAGAATGTGCGTAGTTGTGGTGAATGCTTGAATCAGACAGCTCTAAACGGCTCTCTAAAGAAGTATTTGATTCATTTAAAAAGTAAGTATACACAGGTCCCTTCCCCAAAAATGATTTTAGCTTTATTATACTGAAGTACAATATTAGTCCAGTGTTGGACATTTAATAAATAGTTTGACATTTTAGGAAAAAGCTTATTCACTTTCTTGCTGAGTGTTAGATAAAAAGATTGATACCACTCTCACGTCTTTGTGATAAATCTGAAGCTGCAGCCAGTTGCCTTAGCTTAGCATAAAGACTGGAAACGGGGGGACACAGCTAGTCCGGTTCTGTCTAAAGGTAACAAAATCCTATCCTGATTCTCGGCTGCGTGCAGTAACTTCCAGGAGTCAACCGGTGGAAACACCAGGAAGTCGCTGCGCCCAGCCAAGAAGTAGTCCAACACGTAAACCCCCTGTAAAACAACAATTGTTAAACTGTTAATTAAAAGCACAAGATATGTTTTAATTGATGAGCTTTAAAGGTGCTGGTATACAAATGGTGTTATTGTTGCACAGAGCCATGCTAATCTACCTAAGCTAAGCTAACCACCTGCTTGCTACAGCCACATACAGTATTTACAGACATGAGAGTAGTATCGATCAAAATGCCGAGCTATTCCTTTAATGTGTGACAAAATGAACATTTTCAATCCAAACACCTCAGCGCAGCAACGCTAATGTGCCATAAAAGATTTAGTGTGGAGTTGATTTTTAATTTATTTTAGCGTCCCCAGCAGCTGCTGATCTTAACATCTATTGACACGGCTGCTTTTTCGTAATCAATACTTGCTATAAATCACTAATGAAAATGCCTTCAGTCCTTTTGATTCTATACCTTAACTAAAGCCGGTAAAACCCTGACGCGCCGCAGACCAGAGCTGTTTATTTGGATCATTTCAGAGCCTCTTCATTCATTCTTCTTTGCATGCGACTGAAAGTCTTTTCTCCATCCTTTTGTGTTTGTGTTTTTGTTTCTCTTTCTTTTCAACATAGTTCTTTATGTATGTTGATTCCTCTGACCTCAATAGTCCTGTAGCAATGGAGACGGATGTCCCTTTGATAGAAGATGTTCAGAGGTTAAAAAAGACAGTTGAGGCGGGCGCAACTCAGGTAAACCTGACTTTCTCTCTGTCTCTGTTCACCTTTCCTCTTATAATCACGCTGCTGCATATATTAAGCTTGTGTGTTACCAAGGCTTCTAATTGAAGCTATCTGCACTTTAATAATTTTTCTATACTTTCTGTATAAATTATAGTCTTTGTTTGTGTTTTTTTTTTTTCAACCTACTTAAAAAAAAAAAAAAAAAAAAAAATCTGGCCATGGACTAAACACTGGAATCAAGCTTTTTTTGTGTGTGCGCCTGCTTCCCCTTGCATGTTATCTAAGTAGTACGGAGTCCCAAAGTGTTCAGTATTATTTAAATAAATAAGTAACTATGAAATAGATACCCACGTTAATAGATTTTGAAAAATATACATGAATAGCGGACTTCTGAGAGACGTTTTCATAAAGGAAATATTCTGCTCTGGTTTTTCTGAGTTAATGAGATACCTCAAAATCCCAAGAGAAGCTCTCACTTACTTGAGAGCTCAGTTTCAGGGAAGCAGTTTAATCCAGAACCGAGAAACCTATGAATGACGCGAGTGCAACTGAGGCTGCGGCGCAATTGCCTGATTGTCGCTCAAGACACCACGTAGCCAGTCTGAATGCGTTTCATCATCATAACTGTGAAGCACGCGTATCGGTTTAACTGTTAGTGGAGAAACGCCGCAATGTCCAGCTGATCAGAATACGTCTGAACAACTGCAAAGTCCTGAGGTGCCTGCACACAGTCGTCAAACTAATAATATGTTACTGAAAGTCGCAAGTCTCCCAATATCTCAAACCAAAATAAAACTGGATTAAACTTAACGGGGGTCATGTTTGCTTCCAAGAAATGTAGCTCACGAGTAAGAGAGAGCTTCTTCTCTCAAGAAGATTTTTTTTTTTTCCGTGAAATTTCTCCAAATTGCTGAGCTAATTATCTCATTAAAGGAACAGTGTGTAACATTTGGGTAACGTATTAGCAGAAATGGAGTGTAGTATGCATAACTGTTTTCATTCGTTTATAATCACCTGAAAATAAGAATCGTTGTGTTTTTGTTAGCTTAGAGTGAGCCCTTCATATGTGGGAGCGGGTCCTCTTCAGAGTCCGCCATGTTTCTACAGAAGCCCAGAACAGACAAACCAAACACTGGCTCTGGAGAGAGCCACTGGCATTGTCATGTTTTCGCTTCGGCCACCGTACTTGGCACACGGGAGAGGTTTCAGTTGGTTGTAGTCTGCAACGTCATCGTCACATGCTGCACACGCTGTGCCTTCAATCAATAACTACAACAAGCACATCCCAGCTCCTGTCCTTGAATCATTTTTTTTAATTTCATGAATTATATGAATGCTGAAACAATGACAGTAAATTCCTTCATTTTTACATTACCCGAAGGCCACCTTGTGAAACCGTGGTAACTCATCTGACTTCCGTCGCTCCTATAGGATGTTATTATGATATGATATGATGTATGATATGATAGGATGTTATTATGATAAGGACGGTCTCTGAGAGGGGCGAACGGCGTTACCACAGTTTGCGCTTGGTGGCTCACGTTGCCCCAGTCGCAGAAAGGGAGGAGAGAGCACGGTGGTACTCAGTTGGTTGCAATCTGCAACCACACCACTAGTTGCTGCCAAACACCACACTACTTTTTAATTCAGAAAAAAAAGATTGAATGAACCAATAATTTGTAGTACCGTAATAATATGACAAATTCTTAAAATTTAACCTATTATTGTGAAATGTTGGTGACAACATCACAGTCATGAAGTAAAAATTGACGTGAATTAAACTTTGGAGAAAATGCCATTTTGAATTAAAAAGGGGCCTTTTGGGATAAAACATTCTGAATAAAATGAGTCCAATAAAAGTAAGAATTTCTTCATAATTTATTGGATTATACATATTTGATGCATAATTACTAGTCTTAAAGTCTTATTTATTTCATATTGAACTCTTTGGGGCTCCATAAATGTCTGCTGTTGTGTATTTAATTTAAAGTTTTTCAGGTATGGCTGTCTCAGTTTGCCATATTTAGGCAGTTAGTCTCTGTAAATTAGATTTTGCTGTATGTAACTGAATTGTGCTCAGAGATGCCGTGCTTCATCTCAGAGATATGATCAGAACAGGGATGATGTTGACGTGTTGACAGCAGATGACGATGTGAAACGTTATAATTAGGCCTAACTCGCTCCTCTTGTCTCCGCTCCATCTGACAGTTGCCGCATGACCAGCGGAAAGAGCGGCCTATGGTGCGACGCAAATCTGAGTTGCCTCAGGATATCTACACCACAAAAGCCTTGGAGTCCCACCGCAGAGCTGAAGACATGTTGACCACCCACGATGGACTCTAGGGCCCGCCACCTGCCGGCTCTTTGTTCAACTGCCCCTTTTACCCTCGACAGCCATGGACATCCTCTTCGCCCAGGCGCCAGAATTACACTGGCGAACCACGTCGGGCTCTCCATCCCTCCTTCCACCTTCAGTTCACCCACAATCCTCAGTTCTCCTTCATTCCTGCTGCTGCCCCAGTGTAGACGCCCTGTATCCTCCTCCCATCAGATTTCTGCTTTCTCAGGTTTTTTTTTTTCTTCATTTGGAGAGGAGTGTGTTTGTGTGTCTTTTAGCCCTCGCCACATTCATTATCATTATTTTCTCCATCGGTTCCTCTTCCCTTCCTGTCTTCTTCCCGCCCCCCTCCCCTGTGCGCTCACTGTAAATGTGGAACCTGGGAGTACGGATGCCACAACGCTGGTTCCTTCATTCCTTCTTGCAAACACAATGGATTGGACGTGGAAACATAGGAAGTGACTGACTCACTGTCTACGGATCACCTCTTGGTATCTGCTTGGTTTTCTTTTCTGTCAAAGGGAACAAAAACAGAACCTGTTGGTCAGATGAAAGACAAGACTTTCCTGTCATCCGTTCTTTATTTTATTTTATTATTTTTTTTTTGTGCTCAATCTAACAGACATCTTGTCAGTGCCAAGACTGTTGTGTTATTTGTTTCATGTTTTTATCTGTGACTTCAACGGGGACACCTGCCTTTGTTTTTGGTCACTGGTGTTTTGGAAAGTTGTTGTTTTTTTTGTTTTTTTTTGTTGGTTTGTTTTTCTTTTGTTTAGCTTAGCGCACCAGACCAAACTGAGGCTCGTCCTTCAGCCTTGCAATGTCCAGGAAAGGTGGCGAGGAAAGAGGAAGTTGTCCTGTGGACATCTGACACTTTCTGTTTTATTGTTTTGTGCCATATGAAGCTCTTTTATATGCTTGCTCTCCTTATGTTCATCGGCAATATTTGAAAACCAGACCATAGTGATGACTTGACAGTTCAAACAATGGTACTTACTGTTTCTTTTTTTTTTTTAGTGTAGAGGATGAGGATGAACCTGAATGAAAGCTGTTTGTATTTGCTACCTAAGTTGCACTGGCGATGTCCAGGGCTTGTATGTAGCAAGGAGAGCCCTCTGCTGGCCACATACTGAATAAAGACAGGAGAGCACGGCTGTGGGGTGTTCGGAATGAATAGAGATGATT
Source organism: Pterois miles (assembly GCA_947000775.1). Classification (NCBI taxonomy): domain Eukaryota; kingdom Metazoa; phylum Chordata; class Actinopteri; order Perciformes; family Scorpaenidae; genus Pterois; species Pterois miles. Next base: position 579,515 of record CAMQGK010000030.1, read on the forward strand.
ATCTTTATAAAGGAAATATAATTAGATTTTTGTTGAATGCCTAAAATCTCCACTCGCTGATGGATTTTAGCAGCCGTCACTTAGTTAGCTCTATATAAAGAGCATGGAGGTGTATTTGTACTGTAAGCTATAAAGATGTTGTCCTCTAAAGATAGAAATTAATTTATTATCAAACATAAGTGCATTAACATACTGATATAGAACAATTAATACACAAATTACTTGACGAAAGCTGCCAAGCTTCCGAGTTCCAGTTGTCCGGTTTGCGGGTTATAGATATATATAATATCCTTCTCAGTGAGGAAGTTGTTTAAAGTTGGAAAATATCTTCCAGTCAGTACCATTGTTTAAACTACGGAGGTCTGCTAGATTTCTTCATATTTGACGTGTTGTATTTCTTTGTCTCGTCTCTGGAGGTTAAGTAGCGTGGATGTCAGGTTTTGGATTCTCTTCTTTTTTTGTTCTGGCCATTCAGGATGCCCGACGCTGAAACAGACTGGTATCAAATGGCCACAAAAATGCCAGATGCTGAAAATAAAACTGACATTGTGACTTGGCTTGTTAACTGTATTATTAATACTGTATTTGCTTGAATGCAAAAAGATGTAAATTAAAAACTACCATGTTAAACATGTACCTTTTACCCTGGAGGAATGCCATTCACCAAACTGATTTCTGTTGTCAAGGTCATTGCGTTTATGAAACAGTCCTGCTTGCTGGGAGAGATGTTTTATGGATTTTATGAGTTTGAGTCCAGAGATGTTTGAGGTTTATTTTAGCGCTGAAAAAAAAAACAAGTCGTCCGCGATAACGAGATGATTTAAAAATGATTTGGTGGCTTGTTCTTTCTGCAGCAGATCTTTTAATTTCACATATTATTTCCAAAACATGATAACTTAAAGTGTCCTTTTGTATGTGACCTGTACTATATGATTCATTTAATATTGTATATATGATTTACCTTGTTTCATGTAGTGTTATATATCTAGATTAATTTTGTACAAATTGTCCCTTCTGTACAGAATAAAACATCAATAGCAAGTGAAAGAAGTCAATCTGGCACATACCGTCTTATTTCTCCTGTTTCTGGATGTACGGTCAAGCGACACAGATTTAGATAATGTTCTTATTTTTTGATTAAAATCTGCAAAGTTTCCTCCTTCCTCTATATAACTGACAAATGTTCATGCCCGTTGTGTGCTCCTATCACTGTCTTTAGTGGTGTACAACTATATAGGATGAATAAAGAGATTATTTGAATATATATTTTCAACCATGCATCCATTTTGGCTTTACTTGACTGAAGGGGCACATCTTAAATGACTATTTTGAAACATGCGTGTATATTAACTGTTGTCCATTTGTTGTAACAAGGAGAACAAGGCTAGTATCAGCAATGAGGGTATTCTCAGTAATGCCACTGATCAGTAGCTACTTTGGCAGTAGGCTGCTGCGAACACAAGGGGGCACCACGTACCTGAACAAGGACATTTTCTAACCATAGTCTGTCACCAACATGCAGAGTAAAATCTGCAGCAGCACCTGTAGAGCTCATTCTGCAGGTCTCAGTTATTGTCACGAATGACTGCATTCAGCAGCACACAATATCTCAGCTACAGCTAAAATACACACAATATTCAGTCCGTCCATACACTCCAATAAACTTGTCAGTCTCAGTGGCTTTGAGCAGCACAATTGTCCTTAAATCTTACTGTGAAATCACGATAAGAGCTCCAATTGAACAGTAGTGCTGGAAGTATTTAGATCCTTTACTGAAGTACAAGTACCATGTACAAATACTGCTACAAGTATTAAATAAAAGTACATATGCATTAGCATCAATACAATGATATATATAATGATGGAGCTCATTTTGAGTACTTATAAACTGCTGGGCAGCTTAATCAATAATAATCCTATTTTGTTGGTTGAGTTTTCTATTTGTATTAAAAAATCTGAATCTGCAAAATAAGATAAGTAAATAAAGAGTAAAATATTTCCTTCTGAAATGTAGTGGAGCATAAATTGGAAATATTAAGTAAAGTACAAGTACCTCAGAGTTGTGCTAAAATATGGTAGTTGTATAAGTGTACTTAGTCGTATTCCACCACTGTAATAGTGTATCTGTTGTGTGGTTCAAGATGTTTGCCTGGTTCTCAGTGTTAGAAACTACAGAACCAAAACTCCCAATATATCATATTTGCTTTGTACTTGAGTATGAATTATATACTGTTGTGTAGAGTGTTCAAAAATACTAATTTACTTTTTTTTTGTATTTTTTAATTTCATTTTACCTTCATTTGGTTTCACTCAAACAGACATTTACAAAAACATACTTAATTAGGTACAAATGTAAAGTGAACCGACTTTTCAACTTTTTACAGTGAAATAATAAAACACAAATAGAACATGGGGTGCTTTAATTCAAAATAAAATAAATAGTAATTTAAAAAATAAAAATAACAAAAGAAGGGCCTTTTGGGGAAATATATCATTTCTGTTCCTTCCAGTTACATTTTCTTTATTTACAAAAAACACCATGTATTCTTTAAGATGCATTAGTTTTTGTAAATGCATATCAACACTGAAGTAAAGCTGACATGAAATAAAAAAATAGTTGATAACTGATTCAGTTATCAACTAGATACTGCCAAATATTGCCAAATACTTTGCTTAATGAATATGACGATTTGCTGCTTTTTTTGTCATATGGTGGTGGTGGTGTTAAAAAAAAAAACCTAAATACATTTACTTAAGCACTGTAATTAAGTACAATTTTGAAGTACTTGTACTTTTGTACTTCTACTCCACTAAATCTCAGAGGGATTTTATTGTACTTTTTACTCCACTACATTTATTTTACAGCTTTATTTACTAGTTACTCTGAAGATTCAGATAAATAATAAAAGTATATAATAAATGATGATGCATTATTATAGATCAAACTACTACTAATGTGATGAACACATTAATGTATCAATAATTACAATACAGCAATACAAAAAGTGTTTTTCTACATCATGAGTACTGTTACTTTTGGTACTTTAAATATGTTTTGATGTACTTTTACTTGACCAATATTTTGAATGCAGCATTTTTAGAGTATCTGTACACTGTCGTATTGCTATTTTATGTCAGTAAAATATCTGAGTACTTCTTCCACCACTGTTCATATATGATAGTAAACTGAATATTTTTTTGTTTTGAACTGTTGATCGAACAAAAAGAGATTTGAAGATGCTACCTTGGTCTCTGGGCAATCATGGTGGCCATTTTTCACTATTTCACATGCAAAACAAGGAATCAGTCAATCAGATGATAATCAGCAGGTGAAAGGTGTGTAACGCTATTGTACAGGTGGATTTATTGGCAGAAATGGAATACAATATAAATAATGATGTTTTCTTTAATGTGTAATCACCTAAAAATAAGAGCTGGGTTTTCCACCTTAGAAGGTGGATTTATTGGCTAGAAAAATTGGCAGGTTTTCTTCATGGCGCTGGCCGCCATGTTTCTTCAGTAGCCCACAATGAACAAACCAAACACTGGCTCTAGACAGAGACTTTGGCATTGTCACGTTTTTGCGTCAGCCACCATAATTCTCCTTCATACTTGGTACACAGGAGAATCAATCTGCAACCAGATCCTACACACTGCACCTTTAATCAATAACAACAACAGTCACGTTCCAGGAAATTACCTTGTCAGTTTTTTTTTTTCATGAACTATATAAACGATGAAACAATGACAGTAAATTCCTGCATACTCTGAACATTTGCAGACGTGCAGAAAGAGCTCTTCAATTTCATGAATCAATTTAACTGAGTTCCAAACAATTAGATTTATAGATAGATAAATAGATTTTTCTTTTGCAATGAGCAGATTACATTTTGGAAAGAGACGTGAGTTTGCAAAGCTCCTTCACAGGTAGAGATGAAGAATTAGGGTTTTTTCATCAGAAGTGGTGAACAAAAGGATCAACTTCTTTTTTTGTCAAAACACGTGTTTTATGGATTACTTGCTGTTTCGGTAATGAGAGAGTTTTTGTTTTAATGGCGTTGGCGTTGTATTTCGGTAACAGTTGGCTGTAGTAGCTTATCTCCCGGTTTGGAGAGAGAGTATTAAATCTTGATGCTACACAAGGTGAAGGTGAAGCTGTGAGTCACAAAGGATTGGTAAGCGGGAGGCCAATTGTAAACAAGTGCTTGTTTTTGGAAAGGGTTGATTTCAGGGAAACCAGACATTTGTTGTTTCCCAGAGACATTTCTGCAAGATCTGTTGCCTTGTCCCCAGCTGACACTGAAATACACATTTGGCCGGAAGTACTAATGTTGTAAACTCACTTTCTCCTTCTACACTTTGAAGGAATTTGAACATTTATAGTCCAATTAGATGTTCAGACATGACAAACTATAAACAATAAATAAACAATAATTATCTTTTCCCTGTCTAATTGAGACATACAGTATATACTGTATGTGAAGTTTTAAAACGGTGTATAAAACTGAGTAGGGCACTGATCTGTAGTTTGCGTACCATCTGAGATGAATACAGTGTCAGCCATTGTACCTATAAACATGCAAAACCCAAACGTTTACAGGTGTGTCTAGAAGGTACACAATTTGTGAGAACTTGTAAAAATGTACAAAAACACTCGTTGACCTATCTTAACCTTAACGATTGAAGGTCAATGCCTAACCTTAACTATTCATGGTAAGTGTCTAATCTTAACCAATCAAGGTCACTGCCTAACCATAACCGTCTCTGGAGAGTTTCACAATTTGCGTGCTACCGTCTAGACATGACCAAATATTATGATACCACAGCAAAACTAGACTACAAAAGTTTCCACTGTGGTGCTATTGTGGCCTAGCGGTTAAGACACATACTATATCCAATAACAAAGCAAAATTACCAACAAAAAAGGCTACAATCTGCATTTACCAAATGATGAAGTCTATTGTTTAGAGTTTATTTAGTTCAAAATTAATTTTCTTTTCTCCTGACTGTCAGTTTCATGATTATTCGTCACAGTAAAAGTTGTTAATTTAACCGTTGCCATGATCTTACGTGATTACCATCAGTCTGTATCAAGTCATCTGATGTCTGAAGAGTTAATACAACCACATGTATTTCTCCACATCACACCAGGTTTCTTTTTATAGCTCTGCTATTCGTTCCAGTAGAGCAGCAGGACCTGATGAGAACATGGCTGTTCACCCCTGAGTTTAAACTCGAGACTTTTGCTATTAGTTAATATGTCTACACCTAGATTTTAGATATTCCTTTATTAGTCCCACAGTGTGGAAATTCAGTTTTACACTCTGTTGTTCACAGTACATATACATGTCAATGGAGAGATATGCTAGATATGCTAGATATGCTAGACCTATAGTCTAGCAGTGAAATCATTCCTTCTTTATGTTACATTATCTGGTTAACAGCTTGTTATTTACAGTATTCCCTACTGGCTGCTTATTTGACATTACCCATGTAGCATACAGTATATTTGTCTAATGTCGGCTTTCCTTTCACCCCTTCCTGCAGCATGCTGCCATGTCTGCTGCTCAACAGCCAATCATATTGCTATTTATTAAATCTGCTCCCTCCTATACCCGCAACATCAGCTGCAGTTGTCTCTCTCTGCACCTCCACCGGTCATCTGACCATGACCGCCAGCGTGTACCACATCCTCCTCATCCACACCAGAGGTTCCCGGACCACTTTGAATCGAATAAAGAGACAAACAGATAAATACTAAAATACTAAAAGGAGATGATAATGCTAAAATGAAGCTGAAAGTACGCTAAGAACGGGCATACAGCATACAGCAAGAGAGCCTAAATATGGGAATTTAAACTTATTGTGATATACAGTATGTCAACATGCAACCAGATTTATAAAAGCTAACGTGAAGCCAGATGTGTTTTACAGCAGCTGCTGTAATTAAAACCCTTTACTGTGCTGCTACTGCAGTGATAATAATATTAGCCATGACCCAGACTGAACCTGCAGACAGAGTGCCACTCTGTTTGCTTTCTTATCTGAGTGTTTCCGTTTGGGACTTTTTAAGCATCGACACTGACAGGTTGCGGCTGTTTGCTATTGCTCACATTACCATACTATCATCAGATATGTGTTGCATTTGGGTATCTGCCAGTGTGACTGTTTGGGTTCCGGTGTGACACCCAAACGTGTCACTTTTATGACACCTACCGAAGCCAACAAGATTTGGAGTAAAAACTAGCAATGCTATTCTGTACACATTAAAAGGCTGGAAAGATTTAGGGGGCAACAAAAGAAACTGAAAATGCTGGTATACTACCTTCTAATTTTATTACTTTACATAGCTGATTTGGTAGATCTTTGTTGTGTGCGATGTGTTTGAGACATGCAGGCGATACCGAAATGAATTCCTACTGATCCAGGGCAGAGCCACTCCTCTCTCAAATCCCTCAGCATCTCCTGGGCTTGTGTATCGCAGTGTATTGCTGCCAAGCTGTCCTCACTTGCCCTACCTGACTCACAGGTGGCTCAGAGCCAAGACCGACAGACTGCTGGAAGGGAAACCTGCCTCCATCTGGAACATCGCAGGCTGCCAGTAAAAGCCAGCTCATAGACAAAAATGTTACATGGTCTGTCTGTCTGTCTGTCTGTCTGCCTGTCTATTATTTACTCAAACAGTCACAGCAGCCTAGAAACCCAGTTTGCATAGTGGCAGCTCTTACTGTACGTGCAACTTTTTCTGACAATTTGTCTTTATTTTAGGGATGCAACAATTTATCTGACAAACATCGGTATCAGCTGATTTTCACCTTGTTGACTATACAATCAGCAAATAAGATGACATTCGCCAATGGCAGTGGCCAATGTTTGTGTTCATTATGTGCCAATTGTTAGCTGTTGATTTAATTACATTTAATTTATGTTTCACAAAATGTTTTTGTTGGGCTAGGTAATAACTTCCTCTCATTGAGTAGGTAGTTGCGTACAAGCTAACAAGCTTTTGAAGCTAGTTATTTATCATGTGAAAGAAGATTTAATTTAAAGCTTGTTTCATAAATTTGTACTTAAATTGTGCTTATTCAATGAATGAATGAAAAGATAAATTATTTAAAGACTGAAGACAGTTCAGTTATTATTATTTTTTTTATAATGAAGATGTCTTTGTTTCACTGGCACCAAAGGGGGAATAAATAACAACAAATCAATCATATCAGCTATTGGCCAATTTTTTATTTTAAATATTGGTTTTTGTCTTGGGCAGTGGTTAGCGCTGTCGCTTCACAGCAAGAGGGTCACAGGTTTGAATCAAGCTTGGGGTTCTTCTGTGGAGTTTGCATGTTCTCCCAGTGTTAGTGGGTTTTCTCCAGGTACTCCGGCTTCCTCCCACAGTCCAAAGACATGCAGGTAATTGATGACACTAAATTGCCCGTAAGTGTGAATGTGAGCATGAATGGTTGTCTGTCTCTATATGCTCTGCATTGGACTTGCAACCTGTCCGGCGTGTAGCCCGCCTTCACCCAATGCCAGCTGGGATCCGCTCCGCCCACCTGATGTGTCTCTTTTGCTCTTTAAACTACATCACCACAGCACTTTCCCTCAGCGTTTACTGTGGGTGCAGATGGGTTTACATTGTACTTAATGAAAAGCCCGATGTGTCTCATACCGATGTTTAAGGATGCTTTGTGTGTCGGCACATAACGGCAGCAGCCATGACAAAGCATCAGTCTTTGACACCCTGTGATTAAGAACGGGCTGTCTATACTTAGAATCTCATTACAAATGTCAGTCATCAACTAAATGCATGACAGGGCCAGCAAAGCTTTAAAACAGGAGTTAACAAAGGTCTTTACCATTTGAACTGCAGCTTTGTCAGTGATGCTTACTCGCATCTTTTTCTTTCATATACTGAGCAGGAAAAAGCCAGTGGGACTGAAAGAAAAACGGGTGTCATTAAGACTTATTCATAACCTCTATACGTCTTCATTGCTGAGTAATGAATAAACTAGTGCACCAAATATCTCTGTGTCATTTCATGAGAGTGTGTTTAAGTGGGACACGAGTCAGTCTGGAAGACTCAATTGGCTTTGACTCTGATAAAACCTGGCAAGTGTTTGTGCACCTGACTTCTGCGTATCCTCCGGTGTTTGGCAGCCATAACACATATCTAGTGATCACTGTTTAGATCTGTTTAGATCAGGCGGTGTGGTTGCAGGACACTTTAATTTCTCAGAATTAAATTTCTTTTGCGGACTTGTCATAAAAAATATGGTATGTTTAATTGCATGCAGGCAGCAACTGAAATTGAGTATATTAGCCTGCCCCAAAAGTACAAATTTGCATTAGATGAACTGTCAAATATTAAATATGGATACTCTTAACTGACACTGGACATGCTCCTGAAGAATTTGGACATGCTTTTTCTCTAGTTTTAGTTTCTTCTCTTGGCTCCCCACTCTAATCAGACATGCAGGATTTTGAAAAATAGGCTCTACTTATTCTGTCAGTCTTGTTAATCCACTCATAACATGTGCCATGGCGGTTTACTCACCTCAGAAGCCTTTGCGAGAAGCAGCCAGGCGTCTGAGGTTTCTAGGTTGAAGTCCTGCCTCAATCCTACAGGGGGAGGTGTTACCCTGCAGGGACCGGACCAAGAGCCAGAGATGGAGGGGAAGATGAGAGATGGAAGAGAGGGCAGCTGAGGTGAGTGGCAGGGTGGCAGCCGCAGCCTAAAGCCTCACCACAGCCCATTAGATTACCCTGCTATCTGCTTCAGCTCTGCATCTCTCTCTCTCTCACTTTCTGGGGATGGAGAAGATCTGTAATGTGCCTCAACTCATGATCTTCAATCAGGTACGTCGAGGTTTGAAAATAACTGATAAACATGGCCATTTCTTTCCCTGCAGGAGGACACAGTTTAATGTATTTTGCTTATAGCTTGATTTTAGTCTTTTTTTGTCTTGTCTTCTTGTCTATTTAAAGTCACATTTCATTCTGGTGCAATCTATTATGACACTCCATTCATTGTTACACTCAGTCCCACATCTATGCAAAGCTGCAATCATGAGGAGGGATGTGTATCAAATATGAATAGTCTTTCAGTTACAATGAACAGGGGAGGACACAAGTGAAGGTTAAAGCTACATCAAGGTTCAGCCAACCTTAAGACCAGAATAGACAAATTTATCTGATGAGACCCTAATGAAGGGTCAAAGGTCACAGACTTGGAGTCAGTGGATGGTGGCAGAGGCAATCTTTGAACAGAGACGCGAAGGATGCCCCCCCCACCTCCATCATATACAAACAGCTGCTATCAGGTCACCGTACTACCATACTTACGATGGCAACTGATCTATCTCCATCTGCTGCGGATTACCACAAATATTGGTGTCAGCATATATGAGCAGGACAGAGACAGTGACCTAATGATGCACTTTGTCCAACAGAGAGCAGTGACAAAGTTTATTTTTCAGCTGCTTTATTTTTAGAGTGTAAATTGAATTTCCCCATTGTGGGACTAATAAAAGGTAGATTTAATGTCCAACTCAACAGGCATTTTTGTCACAAATTTTCACAAATGATTCAGATTTATTTATGTTTTATGTTTAAAAGAAAGAAAGAAAAAGCAAACTCTCAAATGCTGATATTGATATCAGCCTAAAAATAATTAGCACCAACATGGGCCTTGAGCCAAGATTTTAGTCAGCCAAAGTAGTAGCCTTCTAGCTCAGTGGTTCCCAGCCTTTTTCATGTCAAGGACCCCTAAACTGACACAAATTATACCACGCCACCCCATTTGATGCAATTTTGTCCCAGGGTCCCCCATCTGGTAGGATTTTTGCTTTTAGATATTTTATTACTACAGAAAGTGTATGAAACCCATGACCAACACAGCCGTACAATCTGTCATTGTGTTAGTTATAGATGGATGTACAATGTATGCTCTGATGAAGGTCTGTCAGACCAAAAGTTTAGCATTAAAGCATCTAGTGAAAGGTGTGCTGAAATCTTTTCTATTATCTTTTGGACTCGTTTATGTTTCCAGCACCTTAGCTCACGTTGACAGCGGCTGTTCATCCTGCATTATCAGGGATGTCAAACTCAGTTTCATCCCGGGCCACATCAGCATTATGGTTGCATTGCGGGACGTATAGATTAAGGACACCGTACTTCTGTAAAGCGGCATAGAATTGTATGATAAGCATAAGATATTCTTTGTAAGCTCTTGCGGGCCACATAAAATGAGGTGGCGGGCCGGACTTGGCCCGCGGGCTTTGAGTTTGACGCGTGACCTAGATGGATTTATCGTGAAAATAAGTCACTCTGTTTTTTTTTTTTGCTGGGAACCTACTGGAACATCCTCAAGGACCCCCGAGCCCCACTTTGAAAACCACTGGACTGCAAGACTACTGCCTCTGTGATGCATTGTAGGGACTCGTCAACACAGACCTGGCACCGACACCAGTTTCTCCTGTTGCAGGCCTTTTTCAAAGTAGACATTTTGACTTTTCATAGTAGGAAATGCAGGTGTTACTTATCTATTTCTGATTAATGCCTGATTATGTCAAACATCAGGGATATGAGGACTGGAACAAGATCATCTCCTTAACTTGTTACAATAATCAATAAATGGTTCAACCGTTGGGCTGCTACACTCACCTGTAACTTTCATGAATGTTATGATATTCAGTTGTAACTGATCATAGTGGTTTGGAGAGGCGTTGATTCAACTTTATGGTAGTTTTTTTGTCCATAGCATTTATATCAAGGAGGCTGAATATCAGAAACACCACAAACTACAATCTGAGAGATCGGAGATCATAATGGTTGTACATGCAGGACCGACTGAGTTCATTTTAGCTAATAAACTGGAGTGAATATCCAACGCACCCTTTCCAATATGGCGGGATATTTAAACAACCTCACGTTGCTAGGTTACGGCTGCGCCGCCAACATGGCTGTCTCAGTCAAGCACACGTGTCAGCAATCGGCCCACGTCGCTCCGACGCTGGTTTGTGGGCAAAACTATCCGCGTTGACCTGCTGCTGCTGCTGTCGTTGTTCTGTTCGGTCGTCGGTGCTTCTTCCTCGCATCAGCCTTCGACCCTCAAACGCGACTTATGTCCGAGAGTTGCGGTTTCTTTTCCGGCTGTGCTGAGACATCGGAGCGGAGACCCCTGGGAGCTGCACTTCAACGAGGCAAGTTGTCAGTCATGCTAACACGCGTGTGCTCTGAGCTGCTGTTTGCTTCTGGTCAGCCTGTGTGTGCTTCGTTGGCAACATCACTTACCTGTTTTGTTGTTTTGTTTGTCTATTTCCGACGGTGTTGTTGTGATTTATGCCAGCTAACTTTTTGTCGTGGCTGAGCTTATTTTTCTGTTGGCTGTTGCTTGGGACACATTATGATGCGTTCAGGCTACTGCATGTTAGTGGGACATTTGAACAGACTGTTGTGGCCTGGATTGGTCCCGGGAACACTTCTCCCCCAGGGTTGTTCCTGTTGTTTTGGGGTGTTTGAGAGTAATATAGCAATTAACTTTAAGTATTTAAATGTGACTGTTGCTCATTTCCTGTAGGGTGAATTAAGGGTGTTTGGGCCAGTTTTTGAGTTTCTGTCTTGTGTAAACTGTCTTGCCATAAATGAAAACAAATACCCAGCACATTTCTGTAATACTGAAGATGTTAACTCTCCTGTTGAGGAGGAAAGAAGGTTATCTCATATTTTAAGGAAGCATGGCATAATCTTTTGTGTAAACTGATGCAAAACCATTTTGGCAATATTTGGTGGATTGGGAGAGCACAGCTTTTGATTAATTTAGGCTGATGTGAGCATATGTAGGCTAGTATTGACTGCATGGGGAACTCTGCATGTCTTTTTAGTATAGGACCGGTAGGCACATTTACATTTTTTTACACTTTCACTTAAAACTGGGTTTATGGTCTGCTGTTCTGTAGTTTATGCAGCTGCACTCTTACCAATGTTCCAGTCAATCAATCAATCAATACTTTATTGCCATGTCAGCACAGTTGATAGGACTTTGCCTCAGTGCGTCTCTTGCAAACAGGCAAAAAAATCCTAAAGTGCTTTGGGCTGCTATACACAATTTAATAGAAAATGTCTCTTTACTGTAGGTACACCATTAATTTTTTTTTACTATAGATAGAGCATTAAATGAAAGAAAATGTCATTTTTACTATAGATACACTATGAAAAAATAAAGTTCTGTTTTTTTTACAGTAGATACACCATTAAATAATAGAAAATATCTTGTTTTTACTATAGATACACCATTAAATAATAGAAAATGTTCTGTTTTTTACTACAGATACACTATGAAATAATAGAAAATGTTCTGTTTTTACAGTAGATACATTAAATAATGGAGATATCTTGCTTTTTTTTACTATAGATAAACCATTAAATAATAGAAAATATCTTGCTTTTTTACTACAGACACGCCATTAAATAATAGAAAATATCTTGTTTTTTTACTACAGACACAGCATTAAATAATAGAAAATATCTTGTTTTTTTTTTTTTTTTTACTTTGGGCACACTGTTAATTAATGAATTTTTTAATTTATGGTACAAAGTCTGGGTAATGAGCTGTCGGTACTTATGTTATGTTATGGATTTTTTTGCTTAGAGCGTACATTCGTGTAAAGTGCTTGTTGCTTTGTGCTGTTAACTTTTAAAGCTCTTGTTGTTGATGTATGTTCTATTGCTAAAAGTGCTTGTGCGTCGGAGTTCAAGTATCGAACAGCCTCAGGATATGTGCTATTCCTGAAGCGAGATGTCCTACATTTGAAACACTAGAATTTCCTTCAGAGGGGAGGGATCTGAAGAGGGAGCGAGCTGGGCGAGAGGAGTCGGGGAGTCAGCGACCACCTCCTGCGTGAGGCGTATATATGGAGGAGACAGAGGGGAGGAATGTCACAGCCAGTGATCTTATGCCAGGATCAGACTACACAAACCTACCCCGATTTTGAGACAATTTTGTCATGGTCGACAAATTATGGCGTCGTGGCCGATTATGAACGACAGTTGGGCGTCTTTACCTGTGTACTTTGACATGCAAAATGACCTGTTACGCAGTATCTGGGACACCCTGTGACACCCCAAGGAAAAGTTTAGCCTGTCAGAATTTTTTTGTCTTGACACACCCAGTGTGACATCTCCAATAACGTGTAAACGTATACTGTCATTTCAGAGGCCACCGATGGAAAATGTAAATGGAAGCTATACTGACTTTTTGTTTTTCAGTTGGAGTGACTGCAAATCCACCTCATGAAAATTACATCTTCATTTACCAAACAGTCGTTTACCAATTGTTTTCCCTCCACCAGATTTTTAAACATAGAGTATAGGAAACCATGTAGCTAGCTAGGCACGTGTACCTTGTACCACTTGTGTTTAATGTTCAAACATTCATTACCTCAAGTTTGGTTTGAAGTGTCGACAGCCCATACCGTCCTCTCTGTGCCACCCAGGAGGGCATCCACATTTTTTGCATTCCTTTTTGCAACCCAAGACCGCCAGCATAGCAAACAACGCTTCTGTCACCATGATGGACAGTTGCTTCACCCGCCTCCCTGATGCTGTCTGAACTTGAACATGATCGTGAAATACGACTAGCCGTGATTGGTCGTGGTGAGTCACCTGACCAAGACACTGCGGGACTTTATAGCACTGTGATCGCTAGATCTGACATGGTGACCATCCTCAAAGACAAAAATATCATGTAGTCTGATCCCGGCGTCACACACTGTGCATACAACTCTTTCCAGCTGTCCCCTGTCAAGGACAGTTGTGTTTCCATATGACACTGTGACTGAAAAGGCGAGGACACACTCCACGGTAGCTCTGTAGCATCACCTCCCCAGTCACACCAAACTTTCTAAGCTGGTGCAGAAAGTGAAGCGTCAGGTGTGCCTTGCTAATTATATGGCAGATGCTGGCCTCCCACTTTACAGTGTGGCATGTGGTGGTGCCAAGAAATTTAAAAGTGTCATCCCTCACCACTGTCTGGTTATTGATGACCGCTGGAGGGAGAACCTCCTCAGCCCTCCAGAGGTTGATTATTATGTCTTTGGTCTTGGCATTGTTGCAGGTTGTTTTCCCTACAGTGCTTGACAAGGGCCCCCACCTCAGCAGACTGAGTACAGTAGCAGTGAGAGATCACAACCCTGAGGGGCCGCAGTGTTGAGCCATTGGCTGAGAACTTAACCACCTCTTAACCACCTGTTTCCTGACAGTAAATCTAAAATCCAGTAGTGTTAAAAAAACTTACATACAATCCTTTTAATGGACACAGTGGAATTAAATGCTGAGCCAAAATCAGTAAACAAAAGTCTTACATAGGTGGCGCCATGGCGGGGGCCTCCAGGTGCCGCAGGATACTGTGTCTACTAAGGGTCGGACGGTTCATAAAATTCACGGTTCAGTTCATGCCAAGCTAACACGCTGTGGCAAGCTAACAACTGCAGTAATGAAAACGCAGTGGCGTGGCATAGTGGTGTTGAGAGACATGCGCAGTAAAATCTGGTCTGCCCTCGTCGAAATTGAGCCAATCACAACGCACAACCTCAGCATCAGTTACTTTGTGCATGTGTTATACCCCATACCTCGGCCCGTGTCCCAGCCTCTTTCCATAGGCCTTGATTTCTAGTGTGACAATAAACATATATAATATAAATAATCAGCCTCATAACCTATTTCAAATGAACCAAACGGTACATACACGACCCGAACCGTGACTAGCAAACTGAACGGTTCACATTTTTACCCGAACCGTTCCCATCGCTAGTGTATAGTCACAGAGACACAGCATCCAAGGTCAGAGCAACAGGCCTGTAATCATTCAGAGACAACATTTGACTTTTTGGGTGCAGGCGTGACAACAGCAGATTTAAAACATGCAGGGACTTTGCATAGCCTAAGAGACCAGTTGAAAATATCTGTAAAATTTGAGGCTTTTGAGGTTTTAAGTTGGTTGATGTAGTACTTTTTTAAAGTGAACACAGACACTCGGTCTGACCCTCCTGTTTTCCAGCTGTTGTTTCAGGAGCAGGGCTTTAACCTCATGCTTTCTGACTGCAAAGGCTCTATCTACTGCTCTGAGTTGCACATCTGACTACAGATCAAAACTGCAATGAGCTGACCTATGTCGTCATATGCCGGTGCCATCTTGTTTCAGTCTTAATGTTATAATCATCGCTCCCAAATGTTTGCTCTTGATGTGTGCTTGTGATAAAACCTTGCAATAAAACCTTCATACTCAGCAGATAGACTATTTCACACAGCAAATGTCACATATTGAATGAGTGTGGCTGTTGTTTTAGCTGGCATCTATCTACGAACTAAATTAATCACCAGACGAGATGCATCGGGATCTTGGCAGTTTATCACCTCAATTTAACAGACATTTGTAGTATAATGACAGATTTTTCTAACTAGTGAAGTGTATCAATTTGTTGGTGTGCTAATGATAGAATTTAGGCAAGTGTTATGAAACGTCTACTTTACAAGGATGGCTTATGTTAGAAACATGGTTACGTTTAAAGATGCCGAGATGTGTTTTTAATCAAAATAGTTTTGTTCTGTTTTATTATAGCGACTTAATGAACTAATCCGCAGCAGAGCTGCACTAAATGTACTGTGTAACGACCTCTCCAAACATGAAACAAACAAGGCTAAGCATTGCTAAATACTCAATGAGCTTTTGTTTTGCATTTTGCTCAGTGGGTTCATGCACTAGCAGCAACATCCAGCCTTGAAATCAGAGCAGAATAAATTAGAAACACATTTTCAGTTGTCTTTGTATGATGTTTACAAGCACCAATGTAATTTGTCATTTCGGGGACAAGAGGCACTGGGTAGGCTGCAACAAACTAAACCTCACCAAAAATAGGAAAACAGAGTGGGAGGCTGTTTGGGGTGGTGTTTAATTCGGAGCACATAATGGAGCGTTCAAGAGCCAGTCCTGTTGTCAAAAGGCGACCACGGTATCTACAACTTGACTGTACACTGAGCAGTAGCAGTGAAAGAGGAACTCCACACTAAATTATCATTTTCCTACTGTACAGAGAAATGACAGATACTTATCGCCATATGATTTTGATATGGGTGATTTGTCAACACCAACAGAATAACATTGAGTGTAAAAACGGATTTTTCTGCTTCGAATTAGCTTGTCTTCTTGAGAAGACCATCTCTAATTGATTTAAGCTGCCTGCAGATTATCTTATCAGTTTTTTTTGACAGCATCAATCTAATTTTGAAAAATTTTCTTAACCAATAACCGACCCTCGTTAACCCATTATTAAGCGTTAGTAAGATTTGTGCCTCACGTGCAGCGGTGCGCCAGCTGCAGTATATGAGCACAACAGACAACCAAGTCAACAGTTCACCATCAGGAGAGCTACTGTCGCAGCCACGGTGCTGCGTTCACTGTCCCCAGTTCACTGCAGTGTCGCAGACATGCAGCCACTTTCCCAGTAAAAGTCTCCACCGCACATTTAGTTTAGTTTAGTAGATTGTCAGATGTGTGTCTGCCCGAATGAATGATGCTCTGTCTGCTTGGATTAACGATAGCAATAGTTTGACAGTCAGTATGTGCGTTTGTGCTGCGTTTGCTAGCCTTGCTGGTGGCTTTGTGCCCGCTGTAGTGTAACTTGAGCAAATTTCCGACAGACCACATGCGTGTGGCAGCGATGAATGTGGGTTTGTCGGTGCCGTTATAGCCGTGAACGTAGCTGTCGCAGACAGTGTGTGTACAGTTTGTCGGTGAATAAATGCTACGAGGCTACAAGCTACAACTCCTCAGCTGGAAGTCCCGCGCCAACTTCCTGTATCTGCGCCGGCTGTCTTTTAAGGTGGACCAGCTTTTCTCCTTAAAGTGACGAGCCGCCCCTAAGAGTTTTTCTCAGCTTTTTAATTAATTAAGAATTATTTTTTTTAACTGTTTAACCGTTAGCATTAATCACTTAAAATGTTTAATGTCGGTTGACGGTTAAAGGGTTAATTATTAACATCCCTAGTGTTTATAATTTTCAGGTTTTTAATCTGAATGATTTGATGTTTCTTGCCAAAATGAAATGCACATTGGGAGTAGTAGTTAACCTTGAAATTTTTATGAACACAGCTTGTACCTTTTGACTTTTTATAATTTTCTAAAGCAGCACATAAAAAATTCAAGATATCACCTCGGACTCTGGGACACTGTGATTTCCCCATTTTATGGCCTCTTATATGGTATTTAATTAATTTATTGGGTGAAGATTATTGACAGACTGTCTTTTCTCTGATTAAAAAAAACTAACCCTCCATACCTCTGAGCTGTCACACTGAATAAGACAGTTTAGCTGATGGTATGGATCGTTGTTTACGGCATTGTAAGTGCTCTATACACTGTGGGGCTGAAATCCCAGGAGGCACCAACCCATACTGCATTCATTGTGGTTTACATCATGTCTTCTTGTGGCAATATTTAGATTACTTACAATTATGTTTGTCCTTTAGCACATTATATATAACCTGAGGGCTGAATAGTTTGAGTCGCCACTCACCACCATGCTATATGATGTGTGGGGTGCAGTAATGGTGGTATTTACTAGTATACATGTCCTTGTGTGGAAACACTCACTTGTGATCATATAACGAAAGAACATTGCAGAATGGAGTACACTCTCACTTCCATTAAAGCTTCCTGTAGAGTAAATGATCTGATTAGCAATTTGCTGCCTATATATAGTAATATAGAAGAAAATGTTTTCTGGAAACAATAGATGAAATGATTAGTCAATTAGTCACTTGAGAGAAAAAAACATTTGCAACTGTTTTGATAATCAGCTTCTCAATTGTGATAACTGGCTGCTTTTTATTGACTTACAATTATGAGGCTCCGGGGATTAATAAAGGTTCATCTTATCTTATCTTATCTTTCTAGTTTTGTATGGTACCAGTATCTTCACTCTAGCTTTCAGACTGAGCCATCTACATCCTCTGAAAGACAGACTAGCAGCCGTCACATTGTGGAAAAAGTCAGTAGTTTATAAAATAAAAGATCAATAATTGATGCCTGTGTATTGATACAGTATTTCCATGCAAAATATTGTGATATTGTGCTGTATAGACTTTTACCCCTACTTACAGTATAGTAGGCTACACTGAATATCTTTGAGTTCTGGGTTCTTGGTTATACTAAACTTATGAAGTTTTATGTACCAAATTAAAGTAAGTAAAATTAGTCAATCAGGAGAATAACCTCTACTACTTGAAACAATAAAAAGATACAGAATTTATATGCCATAACAAAATTGGTTGGTAGATTTTTAGTTGATGTGCTAAATCCCTAGAATACTTTTTCATGTATCATGGTGACTACCTTCTGTTTAGGGCGCTCAACACTCATTTTACTGAATGTAGAAGATCAGACATTTTTCATTTACTTGTATTGTACTAACAAGTTACTTATAGACTATGAAAGGTATTTTCTTCTATCAGATACATTGAGTCAGTTGTGGTCGGCAGCCAATTTGTTTTTAGTGTCCACATGGCACCTTACATAAAAATGCTTCCAATGCAGTGATGTATACACATTAGAAAATTGGGAAAAAGAAAGCATTGGTATCGGATTGTAAGCAGATAGCCTGACTGTAGGTATTGGGAGAGAGAAGAGAGAAGAATATTATTATTATATTATATTTTTATTCAAAGAAACCAAGAACTTTTGCTACCATTGACATCAGTGGCTCTAATCTTATCTCCACACACTGATTCAGAGCTATGCCATGGGTATAGTATTTTATAAATTTACAAATTATGCTGATTGTCAACATCTGTTTTACCTAATAAGATACAGTTTCCTTTCTAGTCATCTCAGAATTTTCATTCTCATATCTTGAGGTCAGGGGTCAGAGGTCAGGGGACCCCTTTGAAAATGGCCAGGCCAATTTTTCTTCTGCAAAATGTTGCGTAAATTTTGTGCATTATAACTTAGGTATTCCAGTTTCATACAATACTTGTATCCTCTCTCTAGCTTAAGACTGAGTCTGCTACAACATCTGAAAGACAGAATAGCGGCCATCAGATTGTTAAGAGGTTAATAGTTTATATAGTGTAAGATCAATACTTACGTCCATGTAAAGATACAATATTGCCATGCAAAGTATTGTGATACCATGCTTTTTACCCCCACCATCTATTAAACAACAACTAAAAGTAGTTAAGATAAGATAAGATATTCCTTTATTAGTCCCACAGTGGAGAAATTTAGATCAAAGTTTATATCAAATAGTCGTTAAAGTTTGTTTTGCTTGATCTCAACATGGCTGCTGGGTCACAAACTAGCTAAACAGTAACTACAAGATGTTTCTGAAAATATTTGAGGTGAGAAATAGGCATTACAGTAACAGAATATTGATTTATGATCAGCGCTGCCTAGTTTGACCGGTGATTGGAGTTTGCGAGTGATTGACAGCTGCTCAGAGACAGCAGGCTCCAGGCACATGATTTTTTTTTTTTTTTTTTTCAGATTACCTGTCTCATGCTTTACTGTCAAGATATAGCAATTGTTAAAAAAAAAAACAAAAAAAACTTTAGAATCATATTTGCTCCATTTCTACCCACTGCTGCTTTAAGGAGTGATGGACAAAATGTTCAACATACTGACTAATGATTATCTGGCATGCACTCCTTCCACATGCAAGCTGTTTTTCTGACATTTCCTCCTTTTCATTGCAGTCATGTATCCTGCAGATCTCAACATATGGTTTATATGTTTGAGTTTCTGCACACGCTCTGTAGGTGGCCCCTCGTATATCTCACATACGGTACATCTCCTCCACCGCTTTCCAGTCTGAAGTGAAACAGATTGTTAAAGGAGAGATGTTTTGAAAGTTACTGATCAAAAATGTTGAATCGTATGGAAGCCTGCAACCTTTACAAGGCTCCTGAACATCTGAAGGTGTGCAGTGCTGATGAATATTTGCTTGAACGTGGGAAGATAATGGCTTTAGCTTTAATTATGCCGTTAATGAGAAGGCAAGATGTTCACACTGCACCCTCAGTAATGACCATGTTTGTTGGATAACATACATCCACATCCAACATGGCGTGACATACTGACGATTTGAAGTTTGGGTGTGAAAGCTGAACTGAATGCCAGAGTCGTATTTAGATGCCCTTCAATAACCTGCTGTTTCTCCTGAAATATGAGGATGTGGCTTCATTTGTCTTTTATTAGGTGCAAAAGGGTACCATTTACTTTTATGAGCCAAATATTTTTTTTTTTTTTTAGTTTTACGTATGCAGTAGTTGTTAAATGTTTATATACCGCTTTGAAGCAGTCTTTTCAGACAGCTCACATTCTTTTCTGTAATTGCGGGATCTTTAGCAATAAACTCCCATATTCATAATAACAGAGAATGTACTGTATATCTCCAGTGTTTATATGTGGAAATCTTGCCCCAACACAAGAACATACAGAGAGCTATTACGGCTACATAAGTGTGGCTGGAAGTTTACATTTGGATCAGAGGAAGATTGCATATAACAGCGTAGGTGGTATGGAGACTGGAGGAATTCATGGCAGCATTCCCTCTGCAGCATAACATGTAGTCCTCAGTGTTTTCTATGTTTATGTCCAAGTAATGAGCACAACTGGAAGTAAGCTCCTAATAAAATTCAGCATATTTGTAGACAGCTGTTGAATATGATGCTGTGAGCTAATACCTGGTCTCCAGGTGTATTCATTTAATAGTCATACCATCATCTGGTGTTCAGCTAGTTCCTGATTTTGTTTACTATATTGTTAGAAATGTTTTCAGTTCTTTGTAGACACACATTTTAACCCTTGGAACTCTGCAGGAAATGGACAGGGCCTACATTGCCTATCTTTTTTTCCTTATGGAGATGATTTTGTATTTATTTTTTAAATATATAGAAAAAAAATAAAAGATTTTTTTTTCCATAAAATGTTACTAAATAAACAAACAAAACATATTGATCTAAAAGATTTCTAAATGTAGACACATAGACAAAATATTACTTATATTAGTCCACATTTTTATGAGCAGTAAGATTTCGATTGTTTTGTTACGTTCTGCACATGAAATGAAAGATAGACAGACGCCTTTGATTTCTGCTGCAAAAGAAAGAATGCCCTAGCTAAAATGTTTTCTAAACTCGGCGGGGAGAAAAAGAAGTTTGGAAATTTGTGTTTGGTGGATTATTTCTCTGTTGTTACAATGCTAATTGTCATTGTATTTTACATTGTTGGAAAATCTGTTTCTTTACCTTCACAATGCTGTCCAGCTTGTAAGGATCATGCATTCATAGGATGAGCAGCTCAGTTGATTAGGTGAGCAGCGCCCAAGTAAAATTTGCCTAAATTCTCTGCCAATGCTAAACAGTGTGTTGGTAGTGACTTTTGTTTTTAGCTCCAGGTGCTGCCAGTAAGGCACCACAAGACATGACCACGGGATCACAAAGTGATCAGCTTTTTCAAAACCAACATGGCTCAGTTCAAAATTTAGTTTCAAAACTCCCCATCTCCTCTCTGACATCAGGTGCCTGATTCGTAGCAAATCATCTGATGTCAAAATCATATCAGAAAAGAGATGGTAACCAAAGTCTTCATTATCCCAGACATGCAATCTGTAAATGCTGGAAGATGTGTGGTGCTTCAGAATTCAAATGAAGTTCACAGCAGCAAAGCTGCCTCTCTATGCAATGGAGCCATCACCAGAACAGCAGGGGTATTGAACAGACATTCAGTCTAATTATAAATCAACCTCTCACTGCTCAGCCCGCTCACATTGCTCTCTCTCTCCCTCTCTCTCTGTCTCTCTCCCTCTCTATCTCTCTTTCTCTCTCACCCACATCTATCCGCAGCCAAATACTTTGGTTCATCCAAGGTAAATCTGCACTGGGTAAACAGTCACCTCCATAGGGGATGCAGTTTAGACCAGGACTCTGAAAGCTCTTTGGAACGAACCGCTGTGTTCCTGTCTAAAGATGGACACCATGTATCCGTCATATATATCCATCATTTAATGAATCCAGTGGAAACTGCTCATAGTGATCACGGTTACTACGGTGATAGATCAAAAAGCTTGTGACAGAATCATTCCTATACAAATGCTGTTTAAGTAATTTACATATACCTTAGCAAACAAGTAGTTCTTTTCATACATGACAACAAAAAAATGTTTTTTTGTAATTTACTCCCACAATACTATATTTTATGAATATGTGATGACACTTTATTTTACAGGCCCACAAAGTTCATGGTAATTATTAGTAAGTAACCTATTTAAAATTTCTTTGGAATAATCATTTAATTATCAAAAATTACTTTAGTATAACATTATTGAATAATCATATTCTGCTTTTTCCTAATAGCTGGTAATTTATTTAATACATTTCCAGGAAAAGAATACTAAGTTAATTAATATGCTTTATTTCCATGTCTACTGATAAATAGATCCTAATTACCAAATAACTTCTTAAAAAACTCCCTGAATCATTACATTAGCTTCCAGGTTACATTTGTTTCGACAATATGTCCCATAATGGTGTTATCAACAAGGCTGGTCACTGTGATCTCACTAATCCACTGTTTAGAACTTCCCATGTTATGAAATTTATTGATTTGGTGTATTGTAAATTAATGCAAATAATGTTCAGAGCCAAATCAATGTCACTCCCAGATGGTGTACAAAGGTTTTTTTTCACACGGGAGAGCAAGCATGATCTGAGAGGTATTTATCAGTTAACTGTGCAAAGAGCTAAAACACGTATTAAAAGGAGATGTATTTCTCTTGTTGCCGTCAAATTATGGAATGATGCTAATATAAATTTAAAAATTGTGTAATTCACGTTTGGTTTTCAAAAGAATGGTTTGTAAAGATATGTTTGATGCTACTTGTGTGAATTATATTTCTTTTGTCTTTTCTGTTTGCTTTTGTATTTCTGAACTGTAACTTAAGTTGACAAGTACAGGTTAGGCATATATAAGCATTTTGATTCTGCCTGTGCCTTTTCAGTCACTACTTAATACAAAGATTTTTGACTTTGTTAGTATTGATTATACTATTTAAAAAAAAATCTGTCTGATAAAGTCATTTTTATTTGTATAGCCCTAAATCATAAATCACAAATTAGCTTCAGGGGGCTCAGAAATGTCTTCTATTAGTTTTGGTTTTCCACAACTGAAGAGCAGCATACAGCTGCTTCTCACCTCAAAGGGCCCTTTTTTTAACCATTATGTGCTGCTTTAGCATATAATGTTTATAGTTAAGTAATTTTTGCTAAATTTTGATGTAAATATTGTGGTAATTTGGCAGTAATTCCAAAGAAATTTCAAATAGGTTACTCACTAATTATCACCTAATAACCATGAAATCTGTGGACCTGTAAAATGATGAGTTACTGAATTTGTTTGTTGTAAAACTTTGCTTCCAGTTCAGCATTGATAGCATACAGTTTTTCTTCAGGCCAAGTTTCCAACTTCCACGCAAGCTGATCCGATACTAGAAGGTGGAGTTAAAACACTGTCGGAGAGAACCTCACTTCTGTGACACGGGACGTCCTGCACATTTAAGGATTCAGCAAGTGCGGCGTTGAAGTTGATGTCACGGCAGTTTTACACAACGCCGCTTGGCGATCAGCTAAGAATACGCACACACTGAGGGGTATCATCAAAAATGGGTCGAGTCGAGCTGAACCATGCAGTGGAAATGAGGCTTAAGAGACCACACTCACCACTAGTGGGGCAAAAAAAAAGAGTAATATATAGTGCCACAAGAGTGGATATCAGATCCAGCTCGTCAGTCTCAGCTCTGTTGCTTTCATCAAGTTGTACTTGGTCAGCCTCAGCTGAAATGTCTCTGTGGGGTCGTACCTATTAGGAGAAGACTATCTGAATGACCTGATGGTCACTCTTGGTATTCAAATCTTAGTTTGTTTGTTGGTTGTTTGGAGTTGCTTACATTATCATGTTAATATGCTGTATTAATATTAGTATCCTCCTGTACTCTACTGTTACGCAAGTGGACATTTAGACCGGTTGGTGGTGCTGGATGAGATCGGAGCATCACCAAATTAAGATTAATCCTTTGGGGATCACATATATCTACCAAATTGTTGAACCAACTGACCCCACGAGCGACTTTGCCATGGTTAGATCCGTTCTACTAGCTTTGTAAAACTATGCACAAGACATTCTGGATCGTAGAATAATCCCTGTTGGTCTGAACATAAGTCTCTATAATCAAGTGTGCATAGTAAGTACTTATAGAGCTTTACCATTCATTTCATCTCCTGCAGTTGTGACGGTATTAACGGGGCAGTACGTCTCGTGATTCCTACTAATACACTGAGAAGCCTTGTCCTCTGACCCGAAGGTAACCAGGCCGCCATGTTACTTGCCTCAGTGATCGTGCCCGTCATGGCTGATGCAAATGTCTAATGAAATCTGCATCTTGAGTAAATCTGTCCCATGTTCTGACACATATCAGCTGTGCAGTTCAGCACTGAGTGCTTCTTTTCTATCAGACAGTCTTCTTAATTAATGTTTATGTGCTACTGTCCATGGCTATCATTTATCGTGATTCCTAAATGCGGAGTTTTAATGTTTGTCAAATGTATAGCTGCTGGACTATTTGCAGCTATGCTGTGCGACAGTAAAGCTAATCAGACACAAAAACAGGTATGAAAAGATTTCATCCTTTTTAAGGCAAATGAGATCAGTGAAGAATGGCAGCAAAAGTAGTCCTTCAGGAATCATCAGTAACACAGAGTCACACTGTGGAAAGAAAAGTCAAGTCACATTAGCCAATGATACAGTTAATCCCTGAGAGTGTGTATAACCCAAGATGACCCTTGAAAATAGAACTGTAGTAAAACAGCCTGGCTAAACGATCAAGTGAAAACCACTGTGCCAATATCAAACCAACCACACTCACTGGTTATGGGATGTGTGTATTATTTTGTTCATCCTACCAGGAAATCTCTAAAGGAATACTGGTGTGTGCGTGCATCCTTTGTAACCATCCCCTGTGTCTTTCCAGTTGTCCAAACCACACCCTGAGGTGAAATGAGTCCAGAGGAGTGTGGGGGGCCCTGCATTGTGGTGGCTGAGCTTAGGAAGGATTTAAACACTACTACTTAGCGGCTCTTAACCTCACTGACCCTTTTGGGACTAATACAAATCCTGTTGTGCTAGAGAATTACATTAAGCCCTTGCTTTGAACCCAGGCCCCAGTGAGCACATGGACCGCAGCATTTACGGTAGATCTGGTATAGACTTGGTAAGCCTTGGCCTTGAGTTTTGATATAATTACAAGACAAATTCCTGATTCTGTATGGGCTACTGGGATTGGAGCAGGATTCATTTTTCATGACTTTTTGTTCTAGTTTTGATAATACTCGGGGTGTTAATGATTAACCGTTTAACTGGCATTAAGCATTTCAGAAACAAAAGAAATATTAATAATTAAAATTGCAGAGTGGCTCATCACTTTAAGGAGAAAAGCAGGTCCACCTTGAGACACCACCTTAAGAGAGTCGGACCCAGCATTGCAGGATACAGGAAGTTGGCTCCTGTCTTGAGTGGAGTACAGAGTGGAGGCTTTGTAGCCTTGTAGCATTTATTCACAGACAAATAAACTGTACACACACACTGCTACGCCTGCATTCACAGCCATCATGCCACCAACAAACACACATTCACTGCCGCCGCACACTGCGCTATGTGACTACGGGGAACACAGCAGAGCTACAGCTGCTAACGTAGCACAAACGCACAGTTTGTCAGACACTTGCTATAGTTACGCCGGGTAACGGAGTATTGTTACGCCAGGCAGACACACAGCTGACAACCTGCTAAACTAAACCACATGATGCAGTGATGGTGGACTTTTACTGGGAAAGTGGCTGCAGGTCCACGACACATAGCAACGCTCCCCGACGGGTCAACTGGGCACTCAGTTGTCTGTTGTGTTCATATACTGCAGTCTCTCTGACAACCATGTCATCAATTGATTTCCAATAATAAACATATACATAAATATGCATAAAGCAGCATATTTGCCCACTCCCTTGTAGATAAGAATATTAAATACTTGAGAAATCTCCCTTTAAGCTACATTTTGAACAGATAGATGTAATAATCAAGGTTAAATATGTTTAATCGATTGTCAATGATAAGATTGAGATTAGATTCAACTTTATTGTCATTGCGCATGTTACAAGTACAAAGCAACAAAATACCGTGCATAGTTGTTACTGAAACAAAGTGAAGCTTGTGCTGCAGGTTTTCTTTTGTTTGCCTCAGAAATGATGTAGAGATTATTTGGTGAATAGGTTTCTATTCTGTCCCACCACTTAGCGCTTGGCGAGGGCTATAGCAAACATCATGATAGTAAATCCATCTCAAACTGAATCTGTTTGTTTTCCTCTGATTCCTGAATTCAAAATCACATCATAACACATACAGGTTGTCCTTTCATTTTGCACATAATTTCGACCAGATTTTCCAACAATGCCCCGACACCAATTATATTTTACAGATAGATTATATCACTGTGATGTAGCCCATACATTACGGGTTTCCTTAGGAGGGAGGGAGACCTGATTTTGACTGGCGGTAAACGGGGAGAACCATGGTGCCATTTGACTGGTCTGATCTTAAAAAGATCAGATCATATCTCTAAAAAAATATTTGACTGTTTGACAATTACTTATCCAGCTGAATATGACTAGGTGAGTCACAACACAGCTGATGTGCAGACGGTACGACTGGGGAAGGTGGGACATCAACAGGCCAATGTTGGAACAACTTTAGATTCATGGATCCTGGTAGTCACTCACATACTTAAAGCCCCCTGCACTCAAATGTATTTGGCTTCATTTGAATATTCTGCCTTCGCTCTCAAGGAAGACGTGTGTTCAGAGAAACGTTTCTTTGCGGTCACTTTAAATCGTGCATTGAATGAGGTTGGTGGAAACTTGAAGCCTCCAGTACATGTATATGGAGAATTGTAGCAGTGTGTCGTAGTTAAACATTTTGACATGAAAATGATCAGCATATTCATAGATTTTTCAATGAGGCAGAAGGAGCAGATATAATGTTAGGATTTTTTTACGATTGAACTTTTTATGAAAAAAAAACATGTCAGATACATGAAGTGATATTTGATTAATCTGTCTATTATTACTTTGATTGTATAAAAAGAAAAAAAAATCTTAATTTAATGCTCTTTTACCACACAAAAAAAAAATTAAAAGAAATAAATTAGGGACATTACGGTTGCAGCCAGGCACTGAGAATAAAAGTAAAAAATGCAATTAATATTTGATCAAACACTGCTCAAGTGAATAAAGGCTTCACTTTAGACTGACTATTTGCATGAAATATTTCAAAAACTTTGTAACGTTACGTTATACTTCAGTGTATCGGTGATTATTTACAGCTGACAGCTCATCGGCTGTATCGTTACACCTCCTCCTAACAACGATGCTGTGAGCAAACAAACTCTGGCGAATGGAGCATGAATACTACGAGCGATGTCATAGGGACTGACGTCAGTTACTGTCAGCCTCAATTTTGATAAATGAAAATAGGTTGGTGCACGAAACTTGGCTAAAGTAGACCCAGGGAGAGCGTTTTTTCAAGCAAGCAACTTGTTGTTTACCTGCTATTTTTTTTGGAAAAAAGTGTACAATCTGTTGTTTGCTCTTCCTGTTGGGAAGAGGTGTTAGTCTATGCCTCTGTGTTTTTCAAATGTTTACTCCAGAGACAAAGGAGACTGTCATTTCCTG
This sequence comes from Pterois miles, assembly GCA_947000775.1. Taxonomy (NCBI): domain Eukaryota; kingdom Metazoa; phylum Chordata; class Actinopteri; order Perciformes; family Scorpaenidae; genus Pterois; species Pterois miles. The sequence goes on from CAMQGK010000030.1 coordinate 607,343, forward strand.
CAATTTATCACAGGAGCTTCATAAGGTGTGGCATTGGCTATCTTACTGCCCCCATCTTATACTGCCACAGTGTGGGATGTGCATCGTAACATAGATCCAACTAATCAATGATGAAATTCATTCCCAACTATTTTTTATATTTGATTTAATCAGTTAGTTGATGCAGTCCTAGTCAGGAGGGGATATTTAACAATCGCATACATACTTATGTTTCCTAGTGGCTGTTAGAGGATTGGTAACCACACTGAACCTTTGACCTTTGACTTCATCCTGACTCTTCTTTATGTCAGTCCCGAAGATTAAACATAACCTCGTCATTCAATATCTGCTAACTGCTTCACAAGTAGACAGTTTGGTACATTGTTGATGCATCACAGCTGTGTTCTCAACCTTTTCTTCCCGTCTTCTGCATAACAAGCAACTCCAGAGTCGAGGAACAATGCATTATTTATAGAGAGTATAACATCAACACTGCAATACTCAAATAATGGCAAGACAAAATAACTAAACTGGAAATATTACCCTTCTTTTCCTCTGAGACTTCAGTTGTCAGTTACGTAACTAGCGTAAAAGAATGATTTGCTTTACAGAAAAGAAATGTTAGTTTCATGGCTAATGTGTAGTTGAGTTTTGGCAAGAAAAGATGAAGTCTTTCATGCCAAGGTTGCCAAGGTTATATTTTTTAAAGCTTTCAGTGATATGTGCTGGATCAGTTTTCAGATGGTGGACATTTAGAAGAATGAATGTCATTTCACTACCTCCGTGGCAAAGGAAATAAACAGCAGGTTGACACATTTATAGAGCCGACTTGGTTGTGAAACAACCAGCACATTATACCAGATAAAACCAGCGTTATTTCAGCTGAACTTCAGTGAGTCACTGTGTCAACCACTGATTCTTCCAGTAAAAGGATCTTGACTAGTCCCCAAGCTTCAACTGGAAATGCATCACTTCTTCTACAATGAAAGTTGAGACTTGGCTGATGCAACGGCAAATCACAAAAGCATGCCCCCTTTTCAAGAAAACCTCAGTGCCTCGCAACAATTTTCTCCTAACAGTAAAATCCATTAGTCATGACTTAGCTCTTTGTGAAATTTACTGTAAGTAATTCACAAAATAGATAAAAGAGACCTGTCACACAAATGAACTTTAGATATGAAAGAAAGATGTCCATTCAGCTTTTTTTTTTTGTACCAAATGATCTGCTAATGTCTGTAAACTTTTCTATCAAGTAGGTCAGTGTATTCTTGGCTCACGCTGGCTGTTGCAAATGAATTTGCATACTTCTTTATTTCCTCTTCCTCTCATTTGACAGCATCTAACTCCTATTACAAAGGTTTAAAACACATATTCACACAAGTGATTTCAGCCGCACACATTTGGCAGGGTCGTTATTTTCTAAACTCACCTCACATATAAAGTAAATGAAAAACCTGAGCATTTTTGTTGGGTAAAAGGCTAATGTGGAAATCAACCATGGGCTCTCATTCACTCCGGCTCTTTACTGGTTATTTCAAGGGCGAGCTGTTGGGCCGACATTCAAAAGTTCTTTTTTTGGCAAGGGAAAGCTGTTTTAGGTTAATGGCCCCCAGATTCTTGGAGAGGTCCATACTGTAGGCTGTAGGAGGAGGGCCCCACTGCATAGTTTATAGAAACCTCAGGGAGTAAATGCAAGAGACATGACAGAGAACATAGGCTGGAACACCGGAGGTTTTTTTTTCTGTCAATGTCCAGCACGCTTCAACATTTGGGAGGACATCCATTAGAATGATTAGTGCTTTTTTAGCATCATCTGGTAAATAAAATATGAGCGGAGACATTAATCTGGAGGAAGAGAGCAAGGCTAAAATAAGCCAGTTAACAAATATGTCGGCCCTCGCACATGCAGAGCACGTAGGAGCCCTCCGCATATGTTCTGCTTCTCATTATGCTTACTTACATGCTTCTCATTATGTTCAGGCCATCCTTCCCCCAGGCCTATAGCCTTTTAGCCATTTATGTGTCAACAGAATTACCACGGAGAAGCCTCACTGTCTCAGATGAACGTTTTGTCCTTCTTTAGCCCTTTTGTCCTGCTCTGATGTGTAACTCCATATGTGACCCTTCCCTAATGCTTGATGAGCTCTAAAGTTCCCCCTATGGTGCCTATTCATTCTAAAATTATCAGTGTGACAGGAAGGAATAGCTTGAAAAGACTTTTGGCTTGCGTATCATCACATAAAAACAGCTAAATTTGTTTCATATTAGAGATGGGGTGCATTTTTGTATAGTTGAAATTCATTCCTCCACTCCTGTCTGCTGCCCTCCAAAAAAACTGTGGCTAATCTCAAGGCAGCGAGTGTACAAGCCTGTCCTCATTTGAACTTTGGGTGGATGAAACTGCAAATACGCAGCTGAGTCCTGCCGCTGCGTAGTCTCTCTCTGTCTCTCTCTCTCTCTCTCTCTCTCTCTCTCTCTCTCTCCGTCTCTCTCTGCTCAGCATTGGCTTGCTGTGCTCCGTTGCCTCCTGCCTGCTCACAGCATGTCAACAAGTAAGATCTGAGATGTGACTGTGTCAGGTTGGACTCATATCGGGTCTGAATATGTGAGAAGAATGTCATTGGAAATTCACAACAGAGGACGGAGAAACCGAGCCGCAGACGGAGATGGAGAGGGAAACAGTCGATTAGGAGACACACATGCATGCAGACGCACGCACACACACACACACACACACACACACACACACACACACACACACACACACTGACGCACACGCAGGTTGTATAAACAGTAGACAAAGCTATCCGGTCATCTCACTCCTAATGAAAAGTGCACCGATGACATGGATGTAAAAAAGGGGCTTTATTTCCGTGGCAACTGGTGCAACGGAAGGAGCAGGAAAACCAAAAATACTGCATTGCGTCATAGTGTTAAATCCCAGTGACTTTGTGTTTTCATGACCACAGCTACATTTTATCTTCACACTACTCCTGAATAAAGTCCAAATCTAGGATGATGATGATACTGACAATCCACAAAATTAATTCAGCCCGCAGCTTCAAATTGAAATAATCTGCACATCCTCCCTCGAGTGCAAGAGGCTACATTACAGGACAGGATGTTGATGCTTCTCATCAGTGATTTGAGGCCTTCTCTGAGTAATTCTTGAGGAACAAACTGATTGAGGTCCAGATGTTCTTCTGTTTCTCTATATGACGTGAGAGGGCAAGGAGAGCACTTCGGCACCATCTGTCCATAAATTGCAGCTTGATCAAAAAGATGCTACATTTATTAACATCATCTTTACACGTCACGGAGTTGGCTGGACAGACTCTAGATTTCATCCAATTAAATAGCATGGAGCTGTCACTGGAGCTGTTGCCCCCGCGACCCGACCCCGGATAAGTGGTTGAAGATGAAGATAAATAGCATGGGAAGTATACATAACATTATGACCACTGACATGATCTGAATAACATTGATAATCTTGTTACAGTGGTATCTGGCAGTGGGTGGGATATGTTAGGCAGCAAGTGAGCATTTTGTCCATGAAGTTGATGTGTTAGAAGCAGAAAAATGGGCAAGCATAAGGATGTGAGCAACTTTAACAAGGGCCAAATTGTGATGGCTAGATAACTGGGTCAGAGCATCTCCAAAACTGCAGCTCTTGTGGGTCTTGTGGTCAGGACCTACCAAACATGGTCCACGGAAGGAAAACCGGTGAACTGGCGACAGGGTCATGGACAGCCAAGGCTCACTGATGCACATGGGGAGTGAAGGCTGACCTGTGCTGTCTGATCCAGAGCTACTGTAGTTCAAATTGCTGAAACAGTTAATGCTGGTTATGATAGAAAGGTGTCAGAACAAACAGTGCAGGGCAGTTTGTTGTGTATGAGAAGGCATAGCTGCAGACCAGTCAGGATGCCCATGCTGACGCAAAACGCCTACAATGGGCATGTGAGCATCAGAACTGGACCAAGGAGCAATGGAGGAAGGTGGCCTTGTCTCCACATACCTCTGTATAGGTATGTGAGTTAACCAGAAGTTTATTCATTCCTATGGAAACTTCCACGATCTCTGATATAACTTGCAAAACAGATAGACACACCATATGCAGGAAGTTAGTGTATTATTGAATGTCATGCTATTTATGTTTTTATTTTCTAAGTGAAAAGCTCAACGGAATACTTTCCCCTTTCTTTAACTATTTTGTATGTAAGACATATGAACCACTATATGCAATGTATTACACAGCTAGCATGCTACTAGTGTCGGATGGCGAAAACAGACATTAATTCATACATAGATAGATAAGTGTCTTTTGTAGTGGTTTGTTAACAAGTGAAACCAGATACAAACAATGTATAGCTCCTTTTAGCAGTTTGTTGACTCTTCTGTAGTTCCTTTTGCCAAATCGGAGATAGCAGAACTCTCCAATATCTCCAACATATTTTGCGACTCGCTTGCTCGTAATTGCTGCTTTCCTGTAAGTGGACTTCTTTCCAGCTTGTTATGAATGACGCGCCATCATATATGGTCTGCAACCCCATATCTTAGTGAAATATGGCAGCCAGATGATGGCCAGAGTAGACTCACATTTGGTTGCCATTACCTAGCAGTATTCTGATAATCAACCCGATTCTGCTGGCTACCTGGAAAACCTGGGGGGTCTTTATACTTGATACTGTATAGCCTGTATTTGCTCAGTCAGAAAGGCTCAGATTGTGACGCTTTGCAGGAGACAACAGAAACAATGAAAAGTAACAGTGTTTCCAGCTGTGATTCCTTCACATATGGATAAGAAATAAGGTCTGACTGGGTAAAAAATAAAACAAAAACAACCTTCAGAATGAGTTATGGCCTACGTACTTTTGTTTCAAATGTCAGAAACACATTGTATGGACTGCCATAAATGACACCTGGCAGCCTCATGGCTGAGATCTGAACAGTGTGTGCCAGAACACCTCTGGAGGTCTGGCAGGCCTGATCACACTTGAGATTCAGATTTAAATAGCATTTTGATAGGTGTAAATGAGTCGAAGCCAGGTTTTGCCATTTTCTTCTTCTCATTGGTGGATTCAGAGCTTAATTTGTGATAATCAACTTGCCGTACTCTCAAATCTCCTGTACACCTGGCATTGTAATGCGTTTTGGGTGGTCGGATTGTGATCGGATAGTGCTTGACCACATGAAGGTGTAAATGCACCCAAAATATATTGAGGGAGGACTGTGATCCCATCGGCCAAACCATTGAACGCAAGTGTAAATGCATTCCTGTTTTCAGTCCATGTATAACAACTACGTGAGTGGAAATACATAATGTTAGCGTACCACCAAATACCATTTTTTTGGCTCAGGAGCTTCAGTAGCAGCGAATGTTTAAAGCATCGCCCACCATGACCAGAGAAATCACGGCCATCGCTCTGTCTGCACTCAGCGTCTCCTCATCCCTCAGTTTTCGAGTGTAGTTGTACCTTAAAGTCATGTTTACTGGCCCTCTTGCCTTAAACGGTGGTATTTTGAGGTTGATGTGTCAGCATTATGTCAGCAGTGTCCGGCTGCAAACCCATGTGTAGTGCTACCTCTGGAGGCTTCCTCTCAGCCCTTGAAGACAGAGCAATTGGATCTCAATGTGGAAACAAATTAATACCAGGTGTAAACTTAATACGAGGATGCAAGACATATTTTAATACCAGATGTAAAGGGAGTCTCTTTTTTTAATAACCTGATTCAAAAGTACATCTGTTTTGTTTCATGGATGTGTTCCTTTGGAAACATAAATAGTCAATGTGCTTGGGGCAAAATAGCTCCAAGCATAAGAGCTGTGTTAAGAGATGTTAAGATGTGATAATAACACTGAGTACTGACTCCAAACTAAAGGTTAACCGGGATCCACTGTTCACTCAAAAAAAACTTAACGCACTTCCCACCACTGAACTAACGACATCTTTCTGACACATCCAAGACAACCCCTGCTCACACGTGTCCTCAAAAAGAGAGGCAAATTCAATTTCTCTTTTTGCTTAATGTAACGATTTATAATGATGCAATTAACTGCAATTAACTGTGAATATCTGAGAAAGAAGACATTGCTGCAATGCTCAGTTGCACCTATGAGTCCGACAAAATGTACTCAATGGTCAAATTCGAGGAAGCATGTACAGTCGCCTTTGGCAGCGCCACAGAATTTATTTTTCAGGGATTTTAAAACTTTTTCACCCAAAGAAACAAACATCTTAATTAAGTGGCCTTAATGAGTTTTGTGAAACTTGTGTTCGATTGTCCCTTAATGTGCTCTCACTAAGCCTAAATTGTTCAGTAGTCTGCAGCTCAAACTTCTGAGTTTGCATCTTTCCTTATGGCTCTCTTATTTTGCTTCCAGACAGCTCTAACACATTGGCTGGTACGTAGGTAGGTGTTTACTCCTCAAAAAAAACCTCTCACCTCCCCCACAAACACATTAAATATGGAATCACAAATTGAAAGTGGACTTGTGTTGACTCCTTATGTAACCAGGCTGTCAGGATGTGATGATTTGCACAAAAAGTTTCTCAGTGCTGTGTAGGAGACAGAGGGCATCGACAACAGCTTTTACCAGACTGAAACTCATGTTTGGAGAAGTTGTTTTTTTTTTTCTTCTCTTGTAATACACAATGTGGAGTAAAGTCTCACTGGAGAGATACTACATAGCCTTTAGTCTTGTAGCTCATAAAATACTGTTGGCCTTTGAGTCAATCACCTGTCTGGCTCATCTTATGGAGTCTCAAAGAGACAGTTCTAGCTGGAAAAAAACACCAGTATTGGACACTTAGAATGACCTGTGGTTATGTTTTTTATCTGACAAGCAACCTTGTGATTCTCTGAATAATGACTGGCCTCTCCCAGAAATAAATGCAGAAGTCATGTAGTGATGCAATAGAGTAGCAAAACCTCTTAGGGAGGAGGTGGGTGTTTATGGTTTCACTATGCCTCAAATGAAGTTCTTATTGTATCGTTAAACACCTCCTCACTCTCACTTTTCACCATTAGACACAGCACATGCAACTTAGCCAGGTGTGCTCTCTCACTGACTTTAACACGAGAGATTGCTGTTTGTCTTGAACTTAAAGGGAAACTTTGGTATTTTCCCACATTTTTGTGTCTAAGGATGCATTTTTAGCTTTTTGCGTGTCAAAGATGGTAATGTCTGCAGTTAGGTTGAGGCAACAAAACTACTCTAACTACTTACTTAATAAAACCACGTAGCCATTGTGGTTAAAAAATGTCATGGTTGGGCTTAAAATAATGACTAACTAAGTAAACAGGTCACAAATGTTGCTACAAACATGACAAACTTCACTAATGTAACTTACAAAAGGCGTTCTTACTGTATTGCATGCTAAATGCCTTTGTGTGAAAGGGCTGAACTGACTAATGGGGACAATGACTTCTGATATTGGTCCAGTATTAAAGACATGGGGTAAGCTGGCACCATCATTTATGTCCACTAAAAGTGCTTGTTTTTGCCATGACAGGCTCTGATATAGCGGTTGACGATGGATGGAGGCTCTGATATATTCCATGGTAGAAACGGGAGTACCAGCCAGGCAAAGCTTGCACAGAAAGCGAAGCTCTCGTTTCACGGCTGCCGGTTACAGTGTTATTGCTCAGTACTCGATCAATTTCAGAAATTGTTGACCCTAAAATAGGGTCCAGTTTAGCGATGCTAATTTTGAAAAACAAAAATGTAACCGATATCTGACCTTCATTAACTGTTCACTTACAAGATCTGTGCCTCGCATGCAGCTGTGCGCCAGCTGCTGTGTTTGAGTGTTCGACAACCGAGTCTCCAGTTTACCCGTTAGCAGCGACGGTGCTGTGTGTAGTGTCGCGGACATGCAGCCACTTTCCCAGTAAATGTCTCCACCGCACATTTAGTTTAGATTAGCATGTTGTCAGCTGTGTGTTCATCTGCCATAACGATACTCTGTCTTCCCTGAGTAACAATATCAAGTGTCCAACAAACCGTGTGTACTCGTTTGTACTATGTTAGCAACTGTGGCGATGCCAGTGGCTTTGTACTCGCCATCTGTCACCATGGCGTAACTTTAGCGAGTTTCCGACAGACTGTGTGTCTTGTGTGTGTGTGTGTGTGTGTGTGTGTGTGTGGCGGCGGCGAGTGTGGGGTTGTTGGTGGCGTTATAGGTGTGAACGTAGGTGTAGCAGACAGCATGTACAGTTTACTTGTTGGTGAATAAATGCTATGAGGCTACAACTGCTCATGCGATCCTAAGCGATGGGAGTCAACATCCTGTATCTGCAAGTCCGACTCAGACTCTCTTAAGGTGGACACTTAAGGTGGACCAGCTTTTCTCCTTTCAGTGACGAGCCACTCCTCTGAGTTTTGCTCATCTTTTTAATTATTTGTTAATATTTCTGTTAACCATTCAACCGATAGCATTAATCAGATAAAATGCTTAATGCGGTTTATGGTTAAACGAATATTAGTTATTATTATTAACATTTATATTCAAGGTTAAAAAAAAACCCCAAACTTACACTTTAAATCACCTTCAAAAATGGAAGCAAGCAAAGGGGAGAAACCGAGAGACGGGAGATAATCAGCTACAAAGTGCAAAGTTTGGGAAACCTTGCATGATTTCAGCTTGATGTGTCAGCTTGTACCTCTTGAAGGCCTTAGAGATTTATTCCTTATTCCTTATTATACCATTACTTTGTATCTTTCATAAAAATCCACTATGATGGTATCCTGATGTCTCAACTTGATAACATCCCATATGTGCTCATGACATTGTACTGTATGTACTCATACATTTACATTATTCCTTCCCCTCTCCGGTCTGTGTATAGTAATTCAGTGTGAGGTGCAGCCCTAATTAAATGTATATAGTGCTATTTTCTTCTTCAGAGCTCCGTGAACACTGTTGGCTTCCCTCCCTCTTGCCTATACAAGCATCTTTTTGTCAACCCTTTGCTTGTTTCTTTCCCAGTTATCTCTGCCTCACCTAAACGTGGGTCCTCTTAACCTCCCTTTTATTGCTCCAAAGCCCTTATCCAGACCAAACTTTGCTCTTTGCTTTATTGGCACTTTACAATGCAAACATAATGTGCTCTACTCTTTACCAAAGTCTTAAACCATATCGCTCCAGTTTTCATTTAGATGAATCAGGCACTGGTCCAATCCATTCTGGCTTTAATTATATAGGGTATGTGTTTGTGGTTGGTTTAATGTTATGTAGGTGTTTTATAGCCTGTGATATGATCTATGTTGTTAAGTAAATGACAGCATAGATAATTTATGGTAAACAGCTTTCTCTTGCCAGAGACTGCTAGTTATTCCTCCAAACTAACATTTTCCAGCAGTGTGTCCTAATAAACAAACTTGTAGAAATTATGTTTAAATACAACTAATTTCCAGGAGCAAATATGTTTACATTACATTTTCTGTTAACATAATGTTGTTAATTGAACCAACTAGTTGGGAATACATCAGTAAAATGTTCACTGAAGACATGTTTTATTTGTTTTAGGCCAAAATGTTTGATTTGGCATCACAATATTTGCTCGATTCACTGGTTATGTTCAGGCACTGGCAGCACTTGTTTAAGGAAAAAGTCAGTTACTTGAAGCACCAGTCAGTATTTGTTTATTAATATTTAACTAAACCTGTGATCTTTCCTTGGCGTTTGTGTTGCCTAAAGGCCATTGTACTCTGCAGGTGTGACAAATTATACAAATACTGAAATACTTGCATGCAAATATTATGCATCTATGGGTTTTATTGTGAAAGGTAAGAATGGATCTGGTGTGCGCTCCCGTTTTTAACGTTGAAAGGAGTAATAAAGCTTCGTACAGTTCATACAGACTACATGTCATACAAATGACACGGCAAAAGAAAGGCATTCTCATTGCACACTAAACGACTGCCGCATTATCGTGTCTTAGACCTTTTACTTGGGGGCGGCAGTAGCTCAGTCTGTAGGGAGTTGGCTTGGGAACCGGAGGGTCACCGGTTCAAGTCCCGACATGGACCAAGAACTGAATGTGAACTGGTAGCGGGAGAGGTGCTAGTTTACCTCTTGGGCACTACCGAGGTGGTGCCCTCTTGGGCACTACCGAGGTGCCCCTGAGCAAGGCACCAAACCCCCAACTGCTCGGGGCGCTTGTCAGGAGCAGCCCCCTCACTCTGACATCTCTCCATTAATGCATGTGTGCGTTTCGGGTCTGCACGTACCGTGTATAAGTTAACAAACAGAGTGTAAAAATTGAATTTCCCCTCGTGGGACTAATAAAGGTTGTTGTTCTTCTTCTAGTGTGAACGGGCCGTATATAAACATAACTTTTATGGGACAGGGTTGCAATACAGCTTCAATGCCATTCCCTGTTACTATTGCTATAATTATAATCATAATTGGCTGCCCACCGCTCCTCCTTTACTTGCATGGTCAGTGGATCAGACACAGTGTCATTAGAAAACAAGGACACCAAAGCAACGAATGCTGTGTCCTCAAAAAACAGGCTGCCTGCCCCCCCCCCCCCCCTCTCTCTCTCTCTCTCTCTCTCTCTCTCTCTCTCTCTCTCTCTCTCTCTCCTCCTCTCTCCCCCCCTGTCTCTCTCCGTCTCTCTTGAAGTTGTCCCTCTGTCTCTTGTCTCTCATGCTTCCTCTAACTTGATCTCCCTCGCTGGCTCGCTCTCTCTCGTCTGAGACGGGACCTGAAATGACCAGCACACGTTCCCACTGGGGGGCTTAGACTGATTCATGTGGGAGCTGCTGCAGAGCTTCACAATTCTTGTCTTAATATGTCCAGGCAGATGAAAGGGGGAACAGTGCAAACTGATGGCACAGACCAGTGCTGCATTTTCATTCCTTTGAAATGGGAGTGTGATGCCAGGATTCACCAGGGGGTCTTACAAAGCCAAGGCAATAATGAAGAGGAGAGGAGGGTTACGGAGGAGGGGAGGAGGTGTGTAGTTTCAGATTGGTTAGGGCGAGAGGGTAAAATAAGGAAAACGAGACGGATTGGAGAAAAAATAAAAAGTCATCACTCACAGCTGCGGATGACCGTAAATGAAGTAATCGACAAATGCAAAAGTCCTTTTTTAATGCTTTGCTTTGTATTACCGCTCTCAGAAATGTATGTAATCTTATGAAATAGCTGTAGAGGAAACTACGTTGTTCACTTGACAGAAATATGCACAACTAAATTAGAATTAAAGGCCTGTAAGTGAACAATTCAAAAGCAGCTGGACTCGCAGTGATTTTAAATAGGTCAAGTTGTTGACTCCAAATGTTTGAAACCCTCTAAAACCTGTTAAACATTTAAAACACACCTTTTCCAGTCTTCCACCCACATGCTTGTGATATTTCTGGTTAACTTGAAACATGTTGTTATCTTCTGCTTGCTTATATTGAAATGAGTCTTTTGGTCGGCATTAGAGGTTGATTTATTGAGCTTTGACTCCACAGCGAGCTACACGCAGACACTTTACGCAGAGTTAAAAGAATGTCTTTAAAGAACACTTTCTTTCTAATAAAAATCCAAGAGTAGTATTTATTCCAATTAGAGCATGTTTAGTGATGAAACAAATAATGTGTTTCCATTATCTTGAACTGGAGTTAATGTGCCCACATCTGTGCCTACTGCAAACTCTCGAACAAACTTTCTGCTCTCTTTCATGGGTAACAATCCCATGATGTAATGGCCCTGCAGATTCTCTGAATTTCTTGTTTTTGGCCAGGATCACGTACCATATAAAGAAGATTAATGTGTCCCAAATTCTCCAACAATGCAAAAAAAAAAAAGATTAATGAAGATAAATTACAGTCTGTACATTTTGGAAGAAAGATTATAAGATCTATACGTCCGTATTTTGATCATTTTAGCCTGTTCGCCTCACCGGTTACTGCCTTCTGTGTATTTGATTTTTACAATGCAGAGAAATAAAATCTCAGAGGTGTGGCGAACCAAGAATCATTGGATTATAGAGTAATGCAAGCCATGTATACTAAGGAGGCTTTCACCTCAGGGACCTGGACCCAGATCAGAGTACACTTGATTCCAAAGTCCAGTTCTTTTGATTAGTTAGAACACTGTGTACTGCATCACTTGAAAAGGTGGTCTTGGTTTATGTACTCACCGTCGAGTAAGTTTCACGGATGTGGGCTGCTGTTTAAGTAGAGTAGTAGCCTTCGGTCATGGGAGATAAAGCAGGTTGGCAGGCGGTTCTTATCTCCAAAATATAAACAATAGTAGGCATAATGCTGCACCAATCCAACTTTTCCGGTCCAGATACCGATAGCAACCCCTGTGCTTTGGGTACCGGCTGATACAGAGTACTGATCCAGTACCAGTGTTTCATTAATAATCTGTATGCATCACTGTGTGGAAGTGACTGGGATCTTTCTTTTATGTGTAAGACAACAGGCTTGACTTTAACGTTACTCTCCTAACTGTGTAAAATAAAATGTAACCAATACTATTTGTCATTAAAATAATAAATCTTGTACTAGTAAATCTTCAAAATTAACAGGAATTATGATTGATCAATTGAGACATATTTTGCAGTTCAATTAATAATGAAAATCAGTTGTAGGGCTGCAACTAATTGCAACTTCATTGTCGATTAATCTGGATTATATTTTCGATTAATCAAGTCATTGTGTGTTCTGTAAAATGTCAGAAAATAGTGAAAAATATCAATCAGTGTTTCCCAGAGCCCAAGATGACATCCTCAGATGTCTTATTTTGTCCACAATTGAAAGATATTCGGTTTACTGTCATAGAGGAGTAAAGAAAACAGAAAATAGTCACATTTAAGAAGCTGGAATTGGAGAATTTTGACTTTTTTCAAAGTGATTAATCAGTTACCAAAAATATTTGGCCAGTAATTTAATAGTTGACAACTAATCGATTAATCATTGCAGCTCTAAACAGTTGCAGCCCTGCTGATCACAATGTATTCTCCTTAACTCTTTCATTACTTCCCAAAATGCTGACAAGTTAGCAGAGTGATAACTAAATTTCAGTTAATGGACACAGCCATCATTTTCAAACCCATCAAAGAAAAACCTACACAACTAATCCCGTTTTACAGCGCATCTTAGTTAATGTTGTCTCAGTTTGTTTACTACCTTCCCTGCCCTCGGCCGGCCCGAAGATCTCAGCCTTCAGTGTTTTGCTTCACCTTCCTGTCCAGCATCACAAATGCTGCCAGTTGATGTTTATCCCACTGCTTTAGCGGTATCCCGCAGAGACAACTCAGGGCAGAAAACACATCCTATTAAACACTGTTGAGTGCACAATGACCTTATGAGGACAGCAGCGCTTTGATTCTCCTTCTAGGGATTTGGTTTTCGGTAAACACATAAACCTCACATTAACCTGTTCTACTCTTCAAAACATGTGCGCAGAAATAAATAAATGAAAATATAGCTGGTATACATTACTGGCAAATAAACTGGGATAAATGCATGTGTAATACACTGTAGCTGCAGTATTCCTGGAAACAGGTCTATATAGAAACCCGTTGCGCTGCTGCAGAACCTTTAATTAACACATGTTAAATTCAAAGACAGTCAGTACTTGAAAATTGACCACACAGTAAGATCAACAAAGACAATTGTTCACAGCAGCTGTGGATGCTTCGGTGGGCGAGAGACAGGCAGAGAGAGAGATGGGGGGAGTGTGTGTGTGTGTGTGTGTCAGAGGTTTTTTAACACTCACCCGTCTTGCCACCATCTGTCCTGAGGACTGGCATCAATGAGTGTGCAGACGGGCACTCACTAATAAGCTCAAACAGGCCACAGTGAAAGAAGCCACATGAGGACATCCTTCGACATGCTCACCATCATCATTACTCAGGGAGTTCAAATGAGGCCAGAGACGACTGGAGACACCAACTTGTGTAAAGGCTTGCCAGGAACCCCCAAACTACTGAGAGGATCGGACACGTGTTAGTGACCAGTGCTGTAAACATGCACGCATTTAACGAATAACAATAGGACTACAGGTTAAAACTGAGGTGCGGTCACAGATAAATTGCATTTAGTGGAATTAAACAAGACAATCCATTTTTTGCTCACGGGTTTTAATACTGTATTTGTTAAGAGATAAACAAGAAACATGTTTTGAGTATTGTTTAGAGCCTTGAGCAGCATTATAAGAAAAAGGAATCAAATAAATGAACTCGCACAGTGCTGTTGATGCAAACCACCAGAATCTAGGACTGTCCAAAGTGACTAACCTGAGCCGCAGCACCAGTAATTTTAGACTTGCGGTCACGACATGTGTCCAACCTGTGACACCTACAGGCTGTTTAATAGAAGACATTTTGACTAGTTATAGCAGAAAAAGCATGCGGTACTAATAACATTAACACTGGCATGCTTCCTTTCAAGTGTAAGTTGTGCCACGACGGGCAACTGAGTGAATTTTCACCGATACGATGGAATTTGGCTGTCGGATCGGTTTGTTCACCCCAAACTGCCAATTTAGCAGCTGTACTGACAAACTAGCTGTAGCTTGCTAGCAATGTACGCACCAACCAACACCGTTCATAGCTACAGTAATCCTACGAAAAGTAATGCACAGTAATTCCTACTGTATATCAATTTGTATGTAATTCATTTAATTGTGAACCAGAAAGTATAGTGACAAATATTTTGTATGGAGGAGGTCAGAGCGGATGGTGGGTCAAAAAACACCAGGTAATAAGGGTGAAAGAAAATACTGATATACATACTGTATGTATCGCAATATTATCTGATGTCCTACTGTACTGATTCTCTAAAACACCATAGATTGAAGAAGAAAGACAGAGTGAAAATACTGGCATCATATGACACTAGAAAACCTAAGGAGTACGTTGGTACCAACCATATACCAGCTTGTCGAGGAGGCGGCTCCAAAAACTGGCATGGCTATTTTCAAAGGGGTCCCTTGATCTCTGACCTCTAGATATGTGACTGAAAATTGGTTCTAAGGGTACCCACGATTCTCCTCTTTACAGACATGCCCACTTTATGATAATCACATCAGTTTTGAGCAAAAACCATGCAGTTTATTTATATGCAGTATCAATGTGTTATTTTTGTAGATTTTAAAAATGGTCTATTTCTGGTGTGTTCTTTATTTTATGACAGTTTCCTAAAATTAGATTTAAAAATAATCACAATTTATTGCTTGGCTTACAGTATCATAATATAGTGCACTATTACGTATAAATTGTTTTTATTGCAAATTATATTGCAAATACACATCCCTAGAATTCAACGTTGATTTACTGCCGGTGTTATTTTAACCAAAACCATCATCCTTTTCTAAACCTAACTAGTTTCCTGTGAAGACTGAAGTTTATTTTGAAAAGAATGGAGCAGAAATTGACACGTGCGTCACGTGATGCTGGATGCTGCAGGACACTGTTGTATGCGGATACGTTAGTGTGTGTTCACCCCAGATTCTGCTTCATCTCAAAGCTCAATAGATAGATAAACACAAAGCTGTGAAATATTTTCAAATCACACTGACATGTCTTGACCCCAGTTCACACCACCCAGAGAAACACTTCCTGCCCCCTTCCCGCCCCCCTTCACGTCTAAAATACAACAGCTTCTTTGTATATAGCTGCTTTTTTTTTTTTTTTTCCTATTTTACATTTTAAATCTGTGGTTACAAATATATATGCAACATCTTTTTGTTACTTGAGTTGTTTACAAGATGAAGTAATGACCTCTGTCTTACCTTCAGCAGATCAGGTGTCAGCGTCTCCATGAGATTTGGCTCAGACATGTGTTGTTTTGTTGAACACCATAAAGCCAGACAGCTAAACTTCCCCAAGTTTTATACTTGTAACACTACCACGAAGCCTGAGGCTACACTACAGACACCACAATGTCATCAAAGTCACCAGAGGGATAATATTACAGTATCAGCGACACTTTGACACTCGCAGAGAAAGGGACAATTTCAAAAACATTGTCCTTTTGTCCTTCGCTCAGACTGCAATTAGTGGTTTTATGACGACATTCATAGATTTCAAAATACTTTACTCTCTTTATTTGTTTGGTTAGTTTAACAGCTTCACATACTGCTGCTTGTCATTTGGGTCTTAAGAGGTTGTGCTTGTAAGTCTGTCAGTGAAAGAAATGTCCAGATGCTTCTTTGAATCGACTCGCAAGTGATGCGACTATCAAGATGAAACAGATTATTATAACATGTTAGTCCACTCCTCATTGGCTTGCCTGTTGCTGAGATACAAACAGCCCGCAGGGCAGGCAACAGCAGTTCATTCAAGTTGAGCGTGAAGACTAGTGCTCTTTGAAGTAGACAAGGTCGTGGAAGGTGAAGCGGAGGATGGCGAAAAGGTAGATTTTTATCCTCTATTCTTTTCAGTGCGAGGAGAGAGATATCAGTGGCTCGAAAAGAGAAGGAACCAGCACTGAAACGTATCGTAAATCTGTTTTATGGGTTAGTCTTTATGATATCCCATCAGTTGTGGTTTATGGAGCCACGCCAGCTCAATAAGTAAGCAGCAGAAAAAGGGGGTGTTTTCCCAGATCTGCGTTGTCCTCAGACGAACCCGGCAGGACTGCCAAGAATCCAGCAAAGTTTATAGGAGGTAAAAGTAAGCAGGTTAGGAGACATCTCTGTTTTTCAGGCGCAACAACATAAGAGTAATTCCTCTAAGCAAATTTAGGCACAGCAGGTGAGCCCTATTTCCCCCTTAATCAAAACGCCTCGCTTTGAAAGTAAAGAGGGTTTAGATAATAGAGTTAATACAGCTTTTTTTGTCAGTGTGGTGAAGGAGGGGTGAGGACGGAGGGGGAATAACTGCCTCAGTGTGAAAGAACTGGAGGACAAAAAAACGACAGATCCGTTAAAACGTCTACCGACAAACCGAATGAGGAATCATGAGTCAGTGGCTGAACAGTCCAACAGTCATCTTTCTGTCCCCCGATCTGAATGCACTGCCCTCATAGAGCAGCAGTCTGTCATCACAGGCAGCGTGAAGCACGGCTCCTCGTTCATCTCGGATAAAGGCAAACAATATTTTCATATTAAGTTTAGTCAGCTGCTGTGTACACACATCTGAACAAGCTTGAACGTTATTTAATTTGCAAGGACATAAAAGAGCTGCACCGACTATTAAATTAATCTATTCTGATAATTGATTAATCGTTTTTGGTCATTTGTTTTCTCTGATTCCAGCTTCTTAAATATGGATATTTTCTGGTTTCTTTTCTTAACAGTTTAGTGAATATTTTTATGTTGTGGACTAAACAAGACATTTGAAGATGTCGTTTTGAGCTTTGGGAAACACTGACATTTTTCACCATTTTCTTTTCATTTCTGACCAAACAACTAATCGATTAATCGAGAAAATAATCGATCGATCAATCGACAATGAAAGTAATTGTTAGTTGCAGCCCAAGTACATAATTAGGCAGGGGTTGGTAAGTATTTCTCTTGGGGGGGCCAAACCCAGGTTGTTGGCAAGGGCCAAACAAATACTGTCAAATGTAACCTATATCATCACTATAGGAAACATGCATGCATTTACACGACAGCATATTTAACATTTTAACACTTACGTTTAACATTTAATTTAACATTAACACTTACATTAAACATTTAACTTAACATTAACACTTACATTTCCTTCTTTCATTGCTGCACCTTTGTAAAAAGTCTTCGCTGCTTTAGTATCTTAGCTAGCAGCCCCTCGGCTGTCCTCTCCTTCTCATCTCCAGATCGGTTTCTGTATTTTTCTGCATGTTTTGTCTCAAACTGATGGTTCAACTTGTATTCTTTGAATACAGCCACATTTGTTGCAAACTAAGCACACAGCTTTACCGCCAACTTCTGTAAAAAACTACTTGACAGTCCATGACTTATTATAGTCGTGCCACCTCAGTAGGTGACGCTACTTCAAGCATCACTCATGTCAATTTACATCAATATCAAGTGTGACAGGACGAAGCACACTAACAGTACACAAGCATTTTCAATGGGCAGCTTGTGAGTTGTAATGATCAATGGGCCGGGCAGAACCATCATGAGGGCCGTATAATGCCCAGGTCTGTAATAAAGGCATTAACATAATTACAGTACCACTAACAGTAATATTAATGGGGATTAATCTGTTAATAGTTTGGCCTATTTTTGGACAATTTCCCAGAACCCATGTTGACATCTTGAAATTCTTTTTTCCAACACAAAAGTTTTCAATTTACTATGATAGAAAACAGAGAAATGCTGACATTTCTCAATTTTAGATGCACAAACAAGTAATTGCTGATTAAGATTGACCAGTGTGCTGTTTCAAGATTGCTTAATTGATTAACCAAGTGATCGTTTCAACATATTAATGAAACTAATGATACAGAAAGCAATACATAAGCCAGGTTCCCATCCAAATGTGGCACAAATTTACCAGAATATCCCAAAATCTGGTCAAAGAAAATGTGAATCAATGCAGTTAGGAATTGATCAATCAAGCTGAGAGCATTTATTAATATACAATATAATCTAACACCAATCAGACCTCAAAATGGTGGAAAAGAAATGCTGATGAAACTGCATGGGTGTTTGTTTCATGTAGAATCTGAGGATCATTGCAATACATATTTCACTAGCTTCTGTGGACAAATTTACTGCTAGGTTGATAGAGTACTTTTGCTTTATTGATACCAAAAGAAAAATTACAGTGTCACACAGCCAAATCAGAGTAAGGATAACACAATACAATACAAACATATTTTTTTTCTTAAACCTGAAAACGGAGCCTAAAAGTAGGACCATAATCTAAGTACGCTGCTTTGACCATTGTTAACAGATGATATGATGACTACATGGTATTATGGGAAATGTGTGACTCTGACGTTTACAGTAAGCTGATAAACAGGGACAAACATCTGACGGAAATATCAACTTACCATTGGACTCCCCGAGTCATCGCAACGAGCTGCAGACAAATGACATCCTCGCCGTCTGGTTTTCGGCCGCCCTGCAGTCAAATATAACATGGATTTACTGTAACAGGAGATTAGGGCTTAACCAATATACCATGTGCTCTCTAGAACTGGAATGCTTTTGTTGAATAAGCACAGCAGACCAGTGAGTGGCATTCAGCCAGTAATGGCTAATGTGTGTGTCCAGATGTTGATTCCCTGTGGAGCTCAAAGACGCTGAGCTGATCGCCCTCCAGTACACAAGACCCGACTCTGGCTCATTAACGTTAATCTCTGTGTGGACGTGAATGTAATGAGGAGATATGTGATCCCCAGTGTCGACAGCCAAACTTTTAGCCGTGAGTCCTGAATAGTCTTATAAAAACGTGATTCAATTTGGTTTTTCAACTTGCTGATTCAATTTAAGAGCTATTCTCCAATTATCTTTCTCTGGTTAGTTTTAGAAAACCAGCTGGTCCAGTAACATTTAACTGATACTGCATATTCATTAGATAAATGGGCAATTTAAACTATTGTTGTCTCAAGGTGAAAATTAACATCAACAAAAAAAGTGTTTAAATATGCTGCTCCGTTCTCGTGGAACGTTATGCAGAAGGACCTGAAACTGTCAGAACTTATCACTATGGGAGAATTTAAGTCCATTTTAAAAAATCGAGAAAATAGCACTATTGGTCGTTGTAACTGCTCCTGACTTCTGTTATTTGATTTATTTTAATATTGACCTGTTTGTACATATAACTGCACATGATACTTGTTTATTTGTCTATGGTGTGTGATTGCTGTATTGGTCTGTTTGTATTGTTTGTCTTTATTGTAGAAATAACTTTCTCTGCTGCCCTCTTGGCCAGGTCACTCTTGGAAAAGAGATTTTAATCTCAATGAGTTTTCTCACCTGGTTAAATAAAGGATATAAATAAATAAATAAAAACATCAGAAGTGACAGTTGGGACACCCTGTTCAGGGATTTAAAAAAATAAATAAACTGAAATTAAAAAAAAAAAAAAAAGACTGAAACAGTCTTAATTTGAACCTTATGTTTATTTTCATTTCTTTGAGAAAAGGAAAACATTTGTTAAATTACATTTTCATAAATTACAGAGATATGGAATTTCACATTGACTGCCATTTGAGAAAACATCCGCTTAGTGGGTCTGATTCAGTTAGTAAAAACTGACCCAACGGACCCCGCTCTCCCCTAGTAATAGTAGTAGTAGTAGCAGTAGTAGTAGTAGTAGTAGTAGTAGTAATGTTACTCACAGTAGCAGCAGCAGTATTTGAAGTAGTCACAATATCATTTTCTTTTTTTTCGTCTTGGCAGAGGAAGGAGACGTTCTGATTGTGATTGACAGTGTTTAATTTGAGTTATTGCTGAAGCCTCAGTGATTTGATTTGAGTCATTTCTTTTAGCATTGACGTATAATTGAATTATTGCACCCTTCAGAAAGACAGTTTAAAACTGTCCTTTTTCTGTAATGTTTAATGCTCAAATGTGTGATATTTCAGACTAGATCTGAGAAATTCCCTGTGAAGAATAACTGCAGGACTTTTTTTTCATGCTGAATGACTTATTTCCAAGAAACTTATGAGCACATCTCTAGTAAACACAAGATTGGAGGTGGTGGATTCTTTGTGGTTTTACAGATCTGTGGATTAAATCAACTGATTCTTTGGTCGCGGACAGCCCTAAATAACCGTCAGTAAAAATTATGAAGTTGTCCAACTGTACTGACAAGTCACGCGTAAAATATGAGTTTGCAATGAGAGCTGCAGTTTTCTTCTTGCAAACACTTAAATTTGGCATTGCAGAAGATAACGCAGGTCAACAGTGCCAAGCAGTAGTTCAAGAAGCAAAACTGCTTTTATTTAATTAATAATCCAACCAGCACTTTACAGGAAAACTAGCTTACTAGATCACGTCAAAATGTTTGTGCTGGAATGTTTTCTGGAGCAAAAAGTAGCATTGATTATATCGGAAACCCAGGAGATAGATATAGATATATCTTATATATATATATATATATATATATATCTATATATATCTATATATATATCTATATATATATCTATATATATATATATATATATATATATATATAGATATAAAAATAAAGAAGAGAAACCAACCAAACTCAGTTTGGGATTTGTTCAGACCAAGGCTTCCATTTGTGTAACAGTTTATTTGACATTACAGGACCTGAGAAAAGGAGGCAACATTAGCAACACTATAATAACACAATAATAACTCACAAGACTGTGGCTGTGTCATCTTAAACTCCTCCTGTTCACTTCTCATTTTAACACTTTCAACGTATCTTCATCGCGTCTTCACACTGCCTGTTCAGACTCCCTCTTGTTGAAACTCACGTGCGCCAGCAGAAGCGTGCAGGGGACTTCAGGCGATAATGTGTGAACCATTTTCGTTGTTGTTGTGCAATAGTGCTGTGAGAGGATGCTTCCTTAGCCTTTCCTCTGGAAGTGAGTTAGCGGCCTTGTTGTGCATGTAGCTGGTGGTGTTGTGTTTATTTCTGTGGGTGGATTCTCACGGGTGTTTGGATGTTGTCCTTGGGCATCCTGCTGAGAGCAGCGCTTTCTAAAGTGTTTTCAAAAGCATCTGGCAGTTGCCTTGAATATGGTTACCTGTGATATTTCTCAAAGGATTGTTTTTATTGTCTCTCCAAAGTTTTTCTTAAGTTTCATGGATCATTTAAAGGGGACATACGTAACATAAAAATACATTACAACTCACAAGCTGTGAAATAAGACAAATCAGTCAATTTTTCTGTGGGTTTTCTACATCAGAAAGTGATTCAACAAGCTATTCGGATTTGGCTTCTTTTCCTATGTCACATGCAGACTCATCAGACTTTATTGGCCACAGCGTTCATATTTTATTCACTATCCAAACTGAGTAGATTGGGCTTCTTCAGGAAGGGTTTTTAAAGAGACAGAACCAGCTATATTCAGACAGTATGAGGAAACATAATGTGTTTTGAACATTAAAGCATGTAAACATGTTATAGTAGAAACCCAGAGTACAACTACGAACCTGGAAATGGGGACGATACGTCCACTTTAAAGATGGCACGAGTCGGTTGTTGCAAAGTTGCAAATCACAACAGTATGTTTGCATTAAATGGAATACAGCATTTTGTTTTTTGTCTAATCCAGCAAGTTAAATATCTGACAAATGAGTCATTCCCATCTGGTTATCTTGTCTTTGTCTTTTTACAGAAAATTCATTATATTACAATTAGGGCTGTCAATCAATTAAAAAAATGTAACTGCTATTAATCGCATTATTGAGATTCATCGGATATTCAACATTATTTATCTGTTCAAAATGTACCTTAAAGGGAGATTCATCAAGTATTTAACACTCTTTTCGACATGGGAGTGGACTGTATGCAAATGTATGTATATATTTATTGTTGGAAATCGATTAACAGCACAAATTATGTGGTACATGGTAAACTCAAGTTGATGTAAAGATTCACATTTAAGAAGCTGGAATCAGAGAATTTAGACTAAACAAAAACTCAGCTGATTAATCGTTTATCAAAATAGTTGGTGATTAATTTGATAGCTGATGACTAATCGATTAATCGTTGCAGCGCTATTCAAGACAGGTTTTTTGTAGGGTTGTCAGTCAATTAAAATATTTAATTGCGATTAATCCCATCAACATGGGAGTGCAGAATATACTTGCTCTATTTAAATGTGTGTATTGAAAATCAATCAGCAGCATAAAACATTGACAAATATTGTCTAGAAACCCTCACAGTTACTTCATTTAGCATAAAAAATATGCTCATATCATAACATGGAGAACTGCAGCCCAACAGGCAACAACAGCTGTCAGTGTGTCAGTGTGCTGACTTGACTATGACTTGCCCCAAACTGCATGTGACTATCATAAAGTGGGCATGTCTGTAAAGGGGAGACTCGTGGGTACACATAGAGCCCATTTACATTCACATATCTTGAGATCAGAGGTCAAGGGACCCCTTTGAATATGTCCATTTTTTTTTCCTTGCCAATATTTGCAGTGTAAATACAATTGCAGTGTATTTAACCTCCATCACAGTAAGTTAGTATGACATGGTTGATAACAACGGATTCTTTAAGTTTTCTCGTTTCATATAATGCCAGAACCTGTGTTGGAGACATTAGTGATGTTAAAACAAATTAGCGATAACATGTTATTACAGCTTTACCTTTCACAATAATAATCACAATATGTATCAACACTGATATAACATTACGACTTCTATAATGCTGCCGTCTAATCATACCAATAAAATCTCTGCTAGCTGAAACTTTTAAGTTAGTGTTTGGACCAGAGTTCAGCAGGTTCATTGGTAATCTTCACTATGTCTGCCTAATCTTGTCATTTCTTCTTTCTCTTGACAAATAAGAGACCAGCCATCTGCTCGCTCTGACTTTCCCTGCGATAACTTAATAAGGTGCCGCAGACTGAAGAGCTCTTACGGTGCGCTCAGACCTCATCACCGTCTCGACTGTGCTGTGTGTTAAGGGAGCAGTTTGAGCTCCAAGTTGGCTTGTGCACTGAGATTTCTTCAGCCACAACTTGTTTTGTGTTTGAACATAATCAAGGACACATTTTAAGTTTTGTATTAGTCTTTCTGTTTTGTCTGTCAGACGACTTTACAAATATGTAACTAAGAGTCTCTCATGGATTTACATGTAGCTCAGTCACAACCCTGGTTTGTTAGGTGATTTTGGGAACAACATACAGTTTAAGATAGAATAAGTTGTCATGACTATTGCTGGTCAAAGACATATTTAAACTAACATTGGCACTTGGCAAAATGTCAGTGGGTGAAAATACAGCTTTTTTTTTTTGGTTTTGGATGCTCTGATTAGTTCATTGGAAAGTATTTTGAGAAGAAGGGGGGTCAATTTTAAGACGGTAACTTCTCAAACTCATCACAAGCAACCACCTTCAACCCGAAGCATAATGCGTCTTGTGTTTCGAGGGACTCTTTTTGTGTAATGTTTCTATATTGACACAGTAGAGCACTTGGGGAAGAGTATCGGCCACATGAAAAAAAAAAAAAAAAACAGTTTGTGCCGAGATTGTTTTGAAATTTATTTGAAAATTTTATTCAGAAAGTCAAAAGTTGAAGGAAAAAAAACTTTTCTCGCCTCCAAACTCTGACTTTTTCAATTCTTCCAGTGAATTTTCCTGTGTTGACTTGTTCTGTAAAACAGCAGAATTCAGACTCTTCCTCCGAATTTAGTTTTTCTAAAAACTGTGACATTTTTTGAAAGATTTCAGATTTTTTTGTTTCCGAAATCTGAATCAGAATTTATCTCTTTCACAGATTCCAGATATCAGAAATATTTTCTTTAATTCTCTGAAGTAACTTTTTTCATGAATCCTCGTATTATTTACTACAATACAGATAAATGTGACGTTACGCTGTAAATCATCTGATAAGTATATTAACCTCATGTGATTCTCAGTGACTGATTTGAGCTAACCTCGGTCCATGTGGGCTGATATGTCATTGACAGTTGTGTTGACGTGCTGTTGAGGACAGTGTAGTATTTATACAGGCCAGTCCTCAAAGTATCTGCCGAAATGTGCTCCAGTAAACCGTCATGTCACTGCAGTAGAAAAGTCTGCAGCAGCACCAACTTGAGGCTGTTGTCACACAGGAGAGATCATTGAAACGATTTCACTGATCACGCATCATTGGGTGAGAGAGTGATAAAATAATATAACGATTGCCTCCAAACAACGCAGTGCTGCGCCGCACCCTTGGCTTTTGGCTGTGGCTCAAATCTGTGGAGTTGACAGAAGGTAATCCCCACCATGTGAGGCCTCGGCCCCAGTTTGGAGGCGGGGTGTGATTCATTCAAATCTGCCGGTGCTATAAAAAGAGGGGAAGTTGCAAGTAACCCAACTTCAACCCACAAGATCGTGGCACAGCGCAACACCATCCAGGCAGTCATTCTAAGTGATAATGAATACTATTAAAGCCATTAAAAATGCATTAGTGTGTATCGTGTTGCTGCCCCGTTTCCTAATGGCAGCAGTCATGTTCTGGCTGCTTGACTTCTTATGCATAAGGAAAAGGGTTTTCTTCAGGATGAAGGAGCAGGACGGCGATGCCATCGATCCTCCGCTCTGCATATCGGACTCCAACCGTCTCTTCAGCCTGGAGTCACTTAAGGCAGTGTGGCACGGCCACAAACTGGACTTCCTGAAGGCAGCGCATCTCGGACACGGAGCGCCCAACACCGAAGTAGTTCAGCTGGAGGATCAGCGGCGCAGCCGCATCCTCGATTACGCAAAAGACAAGAGACCGCTCATCCTCAACTTTGGCAGCTGCACCTGACCGCCGTTCATGGCGCGTCTGAAGGCTTTCCAGGGAGTCGTGCAGCAGAACGCAGATATAGCAGACTCTGTAGTTGTGTACATCGAGGAAGCGCACCCCTCCGACGGCTGGGTGAGCACCGACGCACCCTATCAGATCCCCAAACACCGGTGTCTGGAGGACCGGCTGAACGCTGCGCAGCTGATGCACCTGGAGGTGCCCGGCTGCCCGCTGGTGGTCGACAGTATGGAAAACTCCTCCAACGCCGCGTACGGAGCTTATTTCGACAGACTTTATATTCTGCAGGAGGGGAAGATAGTATACCAGGGTGGCAGAGGACCCGAGGGGTACCGGATCACAGAGCTCAGAGACTGGCTGGATCAATACAGAGAAACGCTGGAGAAATCCAGTAATCTAGTTATTAATGTGTAGGTTCATTCTCATCTTTGTAGAGCTGCTATGACGAAAAACAAAAATGCTGCATATTTTTCAGTATTATAACTCCAATTAGATAGATTTTCTCCGTCAATAATTGTTAAGTGTATTTACTTTTGATATGGTTGGTTCAGACTAATTAGTTGAAGATTGTAGGACGCACAGTCATAGTCTTCATGTCACATTGGACATTTAGACATCATGTTAGGATCCACCTACAAAAAGGTTAGTTTGTTTGGACCCTGTTTGTATGTGAACAAAAGTATTTTGTGTCATAAGTTTGTTTTTTTTTTGTAATGATTATTTCTTCTGCTCGTGTAAATGCGCCTTTAATGAACCAGTCAGGATGGAGACGTGCGCGTCCCTGTGCTCCTCAATATACTGTGAAGTTCGGTTTTTAAACGGGCTCAGTCCAGAGAACCGATACTGATGTTTTTCATACTGGAGATCACGGTGAAGGTGCTGCTCTCTGCCCTGCATGGCGCAACGGTTTTGTACATATTGTTCCGTTTTATGGATATATTTTTCATATAATAAAATGCTTTGTTCTACTCCATTGCAGGCCTATTTTATTTCAAACTAAATACTTAAATTGTGCGTGTTGCATCATTGTGGTTTTGCATGCAAGGTGGGGGAGCTGGTGTGTTTTTTTTCCCCTTTTTATTCTTTTTTAGCAACAACATCATGCTGTGCATAGATTTTACAGCAATTTGGTCTCTTATAGTAAGAAGACAAAAGGATGAATGTTCAATTTCCTGCACAATAAAGCACAACCGGCCTCTCATGGATTTCTTCCAGAAATCTCCTTTCTGAAGTGCAGCCACTGAAATTGGTGTGGAGGAGCAGAAAATATGAAATCACTATCAGAAAATGATAAGATCTCCCCAAAGCTCCAAACAAGAAAAACAACAATTGCATTATTTTTAATGCAGATTCTTGGTGATTCACAATTATAACCGGTTTATTCTCAAAGTGAAAAGGAACAAACGTCTTCAAACTCAATTTTTTTTTCAAGAGCATTGTCTAATTTTGGCACAGCTTTCTGATTTTATTGTCTGCAGTCATTTTCACACAGTAAATGCTCTGACTTTTCCTAAAATCAACTATGTCCTGACCTGCACACATCTGATCTGTATAATCAGGGTGAAATATTGTATTCAGTGGCATTTAAAACTGTATAGATAGTGATTATAGATGTTTGGTTAATGCTGTGGTGAACAAGCTGTACTTTGTTCTGCACAGACCCTTCCTATAAGCCTTTGACCTCTCACAATTAAATGAGGATAATCACACTTGATCCTATTATACTGAGTGATATATCCACCTGTAAGGGTCTAAACACACAAATGTTTTCAGGGCTTAGCACACCGATCCCAGAGCAGAAAAACAGTGTTAGGAGTGAAGGCATTTATCTGTGTTAAAGCGCACTACTGCAATATCTGTAAGTCTCTGGAGTGACTTAATGGCTCTATTATTGCTCCTATGAGCCTTCTGCATATCAGAAAACACACTAAATACCACGAAAATCAAAATGTGCAAGAAAAACCTTATATGCTTCTTGTAGTTTTCCTGGAAAAATGATTTCATTCAGCTTTGTACATAGCATCTAAAAGTGAAGGAAAATCCCCTCAGAGGCGTCAGATACCAGTCACGATGCAATGAAGACACAGCAGGAGGAGGGGGGGTAACGTCTCAGACACAGATGACTCAGGAAACCTGATACTAACGCCGACACAACCTATATGTGGAACATCTTGTCAGATGATTTGGTTCCCTGTTTCTCCAGCTTTCACAGCGGCATTATTCATAGTCATAACGCGGTTACCTCCAGCACGGTGACTGGGACATAAATCACAACAGGGCTTAAATGTAGAGCCAACACAAAGATGCTCATTGCGCTTAAAGTGGGTAATTTTTCCAAACACTGCTTATGAATTATGGCTTTGAAATAAATTTTGCTATAAATATCGCATCAGAGAAGCCAATTAGATCACGTCCTTCGGGTTTGCAGTCGTTGTTGGCCATCAGGACTTTGTATATGTGTGGTCCCACAATTAATAAATCTCAGCCAGTTCACATGCTCACTGCACATTATGTCCTTGACACATTATGAGATGTTGTTGAACAACGGAGCAACATAATGAAGGAATGAGTCACCCTGTTCCTTGAGATGCAGATGTTTTCAGTACCTGCGTATGAATATTTGCTGCTTTTATATTTGCTCTATCATTTGACTTTGGAGTCTTGGTCAATCTGAAGACATCACCTCGGGATCTAGCAAATCTTCTGACAATTTCATGCAAAAAATAATCAGTAGATAAGTAGTTAGTTGTAGCCGTGCACAACGCTATTAAGAATAGGAAAGTAGAGAGAAATGATGGAGTCCATTCTGGTTTTTTCTTGTAAATGAATACATAATTTAACCTCCTCTGGGTCCCAAATACTGTATGTTTCCAATAAAGCGTAAAAGAATCACCTCCATTGAACTGATCATAGATGATAGATATGCAGTACACAATGGGTCACAAGTTCACATTACAAAGACCATATGTTGCTGGTCTAACTACGGGGGCTTTACAGTGACCTTGTTTCCCTGCTCATCTGGAACACATTTAACACAAAAACATTCAGTATTTATGTGGAGCTGACAGTTGGGTACCGATGGGTACCTGCCTAAATGAAATATGCCCCCCTACGCAGTGGAAATTCTTTGAATCTGGATTTCTTCCATATGCAGTTTTCCATGAATGTGGAGTTTCCTCCATCAGCGCAGAGGCGGATGGGAACAAAGGGTTAAGGGTCTCAGGCTTGAGGGAGGGGGGGGATAATTAACTTTTGCTGGTCTGTCTTGCTTCATGACTTGCATGGAGCAGAACGTTTGTGCTGCTGAGGTGGTTTTTTGCAGCTCCTCTGGTCAGCTTTGAAGGTGAGGGCCCCTCTTTCCCTCGGGTCATAAGTCCACAAATGAGCGTCTGGTGGTAGAGAGTCGGGGGGCCTCGGCACACAAAAATGTTTCACTTAAACCTGTGTGATTCAGGTTCAACGTAAATGTAACCAAGCCTTGCTGGTATAAATAAACTCGCATTTCAACACTTAGGAGGCCAGTTTTAGTTTCACTGTGGACATTTTTCCAGGAATACAGAAACTATGAGAGGCCCAAGAGTGTTGTTATGAATGAAGGTTATTTGGGAGCTTTTATTGGAGCCTTGGTTACAGCATTGTCACAAGCAGTGCCTGATTTAGCTGTGGTAAGAGGTGTTTAAAGGTTTAGTTTGGGTGTTTTGAAGTGGGGATGTACAAGGTACTTATCCATAGTAGGTGTGCTACTTACAGTAAATAACAGTATGGAGAAACAGACCGGAGCGCCGACACCGGAGCAAAGCAATACAGTGCTGTGAACGGGGATGGCAGAAAAATGCATTTTAGCCGCCTAAAAGGAAGGATCAAGTAAAAAAGTTTCTATCTGTTTAAGTGTACGCTATATTTACAGTATTGTCTGACAGCAAAACTGAACTGAAACATATCCGTACTGTTTATGTCATCTGAGCCTGTTGGCTTTGGGGAGAGCCTAGATAAGTTTCACTTTCAGTTCAGTTCCCTGTCAGAAAGGTCTGTCTTACGGCAAGATAAAGTGGTGAAAATATTCTAAATATAGCGTACACTTAAACTGATTTTTTTTAGATGAACCTTTCTTTTAAGGGGCTAAACTGTGTTTCTCTGCCATCTCCGTCCACAGCACCGTATTGCTTTGCTCTGGTGTCAGTGCTCCTGTCTTTCCCCAAAGCTAGGAGCGTGCCGACCATCATCTACTGTAGGCAATACACCTATGAAAAGCTCCCAAACTATCCCTTTAAGTTGCAGCATTAAGAACAAAATGTAATCCGTTCTGATGAACATCCAGTTCATCAGTTGATTCAGACTGTCGGGGACTTTCAGGGTTAGTTTTTTAGGTCATGGACATGCAGTAACACAGCAGGAGTGTCCGAGACATCGCCCAATAAACTTCAGTCTGGAGTGACAAATTGTTGGATGAAGTGCAGAGGAAAAAAAAACAAAACACAGATTGTCAACGGTGAACTGAAATAGTGCAGCGACAAAGTGGAAAATGATCTGTTATGTGAGACAGGCAGCACTCATAGTTCACTCCTGTAATGGTCTGATTTGTTGCTTAGAAGGAGACCAGTGAAATGGAAATCAGGAAACACCGTCTGTAACATACAATAGTATATTGCTGGTGTGCTTAAATGGTATTATATCAGTTATTGTACATATATTATTGAATACTGGTCTATGTGTTAGTTCCAAACGTGTAAAAACAGTCAATTACTTCACAATTAACATGCAAAAACAAAATGCAGTGTTTTCAGTGCAGTGAAATGCAGCTCGCCTGTCTCCTTTTAGATGGATGACACCTTGTGGTCATACTCTGAGACTACATGATATTTTTAACACCGAATGTTGGATGAGACAAATACTGTGTCCGCACTGCTCTCTATAGGCTGAAAATCAGTAATGGGAAAACTGCTGACTCCATCTCTACTGACTTCAGGAAATATAAATAAAATAAGTAAAATATTCTCATTTTCTCAAAGGTTTCTGGTTTGAGTCACCATTTCGTATAGGAATCCAAAATCAACATTTTAATGTGCTGTTGATACTATATGTTATATACACAAATCAGCCATAACATTATGACTACCTGCCTCATATTGAGTAGGTCCTGCACATCCCACAGATGCTCATTGGACTGAGATCTGGAGAAACTGGAGGTCAATTCAACACCTCAAACTCGTTGTGTTCCTCAAACTGTTCTTGAACTATGTTTGCAGTGTGCACACTGCCTCCGCCGGCTTGCCTTCTTCCCATAATGCATCCTGGTGCCATGTTTTCCCCAGGTATGCTAACACACACACACACACACACACACACACACACACACACACACACACACCCGGCCATCCACATGATGCAAAAGAAAACCTGATTCATCAGACCAGGCAACCTTCCTCCATTGCTCTGTGGTCAGGTTCTGATGCTCATGTGTAGGTGCTTTTGGTGGTGGACACGGATCAGCATGGGCACCCTGACCGGTCTGCAGCTACACAGCCCCATACGCAACAAACTGCCATGCACAGTGTGTTGTGAATCCTTTCTTTCAGAACCAGCGTTAACTTTTTTCAGCAATTTGAGCTACCGTAGTACTTCTGTTGGATCAGGCAACACGGGCCAGCCTTCGCTTCCCACGTGCATCATTGAACCTTTGCTGCCCATGACCCTGTCGCTGGTTCACCAGTGTTTCTTCCTTGGACCATGTTTGGTCGGTCCAGACCACTGCAGACCTGGAACATCCCACAAGAGCTGAAGTTTCAGAGATGCTCTGACCCAGTCGTCTAGCCACAATTTGGCCCTTGTCAAAGTCCCTCACATCCTTACGCTTGACCATTTTTTTTCTGCTTCCAACATCAACTTCAAGGACAAAATGTTCACTTGCTGCCTATGATTGGGTATAGCACATACTGTATATTATAATGTATGTGCAGTGGAGGAATGTAACAATGTACATTTACTCTGTACTGTACTATTTTGACATACTTCTACTTTCCATAAGTATCTTCATCTTATTCTACTTCATACTTCTACTCACCTTTCTAGTCCGCTACATTTATTTGACACTGATAGCTACATTGTATATAAACATTTTATACTTACATGATATGATGCAGCACTGTACTACTAATCTACTCAGCAGTATACAACATATCTAAACTTGGCTTAACATTGAGTAAGTACAACATTAAAATACTCTTACATGCATTATTTTTTGTGACATTAACAGAATAATATAGTATAATATTCAATAATATAACACTGAAACAAGGAAATCTGCATAATGAGTACATTTGCGTACTTGAAGTACATTTTGCTGAAAATACTACTTCTACATAAGAAGATTTTGAATTCAGGAATTTTACTTGTAATGGAGTATTTTTAGACTGATATTTCTACTTTTACCCAACAAAAGGATCTGAGTACTTCTCCCTGTGCAGGGAACACCAACTACTGAATTACTGGCTTCATTGACCAAGTTGAAATTCATTCACTCTTGATTATAGTGATTTATAAACACGTGATACATTTGCTGTACAAGAGTTACAGTTTTTCTGATGAGTTATTCATGCTTCAGAGGCAGCCTGGCACATCTGTCTCAAAATGGCACTCAAAGGAAACGGTTTTGAATATTTAGATTAGAAATTGCAGTTTTTCCTCAATCTCATTTTTCAAAACAGTCTTAACTTTCTCTAAACCGTACGTGCAATTGTCACATCTGTTTGATGGGACATGACAACTCTATTGCATGTCCGCAGAAGGTAGTAACTCACCAAAAACACTTCATTCATGCTTCAAAACCTAGTTATTGTCTCAGTAAGTTGGCCAATGGCACCAAGTCGTTTTGTCATCGTGTGAACCGTACTGGTAAAAATGTTTACAAGTTTTTTCACTACAGCACTCAACCCTGGAAATGTATCTTCTATACAAATCTGTTTGTTCTACTTTTGTTTACACTGACTGCTTACTGTACTATATCACAATGTAGGTTTAGTCCCGCTGAATGCTTTTGTGTGTCACATGGAGCTTTTTACATTCCCATTTCAACAATGGGTAAGATAAGATAAGATAAGATGAACTTTATTAATCCCCGAAGGGGAAAATATCTTTCAGTTACATCCCCCCCAAAAAAAAAAAAAAAGGGACAAAAAAAGGGGGGGAAGGGGGGGGGGGGGGAGGGGGGCCCCCCCATGGGGGGGCCCCCGTTTTTAATCAAAGTTTACTGGGAAATACTGTACAATTTACTGTAGTACTCAGAAGAAGGATATGCACGTTTGTATGTATATGGTAAATTTATTTGTGTGGCAATGTGTAACATGTACCATAAACAGAAAATTCACCTTTGATCTTTCATGTAAAGTCATATACAGCAAGAGTACAACAGTTTTACTGAGAATCAACTCATCAGTTTTGACCAGCAAAACAATCCAGTGGTTATTGTATCTGTATTGTATTTGTATCTCACTCAAGAATTGAGCCAAAGCTAACGAGAAAAACTATAATTAAGTTAATTAGACCTCTTCTCTGTACATCCAGCGTGAGGAGCACAAGCATCTCTGGTGCCCTTCTCTTGGTTTGGTTGCAGCTGTTGTTGAGAAGGAAGAGCCTGCATCATTAAGGTGCGTGCGGACACGCCTGAATTTGACGGGTGAAGTCGAGCAGTGTGCCAAAAACGCAGGCTGGACAGGAAGTAGCGCGGGTAGGGTTGTAAACATAAACACAGTTTCTCTTATCGTGTACTTTTCTGTCATCAGCTTCTGTCTCTGCTGTTGCCCTCATTCCCCCCCGAGCAGTGCAGTAAATTTCACCATGTAATTATATAGTAAAAACAAACGGTAGCTCTTGAATGAGTCCCAGCTGTCACAAACTGGCTGCACATTAGAGAGGAGTGTTGTCATGATACTGGAATTTTTTAATTTAGATCTAAATCTAGATGCAGTGCCCTGAAAAATATTGATACTGTGGAGGGGGGGGGCGTGCATATGCAAGCAGAAAGTGCAGCTGGTACCTTACTGCAGAAAATGAGCATTGAAATTGTGTCACATATTCATAATGTATTTTTTTTTTTATTTCTATCAACCAAACATAGTTAATAGCTGTCTTTTTTTAAAAAATGTGTTTTTTCCTTCACTTTGTATTTCTAAAAATTGCAATTTTATTTAGTTTTCTTCCCAGAAATGAATATAAAACTGGGATATAGGCCAACTGTGTGTGTGTGTGTGTGTGTGTGTGTGTGTGTGTGTGTGTGTGTGTGTGTGTGTGTGTGTGTGTGTGTGTGTGTGTATGTATATATATATATATATATACTCCTGATCAAAATCTTAAGACCAGTTAAAAAATTGCAAGAATCTGCATTTTGCACTGTTGTATCTTAAGAAGGTTCTAAGTAGAGTTTCAAAATGCAAAAAGAGGAAATGAGAGCAAGAGACCAAATGTTTTGAGCAGGCAATTTATTGAAAAGAACAATTTAACTGAAATAGGCTGTTCATCAGCTGATCAAAAGTTTAAGACCATAGCTCAAAAAAAAAAACCCTAAAACAGAAATTAAAGTCTCAAAAACAGACTCAGTAATGAGTAGCTCCACCATTATTGTTGATCACTTCAAAAATTCGTGTTGGCATGCTTGATGCGAGTGTTTCCAAAAGGCTTGTAGGAATGTTGCTCCAAGTGGTGAAGATGGCTTCACGAAGGGCATCCACTGTCTGGAACTGATGTCCATTTTTGTAAACTTCCCTTGCCATCCATCCCCAAATGTTCTCAATTGGATTTAGATCAGGGGAACATGCAGGATGATCCAAAAGAGTGATGTTATTCTCCTGAAAAAAATCCTTTGTCAGACGGGCATTGTGAATTGCAGCATTGTCCTGCTGAAAAACCCAGTCATCACCACACAGACGAGGGCCCTCAGTCATGAGGGATGCCCGCTGCAACATCTCCACGTAACCAGCTGTTGTTTGACGCCCCTGCACAACTTGGAGCTCCATTGTTCCATTGAAGGAAAAAGCACCCCAGATCATGATGGCGCCCCCTCCGCTGTGCCGTGTTTGAAAAAATCTCAGGTGGCATCTCCTTGTCATGCCAGTAGCGTTGGAAGCCATCAGGACCATCAAGGTTAAATTTTTTCTCATCAGAGAATAAAACTTTCTTCCAACTTTGAACATCCCATGTTTGGTGCTCCCTTGCAAAGGCCAAACGGGCAATTTTGTGGCGTTGAAGGAGACGTGGCCTTTGAAGACGTTTTTTGTTTTTGAAGCCGTTCCTTTGCAGATGCCGTCTGATGGTTATTGGGCTGCAGTCAGCACCAGTAATGGCCTTAATTTGGGACGAGGATCGTCCCGTGTCTTGACGGACAGCCGTTCTGATCCTCCGGCTCAGTGCCGGTGAGATTTTTTTGGGTCTACCACTTGATTTTTTTGTTCCATAAACCTCAGGATCTTTTAAGAAATGCAAAATGACTGTCTTACTGCGTCCAACCTCAGCAGCGATGGCACGCTGTGTGAGGCCTTGTCTATGCAGCTCAACAATCCTGCCACGTTCGAAGGCAGTGAGTTTTTTTGCTTTTCCCATCAAGAGGTCTTGACAGTGTGATTACTTGACAGAAAATGACATGGAATCCAAATTTTTGCACAGATTTGGGCTTTTAAAGGATGTGGTCTTAAACTTTTGATCAGCTGATGAACAGCCTATTTCAGTTAAATTGTTCTTTTCAATAAATTGCCTGCTCAAAACATTTGGTCTCTTGTTCCCATTTCTTCTTTTTGCATTTTGAAACTCTACTTAGAACCTTCTTAAGATACAACAGTACAAAATGCAAATTCTTGCAATTTTTTAACTGGTCTTAAGATTTTGATCAGGAGTGTATATATATATATCTTTTTTTTTTATATATATTATATTTATATTCCTATATATATATATATATATATATATATATATATATATATATATATATATATATATATATATATATATATATATATATATATATATATGTGTTTAAGAATCAAGAAGGCCTTGCAACCCCTCGTTGAAGCTGTGGAGACCACTAGTGGTTGCTGGGACCACCAGGTTGGGAACCAGTGTCTTAACAACAGACAGAGAGAACTACCTGACTTTGTATTTCAGAGCCTGAGTCCCGGTGACGTATATCAGTTGCACCAAAAGGTGGAGACAGAGACTGCTGTCTCAAACTGTGATACCATCAGGGGCCGAGGTGGAGTGCTGACAGAGGCCCTGTTATCATGCTGGTGATAAACAGCGAGTTGGCCCAGGGGAGGGATTTATTAAACATCACGGGGCAGGAAAACAGATGTTCCTCTGATTTCAGGTGGTGCATAAAGTATGTACATCAGTTGGATCTCATACTGTGAAACATCTGACGTATTAGCCGGCCAAGCATCTGATCTTGTCTTAACCTCCTTGTTGTGTCGAGAGCAGAGACAACATAAATCAGGACACAAGAAGATTGTGATGTTATATATGTTTTATTAAAAGCTATGAACAGACAACAAAACATTATCTGGCCAAAGCACAACAGCAAATAGTCCCAGACTGGACCAAACACTGATACCAAGTACTGCCCCCCTGTAGAAATGCCACTTCTAAATCATTAGAATACTACACAATGTAATACACAACCTGAAATGTACCTCTGTTATGCTGTAAGTAAGAACAAGATAACCACCCTCTCAGAATGATAGACAAAACCCACATTAAGAGCTGAAGGGGACTTCAGAGAAAAACATCTCCCACTGTAAAATCACAGTTGATTAATGTGAATATTTGACATTAACTATACTCCACTTGTTTAACTATTAATTTAATGGGTGTCAGACATGTTTTTTTCCCGTTCAATCAGTATTCATGAAACCACTTCTCCCTCCATCAGGAGTGTGTCTCCATGTCTTGCATGATGAGACAAACCAATAACATTCAACAGATGTTACAGTATTGGTTTCTGGTGCAACACTGATGGTGAGAAGCAATGTTGGAAAACCTCTGCGAGGCTGCCAGCAAGCTTGACACTGATCAATAGGAGAAGGTGTTGAGATATTAATACCATGGATACAAATAGATGTTGGAAAACATCTGCGTTCAGTACCTTTAACGCCAACACCCAAAGTGATAGATCTGCAGAGAGAGACAGCTGGATGGTAATTGGGTAGTGAAGTTACCTCCAGGTACATACTGTACAATAATGCTTTTTGCAGGAAAAAGATCAAGTTCTGTAGAGTTATGACCTGCAGTTGCTTGGTTGGTGTGCAGTAATATCTAGTTACACATTTTAACTACAAACTCACAATTTTGCATTAATTATGATATGGCAAATTCACAGTGTGCTGCATGGAGATGGTTAGGGCTGCAACTAATGTTTACTTTCATTTTATATTAATCTGTTGATTATTTTCGCATCTCAAATATTTAAAAGATATCCCACAGCTTAAGGTGATCTATTAAACAGTCCAAATCCCAAAGATATTCAGTTTAAAGTCAAATAAGACAAAGAAAAGCATCAAATCATCACATCTCTCACATCAATAGATCATATAATGTTGACTGAAATGACTAAAATAGGGAATACATTATCAAAATAGTAGCTGATTAATCGTTGCAGCTTAAGTTATGGTTATAAAACAATTTAACGAATAAAAAAAATCAATGGTATGATTACTTATTACAAATACTGAAAGAAAGGGGTCTAGGTAGCATGTGCTCTGTTAAAATCATCATTTCTCCTCTTGCATTATTAACCCATAGACTGTATATTAAGGTGGACAGCATAACAGGTCCACTAAAGTGAAGCCAAAACATCTGGATCGCCCCTGGTGGCTGGCTGCAGAATAGGTCATAAGACCCGCCCCCTACATGCTAGTGATTGGGACTTGGGCCAAATTAAAAAGTCAAATTACCATGGCTTCAAACTAAGATAGACATTAAATTTATTGTACTTGTACTGTACATTTTTTAGAGGCCTACAAGTAACTTGCAATTCTTTTCTTCAGTAGCCTACAATAATTGAGTGCAATAATTCAGATGTGCAATAATCTGGTTTACTCTGGTATTAACACTGCATTTATTTATACAGTACATTTTAACTATTATTTATGTTACTACACACTTGATATATACTTGATGTTCACCTGCTACAGATCCTATTTTTCACCATTATTTGCACTGTTGTTATACATATGTCTTATTTATATTTTCTTATATCACTAGGCTATGTTCATATATATTTCTTTTCTCAAATGGAAGAAAAACGTCACTCAATTTTCCCCAGGATCAATAAACTATTTCTGATTCTGATGTTTGTTTATAGTTTCCTTGCCGGAGAGAGTGAAGTTTGTCCCAGAGCTTGCTGCTGTTTTGTTATCCTACACCTCAGAGAAGGGAGCTTCATTGAGCTGTGAGTGACTACAAGCTGAGTACACCCTACAGGGTGGAGGGACCAGACTGGAGTTGGGCTTCACTTCTATACAGTGGGACTAAATGTAGACGCGTCATCCATCTTTATATACAGTCTATGCATTAACTCCATTATATGTAACAAAGCAGCAGAACCATGATTGTGAAGTCAAAAATCTTAAGAAATACATCACAATGACATCTTTTTACCAGCTATCAAGGTAGAACATCTTTTATAATTTCATACATTTTTAATGGGTAGTTTTCAACAGTACGATATAAAGTTCATTTACAAGCCAGTGTCATCGTTATCCGCTTGGTCCATTTGATTATACATTCAAATATATTCCAGTGTAGTCCAGTATGTCTCAATTTATTAACACAACTGTACAACAGTCATAGTTTTTCATCTGACATGACATTAGAGTCCTTCCAGGGGGAGACGGGGAGAGGCAGAGACGATTTAATCAGATGGAGGTGTAGTGTCTCCCAAAGCTGCTGAGTCTAATCTTCTCTGGCAGGATGATGTTTACGGAGTGCTCCGGCTCCTCTTGGCTCGCGCCGCCGGCTTCTCTCAGCAGGTGCTCCCGCTGCTGACGAACAAGCTGGCTGTACTTGGCATTAGCTAGCCAAGTCTCGCAGCGGCCAAAAAACACAATGCCTGTAGTGCCGAGGATGACCACGCAGGTGAGCAGGGCCAGCATGCCGAAGCAGATGAGCTGACCGTGGGTGACGAGGACGCCGGGGGAGTGGACTGTCTCCTTTAGGGTGATCTTGAGCAGGTCTCTCTCAGGCGGTCTTAGAAGTTTGTGAAAAGTGTGAGCAGGGAGGGAGTAGTGCTGCGGAGTCAGCGCAAACACTCTGTGGTCCACAGGCCTGGCGGCGACCGGCTTGGACCTGGCCTTCGGCCTGTGCTGCAGGGAACACGTGGGACCTGTAAACCATTTCTGGCAAACGCACCGGAAGGTTCCATCAGGTTGAGCAGCACATGTGCCCCTGTTGGCGCAGGGCCTGCTGGCACAGGGCGAGAGATTGGTGGTGTCATTACAAGTGAAACCAGCAAAGCCGAGTGGACAGACACATGTGAAGGCCAGGCCGTGGTTTGTACAGTTGCCACCATTGAGGCAGGGGTTAGGCTGGCAGCTGTCAACGCTGATCTCACACACGTCTCCAGAAAATCCAGGGGGACATAAACAGGAAGAGGAGCCTGCTGAGCCATCGGCATCCGTACATGTGCCTCCGTTTTGACAAGGAGAGCTGGAGGACAGAGCAGAAATATGAACAGACAGCAGGGGAAACAAGGCTCGCAGTTAGTGCACAGCTTCACTGCAGCATCGTTTATCCTGTGGTTTTAATAGTGAAGCAGCCATCCACTCTTATTTCACAGGTAGATGTAGTAAATTGTCTAGTTCAAAATCCATCATTTGCAGGCTCTTCTAGGGGAGTGTTTAAATGTTGTATAATGTGAACGAGTTAAAATCCTGCTGCTTATGAGCCCTCTTTTTCATGCAGGCGGTGCTGCATTGATTATCTCACATTAAGATTCACAGAATTTGTTGCTGTCGAGGCGGACAGTGGATGAAATATTTTAGGATTAAGTTTCCTTAATGCGTTGAGAAACTGCCCCTACTTCTAAATCTAAATAATCCATTTAAACACTCATTGGAATTCTGATAAATGAGTTTTGACAAAGCTGAAAATGGGACTCTTTTTATTAGTTCATGAAAAGTTGATTTTTGGAGATGCACGGTTTGGATAGCGACAAAGTGCCGAGCTGCAGCATATCACAATGTGGCCCTCTGATAATAAACGTTCCTTTCATTTTGCGAAATCATCATCTTGGATGTCAAAGTAAATAAATAAAAATAAAAAATATTTAGTTAAGGTAGGGCAGGTGACAGGAATTGCAGCAAAAACTACTGTAAATTATTTAGGTTTGTTTTTAGATATCAGCTCTCTGGGGGGACTGTGACACTGGAAGGTCTTCACTTCTGTAGGCTGGCCTTGATGGGAAAACTTCAAGTGCCACCCTCATAAAAACAAGCTTCAAACTGATTAAAATGTTACCGAAAATCCCTGCCCACACACATCTGCACTGTAAAGAATGCAGCTTTCTCCACCATAGACCATAATGAAAATACACTTTTACTTTTTTACAACTGGGCGGTTATTTTCTACATTAACTGATTACTCTTTAGCTCTCTAAATGTCAGAAAAAAAACAGGGTGATGTAATTACATTGCAAATTTTGTCTGAAGAGTACAAACCCAGAAATATTCAGTTTATCATGAGAAAAAGAAAATCAGTATGTCCTTGCAACTGGTTTAACTACAAAATGTCATTTTCACTTCAAGATAGACATAATTAATCAATTCAGCCTACCGCTGCTGCTCGTTTCAGCTCTAGAATAATACACTTATTAATCATGTGATATTGATTTCACTCATTTTTTTCCTCACCCCTAATGAAAAACCAGTGTGAATCTAATTTTCAGCAAATGAAAAATCTCTACCAGTAACAAGATATAAAAGGCACCTCTGCAATAATGTTCCTGCGCGCATGTGTGCAGCATATCTGATCAATCCTGCCACGCTTCCCAACCTAAGCGCACTGATGAAAACCCTGTGATAAAAACAATCAATAGCTCTAATAGTAGCTTGTGTGCTTACAGTATACGAGTCCCTAAACAGTCTGTCTGTCTGAGTCAAAAGAAAAATGGCGTGGCATAATTTTTAGCCGTTTCTGGTGTTTCATAGAGGAGCTGATTAATGAAACATCACATAGGCATTTTAATGGAGATGGATTCCACTGGAATACGAGTGAAGTGCCTTCATTTCATTGTGGAAATCATAATAAGGTTCAAATGCTAGGGGTTTTTTTTTTTGAGGGGAGGAGGATAGCTGTCAGTTCACTGACACAGAGGTCTGGGCTATTGACTAGGTGAGTCATTCAAGTCAATAACAAGGCTGGCTGACAGAGAACAAACATGGTGGAGTTCAGTTGAGTCTGGAGGGCTCTGTCAGTTAGCCGAGTCTCCGGAGAGTCGTTCGTACTGCATGTGTCTGATGGATGGCAGGAGGACGGATCGAGCCTGTCTGTAATCCAGCGGAGCTTAAAGGGCAGAGCCACTGTTTTTGTTGGGTATGATTTGCCTGAAAGCAAAAATGTAAGACTAAAGCTGCAACTTCTTATTGTTTTCATTGTCGATTCATCCGTTGATTATTCTCTCAATTAACTGATTACTTGTTTGGTCTGTAAAATTTCAGAAAATGGTAAAAAATGTCAATCAGTGTTTCCCAAGATGATGTCTTCTTTTGTCCACAACTCAAAGATATTCAGTTTACTGTCATAGAGGAGTAAAGAAACCAGAAAATATTTACATTTAAGAAGCTGGAATCTGAAAAATTTGACATGAAAAAAATACTAATTAATCAATTCTCAAAATTGTTGGTGATTAATTTAATAGTTGATGACTAATCAATTAAGCGTTGCAGCTCAGTTGATTAAAACAATTAATTGCAATTAATCACACATTTTTTTTTATGTTCAAAATGAACCTGAAATGTAGATTTGTAAAGTAAATACTTTATTTAATACTTCATTTAATACTCTTATCAACATGGGAGTGGGCAAAAAAGCTTGCTTTATTCAAATGTGTGTATATATTTCTTCAATTAACAACATGACAAATATTGTCCAGAAACCCTCACAGGTACTGCATTTAGCATAAATAATATGTTCAATCATAACATGGCAAACTGCAGCCCAACAGGCATCAACAGCTGTCAGTGTGCTGACTTGACTATGACTTGCCCCAAAGTGCATGTGATTATCATAAAGTGGGCATGTCCATAAAGGGGAGACTGGTGGGTACCCATAGAACCCATTTACATTCACATATCTTGAGGTCAGAGGTCAAGGGACCCCTTTGAGGAACCCAGTTTGTCCTCTCCAAAATGTAGTGTGAGTTTGGAGCGTTATTTAACCTCCTTTGTGACAAGCGAGTATGTCATGGTTGGTACCATTGGATTCCTTAGATTTTCTTGTTTCATATGATTCAGAGCTTCACAAGTTTTAAAACTGAGCCCGCTACGACCTCCTGACGATCGATTGTGTTAAAGACATTATTTATTTTTTTAAAAATGATTTTGCTGTAACACGTTATTATCACGTTAACTTTGACAGCCCTAGTTTTTTGTTTACAGTTATGCATTCTCTCAGTGCGCTGTACAAATGCTGTATTCAGAGACTGTCACACTTCTACTGTGTGCCAATTCCAGTACTTAGAGGATACTTGAAGGTGGGTCCCTCAGACAACCCGAAGTCTGCGCCTCGTCTCCCCAAACGAGGACAAAACTAGAAGCACTGTCAGGTGTTCCTGCTCGATTCATAAAGTCAAACATCTCCAGGACTTTGCCCTTCGATATTATGAATAGTGGTAAATATCAACAGTAAATGTGGTTCACTTGACTTGCAGCATCATGATTACAAATTTTACAGTCTGATCTTCAATGTCTCAATTAAACCCCGAATGAAGACATGCTACACAATATACCCAGTTAATAGTAAATATCCATATAACATCTGTCCATCTGTGAAGCTATGCTATAAGATATCCAGCCTCTTGACACAAATAAGCACCTTGCTACCTTTGTGTGCATTCTGCAGTGTCTCCTTAAAGTAACTGGATCAGTTCGTATGATATACTTATCAGCATATATGTGTATTATATGTATTATGTATGTATGTATAGTAAATAGGTAACATGGTACTGAAAGAGACGAGGACTGCCTGAATGCATCTATAGCCTGGAGAGCAGTGGATTACACATAAGTTGTACCAGCAGGCTAAATTTCTGTTTGCATACTCTACATAGAAGCTTTTGAAATGTCCCCGCCCTGTTGAGCAAATAGGATTCATTTCAATTTTGAAAAGATGAACTTCAAAGAATCTCTAAATTGGGATGCAGCGTACGATGCTGCCGATGTTCACACCACCAGGCAGCTGGTGGGTAAAGGTGTCTGCTTGTCAACAAGGGGAGAGCGTGGCTGCTGCTGTATTTATGACAGGAGGAAGCTGGAGAATGAGTTCTCTGAAATTCCTTCTTTCTACATCAGAGAAATCGCGTCTTTGAAAATTCATGCCTGCAGGAAAATTGTGGCTAAATGAGCCCAGCACAGTTACACTGTGTTTATTGTTTGCAGTTGCTGACTGAAACAAAAGGCTGGCCTAAACATGTTAGTGAGTTCACTTTAAATTAATATACCAATGTGATGCCAGGGCTACAAGGCTGACATTCATTTTATTTTTAATTTTACATTTACTCAGACCTTCACTTTCAAATCCTGTCACTGTCCCCACTGTTCTCACCTTCAACGACAAAATGTTCACTTGCTGCTAGGGATGTTAATAATTATCCGGTAACTGACATTAACCATTTTAACCGATTAATGCTATCCTTAAAAGGTTAAAAGAAATATTAATAATTAATTAAAAAGCTCAGAAAAGTGCAGATGAGTGGCAGAGAAAAGCTGGTCCACCTTAAGAGAGATACAGGAAGTTGGCTCTGGACTTCCAGCTGAGGACTTGTAGCTTGTAGCCTCGTAGCATTTATTCACCGATAAACTGTACACGCACTGTCTGCTACAGCTACGTTCACAACTATAATGCCACCGACAAACCCACACCCACCACCACCACACACACACACACACACACATGCTGTCTGTCAGGAACTCCTTGAAGTTATGCTACAGCCGGCACAAGCCACCACAACGCTAGCAGCTAGCAGCTAGCAGCTAGCAGCTAGCAACTAGGAGCTAGCAGCTAGCAGCTAGCAGCTAGCAGCTAGCAACTAGGAGCTAGCAGCTAGCAGCTAGCAGCTAGCAACTAGCAGCTAGCAGCTAGCAGCTAGCAGCTAGCAGCTAGCAGCTAGCAGCGCTACTTGCTGCCTAATATATCCCTCCCACTGCCAGGTGCCATTGTAACAAGATAATCAATGTCATTCACTTCACGTGTCAGTGGTCATAATGTTATGGCTGATTGGTGTATAATCAATATTATAAAATAACTATCAAATGAAAACTGTGAAAGAGGGCTGTGCAATTGATTGGATTTCAATTACAATTTCGGCTTCTAACGATTATAAAAACAAGATAACTGACATAAAATGAGTATTGGGCTGCATTCTGTTCTGCAACGACGCTCTCGTTTTGTCTTGCGTTATACATCCGGTGCACCCCTTTCCTTTACAGCGGTGCGCTCACACCCTGCTCAGCAGGTCAGGGATGGCCGCTAGTTGTAGGAGGATCCCCTTGTGGGAACTCTCCTCGGCGCTGGCTGGCCCTTGCCGGGCCCTATTTCCTCCATGGTGATGCGCCTCGACCGGCTAGGTCAGCTTGGAAAGGTCAGAGGTGAAGGTGGTGCTTTACAGCACCTTTCGCCCAGACCTCACCACTTAGTGTTCGCGGTGCCCCCTCTCCCTGTGGGAAGGGACAGAGATCCTGGCACGAATGTCGGAAACCCACCTGACCTCATTTACCATACTTTGATTTTGTTTTGGTTTTTTTTGCTGGGTCATCGCCATTCATATCTATACAATGAATGTGTTTACATTTACTAGAGGACACAGCCTTTTAATTCTGTCAAATTGCACAAGACTGATGCATTCAACTTTGATTTTTGCCATAATCAGTCATAATATAATGACAGTATATCAAATCATGTGAAAGGTGTCACTCGTAGTAATGAACCGACAGAGAATTATCCCCCGATTGTGCAGCTCCCCTCGGCTCAGCTCAGTGTTTAGCTGTTCGGCCCCAACTGTTACTGTTATTTTGTTCTCGCTGCTCTTATACTCGTCGTCTTTGGCCGCAGCAGGCAGCCATTTTCAGTGAAAAAGCTCTAAATACCCACTGTGCTCTGTCTGACAAGTGGTGCTAAGCAGGTACACACAGTTATCGGCTAGCTGGTGAACATAGTGGAGCATTTAGCAGCTTAAGAGCCAGATATTTCCCTCAGGAGGTGGTTGAAATCAAAAACAGAGCTAAGTGAGAGTGAATATTGAACTTCCATCCTCCAAGTGGCGATATGTCAATGTTGTGTTCACAACTTGTTTCTGCTGCCCCCAAGTGGCCAAAAAAATCAGTAAGTGCATGTTCCAGGTATTCACCTCCC
Source organism: Pterois miles (assembly GCA_947000775.1). Taxonomy (NCBI): domain Eukaryota; kingdom Metazoa; phylum Chordata; class Actinopteri; order Perciformes; family Scorpaenidae; genus Pterois; species Pterois miles. Next base: position 652,262 of record CAMQGK010000030.1, read on the forward strand.
CCGAGTCGCTGCACCTCTACTTCCATGTTGCGTCAGCTGAGATATGCCTGCTTGCAGGTATAGTTTTGTGTTGCTATTATGATGTGTTGCGGAGCCACAGTACACACCAGAAAAAAATCAGTCCTCAGAGTAAAGTTGACTGAGCAACTACTTGTTGTAATAAAGAGCTGGAGTCCAGTTCAAGTGGAGTTTTCCTTCACAAAGTTGGAAACTTGCCAGTTCCCACATTTCAGCGTGCTGGTGTTTGAGGGGGAATTGTATCAAAGCGAGCGTCTCTGCTTGTTTTATAAATGTGCAAACACCCTCTTGCCTCTTACAAGTCACAACAACCAAACTGGGGCTGCAGTTTGTGCAGTAAAGAAGAAAAGAATATTTTCTCTGCTAACAGCAGCTTGCTATTAGGAGCTACAGATACATGAGCCACAGAGTGAGGTGGATTTTATTGGCTGCCTGGTGATACAAAGGGAGCTGACAGACTGCACCGTGCATTGATTATTCCTCCTAATGATAAATTAATGGAGATAAGGCTGTAAAGCATCAGAGTATTCCTTTCCGTGAAATAGAAAATAAAGGTGCTGGTACCCATTTGTGAGACACAGTCCTCTCTTCAGGTGGCAGTTTTCCCCAGCGTAGCCATGGGGACAGATGCACAGGTATCCCCCCTCTCCCGTCTCTATGCAGGTGGCATTACCAGCACAAGGCCTGGACGAGCACAGGCGAGTATCTGTTGGTAGAAAACAAGCATGCTGTTTTTAGATCTTGTGTGCTCTCTTTCTCACTTCCTGTCTCTCCTGCCTGTTTTTCCCTCCTCGCTTTTGTTTCCACCCTCACACTCACAGCTCTCCCCACCGCACCATCTTGTCACCAAGAACAAAAAGTGAGAACAACCACGTTTCCACAGGCAAACAGCTCATATGCCGCAACAGAATTACAGATTTACAGTGTGTGCGTGCATAAGGAGGTCAAACTGAGCCAGAGGCCGAAAAAATATTTCTTTATAATCTTCTCCCGTTGTTTCTTCTATCGCTTGAGGGGCAGCAAGTCATTTTCATGCGATAATGTTCATTGTAGGAATTATTATTTAAGTGCTTGATTTAAATATGGATGTCTGAAGTGGAAATGTGACTTTTAGCTTCCTACAACATTTAAATTTCTGCAGCCTCAGCGCTTCACTTTAGAGATTTCTCCTATCATGGCACAAAAGCTGTAGTTTATATTATGTATTTCCACAGTTATTTAGTGGCTTCAGCTTTCATTATTAACCAACGGTGTAAGAAAATATCAAATATTCAGTATCATGATATTAGGTTTTGTGATGCTGTACTGATATATATATATATTTTTTTATTAATTTTATATATATATATATATATATTATATATATAATATAATATATTATATATATATATATATATATATATATTATATATATATATAATATATATATATATATAATATATATATATATATATATATATATATATATATATATATATATATATATATATGTGTGTGTGTGTGTGTGTGTGTGTGTGTGTGTGTATATCTATATATCTATAGCTATAGATATATATATATATATCTATAGCTATATATATATATAGTAAAAACTGTATATGTAGAATTGTAAAAAGTGTATATATAGATATATATTATAGTAAAACGTGTATTTACTGTATATTATAGTACAAGTGTGTCACTTTATATTTTATGCTCCTTTAAATTATATTTATTAATAATCCTAAAATTAGATTACAAATTTGCAATGTACCGTCTTGCTTATAGTATTGCAATGTATCGCGATGTATTGAATTGTAACCCCTGTATCATGATATATATTGTATTGCCACATTCTTGCCAATACACAGCCCTGTTATTAAAACATAATTATTTTTGCCTTAGATCTTTTGTTCTCTAACTTTGCCTGTCTAAAAATAGTATCGTCTCCAGACGCCGGCCTCATACGATGTTAACCTTTGTGTCCCCAGGGCTCTGTGACTCACCCTAACAGAAAGTGTTTGCAAGGCAGAGACACAAGTGTTTTTACTCAGATGTTATGCGAACGGCGGTGTGTTCTTTATATGTCAGTTTCCCTAAAATTAAATTTAAAAAATTGCAACATATCGCCTTGCTTACAGTATTGCAATATATCGCGATATATTGAATCGTAAACCCCCGTACCATGATATATATTGTAGGGCCAGATTCTTGCCAATACACAGTCCTGTTATTAACCCGTAATTCCTTTTTTTTTTTTTGTCGTCGCCTGTCTAAAATTACTATATACTCTCCAGATGCCAGCCTCATTTGATGGCAACCTGTGTGTCCCCGGGGGTCTGTGGCTCACCCTAACCTCTGCTGTGTCAGAAAGTGTTGCAAAGCAGGGATATGTGTCAGGGCAGCTTAATGAGTCTCACCTTGGTCACACAGGCTGCCCACCCAGCCGTCCTCGCAAACACACTGCCATGCCTTCTCACATGTGCCGTGCAGACAGCCGGGGAAGGGCACGCACTGGTCACAGTTCTCTCCCTGCCACCCTGGTTTGCACCTGAAAGAGGGGAAAAGGGAACAATCCTGAACTATAAATATACCACCCACAGAGCTTTGCAGTCCTGCTCTTGTCCCCATAATGTCTGCATGCTTTTTCTCTTAAAGCGAAATGACATTCAAGTCACAGTAATTGGTTAGATTCCCAAAATACCAACAGAGATGAAATAGTCATTTTGGCTCCCCAGTAGATAGCATTTGCTGGAAAAGCATTTTAAACTGGCTTTGTAACCAGAAGCTTTTGAGTTACCTGTTATGATAACAATGCTTTTCACTGTTCAAACAAAGGGCTGATTTGGCATTACTTGTAACACAAGTGCCAAACAAATCTAGAAAAGAACAGAACTGGATCCAGTTGGCTGGATTGGGACTAAATTTCCCATTTACAGCTCCAACGATTTATGGGATTAAGGCTGCAAAAGCCCACAGGGTCTATACTGTATCATGTACACAGGAATCTGAGGTCGTTGTAGTACCTGCACTTCCCTGGCTTCTCACAAAACCCGTTTTCTGTGTTGCACCCTGCGCTGCATTCCCAACCTTTGAGACGGGAGGAAGGAAAGAAAGGGACAACAGCTGTTTGCACCAGAAAATCAAAACCACATAAAACATTAAAGCAATAAAATATGCATCCGTTTGACTTTCATTCAGAGCGAATCGGTTCAGGAAAGAGTTCCACGACTCAAATGTGCGTTTCTGTCAGTTTTGTCTCAGTGGGTTGATTAAAATCTCGGATTACCTTTGGCGACGCCTGGCACGACCAGAATGAAGACCACCGCTGTGAGATGCATCGTAACATACAGCGATAGAGCCCCTTTTGTCCTACAAAATAGGAAGCGAGAAGTTGCAAAAAAAAAAAGAAACAGCTGTCTCTATGCGAGGCATTAACGTGTTTTTGTTAAAGGTATCACATTACACAAAAGTTGATTTTAAGAAAAGAAACCTTATATGCAGACTTCAGTATAAATATGGCACATTTTCTTTGAGTTGAATATGTAGGTTATCGTAGTGAAAATCACACTCCAAATGTATATTATTAGAATAATTTGTGTTGAATATTTTCTTATTGAGTATAGGTCTAATTGACGCACCTGAACCATATGCGTCTGCTCCCAAAGGCGTCCATTACGCACGAGCAGAAAAAGAGAAAAGCAGTTTCATTTCCAAATTAACACATTTCCCTCTTTCACTGAAACGCTCTTGGATGGTCACCTTACCTATGTCGCACAGGCGCTCTGTTTCCGAGTGGCTTCAGTCATATTTGATGGACTTTCTTTGTGTTGTTTTTTTTTAATCCAAGCGTCGCGCTGTACAAAGTGACACCGCGGGTGCAGGAGCGGTGCGGCTCGCTGGAGGAGGACCGGGAGCTTTTAACGGGACTGCTGCATCGCGCGGCGTCCCGGTGCAACACGCTCCTCCCACCTTATGAGGAAGGATGTGAGCACCGGTCAGACCCCCGAGAGACGAGAGCTGTAGTTGTAGAGAACATTAGCTGCCTGCATTTTATAAATGCATTACTGTAAGCCTTCGGAGGAGTCTGTCAGTGAAGTGAGGAGGTCCCTGCGGGTTATTAACACTCCCATCACAGCTTAGCTCTGCTCATTTTCTTTATCAAAACACAATCCAATCCGGCTTCTCTTACTCTGAGTGTCTGCATGAGTGGAAAACAAAGCAGCAATACAGAGTAAAAGTACTACATAATCAGTCACATGTACTTTAACTATTAAAAGTAAAATGCATCAAAAATGACCCCTTCACGGTTATATTATTATATGTTATAGTATTATTGATTCAAAAATATGAGGCATAGCTTGTAAGCAACATTTTACTGTTGTTCCTTGTTGAGGTGGAGTTACTAGGGAAAACTAGACTTCTGCACCTCCTCCTGGCTCTGCTTTCAGCCTTTAACACAATCTAGCCTGACAGGAGACTTTGGCCAATCACGGGTCATTTCAGAGAGAGAGAGCGTTCCTATTCGTTGTTCATTCAACGGAGGCAGCTGTCAGTCACTCAGGTGAAAGGAGGCAGCGCTGATCAAATATGAATCAATATTCTGTTCCTGTAAGGCCTATTTCTCACCTCAGTTGTTTTCAGAAACATCTTGTAGTAATTGTTTTGGCTTTAAAATGAAAAAGTTTGCTCCAGCTGGTGGCCGGTGCTTGGTATTTCCTCAACTGATCTCAACATGGCTGCCAGGTCACAAATTTTTCTCATTAGCCAAACAGTGACTACAAGATGTTTCTGAAAACAACTGAGGTGAGAAATAGACAATAGCGTAACAGAATATTGATATTTGATCAGCGCTGCCTAGTTTGACCATTTGATCACAGTTTGAGCAGCTGTCAATCACTTGCAGAGACGGCAGGCTCCAGCTCAGGTGTAATTGGTTGTTTTCCTCCGGTCTGTGAAATCTTGCAGATGCCATTAGGAGCACTGGAGGATGCAGAGGAACATGATTTGGTTTTTTTTTTTCAGATTCCCTGTCTGATGCACTACTGTCAGGATATAGTGACTGTTTTATAAAAATAACTTTTTAAAATCATATTTCTTCCATTTCTGCCCACTGCTGCTTCAATCTATAGCAATCTCAGGTCATCAAGTAGCAAGGCTTTGTCATGGTGTGTGATACCACCCAAAAGGCACCATTTAGCATCACTATGAGGCCCACCGGGCTTTCCGTTTACTCCGACGTACTGTAAACCCATAGGCAGCACCGGGAGTGACTGTGGTGACGTAATTTTAAAAAGCAAACCCAACAAACACACAATTTCATCCAGGAGAGCGCTGCTTGTGTCCTGTCACTTTGACGTTCCAATCAACTGTTCGTGTTCACAACTTTCAGTGTCATTTTCACAAACGTAGTAGTGTTAAACCCAACCATGTTGTTTTTTCCTAAACCTAACGAAGCTGCTTTGATACCAAAAATAAAGTAACGACAAGGTATGTGACAAGTTAGGATGAGAACGTGTTGTTATATAGTATGTTTAATATGAAACTATAAAGTAACTACGGATTTCAGGTAAATGTGGTGGAGTACAACATTTCCCTCTTGAATGAGGTGGAGTAGAAGTATAAAGTAGCAGAAAATGGGGGGAAATATACTGCCTCCCACCACTAACGTCTGCTGACCATCATTGTACCGTACTTGCAAAACCATACAACATAAAAGCATACGTACCATCAGAGACGGCTTGTTTAAAAAGTAAAAGGAATTCCGACTCACTCCTCGTCACCCCGTTTTGAAATGATACTGAATGACTTCCCTTACACAGCGCCTACCTGTCATACATAATAATGCCCTATTCTATTCTTAGTCCACTTATTGCTGTCCACAGTCGCTCCTCATCCTTCCCAAGAGCAGGGAATGCTTTTCCTTCCCACAATGTATATGACTTAGGAGAACTAATTATGAGTTTCACTTCTCTCAGACATTATTACTGGAGATCAGCAATAAACACCTCGAAAATAGTGGCCGAGCAGCCGTCGGGGGAAATCTACCACTTTGTTTTCCTAATCGCCTTCACTGTTTATCTCTTTGAATGCACAAGTATAAGATGCAATACGTGTGTTGTGCAGTTAGAGAAAGAAAACCAGGCTGAATATAATAAAAGTGCAGCACAGATAAACCCTCATTATTCCAGACATCAGCAGTTTTTCGGGCTTTATTTTACAAACATGTCATCTTGAGCAGCCGTTTCTTGATGAAACAGGTGTGCGAGTTTGGCGTCTAGACAGCGAGATCAGGGGGGGATGCATGCATGAATGCAAATGTAAGCAAATCAATTCTTTTTCAATTGAATGGGGGAACAGAGAGCAAATCCCCCTCTCCTTCTCACACAGAATCAATCTGCATTTGGCAGAGAAGGACAGAAACAAGGACACATGTTATGAACAGACGAGCGGATCTGAGTGGAGGAGGAACGGATGAGTCTCCTCAGAATTGATATAATCTGTTGAGAGGTCTCCAGTCTCATATCCCCTTGCTTCAATTTGGCTTGTGTGTGGGTTTTTTTTTTTTTCTCAAACCTCCAGAGATGGAGCTTGTGACATTACAGCGGTGATGTGATTCCCTGCCACAGCTACCAACCTGATCCACATCAGTCAGTCGGTTTTAATGAAATGTCGGAGGTTTGTATGTGCTTTTATTAAACTGAAGGAGTCCTCCATTGATTTATTTCTTTTCCCAGCACTGATCTCATCTGGTATCTGATCTTTTATCTGCTCGGGTCTGTGGGTGCTCCAGTTTTAAATTGGACATTATGGATCTGAGGATATGAGTGTGTTGTTGTTGCTTTGTGTCAGTTCTGGCAGTTTGAGGTTAAAGTTGGTTCCTACACAGTGAAAAACTGCTCTGTATGCTTGGGTATAAACACAATGTATAAGTTGGTCTGTATGTGTCCATTAGTTCATTGATTAGGTGATAGACAGGAAATTGTTAAAGTAATTTCTTTACCAACAAGAGTCTATAACCAAGCAAGCGACTCTGCGAGCTGTAAAGCCGTGCTTTGAGCTAAATGTTACGATCAGCTAGTGCTACGTTTAATCGATTAGTTGTCAACTATTTTGATAAGCGATTAATTAGTTTGAGTAACTTTTTAAGAACAACAAAAGTCTGATTCCAGCTTCTTAAATGTGAATATTTTCTGATTTCTTTACCCGTCTATGACTGTAAACTTAATATCTTTGAATTGTGGACAAAACAAGACATTTGAGGACATTATCTTGTTCTGCTGTTGTGACATTTTATACACTAAACAACTCATCAATTTCATTGAGAAAATAATGGACAGATTAACCGACAATGAAAATGGTTGTTAGTTGCAGCACTAATATCAGCATACTCACCATGGCACTGCTACATGTTGATGTTTAACAGATGTAATGTTTTTGTTGTGATAACCTGAATAAACCTGAAGAGGTTTATTTCACAATAATGACCTGCTCATTACATGGTTACTTACTTAAGAAATCCATAATTTGACACAAAAACAGTTCACCTTAGTCCGAGTATAATATTTGTTTGGCCCCCGGCAACAATCTGGGTTTCTCATGTGACCCCCCCAGGAAAAATAATTACCCACCCCTACTGTATGTGAATATATTCTTGTTTTCTTATTTTTTCCTTAACAGTAAACTGGACATTGGTTGAACAAAGCAAGGAATTCGAAAATGTGAACTTGGGTTCTGGGACATGATAGGTATTGTTCACTAATTTCTGACATTTCATAGACCAACAATCAGTTCAGTCAATTATTTATCAGGACATTCATCGATTATGAAAATAATCATATATTGTAGCTCTAGTGTCAGTGTGTGCATTTCTGTTTAAATCACACTGCAGTCTGATCTCATTTCTAATAATTATGCATCTGCAGGGAATGGGCATTTCACTCTGATCTCAATAATACAGGAGTCTTATTTCTAATCTCTGTGAAGGTCAGTCCCACACTGAGCACTTTCCTCCACACAGGTGAAGAAACATTACAGGGAGGCACTGTCTGATCTGCACGGTATCTTTCATTTCAAATCCATTAGAGATCAGAAATAAGTCCATCTGAATTCTCGACACGCAGATGCAAAATGTGGGAAAGTCTATCAGCGCGCTCTAAAATCTAATGAAAGAAATCCCCATTCAGTCGACATAGACCAGCCAGAGTTTTGATTCAAATCATTTCATTCGAACTCTCAGATGGCGCACGTTGGTTTGCAGGAAATGAATCGAGCGTATTGAATTCTAAACAGCATTATCTGGATAATAACACATGGTGTGTCTGTCCAGTTTACCCTGTCCGCTGGCTGTCAGGTTGATCATTACACAGGTGAAGGCTCAACTTACACACATGATTCAGTAAACAGTAAATCTGCCAGCACATAATATACAGTATATATACACCAAACAGACATACCACAAGTGCATATAAAAGGACATAATTGCTGTTTTAAATTGAGTACAGCATCTGGTTACGCTTTGGATTACAGCCCGTAAATTAAACAATTTGCATACACAGAGCACCGATGGGATTCTTACTGGTTACATAGCAGTGGGTACAAGGGAAAACTTGTAAATAAATTTGCAATTACATCATGACTACTTTATAAATTACCCCATTAAAGGGAAATTGTGTCTAACTGACTAATATGAACAACAATTTCTGAAATTGGTCCAGTATTGAAGGATAACGGAGTAGACGGCAGCTGCACCATCATTTACATCCACTAAAAGTGCTTGTTTTTGCCATGACAGGATCTGATTATTATAAGTATCTGACATTGTGGAAAGAATCTGTGACGTTTTGCCGGAAGACAACGGTGGGATACATCCATTGATGCGAGTGTGTTTGTTGTGTTGGCTTACAGAAAGCATACCTTAGTGATATCTAAATGATTTTCACTGTCATGGCTGAACATTTAGATGATTTCTATAATGTGGATGAGGTCTTTGAATTAGAATATACAGATATTCAGATTTCACAAGGTTTCTCCTTGAGCGAGGCTTAGACACAATAACAGACAGGATTGAGCAAAAAGTACTGGAAAAGCATTGTCAGACATGTACAACAACAATCTCAGCCTGTCAGCGGCAAATACAAGAACTGACGTAACATGAAATTGGCATTGTAATGTGACCTTGTTTAGCAGCTGCTGTCTACAGCGCTCTCCCTCAATGCTGGACCAATTTTAGAAAGTGCTGTCCCCGTTAGTCACATAGACACATAAACATGTGAAATTAAGGTCCAGGTTGAAAAATACAACAGTAAAACTTTCGGTAATTACAGAGTACACACAGGGAACCAACAGATACATCTTTTTATATGACTTTTTATGATAGTTATGTCATGATGCATGTGGCACTTTGTACTAACTTAGTACTAAGTACTAACTGTAATGTGGGGTTACCTGAAGTGTTACCAGACATCTCTCTACTGTATGTCTTACCAATAATAAGAGGATCATCCCCTTAGAAAAAGCTATCTAGAGATAAATTGTCTAAAGGACCTGAAACGACTGTGCTGCCGGATCAGAGTGTGAGAGCGTTTAGTGCCTTGTCACTTCAGAGAATCACACCGGAGAGGCTCCTGTAGCTGATAGACAGAGGCGATTTCTTCTGTCAATTTGGTCTCTTGATACCAATTTTCATCGTCATGACGATTTCATAATGCTCCATGATTGCATGGTCGCTGCCAGCCTCGGCCCTCCTGTCTCTGTGGGTAACGGGCGAGAGAGGAGGTGTGTGTGTGTGTAATACGTCAGCTATTTCTATTTTTTGCCTCTTGGACTAAATACTTGCAGTAATTAGTCACAAAGGAGAGACACGCTTTTGCCGCTGGGGATGACTGGTTTATTTAATTGCACGGCCAGGTGAAAGGTGAAAGATAAAATCGCTGTCACTTCCTCAGCGGCTTTGACTTTGGCTCCTCATTTCTTCTCGAGAGTCTCATTACGTGGACTTTAACAGCTAGGATTCCTGTGATTACCAGACAGTATACAGGGGACATTGTGTCTCCTTCTTAGGCCCTTAGGTAGTTCAACTAGGAATGCAAATAATTAACCATTTAACCGATAACCAACATTAAGCATTGTAAGTGATTAACACTATAGGTTAAACAGTTAAAAGAAATATAAATAATTAATTAAAAAGCTGAGGAAAAAAAGCAGAGGAGCGGCTCGTCAATGAGAAAAGCTGGTCCACCTTTAGAGAGCTGGCGCAGATACAGGAAGTTGGCTCAGGACAGCTGAGGAGTTGTAGCTTGTAGCCTTGTAGCATTTATTCACTGACAAATAAAGTGTACATACACTGTCTGCTGCAGCTGCGTTCACAGCTAGAATGCCGATAAAAGCCACACTCACCGCCACCACACACACTCTGTTGGACACGCTGAAGTTACGCTACAATGGGCACGCTAAATGTGTAGTGCTGGCAGCAGTGGCTGTATTTGTGCGACACTGCACGTGATACTGTGGCTGCTAACACTCCCAGACAATGAACTGGAGACAGTGAACGCAGCGTTGATGGTGAACCGTTGACTCCGTTGTCTGCTGTGCTCATATACTGCAGTTGCACTATTGCATGCAAGGTACTAATGTTGTCAGTTAACAGTCAATAATCGGTTAACGTGGTTCGGTTCGGTAATTTTCCAAAATTAGCATCCCTAAGTTTGACAAATGCAACATTACTCAGGTACAAAACACTTAAACTCCAGAAAGATGTTTTTGGTGCCAAACAGCAATGGCATTCACACCTTAGTCCAGGTGCACATGGACAATGCATCACTCTCTTTACTGTCGGCATGCTGAGAAAAAAAAGTACTTTCTCTTTTAAGCCCAAGTACCCCTGCAGAAATCTGGGTAGCGGCTGGCATTAGAGGGCACATTTCTCTCCTTCAAATACGCCAATTATATGAAAGGTTGGCGTAGAGACGATCTCTCTTCTGCTGACTGGCAGAATACCATATGCTTTCCTGGCACTAGCCTGAGGGCTAACTGCTCTGTAGCCTTGGCCTCCAGGGTGTGAGCAGAACTTCAAGCACCTTCAGCTCCGGCTTTCGTGCTTGTGCAAAATCTGCACCAGAATATTCTCGAATAAGAAAAAGGTAAGGGGGAAACGAGTTCCAGTTCCTGCATTACTTAGCAATTAAAGGTGCTCTATATGACAGCCAGAGCATTAATATAGCAACAGACAACTATATGCTAAAGGGGGTCTGAAAAGTGAAGGCAATGCTGAAGTGCCTTAACTTGCATTCTCTGTAATATCCAGCAGGGGGCGACTCCTCTAGTGGCAAGAAGAAGTCTGATTATATAGAAGTCTATGAGAAAATGAGTCTACTTCTCACTTGATATATTACCTCAGTAAACATTGTAAACATGACTTTATGATCTCAATCGCTAGTTTCAAGTCTTCTTCAATACAGCATGATGTTCTTTTAGTAAATTATGGCCAAATTTAGAGTCAAATAGACCATAAAGCAGGGGATGATTTAGGGCATGGCTACTTAGTGAGTGACAGGTCGTTACCACGGCGTTGTCTGGTCCGGGAGTTGTTTGCGTGTTTGTCTTTCACAGTGGGTTTTCACTTTATGAACGTTAATTAAAACTTTTTTGGTCACGTAAAAGTTGATTGTACTTAACTCCACCCTCTTGTGTCACTTCTGGTTTAAGACAAAAACAAGATGGAGACGGCCAACATTCAGAACTCTAGACTTCATAACGGCAGTCCACAGTCCGGAGGGTGATGTCACAATGACTACATCCACTTCTTATAAACAGTCTATTTTTGCTGTGTAAATACATAGGAGTAATGTCTACCTGAAGTATGACGTTTTTCTTCCTGTGTGTGTTGTAATCGGCTCTTCCCTGTGCTTTGTTGGCATATTCAGGCTGGCAGTGGGTACCTTTTCACGCTTGTGCGTGCCCTACTGGCTAGCTCACAGCCGCCAATCTGCACTGCTCTCATATGGCGGTTACAAATGACAATGGCGTCCCGACCGACAGTACTATTGCGGAAGCGTAGCACACATCCTCTGGTTCTCTCCCCAGGGTAATATTGTTAGCTACAAGGCGCCTGCTCAGCCATCAACTGCAAACAAACTAATCAAGACTCATCAACAGTTTATTTTATCTGTTGTTGCCTTTGCAAAGACATGTCTACATGTGTAAGCACAAACGGGTGAATAAAGACGGGGAAAAAGCATTTTGAAGGCAATGAGTCATGTAATTGTTACATATCGATCTCAGGATTCACACAGGATGATTAACGTCATATCATGTCAATCCCTCTGTCTGCTGTTTTGTTAACAGTTATACCATCTAATCAATTATATACACATGAACTGTAAAATCACCTCTTTGCAGCTTCTCTTGCGCTGCTGTTACATCAGCTTGAAACTTAACTCTGTGCAGAAAAGGGTGCAATTAATCTTTTTTTAAATTAATGTTTTTTTTTTTCCCCATCATGTCCTTTTTTTAGCCTCTCTCTGAACAAACTGCTCCTCCGGCCCCAAAGTGGAAACTAAACTTGCTTTGATTTTCTGCCGCAACACTTGCCTTAATCTCTGGTCATTTAAACCCAAAAAGCACCCTCATGCCGCAAATACGGATACGACTCAAGCTTTTTGAGGGTCTTATAAAATGTTAAGGAAGTAAATAAGAGCGCTTCATTTATCGGTGCTGTGTCACTTTGCAAATGCAGACAATATTGTTTAGTTTATTAATGAGTGTTTAGCCTCAAGCGACCTCAGCCAGAGTTATCAATATTGCTATTAAAGGAGGAACATTTCAACATTAATATAATAATTGTTTTCCCTTGTTGTGTCAATCATTTTTTAAACAAAATAGCTTTAAACATCCAGCATCCACAAACTGTGATTGGCTGGAGGCAGAAACTAAGTGATGATATTTGTGGAATTTGCCATCTGTTCAGCTGCGAGCCGGTGTGCTGGGATGTTTAACTAAATTTCATTAATGGAGACAGTGCCGTCGTTATCTCCATGGCAACTGTAGCCTCTCATTGACAGGAGGTCGTGGAGGAAGCAGATGGACAAGAGTGATAGTTTGTGAGAGGAAAGGGAGCAGTAGAGAGGGATGACTTCACCTGATGCCACGTTCACCTGATGCCAGTTATTCATTGTCTTGTTACCATGGGAACAGGAGGAGGATGCTGTCTTTTTGGGTGTGTTGCACCTTGCTAAGGGTTGGTATCAGCAGGATGTTATGAATACATCAACTTGAAGGAAGAGAAAGAGTGTGATAGGGCTGCACGATTACAGCCAAAATGATTATCGCGATTATTTGCATTAGTATTGAGATCTCGATTATTACGCTTATTCATTGATTTTAGTGACAAAATCTGTTTATAACACTTTCACATTACATAGACTGCTTACACTTCGATGTTGTGTTACATTCCTGCATCAGAATAAGACCTATGGTTATTTTTCACCTGAAACGAGTAATATATCCAGCAATGTGCTTGATTTGCTTCTGAGCAGATCATGCGTTTTAAACATCATCGTCAATCATATTAAGTTTTGAGAAGCCAAAATCAGGATCGAGATTGATATTCGATTAATTGTGTAGCCCTAGTGTGTGATATCCAGAAGTGACCCTGACACCGGACCAGTTATCAAAATGTAAATTCAGACTAAATCAAACACGGCAGAAAACTGCTGCCGCTCTGTGTAGGTCCTAAGTAAAAAGTAAATGTACTGAGTATTAGTCACAGCACAAACTGATGTCCTGTTAGCAGTGATTTAATGCTTCACTGGCTCCAAGTTAAGAAACGGATTTCCTGGAGCACCATTTTACAGAAAGTCAGTTTGACCTTTTCATCACATTCAGCTTTGCTGTTAGTGGGTCCATCTGTTTGAAATCCTCGCCAACTTAAGAAATGCGATTACGTGACGTGTTTACTGAAGGACTGACTTCCCTCTCTTCTTGCAAAGCCACATGGACATGATGAGCTTTATCGAATGCTTTGTTAGTGTGAGTGCGTTCAGTAATGTGGGCATGTTGTGTGTTGTTTCCTTCCATGCTTACATTCCTGTGTGTGGTCCGTGTGGAAGTGTCCGTACAAAGGCGCATGAATGTTAAAGTGTTCAGCTGGTCTCCAAGGCCTTTCGCAGACCTATCTGGGAAACCAAGGCACAGAGCGAAAATTGTACTGGCACTGGTGAGCGCTGATAGCCAGGCACTGAAGTAAACAAATAGCAGAACTGACAGACAGAACAGGTAAATAGCCCACCACACTTGCTGACTGAACCCGTCTGCTATTTATTGGCTTTCCCCAGACACAGATTAAACACAACCCTTCGCTGCAAACAACCACTGACATTACATTTTTCAATTTATGCAACTGCTTGGTCGAAGTCTGTTAATTTGTTGGCAAATATATTAAAACTTTTAAAGCAGTCTATGCAGCTGGCACCCCTTTAGTCGTGGTTTACTAATGCACAGCTTGTTTGTGTGCCTCGGAGGCGCTCTGCCGCCATTGTCGTATCCATATGTTCTCCTCTGAATATAATAGAGATTAATGATGTTGTTGTAGCCCTCTGTCTTCTCCCACACTCCTAGTCTTCAACTTCTATCCATTACCAGCCTGCATCCTATCCTTCAACAGGCATAAAGACTATTAAAAGACAGAGTGGGAGGAAAGCAGGCAGACAGAGAGGAAAGACCTGCACTAACACAACAATAACAGGGCGCCTGCAATGGTACTTAAATTTAGGATCACTCATCCAACCTGTTCAACTCTTTTCCCTGCATGACTCATCTTGAATAATCTGTCGCCTCCTCTCGCACACACTATAAAAAAAACATCAGACAAAATCCATAAAGTTGTTTAGCACAGGCATCATAAGCTGTATTTAAAGCTATAATAAGGTATTTTATTTCTCCTTGAAGAAGAAATGCAACGCACATCCTGCCCTCCTTTCTGTTACCTGATTAAATCCGATCATCTGTCACTCATCCCGATGAGCCGAGCACTTTAAAGTATCATCCTCTTTGCTGAGACTGAGGTAATGGCATCCATAAAGCCACCTGCAGCTGTTGAAGAAGCAGGCGGTAAATGTAGGCAATCTGGAAATAACTGTGCAATCCAGTTGAGTGATGGCTTGTGATAGCTTCAGGATCACCGGTTGTTCTGTCAGTGAAGCTGATCGGGAAGAGCTGAAAGTGTCACACTGAATTACACATAAAAATTCTGTAAAACAAAAAAGTTTATAAGAAAATAATCTATAAACACTTACTGTTCAAATAAATAGCTCCCAAAAGGAGGAAGTGGAATAGTGGTATCAAAATGACGATAAAGCCGGAAACGTCTGCACACATTCACACAGTTTCCCTTTAATGTAACTCACTAAGCTATTTAAACCCTAACTGTCTGTGCCTGGAGGTGCAATCAGTAATCAGTAAAGTATTTTATCGGCACAAATTGACCATAATTTATCAGCAGGGGTTCACAAGTGTTGCTCATCAGTGTCACTACTCTAAGTGTTTTCTGCGATTTACAGCTTTCCTAACAGAAGGCGCTGGGCAGGCTGTGGCGTTACAGTCTCCATGCACAGGCTGGCCTACATCTTCTGTCAGCAGCTCAAATGCATGTTTATACACGTTAAACAAACTAGATACAACATATTAACTGGTGAGCTTTAAAGGTGCAGGAAGGCAGATTTTTTTAACGTTTGGACAGAGCCAGACTAGCAGTTTCTTTTGAAAGCGTTTCACACCAAACACAGAATTTTGTCCCAAAAATTTGCATGGAAATGATTTTTAAATGATTTTAAAAAATGATTTTGTGGGTTCTTATGAATGCTTGCACATCCTCCTCTTTTTAGTCTTTTTGCTAAGCTAAGCCAACCGGCTCCATGCTGAACATTTGACCTATTAGGGTTGGGCTATATATTATATATAATATATATGTAATACATAATATATAATATAGAATAAACACTATATATTATATATAATATATTTATTATATATAGCAGAAAAACACAAGTATTGTTATTTTCATTTGATTTTAGTAACCCCGCATTGCAATAAATAACCCTGTTAAATATTTACACATTTCCACATTCACATGTTGCTTGTGTGCATCTAATGCTGCTGTATTTCTGAACATGCTCATTAGTTATTATTGATTACCTGCTGCCTGCCGTTGTAAAGCTCTCCTACAAACGGCTCTGTTGAGCTGCAGGGGAAGAAGAACCAAGCAGAGGATAACATATTCCTCTCCACCTCTAATTGAATCTCACCTTTCAGCAGAAACCTGTGGCTGCCAGCCCAAGGTTAAGGCAGTGTTGATATTGCCTCTCCGCTCACTCTCACCCACTACACTCCCTCGCTATGAATTATTCACATGCACAGTCACAGCCGAAAAGAGGCCAACACAGGAGGAGATAAACTCAGTCTCTTAGATCAAGCTACTATATATAAAACATGCTTTAGAAAAGCTCTTCCATCGGTGGCGCTTTTGCTTTTATTGTGTGTATTTTGTGTTTTATCAGTCCGCTCTACCAAATCCACAGCACACTTGTGAATGATTTGATGTCCTGGCCAGACAGTTTTACATCCAAACTTCTCCAGCTTGCAGATCGTATGTCTTTCTAAAAAATTTCTATCAATTTCTGCCTCACGCAGACTGGAAAAAGATAATGAGCGTGTCAGTGCTCCTCCAACTGTAACCAACATGATGGACCTAATTTACTTTCTCATTTTCCCCGTCTCCCATCATGCAACAGGACAGCCACAGAGCGATGGTCCTCATTTTAAAGTATGATACGAACAGCGAGATTGCGGAACAGCACGCACCCCTGAAATCATTTTTCAACATCACCTTTGTACAGAAGATACTTGGTGATGAAAAAGAGTAAAATGCTTAAACTGAAAATTAAAATTACACTGAAACTAACAACATATTGGAGTGCAAGGTGTGTGCAAAAGAAGCATTCACATACCACTTTAAGGAGCAGATATATTCAAGTCTTGAAGAGAACGTCTTAAATTGCAAATCCAAAGCAAAAGCTGCACTAAATTGAAAGGAAACGACAGAGAGAGGCAGATATACATAATAGCAAAAGTACGGTCTGACCTTGCTCTTCTTATTCAGCTTTTATCACTCCCTGTCTCTCTCTCTCTGTCATTTTCTTTCACTAACGATTTCTTTCACCTCTGCTGAAAAAGGAAGAAGTGAAAGAAAATAGTCCTGATGAATAGACCGAAGCTGAAAAAGAGGCGAGAAGGTACAGGAGGAAGCGGTTGTTCCCATAACACCGCAGAGGGAGGGAAGTGGTGTTGATGAAAAAATGATGAAAAGAAGGAGATGAACGGGAGAGTGGGATGGCAGAAAGTACATGGAAAGTCTGCTCTTAGTATAAAGTTTGTTCAGTGGAGTGTGGTCAGGTCCTGTGAACTGCAGAGACAAATCCCCAGGCTGAAAGATCAGGGGCAGCAGTGCAGAGGGCACCTCCAGTATGGCCACACTGTGAGACAGCAAAACAAGATGTGGACAGAATAAACAATCACACCTCTGCTTGTAAACATGCTCTTTACATTTCCCAATTTTCCTGAACATTTTTAAGATTTACTTTATTAGTCAGAGATGATGAAATTGCGTTGGAGTCCCTGAGATGACTGCAAAACAAATGTCTCATTCTTGCAATGGCATAAACTTTATTCAGTAACATGTACACTTAAAAAAAAAAAAAAAAAAAATATCACAGATTAGGGGCACTATTTGGCCCGACAGGAGGTATGGTACATGTCCACAGTGGCTTTTTTTTTTTTTTTTTTTTTGTAAATCGCCTCGCTTGATTGGCTGCCACTAGACACCTGGGTGACGAACGCTTTTTCTCTCAGCTTTTGGAACCAACATGGCAGCTCATTGGAAACTTGTATATCTTCTCTTACATAATGAAAGTAGTTCACATTTTATGCGAGAAATAAGCCATGCAGTTGCTGAATCAGTCTTCATTTTAGATTGACAACCAGCATTAGTCGTGGCGGTGAGTTGTGCTGGACTCCCCTGAGCCGCATAAAGTACACATGTACCAT
The DNA here is from genome assembly GCA_947000775.1 of Pterois miles. Lineage (NCBI taxonomy): Eukaryota > Metazoa > Chordata > Actinopteri > Perciformes > Scorpaenidae > Pterois > Pterois miles. Next base: position 670,358 of record CAMQGK010000030.1, read on the forward strand.
TTGGTGAAGGCGTGTTGCTTGGTGTGATGAAAATGTTGCTCCATTTTCTCCCATCCCCGAGTTTTGGTTGCCAGTCCACTTACGACCATTATCTCTCTCGTGTTGAGATCCAAATCATAGTTTCTTAATGGTGGTGCGGTGACAGCAGTAGTTATTGTGTGTCATTCCTGCTTGCTTGCATATTCTGGGCAACATTGTGGAACCGACGTAGCGCTGCATGTCGTTTAGCAGGTGGATTTTTTTATCTGGAGATGGGCGTGGCTAAATCCACTCCTAGAAACTTAAATATTTCCATTTTATAGTGAGTTTTAGCAGCTAACTCTCTCACTTTGTATCTGGAATCTGTTCCATGTTAGCAGAAGCAACCACGACTCTAACGTGGAGTGACGCTGAGTGCAAGGATTAGATATGTCATGGCAGTATGTGTGGATTAATGAACCAATCAGATCGCTTGATTTGAGCTACCTGTTTTATAAGTAATAGTGTAGAACATTAGTATTGGACTGAACACTTTGCAATAATAGTGCAGTCCAAACAGGCTTGTGCTCTGACTTTCCCCTTCAGCCACAGATGCAAGTAAAATAGAAATAATACCACTAAAATGTTCCCAAGAAAGTAGTATATAATAAACATCCAGCAGTATAAAGATTATCTAGATAAAGACAGCAGTATACGCATCTGTCTTACAATTAACGATTATTTTCTCGATTGAGCTCGTGATCAATAAACTGTCAGAAAAAGTGAAAAATGTGCAGCTTCTCAAAGGCCAAGATCATGTCTTCCAAATGTTTCATCTGATTAATAGTCCAAAACCCAAATATATTCATTTTACAATGAAACAAAACAGAGAAAAACAGCAAATCCTCACAAACAAGAGCCTTAAACCAGACAGTATTATAACTGTTACAGCTCTAGTTGACAACAATAATAAATGTCAAAGTAATTTATTGCAAATCCACATTCTGACATACTTCCTGTCATAACATCGTGCAGTTAAACTGCTTAATGTACTTCTTTGTAAGTCAGTGAAAGCAGTCAGTGAAGCGGGGCAATATCACAAAGGTATAATTAACATCCACCACAGTTAGACCCACAGAAATATTAGAGCCTAAAAGGAACTCCACATGTCTGTACGTTACAACGGTCGTGGCGAAAAGGAGAAAAATAGATAGTGAAATAGTTCTGTAATGTTAGTTAGAGTCTTAAAGCTGTTGATTTCCAGAAAAAGGAGGAACAGCTCTATTTAAAGTCATTTTAATTAAAGGTTATGTATAATTGAAAGCTTTAATTTACATTAAATTATTACTTTTATTTAATCACACTGTTTGAACTTGGAAACCTGACGGAGAGTACATTTATTGCACTTTTATTAAGTTCACTGATCACGTTGACTGACAGGACGTTAAACGTAATAATTCACAGATGTATTAAGCTTTTGTCTCTTTTTTTGAGGCTTATTGTTTGATATGAATATTGCATTTCCAAAATGGCATGTACCCTTCTCACTTTTCATGGATCCAATCCTCCACAAGGAAAATACACTCGCTGGCCACATAATTAGGTACACCTTGCTAGTAAAAGATTGGACCCTGTTTTGCCTTCAGAACTGCATTAATTCTTCGTGGCAAACTTTCAACAAGGTGTTGGAAACATTCCTCAGAGATTTTGGTCCATATTAACACGATAGCATCACACAGTTCACATCTATGACACGAATCTCCCGTTCCACCACATCCCAAAGGTGCTCTGTTGGATTGAGATCTGGTGACTGTGGAGGCCACTGGAGTACAGTGAACTCATTGTCGTATTCAAGAAACCAGTTTGAGATGATATGAGCTTTGTGACATGGTGCATTATCCTGCTGGAAGTAGCCATCAGAAGATGGTACACTGTGGTCATAAAGGGATGGACATGGTCAGCAATAAAACTCAGGTAGGCTGCGGCATTTAAACAATGCTCAGTTGGTACTCAGGGGCCCAAAGTGTGCCAAGAAAATATCCCCCACACCCTTACACCACCAGCAGCCTGAACCATTGATACGAGGCAGGATGGATCCAGGCTTTCATGTTGTTGCTGAATGTCGCTGCTGAAATCGAGACCCGTCAGACCAGGCAACGTTTTTCCAATCTTCTGTTGTCCAAATTTAGTGAGCCTGTGTGAATTGTGGTCTCAGTTTCCTGTTCTTAGCTGACAGGAGTGTCACCCGGTGTGGTCTCCTGCTGCTGTAGCCCAACTTCTTCAAGGTTCGACATGTTGTACTGTATGTTCAGAGATGGTATTCTGCTTTCCTTGGCTATAACGAGTGGTTATTTGAGTAACTGTTGCCTTTCTGTCATCTCCAGCCAGTCTGCCCATTCTCCTCTGACCTCTCACATCAACAAGGCATTTTCATCCACACAACTGCCACCTCACTGGATATTTCGGTTTTCTTTCCTTGGACCACTTTTGGTAAGTCCTGACCACTGCAGACCTGGAACATCCCACAAGAGCTGCAGTTTGGGAGTTTTCTGACCAGCCACCACAATTTATCCCCTCTCAAAGTCGCTCACGTCCTTACGCTTTCCTTTTTTTTCTGCTTCCAACACATAAACTTCAAGGACAAAATGTTCACTTGCTGCCTAATATATCCCACCCACTGCCAGGTGCCATTTTAACGAGATTATCAATGTTATTCACTTCACCTGTCAGTGTTCATGATGTTAGTGTTATGGCTGATGACTCATAATGTCCATAGTGACTCATACTAAGTTATACATTTATGTCGTCTTTTTCTAAATGGCAGATGTCTCTTTCTGGAAGGCAAGCCTTCAGTTTTGCTCATTTCACCCTCATCATAGCAGATGCTCCAGCACAGCCTCGTTGGTTGCGAAGGAACAATATCAGCTCTCACACATGCATCCATCAGGTGCACAATCTGAGCTTGTGGATTTTGTTTCTGAATGTAATCATGTTTTCCTCACAGCAAGCGGCGCATCTTTGGAAATGCGTCCCACTGAGTGGCCTTTGAATGTTTCCTCAACACTGGCACGGCAATGCAGAGGAATCTCAGACACAGTTGTATTTTTAGCAAATTCATGTCATCAGACGTGGCATGAAAAACACATCGCCTTGTTTGTTGTTAAGGCGAGACAACCCCCAGCAAGAGTGTTTTTCATGCGCTGGTCAGTTTTGAGTTTTGTGCTATTTTGCTTCCATAACACGTCTTGTTTCAGACCAGTGTAAAGAAAACATCCAAAATACCTACTTAGGTGTTTATTTTACACCACATTGTTTATTTGTGTCTGTAGAGATGGCCTTAGATAATGCATCACTCGCATAGTTTAACATAAGATTTCAGAAAATTTGGAAATTAGGGCTGTCAATCGATTAAAATATTTAATCGCAAATTGACCACACATTTTTATCTGTTCAAAATGTACCTTAAATAGAGATTTGCCAAGTATTGAATATTCTTATCGATGTCAGAATGAGCAAATAAGTTATGCAAATGTTTATTCTTCAAAATCAATTAACAACTCAAAGCAGAGGTCAGAGGTCAAGGGACACCTTTGAAAATGGCCATGACAGTTTTTCCTCACCCATTGGCATAAATTTGGAGCATTCTTTAACCTCCAAGCCAGTCTGACGTGATTCATATCTATGGATTCCTCAGGTTTTCTAGGTTCATATGATACTAGTATCTTCACATTAAAGCTGAGCCCAACAATCTAAAAATTGCAGTTTGCATTAATGTATTAAAGAAATAAGTGGCATTAAAATAAACTTGCATTAACATGTTATTATCCCATTAACTTTTGCAGCCCTACTTGTAATATAAAAATATTTTTCTTAATGTAAGTAATCAACTGGGGAGGTTTCATGGTGATATCTATTAGTTAAAATGTTTACTTATTCATATGTAGTGTCTTGCAAAATGTATGGAACTGTCTGATGCATATTTTTAAAGGCTAATTCCTCTCACACTCAGATTTACATCCACCAAACGTTCAGTTTCATTCCCATTTATATTCTGAAGGTTTTTGCAGCGGGGTTTGTTTATGTATCATTCATAGCCTGATTTATAGAACAGTTTATTCCAAAAAACTTAGTGAAGATATTTTTTTATGGCTGTTGACAGTGTTTTCTGATTTATGGAGTGATAAAAAGGAGATATCTAAAACTCCCTCTGTAAAAACCTTTGACTCTAATGTGTCAACAAAATGAAACCATAACTTTAAACCTAGCTTTATGCAATATTTTTGGATTTCTGTTCTAGAAAAGTATGCAAATTAGCACATATTTGCTGTGTCATTTGCATATTTAAACATACATTTTCAAAAGACTTGAAAGACAAAAAATAATTGCATGCACTGCATTTTTTTTTACCTCATTCACTTTTGGTATCTTCTCTTAACTTGCTTGTAAATTCAGTTGAGAATCAATTGATAAAACACTCTTGCACCAATAGAAGTTAATGCTGATAATAAATAATCTCTAAATCCTTTACTTGAATCAATCCTAGCATGACAACAAGCACACAAACTCCATCACAGCAGCAACACTGAACCCCCATACTGCCTTATCTTGTAATCGCATACTTCACCGTATGATTAATGTGATGTGATTGTCTCTATACGACAGCTGCAGATGAGACACGTAGAAAATGATAATGATCTTTACTGTGTGGCATTTTCCTTTGTCATGCCGCTGTGTTGTGATTAGAATGAAAAGACTGGTTTGAGTGACATGTAACTTAATTATAAGCCCTGTAAAATTACAATCAACCTGTTGCTTAGAAACAGCCGTCTCTAAAACACCCTGTCAACTCCAATACCTGTATTCGCTCAGAGAGATAATTATGCAGGTTTTAAATTGCACCTGTGTGAGAGGAAGATGTGTTAAAGTTAAATGTTTGGGGCGGCTGTCTCCTCTGTGGCTTCTCTTAAAACACCGGTGTGTAACAGTTGGTCTATTGGCAGAAATTCAATGTAATATTAATAACTATGTTTTCTATAATGTGTAATCACCAGAAAATAAGAATAATTGTTTTTGTTACCTTAGAATGAGCTGTTTATGTCTACATGTCCCCTCTTCTCGGCCAATTACATGATCATGGATGTATAAAGAGAACTGGCTACAGCGTTCATTCTTGTGAAAGCTGCTCAGTGGCACATGGAGTCAAAATGGTTCAATGTCCATCTGGAAAAGTACTGGGATCTTCTGGGATCTTCTGGGTCTTATTTGGCCCTACCTTCGCATATCCGGTATGCACAGTAGTGTCCGCTCGGTCACATGACTCGGTCACAGGGTTCTAACGCCACGGCTTGCCATCGTCGTCACTCCATAGAGATAAACAGAGGAAGGAAATAACTTTGTATTCAGCTATTAGTGCGTTTTACAAATTTTAGGACATAATGATTTAAATAAGGGCTGTTAGTGTTCATACTGTAGAGTTGGTTTAACTTAAAAAATAAAAAAATAAAACAACATTATCCGCTGAGTTACAGGTGTCTTTCCCAATGTAAGTCGATAGAAAAACGTGTTTTTGGGCCCAATGACATCACGCAACGGACATGGAAGTTGTAGTACTGCCGTTTGGCTACGACAAACATTGGCCAGCGCTCTTCATGGGGGCTTGAACATTACTCGTTCCTGTTGCCACCGCTTTCTCTCTCATGCTTCACCACTCACTTCCTAAGTACACACACACTGCGCTCTGGCTTTGCTTCAAATGACCTACACTACTCCTACAACACCTGGCTCTAGAGAGGGTTAATCGTGTTTTTGTGCCAGCCACCATAACTCTCATACATTCTTGGCACACTTTTGTTATCTGCAGCCTCAATGCTGGATACCACCAGATCCTACACACTGGACATTTTAAATAGAAATATTAATTATTAAAGGCTGCTCATACAAGAAAAATATTAATCACACTGCAAGTTTGGCTGCAAAAATGTCTCACCTCTGTGTAAGTGCTACAGTGTGATGACATGTCATGTAGTGTTTACTTGTGGGTGAGAGGTTTTGCTCATTATAGCTTGCCTATACACAAACTGTGACCTCAGGGCAGAGATGCCACCCAGCAAACCTTAGACCAGAGACTGTCTGGATTCTTGCTTTCCAAAATGACAAATTCAGCCATCAACTCAACAGACAAAATATAACATAACAATAATACTGTCTTACCACAAATTTGTTTTAATGCCATTAATTTCTTTAATGCAGTCAATCTTTTGGAGGTTGTAGCGCACTCAGGTTTAAATCTAGAGTGAACTGCTATGAAATTAGAAAACCTATCCATCCATTGGTACCAACCGTGTCTTACATGCTTGTCGTAAAAGAGGCAAAAATAACGCTCCAAATTTACCTTATATTTTGGCAAGGAAAAAGTGTCATGGCCATATTTTGAAAGGGGTCCCTTGACCTTTGACCTCAAAATATGTGAATGAAAATGGGCTCTGTGGGTACCCACAAGTCTCCCCTTTACAGACGTGTCCACTTTATGATTATCACATGCAGTTTGGGGCAAGTCATAGTCAAGTCAGCACATTGACACACTAACAGCTGTTGGTGCGTGTTGGGCTGCAGTTTGCCATGTTATGATATGGGCATATTTTATGCTAAATGCAGAACCTGTGACGGAATAGTTGTCATTGTTTTATGTTGTTACTTTATTTCTAATATGCATTTGCATAAAACAAGCATATTTACCCACTCTCATTGTGATAAGAATATCAAATACTTGACAAATGTCTCTGTAAGATTTTGAACAGATAAAAAATGTGAGATTGATTAATCCCGATTAGATATTTTCATAGACTGACAGATCTGTATGTGCTTGCTGCTTTTGTCCATCGTTTACAAGACCGTGTGTTCATGCAAGTAGCAGCTGATTCTTTAATTGTGTGGGCGTGGAGGAGAAAAGAAGAGAAGCAGCAGTAAGATATCTAATTAGGTGTAAGCCTTCTGGAAAATGAGACATCTGATTAGCGTGCCCTCCTCCTGGTTGTGGAGAAAGAATCCAGCGTGATTCAGGAGTGGTCACAGGGAATTTTGTGCCAAGCATTACATTTTACAGGGAAAGATGAGAAATGACTCAAATCAGTCGACAGATTATCAGTTGAAAGTTACACCCTGTTAAAACATGTGAAGCCATGAAGCGTGTTTGATGTGAGCCAATGGTGGAAGTGTAGCCACAACCAAAGAGCCAAAGCAGGTTTACTTAACACAATGCAAATAGATTCCACAACAAAACTATGTTAAAAGTAAATGATGCAAAAGAAAAATTGCATGCGTTAGATCATGTGCAGATGCAGCAGCTCATATACGCTTTTCGGCTTCACTGCTGCTGTTGTGTTTGTGAGACTGAGCGTTGTAACATTGACGCTTTGCAGCTGCAGCTCTGCACAATTCATGAGAATCGTAATCCAGGGGGAGTGATGTGAAATAGACGTCTTCATTTGTCACAGAAGTTCCTCCTGTTTCAGTCTTGTGAAAGTGGGTTACAATAATAGCTCTTTTTATTTCACACAGGCTTCAAGCCTCTAATGGGGATCTTTTTTTTCTTTATCAACTGAAGTATGTATTGGGAATTTGCAGGCATCCTCAGATAATCAGGCTATAATCCCATGAGTGGAGGGCTCACAGTAACGCTGGTACTTGATTCACAATAGCCATGACCTGTAACTCATATACCAAGCCACTGAATTCTGCTAAAATTCAAGCATATGTATTTACATCTTAATTTTCTGTCTTTTCTGACTCCTCAAGGTCAAAGATATATTGCGCAGTTGCTCAATTAGGAATCAGAGGTTCAGCAATAAAAAGGTGAGCTCATGTGTTTTTGATTCCAACAGGAGAGAGAGGCATAGCAAGAGGAGTGAGAGGCAGATGGGGAGGAGGAAGAGCAAGGAAAGCCTTGGGCTGTGTTCACTTACTTTTACGTTTTTACATTTAAGCTGCTCCAACATTAGGCCTTGACCCTTTTACTCATACAGTATATCTACTGTACAGAGGATTGTGGGGCAGAATTGCCAGAAAAGCATGCTGACTTGCGTACTGCAAAATGCGTCTGGATGTCGTCGGACATCCTGGTATTTTTGACATACTGTACTTGATATAATAGGTATTGGGACATATTAGATCTTGTTCTGCCATATTGTCTAGTGTGTGTATTGGAATGCACAGATTACCTCTGATGAGATTTGGGCCACTTTGGTCAAAGAACGTCTGTTGCCAAGAAGTGAAAGTCAGTTGTTGGTGCCATTGTGACATCAGTGCCCAGCAGCAAAGCTACACTTGCAGCGACTACCGGACGTCAGTAAAAAGTAAATGTATGTATAAACGTAAAACAAAATTATTTTTATTCTATTGTCATATTCTACCAAAATGACCTGTGTTGAATAATAAAATATTATAAATATAAGGCATTTGTTGTCAAAAAAAAACCCAAAAGACAGAGGTTTGTCTCTTTGCGTCTATACTCTTTGCTTTGATTGACTATAATCTAAAATATGGGAGGCTGGACAGAGAGTATATCTGAGCATGTTAACAGTATGTAGTACTGTGGAGAGTATCCATCATTTCCTCCATTTTTCCTACCTGCACAGTATTTACAGTATTGGCCAGTGAGAACATCAACAACATGTGATGTTGGTGAGGCCAGACTGAAACAAAAGACCTGATGCAGCCTCACTTGTATGAATTACATCCTCCTGTTTCTTCTGTATGCAGAGCAGTTTACAGTAGACTTTTTTGGGATGCAAACAGTATTTTGGTTCTGTTTACATTATAGTTTCTATATTTGGGTTTTGCCTATATTAAACTGATCGGTAGAGTTAATCCGGTGATCCCACAACAGGAAGCGAAGGGGAGCCATGACATAGTGTGGTGCTAAATGATTCAGTATTGTATTGTAGGGAGAAAGAAGCAGAAAAACATCATAGAAGTGCTGCTCAGGAGAGTTTCTAGAAGCTTCCATAAGCAATCTGCCATTTTTTGTTGTTTTGTTTGTTTTGTTTTTGTTTTGTTTTTTTATTAAGATACTTAAAGTGTTTTACATTCAGTACATCAGTGTTTGTTTCTTAGAAATGTCTACTCATAAGATAAGATAAGATAAGATAAGATATTCCTTTATTGGTCCCACAGTGGGGAAATTCACAATAACTGAATAACAGCAAACAGGAAGTGATTTGATGGTGTTTGTGTGTCATTTGAACACAAAATGCTATTTTGAGAGGACGTAACATTGTTTTGAAGGCAGTCTTTCATCCTGCAAGAGATTTGTTGAGTTTTGCCTTTTATGTCTCTGTTTTTTGATCTGTATGTGCAGAGTTATGAGAATATGAGGTATTCTTTCAGAAAACTTGTGAAAACAGTTGAGGAAAAAAAAGCCGTAGAAACCCTCATAAATACTAAACACTGACCTTAGCATGTCAAATCTGTCATCACAATCTGTAACCACAAAAATGGGGATGGAGCACAGAGAGCGGAGAGAAATACTAATAACTGTGGGATGACATCCACTCCAGTTTGGGGGCAACTCTCCTGAGCCCAGCCCACACATCCCTCTAGTCGACCGGTTACTCTTATTTGGCAAGCTTCATGTGCCTTTCTATTACAGTTAGGAAGTCCTAGCCTAAACTGGAGAATACTAGCATCAGGCTGCCACATCCTGGCTCTCTATGAAGAACCACTTGCCTCTGTAAAGCACCTTAGCAGCTTCGGTTCTCTAATCCATCAAAGTCTCAATATGTGTGCCCAAAGCAATGTCAAGGAAAGGTCTTTCCTGTATCCTTGATTTCATCAGAGTTGAGGGAAAGATTGATGATCTGCAGCAGGAAATCCCACTGATTCAAACCTCCACCCTGGTGGCCGAGTGGAAGATGATACTAAGATGATACATCTTAGTCCGATATTTCTCTCAGCAGGCCCGTCAGTGACGGTAGTCAGAAACCCTGTTCAGATTGTCCCTGTTGACACGAGGGACAACCTAGACCTCAGTATTAGCAGGGGATCTGCACTACTGCCTTGGGCCATGTCACGGCTCTGGCCCCAGTCTTTGTCTGGTGCAACTGGCCCTCCAGATGCCCTCAGGGATAACAGTAAAGAGGATTTTCTGGGTGTTCACCAAGTGTCTATAGTACCATATTTCTCGTGTCTGGATCCTCTACTTGAGCTCCTGCTGTTGAAAAGAAGGCAGGGAAGAAGGGATCTGAAGGGAAGGATAGCAGCCAACACCTAGCTCCCAGCCGGTCTTGACCTCTACCCAGCCAGGTGAGCCTGCCCACCCTCCTATCAGCGCCTCCTTAGCTCAGCCATTAAAACTCCCAATTCTGCCGGAAGCTTTCATGGTCCACAGTCAGAAGATGGGCTCCCATGTGTAGTGTTGCCCACCTTTTTAATCCTCTGATGTGGATCCGTTACACGTCTCAAATCTGCGCTGACAGTTTCCCAGCAGGGAGGTGCAGTTATCCGAATTCACCTACCAAGCCTTGTTTGAGGGCAAAGCCTGTGAATGTTTGCCTTCAATTTAATAGCTTCAACGCACATGAAATATTAAGTTGTCAAAAGCAGGGCTCATCTATTGTGTAAGGTGACAGGTTATTCATGAAACTTTAAGTATCATTTAAATATTTGTTATTTTAGTATTTAGATTTTTGGGCTGTACTGGTCTATTTTGGCCTATAGATCAGTCAGCCTAGACTGAAATATCCTGGCAACTATTGGAAGAGCTGCCATGAAATATGGTACATTCATGTTGCCTCCAGGATAAATTGTAATAACTGGTGTAATAACTGACCTTCTCCTCGAGTTCCACCATAAGGTCATAATTGTCATCATGACATTGCCATCAGCCTCACCTGCACACTGCTTTGCTTGCTAATTGGCAAAAGTTAGCATATTAACATGCTAAACTAAGGTGGAGAACATGGTAAACTCCCTATACATCAGCATGCTAGTGCAAGCTCTTGTTCTAATTGGATTTTATATGTCTGTCTTGGCTTTTACAGGCAGCGTCCTCTTATATTAGCAATATATTACATTTACATAACTGTATGAATAAACAAGTTTAAGTTCTCATCAGCATAGAGAGTGAGGGAAAAGAGCACCGCTGAGGGTCCTTGATTTAAAAAGACTCAGCATAACCTAAAGCTGTATCACACATTTACAGGCCACCAGATATTCCAGCAAGGCTTTGCCATTTTTAAGAGGTATAAACATCCAAGATTCACAGCACAAGCAACTGCAAGCAGCCGCTCCTCTAAATTAGTCTCATGTTTCAACGGGTTTTTTTTATAGTACTGCTGTCAAATTATGACATGTAATTTCCATAAAATGCCCATCGAGATAATTAAACGGACGTCTCCCTGTGAATGTTTCTATTTTCTCTGTATCATGTCCCCCCCCCCCCCCCCCAGTGTTTAACGAGGGTTGATGAGAGTGTTTATTTAATAGGTATGTTGTTGTGGTAGGTAATGATGTAGATGAATAACATGATCTCATTAATGTATAGCCATGAATTTGTTTGACTTCATTATATTAGGAACAGAGAACATTTAAAGTACTATTTTTTTCAGAGGACATTTTCACACTTCTATTTTCACAGACAAAAGCTCATACTGTATTAGTGTGAAGCCCTTTCTGTCTATAATGCTCTTCTGGTCTCTGTGACAAATGCTATGATTTGATCCCACCAGTTATTCAAGCTTAGCTATTTTGCATTTTCATAAGTACACACTTACAAATTATGGTAATTATTATACTATAATTCAGAAGCTGATGCACATGCACGGTAAAGAAGAAACTACTTTTCTACCTTATTATCCAATGCTCATAACATGCACCTACCTAACAATATTTAATCTGATATATACTGTAGGATAGTACAGTATATGAAAAATAGTATCCTTAGTACTTGTCAACTCATGGTTTACCGGTAAAAATGCATTTTAAAAAAAGAATGGGTGACAAAAGTGTATTTCATTTTTATTTTACATTTAGATTACATTATATTTACACATATACACCCCGGTTAAAATAGCAGGTTTTTATGTAAAATGAGACCATGATAAATCATTTCAGAACTTTTTCCACCTTTAATGTACCTAAAACCTGTACAAATCAACAAACAAACTGAAATCTTTTGGGCGGAAAAAATAAAAATTAAAAAAATGTGGTTGCATAAGTGTGCACACCCTCTTATAACTGGGGATGTTGCTGTGTTCAGAATTAACCAGTCACATTCAAACTCATGTTAAATAGCAGTCAGGACACACCTGCCATCAATTAAGGTGACTCTTATTAACCCCAAATAAAGGGGTTTTCCTGACATTTACTTAGTTAGTTTGTACAGTAAAAGCCATGGGCAGCAAAGAGTCAGTCAAAGGGATCTCATTGTTGAAAGATATCAGTCAGGCGAAGGGTACAAAAGACTTTCCAAGGCATTAACTATACCTGGGAACACAGTGAAGACATTCATCAACAAGTGGAGAAAGTATGCTACAACAGTGACATTACCAAGAACTGGACGTCCCTCCAAAACTGAAGAAAAGACGAGAAGAAAACGGGTCAGGGAGGCTGAAAGAGGCCTACAGCAACATTAAAGGAGCTGCAGGAATTTATGGCAAGTACTGGTTGTGTACTACATGTGACAACAATCTCCCATATTCTTCATATGTCTGGTCTAAAGGGGTGGTAAGACTGAAGCATTTTCTTCTGTTATTTTTTACACAGTACACACAGGCCTGAAATACGTACATGCACAAACAGGACCTATATACAGTACATTAGTGGAGAGGTGCCCCTGACAGAAGCCCCGAGCTGTTGGGGTTTGGTACCTCAGCAGTGCCCAAGAGGAAAACTAGCACCAGCTACCAGTTCACACTGGTCCATATGGGGGCTTGAATCGGTGACCCTCCGGTTCCCAAGCCTCACAGACTGAGCTACTGCTGCCCCGAAAAACCACCCAAGCTCGGCTAAATTTTGCAAAAACACACATCAAGTCTCCTAAAAACATGAGGGAAAATGTGTTACGGTATGTTGATTTTTTTGGCCATAATTCTAAAAGGTATGTGTGGTGCAAAAACAACACAGCTCGTCGCCAAACGAACAGCATACCCATGGTGAAGCGTGGTGGTGGCAGCATCAGGCTTTGGGGCTGTTTTTCTTCAGCTGGAACTGGGGCTTTACTCAAGGTGGAGGGAATCACGAACAGTTCTAACTACCAGTCAAGTTTGGCACAAAACCTTCAGGCGTCTGCTACAACGATGAAGATGAAGAGGAATTTCACCTTTCAGCACGACCCAAAGCATACGTACAAATCAACAAAAGAAGGGCTTCACCAGAAGAAGATTAAGGTTTTGGAACGGCCCAGTCTGAGCACAGACCTGAATCCTTTTGAACCTCTGTGAGGTGAGTTGAACAGGAGACGTCCTCACAGTCTGACAGATCTGGAGCGCAGTGGCCGGGAAGAGTGGGCAAATATTGCCAGTTTATGCAGCCAGGTTATTGGTAGTTTTTCATTTTTTTCCCAGAATGGTTTCAGTTTGTTTTTCATAAAACTTCTGAAATGATTTATCATGGTGTCATTTTTTTTTTTTACATCACAAAAAACTGGCATTTTAACAGGGGTGTGTACACTTTTTCTATCCACTGTAAAAAAAAAAAAAAAAAAAAAAAAGAAGTTTAAAAAAAGGTATACATTGATATTTAATAAACAAAACCACATGTGGGGTGCAAAAATCCCTCAGAGGGGCTCAGTCTCCAGTGCATATCTTAATTATAAAAGGAGAAAAAAGAAAAAGAGAATAATTATAATGGTAAATAAAAGCTCAGTAAGCAGTTTTACAGAGATAATCAATAAGGAAAACAGCTTTAATGGCTTTCCTAAATTGTTTTGGTACCAACTTTAAAATATGAGATGGCAGAGTGTTACAGTTCATTGAACCTCTTTAAATTACATAATGTGAGTAATGACTGTTATATAGTTGCAGTTATATTCAAAAATTGAAAGGATAATGCACACACACACTGTTCATTCACTAGAGGACTATCTGAGACCTTTCACCTTGAATATTATCCTCCCTGTATTCTCCTCATCATTCTCATCACAGAGACAGTCTCATAATCTACACAATTAAAATTTCTGGATTTCACTCAAGATGCATCCATGTATGTAGAGAGAGGATACAGCGTATACCTCCTTAGTCAGAAAGAGATAATTGGTCCCTCTGTGGCTGCACACCAGTCGTCATACTATGTATGCACTGAGAGGCTCTGCTGTAGCCATGGTAACTGAGAGTTGCATTGATATCCCAACTTTATTTGAGCAAACATACATCAATAAAACCTTAAAGCTGCTAGATCCCTTTTTCTCTCTGTGTGTATCCACTCAACCTACTCGTCGTTTCCATTTGTTTTCTTCTTCTCTTTTTATATGCTTAAAAACTAACTCTAATGCAGTTTGTAGATTAAATCTGGAAATTAAATATTGTGTATCCCTTTCAAAAATGTTGCTCCAGTGTCCTGAGAGGACAAAAATGTCTGCATCAAAAAACTGCTATAAAATCATTTTAATGTTATTTTCCACTTTCGCTGATTTTTTTTTTTTAACCAACTTGAGTCCTGATAACTGTCAAATATCCATTCATTTCAGAATTTTAACCCTTTTAAATACCAGTTTGTTTACATAATGCCACTGTTGTTTTTACTTGATGTTATGTTTATATATGTTAGTGATGATCAATGTTGATTTTAATGCATTTATATTTTTTACAGTGTCACAGGACAAAAATACCCCTTCCCTAAAACTGTTGTAAAAATGATTATATATTATTATTTTCCACTTTCACTGAGTTAAATTTTTAACCAACATTAGCCCAGATCATCACCACCAAATATTAATTACCTGCCAGAATTTTAACCCTTTAAATGCCAATTTGTTTGCATAATAGCGCTGTTGTTGTTGTTTTTTTATGAAAAAAGGACATATATTTTCTGAATATTAAATGCTTGGAAAATGTCTTTATTCACAGTCTGGGATATGTCAGTGATCAGCAACAACATTGATTCTGATGCATTACATCAAACGCTGCAGTGCTCCATAGTACAGCAGCGATAACCCCGGTGGAAACCAAGAAAACAGCATGTATTTGCGCCATAGGGCAAATGTGAGAAAAGGGCTCAGTCTGGTGGAAAATAGTAAAAACTACAAATTAGAAGCAGGGCCTCTTGATTGAATGCCTGATATAATAGAACACATTGTTTTATGCTGTAAAGGCCACGGGCTTGTGGTTGGATTTCCAGAATAAAAGCTAAATAAATGAACAAATAAATAAAATAGAAAGCTGCATGCTTGTCAAAATTTGACATATGCATGAACACAGCAAAAAAAAAAAAAAAATTAAAAAGCCAAAGTTTCCCTGTGCATAAGAGTTAATGATCTGACTTGATCTCTGCAGGTTGCACCAACTGTGGAGCTGAAGGTCACTGCTGAGAGAAATCTTCTGAAGCCAACGCAAGATGAGACTCGGCTGCAGCCCCGCTCACTCCAGCAAAGAGGTGATTAAGCTGCTGCCCTCTGCGTTTTTTTTTTTTTTTTTTTTTAAAGAAGATATGAAGTAAGAATACTAATGTACTTGTGGAAATAATGCTAAGCAAATGACTGCCATCTGTGAAATTAAAAGCACCGTCTAGCAGTTGGGAATATTCAGATTCATGTTTGAGCTATCTCTCTATATGTGCCATGTTTGTAAAAGCATCCTGTTTTATAACACCACTGTTTATACCCACACAGCACAACAAATCACTGTCAGCTCGGCTGTTTATTCAATCGTGGGCCATCTGGAGAAACGGAGAGCAACAATTTTGATCCACTGTCATGGTGAGTAATGACAGCATCGTTTTAAATCAGTTACAAGGGATATTAATAGAGGTATCTCTCACCTCAGATGGCTCATTTACTCTTCAAAACGCATTGTCATCATTGTCACTTTACTGTGTTTAATATGGATTAAATATCTTAGATCTAAATATCTGTTAGTTTTCAACATGACCTACCAGTGAAGTAATAATGTATACTACTTACCCAGCATAAATGTTATTATCAGTGGAAATATTCTGTGGAATATTATTCTAAAGCAGTAACGGAAACAATGTAGTACTCAGCCTCAAGCCTACTGAAAATGTAAAAATAAAAATTTGTCTCAAACGTAAACATAAATATTAAAAAAAGGCTTTGTCACAGATTAGACACCAAACAAATATCAGCTGTCTTTCTCAGATTTCAAGGCCATCGTAAAAACTGTAAATATTACTGCTAATGAAATGTAAATTATTTAGTTGACTTTTATTTGGTTTTTGCATTGTCCATTTTAAAAGTTACCCTTAAAAAACAGAGGTTAATAAAAAAAGCATGGGTGATCTCCTGACATCTGATCTTATCAGTTTGAACACACCTCGGAAATGATCAAGGGTCATAAAATCAGTTTTCTGCGACATTAAGGAATATTAAGCGCCTATTTGGTGGCCTTTTTGAAAATGGCTGCCACGACATCTGTGCCAAATATGTTGCTTTTATTGCAAAATGTACAATTGTTATGCTTAACTGCCCCGCTATTATAATTTCCCAATGCGGCAGTTTTTAGAAAACAAATAGTAATTTTCCACTGCAGATTAATGTACAGTTGATGCACCGATGAGCATTTACAGCAGCATATAAAGTTAAACTCCAGTGCTGATGTTGACTGTAGTGAGCGAACATGTCACCCTGTGCAACAGTATTGGCCTTTGGACAACAAACTTAAAAGTCTCATTATACAGCAGCAGGCCTCATATAGTTTCCAACACACCAACTACTTACAATCACAACAAGCACGACATAAATGACAGTTCAGTGCACGAGCATCGGGTCGGTAGCTAGCGGACAACAGCATATATAACAACAGAATAAGACTAGCTCACACAAACAAAACAGCAGCTGTAAGAGGACAAAAATATGAGACAACAGTAAGCAGCAGACAGACAAATGTTAGGAAATGTTAATTATTATGTTATAGGATTATTACTACTGATGCATAAGCAGTATTTTCATGTTTGTGGCTGGTGGAGGTGAGGTTACGAACAATCACTTTTATATACTGTTACAGTTAAATCTATAACA